>CM077595.1:92687500-93356676 GCA_039654915.1 Aquilaria yunnanensis
AGGCGTAGGCAGACAGGAGAGTGGACAGCTTCGGCCATTCTCTCAGTAACTTGGGAGACATATATATATATATATATATATATATAATTTTCTTTCTTCCGTTTTTTGGGTTTGGGAGCTCTATTTTGCAAGTTAGAGGCGCTAGTTGAATATCCGGGTTTATAGAGGAGAGAATAAAGCCATGCAAAGGGGGGTACCCAGAACTTGAGATTCGTTTGTTCAAGTATGTACGTATGGTTGACGGAGACAGAGGGAGGACAGATTTTGGAGGGAAAATAAAGTGGTATTAATTACAGTTAACCCCTTGAATTTTCTTTGATATTCAGTTACACTCCAATACTTTGAAATAAATACATTTCCCTTACTATATATAATATATATATATTCCAGAATTACCTGATATTTTTTCAAAATTATTTTATATTTAAAACATACTATTTTTCATTTATTAAGATAAAAAATTAATAATTTTAATTTTCCAAATTAATTGTAAAATAAAAAATACCAAACAAATTGTAATTACTAGAAGCTAGAGATCACGCAATTTAAATTTGGATTTCAGAAATTTTTTCCAAACAATGTAAAAAGTAGAGAGGAAAGTATATAACTTCAAACTATATAGGACAACTGTAATTTTAACTAAAGTTTATGGGATAACTATTAGTAGTTCCACATTTTTTTTCTTTTCTTTTACTTTTACTTTTTGCAGTAGCATTGTATTATTGTATTAGGAGTGAAAATGTTGGATAGCTTGCCTTCGGCCTAAGTGCACCGGCATTACATTATCAATTTTAAGTGTCTTTATCTCCATATTTTTTTTTGTATCATCAAGAGGTGTTTCAATATAATAGATCAAATTATCCTTGCTTTACATTGCATTATCATATGTTATTCATATAAAAAATTTAATATCTTTTCTCTTATAAAAAAGATAGTTTTATTGCCTATGCTATGAAAATGGACCATCCAATATTAAATGTCTTTGAAATGGCTCATCTAATAATAAATGTCTCTTAAACTAAGTGACTATGTTGAGAAATCATTTTCTTTCTTTTGTCTCAATTTATAATAATTTATTTTAAAACTTATAACTCTTCACCATATAATTAGATTTAAAATTTTTAAAAATATTACCAATAATATAATAATTACTCAAACAACAAACTTTAAATAATTCGTTTGAGCTTAATTCAAATTGACTTATTTTTATTTTTACATCTTTGTTACCTTAAACTAATTTTATTTAAAAATAAATATTATGTAAGTGTAATAATCTATTGAAAATATAATTTTCATAATCTTACTTTTTTTAATGATTTTTTCTAATTTTAGGCATTAAAGAAGAAAAATTCATAAAAACTTAATATCAATATGAAAATTTACTTTCAAATAGATTATTATATATACATAATATTGGCTTTAAAATGAAATTGGTTTGAGAAAAAAAAATTAAAAATAAAAATAAATCGTTTAGATTAAGTTGACTTAAGTTAAAATGAATTGGCTCTAATTATGTTTGGAAATTAATTGGTTTACTTTTTTTAATTGATAAAACATTAAAGATAATAATTTTTCATGGTTTATAACTCTTTAGTTGTATTAAGTCTTTAACTGTTTCTATAAAATGCTATCAATTATATGATACTTCACAAACAACAAAAACACACATGAAACTAAATAAATTTAACCTATACAAGGACTAAAGTAATAGAAAAATGAACTACATTTACCTATTTTTGGATGAAAGAGAGATTAAGGATCATGTGTAAATTTTGCCCCTAAATCATGAGGTGCCTTGGACTAACTTATGCTATTTCTTAAAATTTGATGACGTAAATATACTGAGTTGGAGTTTAGGGACTAACATGTGTGAGTTTTCCAAGTTAAAGGGCTGCTAGTGCACTTTGTCCCTTGTCTTAAGCTTCGTTGAGCTCGTTCCCCAAGCCTAAGCTAAGAAAGATAGAGGTTCGATGCCTTTTCAAACAGACCAAACTTACGGTATTTGAGCTTGAGCTTTAACGAATGCTTTAGCCATCAGGATAAAAGTTAGTACATATTAAAATTGTAATCCTAAGCGATAAGAAAAATAAAAAACATGAAATTATTTCAAATATCAAGAAAAATATTAAAAATGAAAGTGAAATTTATAAAAGAAATTATTTCAAGGCCTGTACAATTTTTATACTCCCTCCGTCCCAAAAATTTTGCTCCATTTGTTTTTGACAATTAATCTATGGTTTTTTATTTTCAACATTTTAATATATAAATACAAAATCTTTGTATATAAATGATAATTCAAGATATGTAGTTTCTAAATATATTTTTTTTGATTTTTTTTAATAAACAATAATATGAATACAATTGAGTCAAAATACAACAAAAAGTCAAATGTATCAAAATTTATGGGATGGAGGGAGTATAAATATTTAATATGTCTAGTATTTTTTTCTTACATTTATTATAATTATCATATCCCATCCACAAGCAGAGAATTATCCTTTAAACCTGACTTGAACCTCTACCAGGTACATAAATGGTGGTTCAGTTCTAATGGCTCAAGGGTTTTATTTTATTTTGTTTTACCCATATATATATTGGCCGAGGGGAGGGGGGAAAAAAACAAAAAACATGGGTCAAATCAACTAGGTCAGTTTCTTGAGGTCCAAGCCACTTCCAATGCACGTATGCTACGAGTAGGGTACGAGTTTACATGAACCACCAAACCAGCTTGTTAGTAGATAATATTCTCTTGCTGCAGAGAAGGGTGCAGAGAGCAGAGTTCTCCGTGTTGTGCCATCTGAAATTACTTGTGATTAGTTGGTGGCTTGGTGCCAACTTCTCCAGTATTTGACATCACCTTAATTCGATTCGATTTTAACCCACATCATTTCTTATGATAGGAAATTGATTTTTCTAGACAACGTGATACGAATCATATTAGCAGTGATGGTAAACAGGTTGCAGAGCAGGGTCACGAGGAATAAAGGACCAAAAATTGGTAACTACAAGTACTAGTACTCTTCCAGTTCATAGAAAGAATTTTAAGACATTTTTTCCACTTCCAAAGTGACTTGACGAATCGATATCAGGGTCCGGTACTGGTACAACAAGTGATCAGTAATTCTTCTAGTAGGCACTTGCTTATGGACTTATATTATAGCAAATCTCAAGTCAAACTTCTCTCAGATGCCATCCATTTTTCAGTAGTTCATCTTCAATCCAGTATCTTATCAAATCACCCCTAGAATGAGATAATCTTCAGGAAAGAATGCACACTAAAGGACGCAACTCATGATACTTGCATCAATGCTGTTGACACTTTCAGTACATCTCTTCAATTCAATAATAAGTGAATTCCTCGATTCCTTTCCGGCCTTCTGCAAACACAAGTTCCATGCCTCTTGTTTCAGAAGAGGCTGTACTTCAACTGCTTTACGGCTCAACACATCTACAAATATTAAAGGATCCAGATTTTGTTAGTAATTTCCTTCCATTATAGGATTATGGGATTTATATTGAAAAAGCGTATCCCATAAGTCCTCTCCGGTTGCTGCATACCATCCTTTTTGTGCCAGCATTTCAAAAAGTTCCCTTGCTCTTCTTATTTCATCTTTGTCTTCCGCAAGATAATCTCTCACATGTTCGGCAATTCTATTTTCCTGCTTGAAGTTGTTCAGGTCTTTTCATACCGCAATCAATCTCACAAAATCAAAGAGCCTGCTAATCTCTTTCAGAAGTTGATTATTGATTTGCTTCATGACGGTTGTTTTAGCCACGCCTCCGATTCCATAACCTCCACAAGTCCAACTACACCATCCATCAGTAGCCTTCAAATGTCTTCCAAATCCGTTTGATGGTTTCATCCATTGGAAAATTCAATTTGACTCCGTCAAACCTCTGGGATCAACGGCCTTCACTATCTGTCTCAATTATGCTATATCCTACCTCCTTCATGATTGTTTGATCCTTTTCACCAACTCTTGATAACCTATCTTCCAGTTCTTGCATTCGTACCCAATCTTGCAACCTTCCAGCAGTTGCATAAGTGCTAGACAAAAGGATTGAATCCGTTGGGTGTCTTTCAAGACCAATCAACACTGTCTTCACATATTCACCCAATTTGACATTTCCATACATTCTGCATGCAGAAAGCAATGCACGCCACGCGGTTGCATCACCTTTAATTGGCAAGCTCATAATGAGATTATGTGCTTCCTCCAGCAACCCTGCACGACCAAAAAGATCAACCATACATCCATAGTGTTCAATTTTTGGTAATAACCCATATTCTCGGACCATCTTCTCAAAATACATTGTTCCCTCATCAACAAGCCCTCCGTGACTGCAAGCATTTAGAACACTCAGAAAAGTGACTTCATTAGGTCTAAAACGCTCTTCTTCCATCAGGCAGAAAAGTGAAACAGCATCTCTGGCATACCCATGAACACCATAACCTGAGATCATTACAGTCCAAGATTTAACATCTTTGTGCTCCATTCTGTCAAAGATGTCAATTGCTTTATCCAGGAATCCAAATTTAGCATACATATCGACTAGAGCTGTCCCAAGAACCACATTCAAAGGTAACCTTTCCTTTTCTATGCAACCATCGATGAGGTGGCCTATGTTTGTGGCTTCAAATGTAGCACAAGCTGAAATCAACCCCACAAATGTTGCTGAATTTGGCTTTACTTGTGCATGTTCCATAGACTGTAGCAGAGTTAATGATTCTTCTAGCAGACCAGCTTTTGCGTACTTATCTATCATACAGTTCCATAACACAACATCCTTCTCAGCAACGGCATCAAAAATCTGGCGACCTGAATCAATCTTCCCAACTTTTGCGTACATATCAATCACAGCAGTAACCAAAGTTAAATCAGAACAGAAGCCATTCCCAATGCACTGCCCATGAAAAGTCTCCGCTCCAAGCGAATCGCCTAGATCACCAGCAGCATGCAAAGCGTTCAATATTGTTGTGATGTCAACAACCGTATTACTGCTTTTCATTTGCCTGAAAAGCTTTATAACCTCTTCAGGCCTAGAAACATTAAGGTATCCTCCCATCAATGTATTCCATGAAACCAAATCATTCCCCTGAGGATTTTCTTCGAACAGCTTCTGGGCATCCCAGATTCTTCCACACACACCATACACATTCAAAAGGCTGTTCTTCACATTAACAAACGACACCTGCCCAGACCTTAAAGCTAGCCCATGAATCGTTTGGCCAGTTGGTACGTCCAATTCACGGCAACAAGCCTTGAGGGTCGTAACAAAAGAAAATTGGTCCAAAAGAAACCCTTTAGACCTCAACACGTTGAAAACACTAAAAGCTTGGTGTGGGCAATCACCAATTGAATAACTTCGAAGCAAAGTATTGTACATGAAAAGATTTGGATCCTCGATGTGATTGAAAATGGAGGCAGTATATTGTGTATCTTGAACGGAAGAAGCGAGAAGCTTGCTCAAAGCGAAAGGGTGGAGATCGAGGCCGGTTTTGACCATATAGCCATGGACACCAGAGATTTCCGAAATCTTTTTACACGATTTCAAGGCAGAAACAAGCTCCTGGTAGTGGATGAGGATGGAATCACAATGTTTGGTGCGATTTTTGGGCAAAGATTTGGGCTTGGGGATCAGACGCGAAGCGTTGGCTAAGGTCATGAGCCAGAAGCCGGAAACAGAGGAACAGAAAGTGTTTAGGAGAGAATGGTTTTATGTTCCCCGATCTTAATTCTCATTCTGCTCCCTGGCCCAACTTTGGAAATGTATCAATTTGTTTCAACTTTCGAAAAGGGGAAGGGAGGAAATTGCGACGCTGTTTGTTTTAAATTTTTATGGCCTGTTAACACGTTTGTGCAAGTTTCAATAAAGTAGATGGCATGTTCAATTTTTTTGTGCCTTATTTGCCCTTTACTAAACCCGTCCAAACTGCTTCGGCCTCTTGTGTTTCCTTTGCCATGATCTCGCCGCAATTCACTTCTTTATGAGCATAGACGGCTTCGGTGTTGATGGTCATTGCCAACCAAATCATCACATGCCTCCTTCATGTTAAGAGGGAGAGAAGGAGGGCGCCAGATTCGGGAGGAGATCGACAGTTTCAGGTGGAGGGTGATGGATTTGGGTAGAGATCAATGGTTTCGGGTGGAGGTCGATGAATTCGGGAAGGGAAGGCACGAGAGGTCAATGGATTCAGGAGGAAAAGGCACAGGAGGTCGACAGACTCGATGAAGCATAGGAAGCCATTTCTGGGCTTTGATTGAATGTGAAAGGGAAGGCAAGCGGAAGACTTTATCTTCCAGAAGAAGAAGTCACCATGGCTGTGAGCTCGCTGATCGATGTTCTCATCGTCGAGCTCCCTTCTTTATAATAGGTCTCCGGTCATCTCCACCCTTAACTGATGTGGATCTGTTCCCAGACTCAATCTCCAGTCATCTTCAGTCATTTCATTGTTGACTAAATCTTCAAATCCACTGCGTCACGAAATTGGGAGTGGAAAATATGGTGACTGATTTGGTCTCAACACCCTATTGCCAACTGAATCCTCACTTGCCTCCTCCACAATCTCTTCCTTCTACGCCAATAAGGCATTCTATGACTGTTTGTTTTAGATTGGATCTCCAATTTGCGACCCAACCTATTGAAGGACCACTGTTTTTGGCTCACCTTTGCGTTTTGGCTTACCTTTGCCTGAAATGGCTCCACCGTAAATATGAGCTTTTTTTAATGGCATTTAGTTTCAACTCTGCTTTGTCAAATGTGGACCTATTAGAAAAACGTGTTAACTGGGAGCTGTTAAACTTAAATGATCTGGCCCTAAGTTTTAGATGATGGGGCAATTTTGCTACCTATGTTTTTTGGTGCAAATTTCTTTTAATGTTACTAGTTGGCTGTAATTTAGACACTATAGTTTTCGCATCAGACTGAAGTCACCATTCAACAAACTAACGTTTAAAATATTCAGTTGGACGGAAAAATGTTCTATTATTTATATGATTATATGGAAATTTCTAGTTAAAACGACAACCTAGCTCAACAAAATACAAATTTGAGTGCAGAAGCGAACCTAAATAAGGGGAAAAAATGGGAATAGAGATTGAGGGATAAAAGCTTAGTACTTGATGTTTTCTTTGCTTGTTTTGAGGTGGTTCAGGGTAAGCTCAATGAAGAGAAGATAAAGGAGATGGAGGAAGTTCAACATATATTGCATTTGAGTTTCACGAGTTTTAACGTGCTCAATTTTTGGCACATGGTTACCAGAATCATTCATTGTAATTGTTGGAATCGTTGTTGAAGTGTCAAAAAGATTGGCGAAATGTCTTAATCTCATTGATTTGAGTAGAGGCAGAGCTAGAATTCTAAGTTAGGAAGACTAGACTTTATTTTGAAAATATCAAAAAAATAAGGGGCACAATAGAGATAATAAGGTTTTTTTTAGCTTTATCTTTATATATATATACTTGAGTAATATATATAATTTGCAAAAAAAAATGGGGGGAGGGGGAAAGGTTGAGCGCCCCTTAGTCATCCTATTGCCTCTATCACTGGATTTGAGCTCGATAGAGAGTGAAATTGAAATAGGAGGTGGTTGCCTGTTTTTCTCACATTTATGGTTGCTATATGTCCACAAATAGTGTTACTAGGGCCTTCATCACGTGACTTGCATATAACGGTTAAAAGGGTTGATTAACCCACTTAAAAAATTTTAAGGACTAAGTTGGACTAATTTGAAATTTAGAAGGGAAAACATCTTGATCAAATGAGTTCAAGGGCTAAAAGAGTATTCAGACCTACCAAAGCAAAAATGTAAGCTTGAGGATGAAGAAATCATTAGCTTTTGCTCTAAATTTCTAAAAGTTAAGACCAACACAACCTCAACTCCGATGCAGGGGACCATGACAAGCATGGTGAAGTACCTAGAAATCTAGGAAAAGTTATTCGAGGAGATGAAGAGTGTGGTGGGTGAATCAGATGATGAAGTTAAGAAAGAAGATCTTGGTTAAATCCCATAACTGAAGATCGTGGTTTTGGAAGGGCTCCAGCAGCACCCATTGGAGTGTTTTGTGTTGCCGCACATCGTAACAAAGAAGATCTAACTGAAAGGTAGCACATTCCAATGGAGACAATGAAGAATTTCATGGTGGCAGAGATAAGGTGGGACTTGAAGGTATGGGAAGCTCTTATGGAGTTCTGGCTGCAAAGGTTTGAGAAAGGTAGCAAAAGCTTTGAATTCTTATGCCACCACTCATTCAACACAAAGATATCCATTGAATTCTCATGTTACCATTCATTCAAGGAAAAAATAATACTCTCTCTATCTCATTTTAAATGAAACGTCTGGGTTTGACATGAAGATTAAGAAAGAAGAAAAGTTTATGTGTTGTTTTCATTTCATCATCCATTTTTTACACATAAATTAAGAAAGATAAAAAAGTATATATTAAAATGATAGTTTGAATGGTAATATGGTACAATGATTTGCTAAATATAAAAATATATTATAGAGTTTTGAGACGACTTAAAATAGAAAATGTTACATCCTTTTTAGAATAGTATGAATAATTTACATAAGCTTCCTTGAAAAAAATATATAATATAGCACTTTTAATCTTATTTTCACTTTGATTAAAATATTTTTAAATTTATATACATATGTGCAATTAGATTTCTTTTTTGGTGAAATAAAATGTACACCTATCATGCTATTTCAAAATATTTTTGTCTTTCAGCTTAGGGAAAAAACAGAAGAAAAGAAAATTATGTACTATGAATGGAATGGCTGTCAACACGAAGGTTGATAACTATTTGTCACTGTTGCAAAAAGAATTCGTTTGAATTTGTTTTTCTTCTTTTTAGATCTCTTTAAGCTTATGTGGCATGAAAACGTCTACTATACACCATAATGATGCAGATATTGATGTTTCCATCAACTAGAACCCATAGACAAATAAACACCCCCTCCCCCCCCCCCAAAGGAAAAAAAAGTTAATAGCTACACACTTAATGAATTGTTTTGCAAATAAACTTGCATAAATATTTGTTTATGTTCATTTCATGAATATAACAAGCTTGCATAAATATACACTCAACTCAAAGTCATTTAGATATAGCACAAGTCTGTGTGTTTGGATTCTTTATAAATAGTCTTACTTTGCCTACTAAGGGATTTTTTTATGTGAGATTTCTCTAGTAAAATCCATCTATGGTCCCTCTATTTTTGAGGTCATCCTAATATAGTCCCCTATCTATACTTGTGATATCTTAAAGTATCTTAACTATTAGTTTTTATTCTATTATGGTCCTTTTTCATCTATTTAGTTGTTATGTTTGACAAAATTTACATATGTGGCATGCTTTACTCTGTTGTTGGTTCCACACTTTCTAGTTGGGAACTAACAGGTATAGAAATGATTCTAAGGTGCTTCATAAAATGTTGGGTAGGAACTTCATGGGTAAGGTAGCGGGAAAATTTGGATTTGTGGAGGTTAAAGATAAGGGATAGTGAAGGAAGGAAAAAATAGAGGGGTTGAAGAGGGATTGAAGGCTTACAGGTGGGTCGATGGAGAGCTCTATTGTATTTTATCTGAATGGGAACCCTGGGCTGACTTACTGCTTCTATGGATTTTCAGCAGTGCTAAAGATAGCATGGGCTAAGTATAATGCTGGAAGAAGGTTCCATGGGTGTAGGAATTATGAAGTAAGGGGTTGTTATAGGCTGCTTGTGCCTTGGTTATGAAAACCTCATTTATGGACTCACTTGTTTCTTTTTCATTTTGGGTAGGTGGAAAGCAATGGATGTTGTAGATTCCTGTAATAATACAATGATTTGACACCCTCCCCCTCCCCCCGGACAAGGATATAAAGTTGTGATCCAGGATTTGTTAAGATGAGTGGGTGAAACTGAGATGAAAATGAAGAACATGGTTAGAATGCTAAAGGTAAAAGAGGAAGAGTTGAAAAATTGTGTGGCAAAAAGCACAAAATGAAGAAGGCAGTAGATTAGAATGAGCTAAATCTTAAGAAACTCAGAGAGAGAAACAGAGGACTAAAGGGCTATGTGGTTTTGTCCTGGGTGTTTTTCATTTGTTACATTTAGTTTTTCAAGGTGCGAGGTAGATAGATATGAGTAAGAGGTTTAATTCTAGTGGTTGGGTGTGGAGTGTAGTGTAAGGGGAATTGGTAGCAATAATGAATGTGGACTGAATGAGTTTTATATGGTTTTGGAATTTCGTGTGATGTAGAATAGGTGATGTTTGTATGTTTCAAATATGTGTGTGAGGTTTTAAGATGGAAATGAAGTGTGGCCACTTAAGTATCCAAAATTACCCCATTTGGCACTTTCCCATCTATTCTCATGCACTAATTCTAATTAAAAAAAAACACTTAAATAGCAACAAAGGCTTTTGTGCAATTGATTAATGTCTAACTAATCATCATTCAACACTTTACAAGATCAGCCATAAAAAAACATGCTTAGGCTAGGCAATACAATTGAGTTACAAAAATGAAAAATGCACAAAAGACAACATAACCAATGTTCTCTATAAGATCAACCAAAAGCAGCCCATAAGTAATAAGTTAAACCTCTATCTGTGAATTAAATCCTAACCATGTACGAAAAAGAACCACCCTAGAAGTAGTTGCTATTACCTGCTCTTACATCTGACTTGCTTGTATACCTCCTCTGCTTACTGCCTTCCTTATACTTCTCCTTCGTAAACCTACTTGTGAACAATCAATAGAAGCTTGAGATTGGTGTGCTCCAATAAAAGATGATGTTGTTAGGATTTGTTCAGTTTTTACTCTATACGCATTTGTTCAACATTCTGTATAATAAGTAATGTCATTGTGTCAATTTGAGTTTAAAGTTATGAACAGGAACCTAGTTGTTAAATACTTCCATAATCTCACCTCTGTTGTTCTTGCAACAGTGGCATTGCTCCCCATTGTTTGTGGCTGTAACTAAGTTCCACTAGAGTGTCTTATGTTTGTTACCAACATATTAACACAAGACTTTAAAGTTAGAACATATCCATGCCCATCTATGTTTCCTAGTGTAAAATAGTCACATTATTTCTTGGCTATCTAGGTTGTGATTCTTCATTTATTTTCATTCTTCCTACTTTAGCACTAGTACTAGCATTAGATTTGCAAGTTTTTCTATTGTACCCCTTTTGCTTGCAGATCAAACAATGAATTGACATGCCTATTTTCCTTATCTTTTTACTGTTTTCATGTTCATCTAGTTCTTTTCTTTTCTTATTCTTTGTCCTTCTTCTACGCATAAGACATGCTTTGGGGGTTTAATTTGGTTGTGCTTCATATCCTCCCACCACTTCACACTCTTTGTTGAATTTATAACAATTTTATAGATTTTCTTATAGGTCTCAATCCAATAGCATTCATCTACACACTCTTCAATGTTACCATTATTTAGACTAAAGGCTGAACATGTATGGCTACAGAAGATCCCATTAAGCTGCCATTTTCTACATGTACATGTCTTAGTCTCTATATCAACAACATGTTGAGCAATGGGTGTTCCCACTTGGAACTATGTTCCACCAGACTCTATGGGTCATCAATTTCTAGAGTTTTCAATGTTTTAGTTCAGCTTTTCAGTAATTTTAAGGCACACAAGTCCATACCATTTACTTTGGACCTCTATCTTCCTGGCTATCCTAACCATGATTTTGCATCTAATGATCTTTAATATGGTCAAGATGGGTTTATCTCTAGCCTTTAGGATGAACTTATTAAAGTATTCACACATATTATTCAATAATATGTCACACTTAGGAAATTCCCTAAAACTGGACCTATTTCAATGTGATGCATTAATTGCATTCATCCATGCCCAAGCATCATCATCAATTCCCTTCATTACTCGTTCTTTCAATGCAATCCCTAGGAAACTACCTCTGAAGTTGGTGTACAAATGTCATACATAGAATCTCATTTCAACAAGAGGAAAATGTTCTTCCACAGCAGGGATCAGTCCTTACATTAGTTCAATCAACAATTAGAAAACCTTTATGAAAAAACAAACTGAAGCACAAAATTTTATTCAATTACCTTTATTTCTCTCTGATATAATGGTCCAGTATCTATAATTACCAATACGTAGTTCTTGAGCAAGGTAATATAGGAACAAACTCTAAGAATCATAAGACTCCACCTCAACAACTGCATATATAATAGGCCATATGTAATCATTGACATCTATACCTATTGCTGCTAAAAGTTGTCCACCATATCTACCTTTAAAAAAAAAAAACCATCCAAGCTAATAATGGGCCTGTATCCAACCAGAAATCCATTTTTGCGGCCAAACAAGCATATAAAAACCTGCTTAATACCAGATTATCTAACCCTAAGATCAACTGTGTTTTAGGGTTTGTCCTTTTTAACACACCATTATAGTTTGCTAATTTAGCAAACTGCTCAGCTTTATCACCCCTCTACATATCCAATGCTAAAGTTTTTCCTCTACCAACCTTAGACCTATAGACTTTGATGTTGAAACCCCTCCTAATTTGATCAACCAAGGCTAACAAATGCATCTTAGGGCTAGATCTGATGAGCTCAATGTACTCTTCTATTATCCATTGATAATTTGCAAACTTATTAGTCACCTACTTGGCACATGTGTGTTTGTCCTCAAATTTTCTAATTTGCACTCGTGGCTTATCTTTATATTTACCAGCAACCAATGTCCAAGGGCACTATTTTCTGTATACAACTTTCATTCTTCTCCTGTCATTCTTGTTGAAGTCAACAGGCTATCTATTTTATATTGACCAATACCTAACAGCTTTCTTAAGAATCTCAAATGAGAGGAAAACCATCCTCAACTTAAACTTAAGATCTTTCATGTCAATGCTGGGATTGAACACATAAACCTTTTTATCCTCATCCTTACTAGACTTATGTACACTATTCAATTCCTTATCTGAATCATCATACTCATTGTCCATGTTAGCAAATGTGTACCCCATACCCTACTAGGACCCCTACCTGTAGGGACATTTTCTGGTTTTGTTATCTAGTTACCTACCTTGTTCTTCCCCTCCATTGTCTTTTCCAGTCCACCATCAATATGAACCTCTACGTCTATTTCATCATCATCCATGCCTACGTTATTTTCACTATTTTCAAGCTCAGTACCACAACTTGCACTCTCAACCTTTGGGGATGCCCTATAATCTTCATCCTCACCATCATCATACCCAGATTTTGAACATTCTTATCTAGCGGTTGAAAGACTTAATTCATGATCATTTTCATCACCTTGATCCTGAACTACTCTAACATCTTCATGTTCCCTTAACCTGTCTCCCAGCTTCATGTTCTTTTTCAACCTCAATTTCACTCACATTATCACCCTGCTCCTCCATCATGTTGTCATTTCCATCTTCCATCCCTCCACCAGTTATTCCACTTAGCAAAAACAGTCTTCTACATGATCCACTTCTCTTCACATTTTCTTTGCCATTGCTCACACCACCAAAAACCCTTTTAACTGGACCCTTACCAGAATCTTCCTTTTCAATTCTTCTACAACCGCTGAACCTTATAATAACTATAAATGCCAACAGATTAAACTTGTGCACTCACACCTTCTGACTCACAATAAATGATCATTATTTGAAGTTAGGTTTAGGTAACTTATGATAATGCTAGTCGCCCTCGTCATCTGCCCTTCATTTTCACATCGTCAATCGAACATTCCCCCCCGCCTTCATGTTCACCTTCTCCATCATGGTTCTTTGCCTTCCTCAGATGCTTGCTTAGCAGACTTCAATTAGCAAAAATAAAAAAATTTCCCTGAGGGTTAATCAGTGTTTTTTGTGAGATTGGGAGATAAAGGGAAAATAGAGTGCTTATAAAGAAGGGGGGAGGTAGTTGATGATATTAAATGTTATGTCCTTTCACTACCCACCCAGGCCTTTACTTTCCACTGTGGAATCAAATCCTAAACCTATAAGTTAACAGCTAGGAAATGTGGAACCGATGACAGAGTAAAGCATGTCATGTATGCAAACTCTGTCAAATATAATGACTAAACAGATAGAAAGGACCATACTATGACATAAACTAATAGTTAAAGGACTTTAAGATATCACAAGAAGAGACAGGAGATCACATTAGGATGACCTTAAAAACAAAGTAACCATAAATGGAATTTACCTAAGATTTGCCCATATTTATTTTTGCTTGACTTCATTATGCAAATGCTAGTGTTTGTTTTTGCTTGGTTTTATCTAGATTTTATTCATCCTGCATTGATATTTGGACTTATTTGGTCTCCCTTCAACCTTACGCCCATACTTGGCTCTACTTAGCACTTCTCTTGATCTATATGCCTATCCTTGGTTTTGCTACCATTTTCATGCTAATACTCTATTCTGCCTAGCATTTTTTAGGTATATGACAATACTTAGTTTTGCCTGTGCTAATTAGAGATGGCAATGGGGTGGATTAGGCACGTATACCCCCTACCCACCATCCATACCCATGGTTTTTTTAGTACTCGCGACTTTATAGGTGTTCACAAGTAGTGAAAAATCTCACATACACCCATGACCAATGGGTAATTCATACCTGTAGGTAACTCGCGATTTAAACTGTGTTTTTTAAATTTCATAAAAATAAAATATGAAAAATACATACAAAGTAATTATCCACATATAATACCACAAAATTATAACATACATACAAGAAAATATTCGATAAGAATTAGTATAAAATATTAGTTAAATGTAGGTGTTGCATCACATTATAATTAATAAGTTGAAATTTTACACTCGCCAATTCCTCGAGTAGGCGAGGTGGATTTAACTGTAATTGATATCCCCTACCCGCCACCTACTCATATCCATTAGATATATGTGATTTGCTACCTATGCCTGCCCATAGCTGGTATTTTTATCTGTTTACCTACCTGTCATGGGTGGATATCTACGAATTACGGATTTCACCCACCTCCTTGCCATCCCTAGTGCCAATTCTAAGTTTGGTTAATAATTAGTTCTGTGTCTATCTATGTTGAATTTGGCGTTGTATTAGTTTTACTATGCCTATACTTGATTTAATAAGTTTTACTATGTTTATATTCATTTTATCTATCCTTATACTTAGTTTCACCTATGCCTACCTCTTCACTAAGTTTTTCAAGTTGGTTGCTTCTCCTTCCTATTGGTTCATAAATAATCTCTTTTTTCTTTATGTGTAACACTTCATTCCTTCCCAAGAATAATGTTCACTTACATTGCCCATTCAACAAACTATATGTCAACCAACTTTTTCCTATATGCACTTGAACTTTTATCAAAGAAAATTTGGGAAAAAAAAAGAAAAATTTTCCACAATTAAACATCACCTCTAAAGCTAAAAATTTCAAGTTTTAAGTTGGATTCAAGTCAAAACCTAAAACAAAGGGACTCTTTCTAGCTCCTAAAAGCCAACTCGAATTGATTCTAACCCGATATTGTCAAGTTAGATCCGGTCAAGTTTCAGCTCTTGCCTATAATTCCCAACTTAAATCTTAAGCATTCCACAAAAACAAAAAACATAACACATTCTCAATGACACGATCCCCGTGCCCCTGCCCGGGATACCCTGTGAGCGTTTGTCTCACGGTGGATTGTAATTGGCTAGCTGGTTATGTGTGTGGATTAAATCTAATGCTACTAGTTGATTAACCTAGAAATGCAATATGTATGCACTTATGCTTTGACTTGGTTTATTAAAACCATAAAACATTTAATCATTTAGACATTTAGCCGGCTAAGTAAAATTCTATATAAATAAATACAAAATGCCAAAGCATATCAAAATCAACCTTTGAGTGATTAACTACACATACACCGCTCGTGAAAGCATTTATGCATAAGTAACTAATGCTCTCACCCAGAGAACAATCCCCTGAGTCAAGGACTCTTTATAACATAAATACTGGAGGCAAAATAAAGTGCTGTATCAAAATACAAGACTTTGCTGAGATCTTTTACCCTAGCTCCCACTTTGGACTCCTGTCCCAGTGGCGAGTCTCACAAGTCCTTTGCCAAGTGCTACTAGGCTCTGCAGCCAAAGGAAGAAGCAAGTTAGTACCACAGCCTGACCAACAGACCAACTAAACACTTAAGCAAGCTAGAAACTTAAAGTTTCTCAACTACCGTACCTTTACAGACAAAAAGGTACTACCGTGATAATCCTCAGCGATTATCCGGTCCTGCTACTTCAGACTCTGCATAACAAACAGGGAGTGAGAATTCAACATTCTCAGTAAGGGTCTTCGATGTACCTGCAAGAAAAAGTTAGGACTCTGGCTGCGAGCTCACACAGCATGAGGGTACTAGTCATATATATATATACTAGGTCCGTAAACCTCTCCTCAAGTAGTCCTCTGTATCAGGCCAAGTGCAATCACTTAGCAACCTGACACATATACAGGCCAAGCGCAATCACTTAGCAACCTGACATATAGGCCAAGTGCTATCACTTAGCAACCTATCATATGGCTCAAGGGCGAACCTTAGCAAGCCTCATTCAAACATAGAACCTCTCACCTAATTGTTATGCAGGGGAATTTATGACGGGACTTGTAGACTAGGCCGCAGGGCCTCTTTGATGTAAACTAGATGAACAAGGTTTCACCTCGTGGCCTCGTGGCTCCGGCACGGCTAGGCCGACGAGGGTTCTAAACCTCTCACCTGAGCTATTGATAGCTAATTAAGTTCAATTGCAACATTTGTTTCCTTACTTGTTGCCTAAGCAACTTACTTACCTCAAACAGTTCAAGAAAACTCATACTTCCGGTGGGACTTTCGGAAGTCTCAGAGTACCATCGGGATCCTCGGACCCTTAGGCACGTTCCGAACCTTCCGTAGTCTCGGTCGGGTCAACGCAGCAAAAAGTCAAACCCCCCATTTTCTTGTGTTGGCGCCGCGTCGCCAAAGGCAAAAAGGAATTGGCGACGCGTCGCCAACGAACAAACGTTCTGTGACATAAAATTGAATTGGCGACAATTGGCGCCGCGTCGCCAATTTTCGGGCCAATTGGCGCCGCGTCGCCAATTCTGTAGAAATGCAGAATTTGGCCGTTTGCTGCTACGAACTTTGGCAACCAAATACATATAGCAAACATGCATCAAAAGTTACCAAATTTCATACACATGAAGTACATGTTGCAAGGAACAAAACCAACTATCAAAGCCAAACTATGATGCATTAGAAGCATCAAACCAATCCTTCGAATTTAGCTAGTCCATCATAATTCCCAAAACGTTTCTTCACACCATACCCAAAAATTACTCAACTTTCTCAATCCATTTCAATCCAAAAGCAATCCAACAACTTAAAAACACTTTCTCCCTTACCTTAACACCAAGAACAAGCAAGAATTCGAACCCTTCCTCTTCCAAACAAGCTTCCAAAGTTCTACACAAAACCATACCAAAACAAAGCTCTAAAACATCAAAAACACATCTTTCAACCAAAACCCAAGCTTCCAACCAACCAAATAACACGAATTCAATCAAGAACATAACTCATACCTCGTTCAAAAATAGGGGATGGAGAAAAACGCCTCTCCAAGCTTCAAAAACATGGATTCAAGCTTGAAAATCACTTCTCCAAGCTTGAACATCCTTAATTGCGCCTCTTGACACCAAGATCACTTGATTCCAAGTTCAATTTGAGAGAGAAATGAGTGAGGGAAGCTTAAGAACGTGTTAATGGTAGCTTCTCCCCCTCTTTCCCTTCTTAAACCCTCACTTAGCAACCAAGATCACCAAGGTTTCAAGTTAAGTGCAATTAGGTCCCCCATCTTTGTAACTTAACAGTTCTTGATTAAATCCTTGTCTATTTGTTGAGTTTGAGTTAAGGTTAAAAGTTAAGTTCTAAAAATTCATTTTAAAACACTCGGGACTCGTCCCGGCCACTCAGGGTGCAAAATTACCATTTTGCCCCTGAACTTAGTTCAGAGCTTTATTCTTGTCGGAACTTAGTGAACTTTGGCAAACTTCTTAATTCTTGCTAGGCAAACTTAAATTAAACTTCTACACTAAATTCTAAAGTCCTTACCTCCCTCTAGAAGGGCCGTAACATTCTCCCCTCCTTCTGGAATTTGGTCCCCCAAATTCCGCTGCAACTCTGGAAAAACACCAGGATATCTTTTCAGCATATCCTGCTCCGTCTCCCAGGTAGCTTCCTCCTCACTATGGTTAGACCAAAGGATCTTAACCATCGGAATCCACTTAGTCCGCAATTTCTTGACTTGCCTATCCAAAATCTGAACTGGTTTCTCTTCATAAGTCAAGTCTTCCTGAATGGGTATCACTGAAGGATTTACTATCTGTCCGGGCTCAATTGTGCACTTCCTGAGTAAACTAACGTGAAACACATTATGCACTTGAGAAAGGTTAGGCGGTAAAGCCAACCGATAAGCAACTTTCCCAACTTTCTCTAACACTTCATACGGTCCAATGAACCTTGGAGCTAACTTGCCCCTCTGTCCAAAACGACTAACTCCTCTCATGGGCGACACTTTCAGAAGTACTTTGTCACCAACCTCAAAACTCAATTCTCTTCTTCTTCTGTTTGCATACTTAGTCTGTCTATCATTAGCTGTCTTGATTCTCTGCTGAATCAACTTAATCTTAGCTGTAGTGTCAGCTATGATCTCAGGTCCAATGACCACTCTGTCTGTTGGATCTGCCCAACAATGAGGTGTCATACACCGTCTCCCATACAAAGCTTCATAGGGCGCCATTCCAATAACAGATTGATGACTGTTATTATAGGCAAACTCGATCAGTGGTAAGTGCTGATCCCAATCACCTCTGAAATCAATGACACACATGCGTAGCATGTCCTCTAAAGTCTGAATCACCCTCTCTGACTGTCCGTCAGTCTGTGGATGAAAAGCGGTACTGAGGCTAACTTTACTGCCCAATGCTTCCTGAAAAGCATTCCAAAACCGTGATGTAAATCGTGGATCTCTGTCTGATATGATCTGATCCGGTATCCCATGGAGTCTCACAATCTCCCTGGGATATAACTGAGCCAACCTCTCCAATGTATAGGTGACTCTGATCGGTATAAAGTGTGCCGACTTCGTCAATCTGTCAACCACTACCCAAATAGCATCATGCTAACTCCGGGTGGTCGGTAACCCCACTAGGAAATCCATAGTAACGGATCCCCACTACCTCACTGGTAGAGATAAACTCTGAAGTGTGCCTGCTGGTTTCTGGTGTTCAGCTTTCACCACCTGACATGTCAAACACTTTGCCACATGTGCTCGTACATCTCTCTTCAGTCCTGGCCACCAAAAATGTGTCTTCAGATCTTGATACATCTTACTAACACCAGGGTGAATACTCAATGTACTGCTATGTGCCTCCTGTAGGACTTGCTGCCTAAGTCCCTCAACATTCGACACATAGAGTCGATCACCATAATGCAGTATTCCATCTTTGTACTTGAACTCTTTCTTCAAAGCACCAGTCTTAGCTTCACCTGAAATCTTCTTCAACAATGGATCTTTCAACTGAGCTTCTCTGACTCTGGCTAACCAAACCGTCTGAACCTCCAAAACGTAGACTAAGGATTTTTCTCGACTTTGCCATAATTCATGCAAAGCTAAGAAACAATCCTTCAATGCTCCTTCTGAAGAATTTGTAGCCTGATCCTTGGACAAGATCACTCCTGTGTACTTCCGACTCAAAGCATCTGCTACCACGTTCCCTTTACCAGCACAATACTCGATCGAACAATCATAGTTTTTAATGTACTCAATCCATCGCCGCTGTCTCATGTTCAGATCCTTCTGAGTAAACAAATACTTCAAACTCTTGTGATCAGTGAAGATTCTGAACGATCTTCCCATCAAATAATGTCTCCATAATTTCAGTGCAAAGATCACTGCTGCAAGCTCAAGATCATGAACAGGGTAGTTCAATTCATTAGGCCTCAGCTGTCTCGAACCATAAGCAATCACCTGACTGTCCTGATGTAGAACACAACCCAAACCTGAACCTGACGCATCAGTATAAACTGTAAAGGCTCTGTCCGGGTCTGGTAACACAAGTATGGGTGCACTGGTCAACTTTTCTTTCAGCTTCATGTAGGCTTCTTCACACTTCGGGTCCATTCGAATTTCTGAGCTTTCCTGGTCAATGCTGTCAACGGCGTAGCTATCACAGAGAATTTCTCTATGAAGCGTCTGTAATAACCTGCTAAACCCAAGAAACTCCTGACCTCTGTAACTGTAGTCGGTCTCTTCCAATCAACCACTGCTTGAACCTTTTCAGGATCAACTGACAAACCTTGAGCACTGATAATATGCCCTAAAAACTAAATCCTCTCGGACCAAAACTCACACTTAGAAAATTTTGCATAGTACTGATTATCCTTCAGCACTTGCAAAACCGTTCTAAGGTGCTCCTCATGCTCCGCTGTAGACTGTGAATAGATCAGAATATCATCAATGAAGACCTCAACAAACTGATCCAGAAATGGCTTAAAGATCCGATTCATAGCTTCCATAAATACTGCTGGAGCATTAGTCACACCAAAAGGCATAACCGTATACTCATAATGCCCGTACCTTGTCCTGAAGGCAGTCTTCGGAATGTCTTCCTCCTTAACTCTGATCTGAAAATACCCAGACCGAAGATCAATCCTGGAAAACACTTTCGCTCCTCTGAGTCTATCAAACAAATCATCAATTCTAGGAAGTGGATACTTATTTTTAACTGTCACTGCATTCAACTTCCTGTAATCGATGCACAACCTGAAAGTCCCATCTTTCTTCTTCACAAATAACACTGGAGCTCCCCACGGTGATACACTCGGTCTTATGAAACCTTTCCCTAGCAGTTCCTCCAACTGCTTCTTCAACTTGTCCATCTCAGGAGCCGACATCCTATAAGGTGGTACTGAAATAGGCTCAACCCCTGGTTGCAGATGGATAGCAAACTCAGTATCCCTCCTAGGTGGTAACCCAGGTAACTCCACTGGAAACACCTCAGGAAACTGATTAGCTACAGGAATGCTTCCCAACTCCTCCTCTATAGCTACTCCATTCAACGAGTAATACTCCTCTTCACCCACTACAGGGATGGTATCTACAAGTCTAAGGTGTAAACTCTTAGCACTAGATGCCAACCCTCCTGTGCAAGTCACTCTAGCTCCCTGAGCATCAATGATATCAACTGAGTGATTCGCACAGTTAATTTGTGCCTTGTGCTTACTCAACCAATCCATTCCCAGCACTAGATCATAAGATCTCAGTTCAATCACCCACAACTCACAACAAAAATCATGATCACCTAACTGCAAAGGATACCTAGTAACCACTTCATTGGTCACAATAAAACCTCTCCCTGCAGTCCTGATGAGTCTCAACTCACCCGCAATTTCACGCTGTAAACTATGCTTATCTACCAAGGCAGAAGATATCACTGAAAGAGTAGCTCCCGTATCGAAAAGCACTCTAACACTACTGCTCAGAAAAGTAAAATTACCTCGTACAGTTGGCGGTTCTCTAGCCGCCTGGTTCGTCAAAGCGAAGACTCTCGGGTTCACTGCTGCAGCAACTACTCCAGGCCGGTTCCTAATAGCAAGCGGTACTGGAGGTAAAGCCCGAGGCGGACCTGTAACTGAACGAACTCTTGGGCAGTCCCTAGCCCAATGCCCTCTCTAACCACAGACATTACAAATATCTGTGCCCAGTGTACATGGTCTTCCACCATGGAACCGTCTGCACCTAGGACACACACCTGTCCTCCTCCTCTTAGATGGATCCTGGTTCCCTACCATTGGTCGCTTTCCAGCACTTTTCCCCAAGTTAGATGGCCCAGCTTCCACCTTTTTCACAGGTGCTCTGGAATCCTCGAATTCCCTTTCCAATGCCAATGCCTTCTGAACCATCTGGCGATAACTCCTGATGTCAACTGTCGCCATATACCTCCTGAAAATAGGCTTCAGGCCCTGGGAAAACTTCTTGGCTTTCAGCTCATCATTACCCAACATATATGGAGCATACCGGATAAGTGAGTTGTAGCGCTGCTCATACTCTCGTACTGACATCTCCCCCTGTGTCAGATTCTTAAACTGGATCCTCCTCTGATCCTGTGCAGCTTCACTAATGTACTCCTGTCTAAACTTCTTCTCGAAGTCTGACCACTTGAGCACCTTTTTCTTGTGCTCTGGGCGAGTGCCATTACTCTCCCTCAATAACTCCATCACGTCGTCCCACCAAAGACTGGCTCTCCCTCTCAGAAAGAAAGGTACTAGAACCATCCTCTGCTCTGTCTCATAACCACCACAAGTAAAGAGTCGGTTCATAACAGACAACCAATCCTCTGCTCTGTCAGGATCTCCTGTCCCATCAAAGCTAGGTGGATCAATTGTCTTGAACTTTTCCAGCAACCTCATCTGATGTGGAGTGTCTCCCCTCCTTGGAGCCTCCATCATCTCTGGTTCCTCAACCTCCTCAAGAACTTGATTTCTGGGTTCCTGAGCTCTAGGCACTTGCTGTTGCTCAGCATGCCTTTCCTGTTCCTGTTGTGGCTCAACTTCCTCCTGGACAACACCTCTGTCCCCATAATCTCTGAACATCTCTGTTACAAGAGTGTTCATACCCTGTGCCACCTGAGCCATAGTCTCAATCAAACTCTGTAGCACTCTGGATATCTCATCCAACCTCGCCACAACTGGGTCACTAGAACCTTCACCAGGTTCTCTAGTCCCCCTCGAAGTTACAGACCTCGTATCAACCATAATAACCTGCAACCACAGCCAGACAACATTTCCCCAGATGTTGGTCAGTACTAACTTCCTAGCACTTGGACTTTACTACTAGATCTCAGTTTAAGCCTTCAATATCTATGAAATAAAACCCTTAGCTCTGATACCAAAAACACTGACACGATCCCCGTGCCCCTGCCCGGGATACCCTGTGAGCGTTTGTCTCACGGTGGATTGTAATTGGCTAGCTGGTTATGTGTGTGGATTAAATCCAATGCTACTAGTTGATTAACCTAGAAATGCAATATGTATGCACTTATGCTTTGACTTGGTTTATTAAAACCATAAAACATTTAATCATTTAGACATTTAGCCGGCTAAGTAAAATTCTATATAAATAAATACAAAATGCCAAAGCATATCAAAATCAACCTTTGAGTGATTAACTACACATACACCGCTCGTGAAAGCATTTATACATAAGTAACTAATGCTCTCACCCAGAGAACAATCCCCTGAGTCAAGGACTCTTTATAACATAAATACTGGAGGCAAAATAAAGTGCTGTATCAAAATACAAGACTTTGCTGAGATCTTTTACCCTAGCTCCCACTTTGGACTCCTGTCCCAGTGGCGAGTCTCACAAGTCCTTTGCCAAGTGCTACTAGGCTCTGCAGCCAAAGGAAGAAGCAAGTTAGTACCACAGCCTGACCAACAGACCAACTAAACACTTAAGCAAGCTAGAAACTTAAAGTTTCTCAACTACCGTACCTTTACAGACAAAAAGGTACTACCGTGATAATCCTCAGCGATTATCCGGTCCTGCTACTTCAGACTCTGCATAACAAACAGGGAGTGAGAATTCAACATTCTCAGTAAGGGTCTTCGATGTACCTGCAAGAAAAAGCTAGGACTCTGGCTGCGAGCTCACACAGCATGAGGGTACTAGTCATATATATATATACTAGGTCCGTAAACCTCTCCTCAAGTAGTCCTCTGTATCAGGCCAAGTGCAATCACTTAGCAACCTGACACATATACAGGCCAAGCGCAATCACTTAGCAACCTGACATATAGGCCAAGCGCTATCACTCAGCAACCTATCATATGGCTCAAGGGCGAACCTTAGCAAGCCTCATTCAAACATAGAACCTCTCACCTAATTGTTATGCAGGGGAATTTATGACGGGACTTGTAGACTAGGCCGCAGGGCCTCTTTGATGTAAACTAGATGAACAAGGTTTCGCCTCGTGGCCTCGTGGCTCCGGCACGGCTAGGCCGACGAGGGTTCTAAACCTCTCACCTGAGCTATTGATAGCTAATTAAGTTCAATTGCAACATTTGTTTCCTTACTTGTTGCCTAAGCAACTTACTTACCTCAAACAGTTCAAGAAAACTCATACTTCCGGTGGGACTTTCGGAAGTCTCGGAGTACCATCGGGATCCTCGGACCCTTAGGCACGTTCCGAACCTTCCGTAGTCTCGGTCGGGTCAACGCAGCAAAAAGTCAAACCTCCCATTTTCTTGTGTTGGCGCCGCGTCACCAAAGGCAAAAAGGAATTGGCGACGCGTCGCCAACGAACAAACGTTCTGTGACATAAAATTGAATTGGCGACGCGTCGCCAATTTTCGGGCCAATTGGCGCCGCGTCGCCAATTCTGTAGAAATGCAGAATTTGGCCGTTTGCTGCTACGAACTTTGGCAACCAAATATATATAGCAAACATGCATCAAAAGTTACCAAATTTCATACACATGAAGTACATGTTGCAAGGAACAAAACCAACTATCAAAGCCAAACTATGATGCATTAGAAGCATCAAACCAATCCTTCGAATTTAGCTAGTCCATCATAATTCCCAAAACGTTTCTTCACACCATACCCAAAAATTACTCAACTTTCTCAATCCATTTCAATCCAAAAGCAATCCAACAACTTAAAAACACTTTCTCCCTTACCTTAACACCAAGAACAAGCAAGAATTCGAACCCTTCCTCTTCCAAACAAGCTTCCAAAGTTCTACACAAAACCATACCAAAACAAAGCTCTAAAACATCAAAAACACATCTTTCAACCAAAACCCAAGCTTCCAACCAACCAAATAACACGAATTCAATCAAGAACATAACTCATACCTCGTTCAAAAACAGGGGATGGAGAAAAACGCCTCTCCAAGCTTCAAAAACATGGATTCAAGCTTGAAAATCACTTCTCCAAGCTTGAACATCCTTAATTGCGCCTCTTGACACCAAGATCACTTGATTCCAAGTTCAATTTGAGAGAGAAATGAGTGAGGGAAGCTTAAGAACGTGTTAATGGCAGCTTCTCCCCCTCTTTCCCTTCTTAAACCCTCACTTAGCAACCAAGATCACCAAGGTTTCAAGTTAAGTGCAATTAGGTCCCCCATCTTTGTAACTTAACAGTTCTTGATTAAATCCTTGTCTATTTGTTGAGTTTGAGTTAAGGTTAAAAGTTAAGTTCTAAAAATTCATTTTAAAACACTCGGGACTCGTCCCGGCCACTCAGGGTGCAAAATTACCATTTTGCCCCTGAACTTAGTTCAGAGCTTTATTCTTGTCGGAACTTAGTGAACTTTGGCAAACTTCTTAATTCTTGCTAGGCAAACTTAAATTAAACTTCTACACTAAATTCTAAAGTCTTTACCTCCCTCTAGAAGGGCCGTAACACTCAACTTATTTATAAAGCAATCCACACCACAAAACATAAAATCGCTTGGCCTCCATCATTCTCAAACAAGCGAGCAGCCTTTATCCAATCAAATAGTCAAATTCAGCCCCAGCTAATATTTATCAAACATTATAATTGAATTCGCTAGGACAATTCATGATTTAGCCTGAACTTAAATTTTAATTGAAACCTTACGGTGTCAGTTAGTGACACTATCTTAGCATAACCGAGCACTAACCATGCAACATAAGGCAACAAGCTGTTGGCGGGTGGCAGCGTTTAGAGGTGCTGTCAACCATCGAGAGCTAGCCAGTGAGGTCCATTTGACTTTTGAGAGTGACGATAAGAGTAAGATGGAAGGATCAAGACTGAGGGAGGAGGTGGAGATACGGCTAAGGCAGAACAGATGGTAGACGAGTGTGTGAGGGCGAGCCAGCAGTAAGGCTAACCAAAACCAATAAAGGTAAGGTGTGTGATAACTGAGAATGACCATGAGTAGCAGAGCAGCAGGTTGCAAGGAGTATAGCTGGTTGCGCACAATGGGACTCATTTTGGGTTAGCATTTTCTTAGTCTTAATGGGCTAGGCTGGGATAGGTAAGCATGGTATTACTTAGTGTGGCAACGTCGGGTTTTCTGGAGTCGCCACCAATCGGTTTTCGTTCAGGTCGATTGGATACCTTAAAATATGGTCTGCGAGAGTTCGGGGATCGGGAGTACGGTTACGCTAAAACAATATTGTTATAGCGCCCAAAATTGGCACCTTAGTTGATTTTAATTTTGTTTTACTTTGCTTTAAAAAATTCAGTTAATTTTCAAACTAGAAATTTTAACTGAATTAGTTGAATGTGGATTTTTGGAAATTAATTTGTATAGAATTTTATACTTCCGAACCATGGACTCTGCCGAGTCATTTGGACACGGAAGATTTTGATTCCGAACCATGGACTCTGCCGAGTCATTTGGACACGGAATTTGGTGAAATTTTAAACAATTTTATCCATATTGTAAAAATATGGATTTTTATCTGTTTATTTAATTTGTTTATTTTAAAAAGTTTGATATTTTCCAAACCGTAGATCCTACCGGATCATCCGGATATGGAAATTGATTTATCGTAATTATTTAATTCTTATTATTATGAAATTAATTTTTAAATGGTAATTCTTTTTGTTTATGAATGATTTTTAATACTAACTAAAAAATTTATCTTTATATTTTTTACTTCTTTTTTTACTTTCTTTCTTTTTCTTCTTTTTTTTTACTTATTTTTACTTCTTTTTTTTTAATTTCTTTTAATTTCTTTTCGTTTCTTTCTTTTTTATTCTTTTCTTTCTTTCTTTTCTTTTTCTTTTTCTTTCTTTTATCTTTCTTTTCTTTTTCTTATATTTCCTTTTTTTTCTTTATCTTATCTTTCTTTTATTTTTCTTTCTTATCTTTCTTTTATTTTTCTTGTCTTTTCTTTCTTTCTTTTCTTATCTTATCTTTTCTTTTATATTTTTTTTTTATCTTTCTTTTCTTTCTTATCTTTCTTTTATTTTTGTTTCTTATCTTTCTTTTATTTTTCTTATCTTTCTTTTTTTTCTTGTTTACTTTTTTTGTTTTTCTTGTTTAATGAAAGATATTTATTATTTTAAAGGATTACTCAATTTATAAAAGAATTAAAAAAATTATAATTAATTTTTATTTAATAAGAAGTTAATTTAAAAGAATTAAAGAGTTTAAAAATAAAAATTTTGATCATGGTACGGGGCGTTGTTACTCAGCCAGACCCTCTTCACCAGGTGAAGCAGCTCAAAAGCGGGCACGAGACAGTTTCCAGCCAATATACCATGAACTAAAAAAATTTTTATTTTTATTTTTATTATTTATTATTTTTTTATTATTATTTTTTTTTATTAAGAGAATCAAAAATTTTAAACAAAAGAAGAAAAGTTTTGATATTTATTTAATTTATTTTTGGAATAAAAGATTATTTAACCGAAAACTTATATGTATTTTAAAACAAAAGTCTTGATATTTTTATTTTTATATTCTTCTTTGTTTGATGAAAGATTTTTTTTTTTTTAATTTATATTTCTGAAAATATATCTAATCAATAAGTCAAGAATATTTAAGAGAAAATTCAATTATTTTTGTTTTATTTTGTATTATTTTGAAATTATTTGATTAAGATTTTTATAAAGGAAACAAAAAGTTATATCTTTTAATAAGTAAAATATTACTGAATAAAATATTAACCCAAAATTTTTATTCTTTTCATTCTTTTTATTAATAAAGAAAACTAAAAAAAAAATTATATTTTTAAAAGAAATAAATAAAATATTATTGAAAAATATTAACTCAAAAATTTTACGCTTTTTATTCTTTTTAATAAAGAAAACTAAAAAAAATTATATATTAATAGATAATTAATATATTAGTCTAAAGTTTTTTTTTTTATTTTTTATAAAGAAAAAGAAAAGAAAAAAAAAATTATTTATATATTTTATTTTAAAAATATTTCCGAGCCATGGATCCTGGCGGATCATTTGGTCATGGAGTTTTAATTAATTTTTTTTATTTCATTAATTATTAATTTTAAAGATGTATTAAAAGAATGGTTTTATGTTTATTTATTTATTTATTTTATTTTTGAATTATTTCATTATGTTTGTTTATTAAAAGGAATAAAAACTTTGTTTCAAAATAAAAAAAAAGTAATTTTTATTAGCCTTTAGAAAATTATTCACATAAAATTCCTTTTTTTTTATCTTTTAATCATAAAAAAATTCAATTAATAAAGTGGGGCTTTTTGGCCATCCACTTTAATAACACAATAATAATAAAAGTTAGCACAATTAATATAGTTAGATTAGTTGGATTAGTTAGTTAATAACAATAAAAAAAGGTTAGTAAAAGTTAGATTAAATTAATTAACAACAATAATAAAAATTAGCCAAGTTTAATTAAATTAATGGTTAACAACAATAATAAAAAGTTAGTCAAGTTAATTAAGTTAATTAATTACAACAAAAATAAAAGTTAGACAATTTAATTAATTTAATTAATTAACAACAATAATAAAAGTTAGTCAAGTTAATTAAATTAATTAATTAATTAACAACAATAATAAAAAGTTAGCCAAGTTAATTAAATTAATTAATTAATTAACAACAATAATAAAAAGTTAGCCAAGTTAATTAAATTAATTAATTAATAACAATAATAAAAAGTTAATTAATTGTTAACAACAATTATAAAAGTTAGTAATAATGCAAAAATTAAAAGGTTAGTAACAATAATAATATTAAAAGTTAGTTGTTAGTAAGTTAATAACAACAAAAAAAAAAAAAGGGTTAGTAATAATAACAAATAAGTAAACAAGTAAAAATTAAAATAGTTAGGAATTAATTCTCTGCAAGGATAAAATAAAAGTTAGTGACTTAAATGAACGAATATAGAAACATAAAGGATTAAAACAGGGTTTGACCTTGAGAATTGAAATTTTGAATTCTCGTTTACGGGAAACAGAGTATCGCGAGGGGCTGGCGAAGGGGGGGCTGGCTGGGGCAGCTGGCGGCTGGCGGCGAGGGCGAGCGCGGCGGCGGCAGGTGCGGCGAGGGGAGGGCACGGCGGCGGCGAACGGCGTAGGGCGGCGGCGGCGGGCGGCGAGGGGCACGGCAGAGAGAGAGAGAGAGAGAGAGAGAGAGAGAGAGAGAGAGAGAGGGAACAGCAGTGAAAAGAAAAAAAAATTTTGGCTTTCTGGGGAAGAAGGGAAGAGGGCTGGGGCTAAGGGCTGTAATTTTCTCTTTTTTTGAAACGGAGCTCTAAGTTTTTTTGCTATTTTTTTTCTGTGTTCAGCACAAAATTTGGGGGGCTATTTATAGAGGAAGTTTAGCTGAACTGTTGATGGATAAATTAATAAAAAAATTCAAACTTATCTCTTAAATTGGTAAAATGACAATTTTAGTCCTTTACGTCTCTCAGCCTCTGGATAAGTTCCTGAAGCTTCTGATTTTGACAATTTTGTCGTTTTCTGTCAATTTGAGCCAAAAACGTCGGCAGGCTCAAAATTTTATGTGACAAACTACCAAATGCTCCTGGAACTTTCAGAATTTGTCAATTTTGCCTGAAACTTCTCAATTTTGTTATTTTTATCTCGAACTTTTTAATTTTTTGTCATTTTTTTCTGAAATTTTATTTTTATTCCAAACACATACATATTCACACATATATTATTTTAAATCAAATCTTCTCAAAATAAAAATATATTTTAAACTAATTAACATAATTAAAATTTTTTAGCAATAATAATAATAATAATAATAATTTTTTTAATTAGTTTTTTTTTTTTTTTTTTTAAAAATAAAAAAAAAAAGGCCGGACGAAATTGGGTGTCAACAGCTGCCCCCCTTTGCATGCTTCATGGGACATGATGTATGCAAAGTAGTTACCAAATTTCGTCCGTCTTAGCTAGCCATTGAGAACCTTCTCGCCGCCTAAACTATGTGGTTAAGGAAATTTTTTTTTTTTTTTTTTTTTTTTTTTTTTTTTTAGAGCCTCTGCGATAAGAACTCTCCTATCGTTGAAGGGAAAATTTGATAATTTTGAGGTTAAGGGTCCTACCTTAGAACTTCGACGATAGGAACTCTCCTATCGTTTGAAGTAAAATTGATTGTTTTGAGGTTAAGGGTCCTACCTTAGAACCTCGACGATAGGAACTCTTCTATCGTTTGAAGGAAAATTGATGATTTTGAGGTTAAGGGCCCTACCTTAGAACCTCGACGATAGGAACTCTCCTATCGTTTGAAGTAAAATTGATGATTTTGAGGTTAAGGGTCCTACCTTAGAACCTCGACGATAGGAACTCTCCTATCGTTTGAAGGAAAATTGTTTGAATGAGGTTAAGGGTCCTACCTTAGAACCTCGACGATAGGAACTCTCCTATCGCTTGAAGTAAAATTGATTGTTTTGAGGTTAAGGGTCCTACCTTAGAACCTCGATGATAGGAACTCTCCTATCGTTTGAAGGAAAATTGATTGTTTTGAGGTTAAGGGTCCTACCTTAGAACCTCGACGATAGGAACTCTCCTATCGTTTGAAGTAAAATTGATGATTTTGAGGTTAAGGGTCCTACCTTAGAACCTCGACGATAGGAACTCTCCTATCGTTTGAAGGAAAATTGTTTGAATGAGGTTAAGGGTCCTACCTTAGAACCTCGACGATAGGAACTCTCCTATCGCTTGAAGTAAAATTGATTGTTTTGAGGTTAAGGGTCCTACCTTAGAACCTCGATGATAGGAACTCTCCTATCGTTTGAAGGAAAATTGATGATTTTGAGGTTAAGGGCCCTACCTTAGAACCTCGACGATAGGAACTCTCCTATCGTTTGAAGGAAAATTGATGGAATGAGGTTAAGGAAATCTCCTTGAACCTCGAGCGAAATTTATATGAAAGCAATTAGAATTGGAATAATTTTCTTCGAAAGTGTGAATTTGCATAATAGGCGAGTGCGAAATTTTAGACTTCGATAAAATGAGTGAATCTTGATGATGACAATATCGCTAACAAATTATGTAAAGGGAACGGATGTTTGGAATCAATATCCAAGGTTCATCTAATATTTTCTTTAGTAAATATAGATTCGCTTGAGAGATATGTCATCCAAATAAGGTTGAAGCTTAACTATCCTAAAATGTTATGCCTAGTAGACCTAATAGGATGCGTCTCAAGAGCAATAAAAATTACTCTTTACTCAGCCATTCCAACCTAAAGGCATTGTCCTATGGTTTTAATATCAGCATGAACGAGACTATCTTATAAGATAAAAAAAGAAATTCCCTGAAAGAAAAACTAAAACACGAAAGAAAATGCTGATAATAAAACTAAAGGACAAGCAAAACGGATCGGATCACTTCTTCTTCCACAATATTTCAACGGGGTTAGTAGAGGACTATTATGGGATTGAACTGTTCGGGAAAGACTGTCGCGTCCAGTCTATCTGAATCATTGCTGGATCTGGTTCAGGAACAAAAGCTTGTATTTTATCTAGCAATTCTTCAGCAGTTGTTGCGGATATTATGATTCGCCGTGCCACTCTTGATATAAAATTCTTCTGCATAGCATAATCCATAAAAGCTATCAGACCTGTAAAGAAATTGTTAACATTTAAAAGCCCAATGGGTTTCTTATGCAAATTAAGTTGGGCCATGGAAGCAATTTGAAAGACTTCTCCCAATGTGCCAAAACCACCTGGTAGAGCGATAAAAGCATCAGCATTTAAAAGCATTTGTAACACACGCTCTTGTAAATTTTTAACCACTAATTCTTCTCCAATCGTGCCCCCAGAAATAAATTTCAGAGGTCCAGGGATAATGCCCAGAACTTGACTTCCTCCTAGAGATGCTGCTGATGCTACACCTCCCATTAATCCGACACTACCTCCTCCATAAACTAAATGTATTTTTCGCTCAGCTAATACTCTACCCAAATGGTTGGCTGCTTTTAAATACTCTTCATCTTTTCCAGGAAAAGCCCCAGAAAATACACAAATACTTCGGGATTTACGAGTTGGGGTTTTCTCCATTTCTATCCTTACCCTTGTGAGAAAAGAGGATATATTTATAGAGATGAAGAGATAAGGCAATAATTTTATTTTCAAGAATGGATACATTATTGCCAGCTATTCACAGTAGTCACGAGTATGATTTTGGTCAGGTATGGGTACACTATCATTAAAAGAGGAGGAAAATTTTCAAAATAGCTGCTAGCATGTACAGTAGTCGCGGCTGTAGCTTATGTCAGGAGTAGGTACATGATTGTCGGATGAGAAGGAAAATTTCAAAAGTGGCAGGTATATACAGTAGTCATAATTATAGCTCATGTCAGGAGTGGGTACATTATGGGAGGAAAATTTCAAAAGCGTCAGCTAGCATGTACAGTATCGTGACTATGGCTTATGTCAAGAGTGGATACATTATTGCTGAAAGAGGAGGAAAATTTCAAAAGCGACAACTAGCACGTACAGTAATCGTGACTTTGGTTCATGTCAGGAGTGGATACATTATTATCAAAAGGGGAGGAAAATTTCAAAAGCGACAGCTAGCACGTACAGTAATCGTGACCTTGTTCCGTCTTCTACTGGCTTTGCGTCCAGTAACGGCTTCAATGCTTTCTATGAATCAGTGATTTGCATCTCATCTAGCTTTTTCACAAACTGGCAAACAGGGTCGTTTAGGGTCAGATTCCCAAGACTGTAACGTTCTCGTTCTTTTTGGAGAATTATCCATAATCCAACAACCTCAAATTGCACTATTCCGCAAGAATGCGCTTCAAGAACCTCTCGGATATCTTCCAGAGATTCCTTACGCAAGCCATTCTTGATGAATTTTATTCTATCATTACGATTTCTGGTGATCACTCCTGGAGAACGACATTTATTGCCGCAAATCCACCATCCACAATTGTGACAGACGCCTAGCCTTTTTGCTCTTCTCTTTTTGGCATAAACGCTTTTACCAAAGCCGGGCATACGGGGAAAGAACGCATCTGGAACTTCACCAGCCGAACGAACTTTAGCTTCGATTAGCCATCGCACATTATCAGGAATGCCTTTGTGCATAAATAGTCGGAATCGTTCACATCTAGCTTGATAAACCTTTTTAAGAACATTTATTGGGAAAGAAGGGAAATATTTTCGTAGAGCGGAAAGAGAAGGCTCCATTGATGAATGAGGCATTTAAGAGAAAAAGAAAGAAATTAGTGATTGTAGGAAATGGAAATAACTGAATTTGGGAGTTATGGAGTACCGTATCCAGAAGGAAGAACACGCATTTATAGTGATGAAAGGATAATGCGTTTATTACACTTACGGAAGTAAGTACATTATTGCCAAAAGAAAAGACAAATGACAGCTTATATGTACAGCAATCATGACTGTGGCTCTCATCTTCCACTAATTCATGTCCAGTAATGGCTTCAATGCCTTCTATAAGTCGGGGATTTGCTTCCCATCTAGTTTTCTTACAAACTGACAAACGGGGTCGTTTAAAATCACATTCCCAAGACTGTAACGGTTTCGTTCTTTATGGTAAGTCCTCCATAAACCGATAATTTCACCTTGCACTTTTCCACAAGAATGCGTTTCAAGAGTCTCTCGGATATCTTTCAGAGACTCCTTACGCAGGCCATTCTTAATGAATTTTCTTTTATCTTCACGATTTATGGAGATGTATCCTAAAGAGCGACATTTAGTATTACAATTCCATCGCCCACATTTATAACACACGCCTAGTCTCTTTGCTCTTCGCCTTTTGGCATAACGGCTTTTACCTAAACCGGGCATGCGGGGCATGAATGCATCTGGAACTTCACCCGCCAAACGGACCTTAGCTTCAATTATCCACTGCACATTATCGGGAATGCCTTTGCGTGTAAAAACTCTGATTCTTTCACATCTAGCAAGGTAGATCTTTTTAAGGACTTTTAGTGGGAGGGAAGGAAAGTATTTTCGCAGTACAGAAAGAGTAGAATCCATTGATGAGAGAAGAATTTGAGAGAAGAGGGAAATGAATCAGTTATTACAGGAAACTGGAATAATCGACTTTAGAAGTCACGGGGTATCTTATCTGTTGTTTAATCAGAAGGAAGAACACGCATTTATAGTGATGAAAAGGGATAACGTGTCGATTACACTTAGGGGAGCATGTACATCTGTCAAAAGAAAATGCAAATTTTTCCAAATATAACAAACTGTATGTACAGTAATTGTGACTGTGGCTCACATCTTCCACTGGTTTTACGTCCAGTAACGGCATTAACGGCTTCTATGAGTCGAGGATCTGCTTCCCATCCAGCTTTCTTACAAACCGGCAAACAGGGTCGTTTAAAGTCAGATTCCCGGGACTGTAACGGTCTCGTTCTTCATGAAAAATACTCCATAAATCAAGAATTTCACGTTGCACAGATCCACAAGAATGCGTCTCAAGAGTCAATTGGATATCATCCAATGAGTCCTTACTCAAGCCATTCTTGATGAACCGTATTTTATCTTCTCGATTATTGGAGATCATTCCTAAAGAACGACACCTAGTCTTACAAGTCCACCTACCACATTTATGGCAGACTTGTAATCTTTTCGCTCTTCTTTTTCTGGCATAAGAACTTTTGCCAACACCAGGCATGTAAGACACAAATGCCTCTGGGATTTCGCCTGCCAGACGAACCTTAGCTTCAATTAACCACCGCACATCTTCAGGGATTCCTTTATGCATCAGAGCTCTTAATCGTTCACAGCGAACTCGGTAGATCTTTTTTAGGATGTTCATTGGGAGAGAAGGGAAATACTTTCGCAAGGCAGAAAAAGTAGGATCCATTTTCTAGGAGGAAGTAAAAGAAAGAAGGGGTGAAGGTATCAGTTATTATGGGCAACTGAGAGAACCGACTTGAGAGTCACGGAGTACCGTATCCGCCGTTTAACCGGAAAAGTGGATTCTGCTTTATTTTAGTATCATAGATATTTCTTATCTTTGATATCTCATCAGGCATGACATTGATCCAGTCCTTGATTATTGAATCCATTGTCTGCTTTGGACGACAATATTTCTCGATATCCGCACTTATCTTTGACCATAGTTATTTCTTATCTTGGATACCGCTAAGCTGGCGTCAATTCTGTCCATCCCGGTGTAGCCTCGATTATTGAATTGATTACCAGGATTTTGACAATATTGTCTACTTTATCCTTGAATTGCTGATGGGGCTGGGTCCACTATATCAGCTGTGCATCCAGCGGTAGATTGGTAAAAACGGATGTCACTGAGACGTCAGCTTATACTGCTGTGACTGTGCGGTGGATACGCTTCCCATTTGATCCTTGTTCTGTATGTCATGCATGCATGATGTGAAATGCATGAATGCAGAGCATGTGTAACTGATGGATTTATTTTTTATATCTTTGCTTTACTGGATCCTCTTTGTAATTGCCTTCTATCGTTGAATCTCTTTATGCTTTCCAACTGTTGTCCATTGTTTCACTTTCCAGCTGTTGTTCATTGTCTTGCTTTCCAGCTGTTGTTCATTGTCTCGCTTTCCAGCTATTGTCCATTGTCTCAAAAGCCTAACTCTTTTCAAAAATCTTCTTTCCTTGATTTGTTCTTAAATTTTGGCTTCAATTTCCTTAATGTCCGCCTCGTACTTTATGCCTCTCTGGATAATTGTCCCTGTTGAGATATTCGTGAGTATGATTCTTTCTTGCTGACATGGACGTGTTAAGACTTCTGAAGCGATCATTCAGGCTACCACCAAGGCTATCTCCCAAAGATTTGTTACTCCTTCTTCTTTGTTAGCCTATGTTCTGTGCCGCTCGCAAAGCAGGACCTCAATCTTACCTGTTTTAATTCATAAAGCTTATCAAAGTAATCTACGGTCTTTGTTTTTTCTAAGTTTTAATTATTACTATTCTTCCTTCAAAAGTCACAATTTATTGCACACTTAAGGCTAGTAGGAATGTGAGATTCGAAGGAAAAGAACTGGATAGAAGCGACTTTAGCATTTTGAACGTGAGAATCTAAGGTAAGTTAAAGAGAATTGGCTTTTATTTATGGGTAAAAGAATATGAAAATCTTGGGTACAGATAGATAATGAAAGTGTAAGGGAAGAAAGCTCTCTTTGATAACTTTGATCAAATAAACTTTGGTAACCCTGTATCCACTTCTCCCCTTCTGTTCGAAAATTTCTTCATTATGCAAAGTATTTCTTTACTGCATCCGAATTTACTGGCTTCGGTAATTCTCGTCCATCCATTTCTGTCAGAATTAGTGCCCCTCCTGAAAATGCTTTCTTCACGACATATGGCCCGTCATAATTTGGTGTCCATTTTCCTCTTGAATCATGTTGCATGGGTAAAATTTTCTTGAGCACTATGTCACCTTCGTGAAATTGTCGTGGGCGAACCTTTTTGTTGTAAGCACGAATCATCCTTCTTTGATAAAGTTGCCCATGGCAGAGGGCTATCATTCTTCTTTCATCAATTAGATTTAATTGCTCGTATCTAGCTTTGACCCATTCTGCTTCTCCTAATTGAGTATCCATTAGTACCCTTAATGAAGGAATTTCAACTTCGATAGGCAATACAGCCTCCATACCGTATACCAGAGAAAAAGGTGTTGCTCCAGTAGAAGTACGGGTAGAAGTTCTATAAGCATGCAGTGCAAAAGGTAACATCTCATGCCAGTCCTTGTAAGTGACGATCATCTTTTCAACAATTCTCTTGATATTTTTATTGGCCGCTTCTACTGCACCATTCATCATCGGTCGATAAGGTGCTGAATTGAGATGCTTGATTTTGAATTGCCGGCACAAAGTCTGCATCATTGCATTATTCAGGTTCGTGGCATTGTCTGAGATGATACACTCTGGCGGTCCATAGCGACAAATGATTTCTTTCTTAATGAACCGGCATACCACCTTTTGAGTTACGCTTGCATAAGACACAGCTTCTACCCATTTAGTAAAGTAGTCAATTGCAACTAGGATGAATTTGTGACCATTGGAAGCTTTAGGGGTAATCGCTCCAATAACATCGATTCCCCACATGGCAAAAGGCCAAGGTATTGCTGTTACATTAAGAGGAACAGGTGGAGCTTGGATCTTGTTGGCATATATTTGGCATTTGTGACATTTTCTTACGTGATTGACGCAATCACTTTCCAATGTGAGCCAATAGTAACCAGCCCTCATTATTTGTCTTGCCATAGTATGACCACTAGTGTGTGCTCCACATATTCCAGAATGAACTTCTTCCATGATCTTTCGTGCTTCATGAGTATCTACACAGCGAAGTAGCATCGAGTCTGGGGTTTTCTTGTAAAGTATGTCTAGGTTTAAAAGAAAACCCATTGACAATCTTCGTAGAAATTTCTTGTCATTTTCTGATACTTCTGGTGGATATACTCTTTCTTGGAGGTATTTCTTGATATCGTGATACCAAGGCTTTCCATCCAATTCTTCTTCGATGCTCATGCAATAAGCTGGAGAATCTATTATTCTCATCTCGAATATAGGAGTATGCTCGGGGTCACTGATCTTGTACATAACAGCCAAAGTAGCTAAAGCATCCGGTATTTGATTATCTTCCCTTGGAAGATGATGGAAGCTTATACTGTTGAATTTTCGAGCCAAGTTTAGTATGAGCTTTTGGTAAGGGATCAATTTTGAATCTCTTGTCTCCCATTCTCCATTGATTTGATATATGACTAATGCGGAATCCCCATAGACTCGGAGATCTCGCACTTTCAAATCCAATGCCATTTGGAGTCCCATAGCACATGCTTCATACTCTACTATATTGTTGGTACAAGGAAATGTAATTTTTGCTGTGAGGGGAAACTGCTCTCCGCTTGGAGAGATGAGTATAGCTCCGATCCCTTGTCCCAAAGCATTAGATGCTCCATCGAATGCCATTTTCCATGTTTCATTTTCTTCATCGACTTCCTGTTCTATCGTCATTATATCTCCATCAGGAAAGTCCATTCTCATGGGCTCATAATCCTCTAATGCTCTATCAGCCAGATATTCAGCGATCACACTTCCTTTTACGGCCTTTTGGGTGACATACTGTATGTCGTATTCAGATAACAGCATTTGCCATTTTGCAATCCTGCCTGATAAAGCGGGTTTCTCGAAAATGTACTTAATGGGGTCAGTCTTGGAGATCAGTAATGTTGTGTTGTTGAGCATGTAGTGTCGTAGTCGATGTGCTACCCATGCAAGGGCACAACAGGACTTTTCTACTATTGAGTATTTAGCTTCATATGTGGTAAGCTTTTTGCTCAAATAGTAAATTGCATGCTCCTTCTTACTTGTCTCATCACGTTGACCCAATACGGATCCTAATGAAGAATCCTGTATGGATAAATATAGAATCAACGGTTCTCCGGATCGAGGTGGTATCAAGACTGGTGGATTTGATAGATATCGTTTGATTTTCTCGAACGCTTCTTGGCATTCGTTATTCCACTCAATCGGATTGTTCTTCTTTAGTGATTTGAAAAGCGGTTCACACTTGGACGTCAATTGTGATATGAACCTTGCTATGAAGTTGATTCTACCCAGAAAACTTCTTACTTGTTTTGGAGTCTTCGGGGGTTGCATTTCTTGTATCGCTTTGACTTTACTCGGGTCAACTCGAATCCCGTCCTTGCTGACTATGAAACCCAATAACTTTCCTGAAGAGGCTCCAAAAGTACATTTGGCAGGATTCAACTTCAATTGATATTTGCGAAGTCTATCGAATAGTTTTCTTAGCACTTTTAGATGCCCCCCAGCAGTGAAAGTTTTGGCAATCATGTCGTCCACATATACTTCAATTTCTTTATGCATCATGTCATGGAACAACGTGACCATGGCTCTTTGATATGTAGCACCAGCATTCTTTAACCCGAAAGGCATCACCTTATAGTAGAAGGTACCCCAAAGGGTAATAAAAGCAGTTTTTATCATGTCATCTGGATCAAGTTTGATTTGATTGTATCCAGAAAAACCATCCATGAAGGAAAAGTAGGAGTTTCCTGCGGTATTATCCACCAGTGTATCAATATGAGGAAGTGGGAAGTTATCTTTAGGACTGGCTTCGTTCAAAGGCCGGTAGTCCTGACAAACTCTTAGTTTCCCACTTTCTTTCTTTTCGACTGGGACAATGTTAACCACCCATTCTGTATATTCAGCGACCCCAAGAAATCCTGCATCCCACAGCTTTCGAATCTCGTCTTTTACTCTTAAGATTAACTCCGGCTTTAATCTTCGTAACTTCTGTCTGACAGGCTTCGCCCCAGGCTTCAAAGGTATTTTGTGTAGTACTATGTCTGAGCTTAAGCCAGGCATATCTTGGTATGACCAAGCGAATACATCCACATATTCTTTCAATAAATGGACTAATTCTTCTTTTTCTTCAGGAGGGAATAAAGTGCCAATCTTGACTTCTTTTACATCCTGACTGTCTCCCAGGTTGAATACCTCAGTTGGTTCTTGACTTGTTGCTCTTTCTTTTTCATCTCGCTCAATCATTTTTAATAGCTCAAGAGATACTTGAAGATCTTCGTCATCCGAGTCGGTAGTGTTTACAGGATTATCAAAGTTCATTCTTTCATTGTCATCAAAGAGAGTTTTGGGTCTGCATTATCCAGAGAGGAAAGAAAGAGAAGAGAGAAAGAAAAAAAAAAAAAAATGGCACGAATGAGATGGATGCAAACTGGTACTTTATTTACAATGTGCATAAATCACAACTTTATTGGAATAAAAAGCAATAACTAAAAGGTTCACTTAAACAAAGACTACACCCTATTGATTGAACCTTTCTTTAGGAGGTTTTTACTATTAGATTACTTTGGAAAGCTTTCAATTATAACAGGCAGTTCTATCGCCTCCCAATTGTTCAGCACATCCCGTGGGCCACAAGGTTGAATGAGCTCCTCCTCTTCAGGTGAATCGCTGATGATTGCCTGAATAGAAAGACTTTCAAAAGACTTGTTGATGTTGATAGTCAGCTTGCCTTCATTTTCATTTTTTGGAATGAGACCACCACTCACGAACGTTTCGGTGATTTCAGGGATATCCAGATTTCTTTCCTGGAGAGGATGCCCTGTTAATCGTGCAATCCTCTTTTCTCTCTTTTCAGCTATTGCCTTCATTTTATCATGTCTTGTCGGTGTGAAGCCTAGGCCGTATTTCCCTTCATTTGTGGTGATTTTCAATGGTTCTGTGATTCCTTGTAAATCTTGTCCCAGTCCTAACCCCGGTGAGTATCCTCCTTTTATCATGAGTTTGGCAACCATGCGACTTGTTTTAGAGATGCTAGGAATGGGTTCTTCTTCATATTTGCTGACATAAGCAGCATTGACAATTTCAAAAGACCTGAAGGAGCAATCAGGTACATTTTCATTGACTTCGACATATTGAGCATCCGCAGGTCTTGATAGCAGGATGTCTTCTTCAGCGAAGACCGTGATTATCTTTCCTTCAATAATGAATTTCATTTTCTGGTGTAATGAAGAAGGAATTGCTCCGGCCATATGGATCCATGGTCTTCCCAGCAGGCAGGTATAAGATGGACAAATATCCATGACTTGGAATGTGATGTGGAAAAGACAGGGACCAATCCCTATTGGTAGCTCTATTTCTCCAACAACATCTCTCTTCGTTCCGTCAAATGCTCGAACAACAATATGACTGTTGTTGAGGTGTGATGGGTCTAAACCGATCTTATGTAAAGTTTCTAATGGCATTACATTTAGAGCTGATCCATTGTCGATCAGAACTCTAGCCATAATCCGATCTTTGTATTTAATCGAAATATGTAGAGCCTTAGAGTGACCCCTTCCTTCTGCTGGTATCTCATCGTCAGTGAATGTGATGAGATTTTGTGCCGTGATGTTGTTGACAAGGTGGTCAAAGTTGTTCACGGAGATATCTTGTTCAACATAAGCCTTATTCAGGACTTTGAGAAGAGCTTCTCGATGGGCATCAGAACTTAAGAGCAATGAAAGTATGGAGATCTTTGCTGGCAGACGGTTCAACTGCTCTACGATGCTGTATTCACTTTGCTTTATGAGTTTGAGAAACTCAGTAGCTTGTTCATCTGTTACTGCTCGAGGCATCTCTTGCTCTTTAGATGTGTTAATAGGTCCATTTGCTGGATCCGTAACATTCTTCTCTTGTTGGAGCTTGTTCATTTGCTCGGGAGAATAACACCGACCACTTCTAGTCATGCCCCCAACTTCTAACGGAGTTGATGTGATGTTAGAAGTATAGCCATAGTTCCATGGAACAGTTTTGTCTGATTTGTATGGGAATGGCTTTGGAACTTGAATTCTTAAAGGCTTGAGAGCAGATTTTGAGATTGGAATGACTAGTGGCCTTGGCATGATATTGACTTCTTGTTCTTTAATTATCACATTCACGTCATCCTCTTTATCTGACATAAAAACGATGATTTGGGAGGAGTCCATGAGACTTTGTAGACTTTTACGGAATTCTGGGCATTCTTGGATAGAATGATTCTTACTGTTATGAAAGTTGCACCATTCCTCATGCTCGACTTCTTTATTTCCAGAAGACTTTCCTGTGATAATCCCTTCTTTCACAAGGCATGAATATACATGCTTAAGAGGGGTTATGATATCATTGACTGTTTTCTTCATCGGCCAGTATTCTTCCATCATATTGACTGGTTTGGCTTGATGAGGAGGCAATGGATTATGAGTGACGTTTGGTTCATCGGAAAAGTCCAACCACTTTGACTCAATTAATTGTTGGACTATACGCTTCAATGCTATGCAATTTTCGAGTCCGTGGCCCACGGCACCATCATGATATGGGCAATTTAGTTTAGGGTCATACCATGTTGGATATGGGGGTTCGAATGGCCTTGTGGGAATTGGGTGAATGAGTTGGCTCTGGATGAGTTTTGGATATAACTCAGTATAAGTCATGGGAATCGGTGCGAAAATTTCTCTTGGTCTTGGTGCAGGCATTGGAGGAGTCGGAACAGGTGGCCGTAACTGATTAGGCCTGTTGAGAGGATAATTGTTGGGTCTATTGGGAAGATAATCACTGGGCCTATTTGGAGGATAATCATTGGGCCTATTGGTAGGATAATAATTGGGCCTGTTGGCAGAATAGGATAGGCGAGGTCCGGTAGCCACGGTACCCACGAGGGGAATCCCTCTTCCTCGTCCGATTTGTTGTATTTCTTCATCTTTTCTTCTAGAAGGTCCTCCTCTTTTCATAGGATCGCTAAAGGATTCAGTAATCTTCCCGGTCCTGATACCATGCTCGATCCTTTCTCCAGACATGACTACGTCGGAGAAGTTAGTTGCCGCATTGCCAATAAGTTTGTCATAATATGGGTATTTCAGTGTCTGGACAAACAAAGTGACCATTTCTCTTTCTGTCATGGGTGGCTGTACTTGTGCAGCTAAGTCCCTCCATCGTTGGGCGTATTCCTTAAAAGTTTCTGTTTTTTTCTTCTCCATGTTTTGGAGAGTTTGGCGATCCGGAGCTAAGTCCATAACATGTTTATAGTTGCCGATGAAGGCCTGAGCAAGGTCATTCCAAGTTTTTATGTTTCTTGGACCTTGGCTTAGATACCACTGTAATGCTGATTTTGTGAGACTTTCCTGAAAAAGTGCGATCCACACCTTCTCATCTTTGGTAAGTGGTTGTAGTCTTCTGAGAAACAAAGTGATGTGAGTGATGGGATCACTCGTTCCATCGTATTTTACGAAATCTGGCACCTTAAAATCTGAAGGGATTACGACGTCTGGCACTAAGCAGAGGTCATCCACTGAAAGGGATCCGAATATAGTGCCTCCTTCAATGGCTCTCAGTCTTTTCTCTATTGTCTCGATTTTTTGAGATTCTGCTTCATCTTTTGGTAATGTCTTCTTCTCTTCCTGTACAGTGTCTTGTTTCAGGTGAACACTAGCAGAGGGTCCTGATTCTTGAAACAGGTTTTCTTGGACTGAGACTCGTTGCGGGGTGAATCCCGGGGGATAAGTGGGATCTTGTACTTCTTTGATGGGGACTTGAGTTGCTTTCCCTTTGATTAATTCCATCAATTGTTTCATCTGTTCTGACATACTTTCAATCTTGGACTCCATCTCCATGAGACGTCCTTCGGCTTGTTCTGCCATTAATCTTGTTTGGAGTCGAGTTGAATATCGGTGTTGAGGTCCAATTTTACCCTTTTAAAGGAAATATTTATTTTATTAGATTCTATGTGTGTATGATTGATGTGATGGATGCATGCATGAATATTGTAAATACTTGGTGAAAGAAGAATTATAGTGGAATTTCTCAATTACATTCACCAAAAGCTTATTATTTTCAAAAGAAACGGCCCAAAGTACAGTATTGCTTTCTGGCCTTTGAAATAAACTCCATCATTTTTTGAATATTCACTGATGGAGTAGGGCAGCTCAATTCTTCTAACTCCTTGGCTTCTTCGCCCATTAGTTGGGCTTGCTCAGTCACTTTTCTGACTTCTGCCAAAAATATTTGAAGCTGTTCTTGAGAAAATCTGTATTGATCTTCCCAATATCTTGCTCTCATCTCTGTTTGATCGGTTTCATCAACTAATTCGGTGATGACTTGTTTTTGGCTTTCGATCTTTTCTTCGAGGAGTTGTGTTTTGTGACTGAGCTGTTGTATGTCGAAGAGCATCTTCTTGTTCTTCTCCTTTTCTTCCTCTAGCTCTTTCTCCAACTCTCTTTTTGCCAATTTTCTGATGACCTCTTCGGGAAGAACTGTTCCTTCTTTCCGATTATTTCTCCATTCATAATACGCAGTAGGAGAAATAATAGGGCCTGACTTTAATATGAAAAGTCTTTTCCATGCAACTGAAATACCCATTGCAAGCTTATTTGAATTTGGATCTTCATGTGAAAACTCCAACTTGCTCAGGTTATGTGTCATGGGTATAAATTGCATGGACCCAAATTGTTTACGTACTTGGGCTGGAGCATAGCTTGTTCCTCCCCATATGCCTAAGAGAGGAACCCACGGGCAATTGCCGCAACGGTAAACTATGCGGGTGGTGGTGGACCAGGGTGCTCTCCATTCAATTTGGAATTCGCTGATGTTCTTGAAGTAGTCAACCCATGCTTCCTTGCTATCATGATTAGTGGTTTCACTTTTCAAAAAGGCTTCAATTGGGATGAAGTCCTTTGAAAAGCGATTTCCAAAATGTTGCTTCTCACAAGGAAGGTGGCTTTTGATCCAAACGTTGAGGAGATGTGAACATCCTATGAATTTGCCTCCTCTTTGGCGACAAAAGTTTAATGCCCTGATAGTTTCACATAATATCACTGAGGTCGGATTTACTTGGGCATTGCAGACTTGCTCAAATAATATGATGACGTCTCCTTCAATAAATCCGACAATTCTTGGGAAGACTACCAGGCCATATATTGCCAAGGCGAACAACTTGCGTCGTTGATTCTTCTGAGGGAGGGTGTGACTTAGTTGTTTTAGATCGGTCCAGCTGATAAATTTCCGACACCCTTTTGTTGCAAATTTGGGTTGAAGACTGGAAGCTGGCATGTCCAATAATTTTGCTAGGGCTCGATGAGGCTCCGTTCTTCTATCATGTTGATAAGTCTCGATTGGATAGTCGGAGGACCAACCCAAGAGGCTGTTGTATTCTTCAATGGTTGGAACCAGATCCATCTTATCGAAAGAAAAGCATCGATAAAATGGATCCCAAAATTGTATTAGAGCCCGGACAAGTGATGCATCAACGGTAACCTTTAGTAGGCAAGTGATGTGACCATATTTTGCCGTAAAAGCTTCCCGATCAGCAGAATTCCAACTATTCCAGACTTGCAATAATTCCGTGGTGTCGTTCTGATTTATCCGGACCGATACCTGGTCCTTAAGCTGTACGTGAGAATGGGATGTCAGAGCATCTCCGTGAAGCTTTTGAGCCGTTTCGGAATATTCCATAGCTTCAGGCTGAGTTTCGATTACCGTGTCATTCCATGATCCAGTAACAGCCGTGGGAAGATAATCGAGAATATCCATGATAATAGTTCTTTCACCAAATACTTATCTTTAATGATGAAATGTATATGCCGGAAAAATAAGGAAAAATAGAATTAGTAAAAAAATAACACATAGGATCATACAAACATATAGATAAAACAAAACCTATGGAAATGGGAACCGAGGTATGGGAAATTCTTAATGGCTGGTTCTAAGGTAGAGTAAGGAATTCTACATGCAGAAGGTGGTTTATCAAAAAGGCAAGGGATAGTTCCCGAATCCCGTCACTGAATCATAGTGACGGCCCGATTCCTTACCCTCTAGGGTTTATGTAAGGAATGGATTAATTCGAGTCGTAGCTTTTCGTGGGCCCATGCAGAGACTAACCGTCTCAGAAGGCAATACACTACTTTACTACTTTGAAACCGGTGAAGGCTTGGAGACCGTGGCCTCACAAGGACAGCAACACCAATTCCGCTTAGAAAGAATCGTGTTTGATTTAAGGAAGCTCGGGTATAGAGCTTCATTTTGTGAATGCGTTATGCATGTTTACTTAAGTAAATATAATATATAAATCCACATAATAGTAAAGCAAAGTAAATCAAAACAAATCAACTTTAGGCTCGACTCACTAACGTCGCATCTCCCCAGCGGAGTCGCCAAGCTGTGGCAACGTCGGGTTTTCTGGAGTCGCCACCAATCGGTTTTCGTTCAGGTCGATTGGATACCTTAAAATATGGTCTGCGAGAGTTCGGGGATCGGGAGTACGGTTACGCTAAAACAATATTGTTATAGCGCCCAAAATTGGCACCTTAGTTGATTTTAATTTTGTTTTACTTTGCTTTAAAAAATTCAGTTAATTTTCAAACTAGAAATTTTAACTGAATTAGTTGAATGTGGATTTTTGGAAATTAATTTGTATAGAATTTTATACTTCCGAACCATGGACTCTGCCGAGTCATTTGGACACGGAAGATTTTGATTCCGAACCATGGACTCTGCCGAGTCATTTGGACACGGAATTTGGTGAAATTTTAAACAATTTTATCCATATTGTAAAAATATGGATTTTTATCTGTTTATTTAATTTGTTTATTTTAAAAAGTTTGATATTTTCCAAACCGTAGATCCTACCGGATCATCCGGATATGGAAATTGATTTATCGTAATTATTTAATTCTTATTATTATGAAATTAATTTTTAAATGGTAATTCTTTTTGTTTATGAATGATTTTTAATACTAACTAAAAAATTTATCTTTATATTTTTTACTTCTTTTTTTACTTTCTTTCTTTTTCTTCTTTTTTTTTACTTATTTTTACTTCTTTTTTTTTAATTTCTTTTAATTTCTTTTCGTTTCTTTCTTTTTTATTCTTTTCTTTCTTTCTTTTCTTTTTCTTTTTCTTTCTTTTATCTTTCTTTTCTTTTTCTTATATTTCCTTTTTTTTCTTTATCTTATCTTTCTTTTATTTTTCTTTCTTATCTTTCTTTTATTTTTCTTGTCTTTTCTTTCTTTCTTTTCTTATCTTATCTTTTCTTTTATATTTTTTTTTTATCTTTCTTTTCTTTCTTATCTTTCTTTTATTTTTGTTTCTTATCTTTCTTTTATTTTTCTTATCTTTCTTTTTTTTCTTGTTTACTTTTTTTGTTTTTCTTGTTTAATGAAAGATATTTATTATTTTAAAGGATTACTCAATTTATAAAAGAATTAAAAAAATTATAATTAATTTTTATTTAATAAGAAGTTAATTTAAAAGAATTAAAGAGTTTAAAAATAAAAATTTTGATCATGGTACGGGGCGTTGTTACTCAGCCAGACCCTCTTCACCAGGTGAAGCAGCTCAAAAGCGGGCACGAGACAGTTTCCAGCCAATATACCATGAACTAAAAAAATTTTTATTTTTATTTTTATTATTTATTATTTTTTTATTATTATTTTTTTTTATTAAGAGAATCAAAAATTTTAAACAAAAGAAGAAAAGTTTTGATATTTATTTAATTTATTTTTGGAATAAAAGATTATTTAACCGAAAACTTATATGTATTTTAAAACAAAAGTCTTGATATTTTTATTTTTATATTCTTCTTTGTTTGATGAAAGATTTTTTTTTTTTTAATTTATATTTCTGAAAATATATCTAATCAATAAGTCAAGAATATTTAAGAGAAAATTCAATTATTTTTGTTTTATTTTGTATTATTTTGAAATTATTTGATTAAGATTTTTATAAAGGAAACAAAAAGTTATATCTTTTAATAAGTAAAATATTACTGAATAAAATATTAACCCAAAATTTTTATTCTTTTCATTCTTTTTATTAATAAAGAAAACTAAAAAAAAAATTATATTTTTAAAAGAAATAAATAAAATATTATTGAAAAATATTAACTCAAAAATTTTACGCTTTTTATTCTTTTTAATAAAGAAAACTAAAAAAAATTATATATTAATAGATAATTAATATATTAGTCTAAAGTTTTTTTTTTATTTTTTATAAAGAAAAAGAAAAGAAAAAAAAAATTATTTATATATTTTATTTTAAAAATATTTCCGAGCCATGGATCCTGGCGGATCATTTGGTCATGGAGTTTTAATTAATTTTTTTTATTTCATTAATTATTAATTTTAAAGATGTATTAAAAGAATGGTTTTATGTTTATTTATTTATTTATTTTATTTTTGAATTATTTCATTATGTTTGTTTATTAAAAGGAATAAAAACTTTGTTTCAAAATAAAAAAAAAGTAATTTTTATTAGCCTTTAGAAAATTATTCACATAAAATTCCTTTTTTTTTATCTTTTAATCATAAAAAAATTCAATTAATAAAGTGGGGCTTTTTGGCCATCCACTTTAATAACACAATAATAATAAAAGTTAGCACAATTAATATAGTTAGATTAGTTAGATTAGTTAGTTAATAACAATAAAAAAATGTTAGTAAAAGTTAGATTAAATTAATTAACAACAATAATAAAAATTAGCCAAGTTTAATTAAATTAATGGTTAACAACAATAATAAAAAGTTAGTCAAGTTAATTAAGTTAATTAATTACAACAAAAATAAAAGTTAGACAATTTAATTAATTTAATTAATTAACAACAATAATAAAAGTTAGTCAAGTTAATTAAATTAATTAATTAATTAACAACAATAATAAAAAGTTAGCCAAGTTAATTAAATTAATTAATTAATTAACAACAATAATAAAAAGTTAGCCAAGTTAATTAAATTAATTAATTAATAACAATAATAAAAAGTTAATTAATTGTTAACAACAATTATAAAAGTTAGTAATAATGCAAAAATTAAAAGGTTAGTAACAATAATAATATTAAAAGTTAGTTGTTAGTAAGTTAATAACAACAAAAAAAAAAAAAGGGTTAGTAATAATAACAAATAAGTAAACAAGTAAAAATTAAAATAGTTAGGAATTAATTCTCTGCAAGGATAAAATAAAAGTTAGTGACTTAAATGAACGAATATAGAAACATAAAGGATTAAAACAGGGTTTGACCTTGAGAATTGAAATTTTGAATTCTCGTTTACGGGAAACAGAGTATCGCGAGGGGCTGGCGAAGGGGGGGCTGGCTGGGGCAGCTGGCGGCTGGCGGCGAGGGCGAGCGCGGCGGCGGCAGGTGCGGCGAGGGGAGGGCACGGCGGCGGCGAACGGCGTAGGGCGGCGGCGGCGGGCGGCGAGGGGCACGGCAGAGAGAGAGAGAGAGAGAGAGAGAGAGAGAGAGGGAACAGCAGTGAAAAGAAAAAAAAATTTTGGCTTTCTGGGGAAGAAGGGAAGAGGGCTGGGGCTAAGGGCTGTAATTTTCTCTTTTTTTGAAACGGAGCTCTAAGTTTTTTTGCTATTTTTTTTCTGTGTTCAGCACAAAATTTGGGGGGCTATTTATAGAGGAAGTTTAGCTGAACTGTTGATGGATAAATTAATAAAAAAATTCAAACTTATCTCTTAAATTGGTAAAATGACAATTTTAGTCCTTTACGTCTCTCAGCCTCTGGATAAGTTCCTGAAGCTTCTGATTTTGACAATTTTGTCGTTTTCTGTCAATTTGAGCCAAAAACGTCGGCAGGCTCAAAATTTTATGTGACAAACTACCAAATGCTCCTGGAACTTTCAGAATTTGTCAATTTTGCCTGAAACTTCTCAATTTTGTTATTTTTATCTCGAACTTTTTAATTTTTTGTCATTTTTTTCTGAAATTTTATTTTTATTCCAAACACATACATATTCACACATATATTATTTTAAATCAAATCTTCTCAAAATAAAAATATATTTTAAACTAATTAACATAATTAAAATTTTTTAGCAATAATAATAATAATAATAATAATTTTTTTAATTAGTTTTTTTTTTTTTTTTTTAAAATAAAAAAAAAAAGGCCGGACGAAATTGGGTGTCAACACTTAGTCTTAGTCTTAATGGGCTGGGCTGGGATAGGTAAAATTCAAGAATAATCGGGTAGCTGCAAGTTTAATCAAACAAACCTATTTTTTAAATTCTTTGGAGCAAGTTGAGTTCTAAACAAACTATAGCAACGTGTTTTTTAAAGAGTCACCACCAATCAATTTTGCCTAGGTTGATTGGATACCTATTATGATCTGTGAAAGATTCTAAAATCGTGAGTTGATTACACTAAAATAACCTTATTATAGCGCCTAAAAATTAGTACCATGGGATTCGATTTTATCTTTTTCTAAATCTTTACTTCTTAACCTAATCTTTGATTGGGATAATTTTATGAATTTTATTTAATTATGTCTAATTTTCTTTTAAATTCTAAATCTTGAATTTTATCAGACCAACTGAATATAGAATCTTAGATGTCCTTAAAATTTCAGGATTTTACTAAATCCACAAAGAATTTGGAAGAAACATCTTGTTCAAATTGAGAATCTTATTAGATCAATTAGATTTGGACAAATTTATCTAGGGATTTTATCAAATCACCAAAAATAGATTCTTAAAAGATTTGTTATGCATTTAAAAATTAGGTTCATTTTAATTTCTTTCCAATTTCAGGATAGTGAGGTAAGTAAGAATATCTGAGCAATTAAATAATTAATTATTTTTTTATATTATTACTCTTTTTTTACTATTTTTAAGATGCATTATGAGATCTAAATAAAGGGAAAAAAATCAATCACTCTATCTTAAAGTTAAAAGAAAATAAAGATAAATCAAGAGATTAAAGAAACTAAAACAATAAAATAAACTGAAATAAATAAACATTCTACGTTATATTCGTATGTGGATTTAATGGCTAAATTTAATGGATGACCAAAACAAACAAATAAACCAAGAAACAAAGAAAAAACCAAACAATATAAAATAAAATAAAATAAATAAACACTCTAAGTTATATTCCTATGTGAATTTACTGCTTGAATTTAATGCATGGAAAATCAGGCAAATAAAGAAAGAAAACAATGAAAAAAATAAACAGACAAACAAACATCAAAAGTTTGCTGTTTAATGGACTAACTGCAGAATAAGAAGGGAGTTAGTGACTGGTATGAACGAAAATAAAAAGGTAAGGATTAAAGGAGGATTTTACCCAAAAGGAATTGGTGATCGGATCGGGTCGTAACCGGGTCGGGATCCGGATTTTGGCTCGATTCTAGCTATCGGAGGCATATCGGTGGCGGAGGGTTCCTGGGCTTCGAGCGTCGGTGATAGGTCACTAGCAGGAGGGGGCGTGTGGTGGACGACGGCGTCGAGGACGGAGGGATGAAAGGAGGACGGAAGACGATGGCGCTCGGGCTTCGCTGAACTGGCGACGGGAACGGCGATGGGGGTGGCACCTGGGCACGCTGTTGGCCAAAATATCAGTTTTAGTCCAACAAAGCTCTTAGGCCACTGATTTGGTCCCCTTTTTTATGCGAAATTTCAATTTAGCCCAAATTTTGCCTTATTTGTCAAATTAGCCTAAATCTTTGCAAAAATAACCAGAGTTTCCCAGAATTTCATGATTTTGCCATATTTTCCCCAAACTTTCAAATTTTTACAGATTTACCTCAAACTTTCGAATTTTGGCAGATTTGCTCAAACTTTCCAATTTTGCCTAGAATCTTCTAAAATCCCTCGCTTTTCACCCAAACTTTTCCCTTTTGGCTAAATTGACCCTACAAGACCTTTAGGACTCCGAATTAGTACCTAAACTAAATTAACTCATATTTCTACCTTATATGAATATTTTAAACTCCTGACATTAATAATACAAAGAAAAAAACCAAATTGCCCCTACAAAACAAAATGCTCCCAAAATTGACTTTTCCTAACCTAGAACTAAACAAAAGCTAGTACCTGGACAAAATTAGGTGTCAACATAAACCAAATACTAATTATTCACTCAACTAACCCAGACCCTGACCTGAAAAATAGGATCAGGTTACGGGTTAAGGTTAATTGCATTCACCCCTAATCACCTCAGTTTTGCCTAGCATTTTTTTGTATTACAACACTTAGTTTTGCCTGTGCCAATACTAAGTTTGGCCTAGAATTGGTTCTTTCTGCCACTATATTAAATTTCCCCTAATATTAGTTCCATTTGAACTTATGCTTTGTTTCACCTATGCCTACCTATTCTCTGAGCTTCTCAAGTTGCTTGCTTCTCTTCTTTATAAGTTACTAAATCATCTATTTTTCCTTCATGTTAAGCACTTTGTCCTTTTCTATGAATAACCTCTTATAGTCCACTCAACAAACTATTTGTGAACAAACTTATTAATATATACATCTAACAACCTATGGATGTTCAAGCTTTATGTAGTGTTTTAAGAGACCCTACAAGAAAAATGCCATTTTCCAACAAACTCTTACAATGATGTGCCACTGGAAAAAGTCTAATTCTGACAACCGACCACCAAAAACCATCTGCCAACTGAACGTTCACCAAAGAAAAAATATTTTGAAATATTCTAATGATTAGCAGTCATAACTTCCTATAGCATCGCATCTAAAATGGCCATAAAAAAATGTCGGCCATGTTAGCTGGAACCGCAATTTGCTGATAAAATGCTGCCTAAAAATTGGTTAACCAAGTTTTCGATAGTTGTCATAAAAAATCGGCTGTCCAATTTTTCAACTGTTCCTTATTGGGATTTGTTTTTTTAGAAAACAAAAACATTTAACTAAATTGGGAAGAAGAAAAAACTAAGGGTGAAAACAATAATAAACAATATGGTGTGAAAAAGATAGTGGAGGGGAAGGAAGAAGAAAAAGAAGAATAAAACAAGAAAAGTGAAAAGAAAAAGAATTTATAGAAGTAAAGGAGGAAGAATAAGAAGAAGGAAAAAGGAAGAAGAAGAATATGGTGAAAACTATAAAGGGAGAAAAAGAAGTTATAGAAGGAAAAAGAGAGGAAGAAGAATATGATGTAAGGCATAGAGGGAAAAATGAAATAAACGGTGAGAAAGATGAAGGAAGGAAGAACAATGTGGAGGGTAAGAATAAAATTGAGATTTTGGTAGATAAGTAAGGGTTGTAAAAATTGAGATTTTGATGGAGAAGTAAGGGTTTTATAATGGTGATGTAAAAAATTTAACTTTTTTAGGTGGGGGGAAGTTGACAAAAAAATTTTCATTTTTCTGACGGCTTGGCCTTTAAAAAAATTTAAAAATTTAATTTTTCTTGTTGGGAAAAAAAGGGAAATTTCAGGTTTTCCGACGGCCAAACGCTAGAAAATGGCAAACTCAAAATTAAAATTTATCTTTTTTGGGCAAGGAAGAGTGGGAGGTGAGTGAAGTAATTTTCTAATTGTAAAATTGTCGGAAAACCCACCGGAGAACCGTCAACGGCACCTTGCTAGAAAAGCCATGTAGCTTTTCCATCGGCAGGTTGTTGGAATACCTATCAAAGGGTTACCAAGTAGGTGTGGTCATAAAAATTCTAGCGATTCATCGTCGGAAATTCAGCAGAGTTATTCCAATAGGTTGATGTTGGAAATTTATCGATGGCACCCTCTCAGTAACAATTTTCCTACGGCCTGTGACAAAAAATGTTGACTGGAAAAGTTCCAACAATTTTTCATCAGAAATTTTATTAATTTTGTAATTTTTTAATAAATTTTTTGACTTATCTAACGTATGTAAATAAAAATTCATAAAGAAAAAAAACATTTGGTCTTTATAAAAATGATTTTATTTCAAACTACTTAAAGCATAAAATTAGTAAGTATATAATTTGAATAAATCACTATATATAAAAGTCTTCCAATTCCTAACCTAAACTCCCTAGAGCTTCAAGAAAACAGAAGCGAAGATATGTCATTTTTTTAATTTTAAGCAAATAATAAGAAAAAGAGATAGAGGGCAAACCAGATTTAGGGATGTCAAAAATTATCTTACTCAGCTCTATCCTTCTCAAAACCCGGCTACTCAAATCCAAACTCGACCTTACTCATAAATTTATAGGAATGATACAGATTTAACTAATCCTAACCAACTCTACCCCCAACCCCCTAAATTAATATCTCTATATTCAAAATATAATTTTATTTCAAAATAAATTTATAATTTAACATAAAGTATCATATATTATTTTAGTTTATGATTTTTTAGGTATTAATTGTAAACATACACACTCTTTTAAAAATATATAAATATTTTAAAAAAATTTAAAAACTTAAATATATGTCTTCAAATGGGTTGCTGGTAGTACCCCCGACCCCTTAGGCAAGTTCCAACCCAAAGCCGATCACCCCTGGGCTATACTAGAAGCTCAATAATCAGCTTATTTTTCTAGGTCCAACCAAATCACAACCTGACCCGTCACTCATCCTCATATGTATATATTGATGTTAGATTGGGCCTCGAACTTTAAGGGTTCAAATCCAATTAGAACTTAGAAGTCAAGCGCGCGCACAAGCCTACTTGTGACATTGGATTGCCCGTGTGCTTTTGACAAGGAAAAATCAACTTGAAACTTGAAAGAAAATGAAGCCTTTCTTATTTTTTTTGGATTGTCTGCTAACATCTTACTACTTAAGAAAAAAAATTTAAATAAAAATAAATTTATAAACTTTAATAAGATTATAAAAATTTTAATTTCAATATATTATTATACCTACATAATATTTACTTTCAAATGAAATTGGTTACGGAAAAAATATAAAAATAAAAATAAACCATTTTAGATTAAATTAATTTAAGTTAAAACAATTGGGCGCAACTGTTATGAAAGCAATGTGGTTCACATTCTTCTGAAATAAAATAGGGTAATCTTTGTGGTGCCTAACATTTAATCTGTGTTTCATTTTCATCCTTAACCTTTCTAATTTTTTTAAAATTCTTTCTTTCATTCCTAATCCTTTTTAAAATGTTGAGTATACTACTCTATTCAATGAAATCCACTAACCTACATGGAAATTGACGTAACTGCAAATGTAACATGCGAAACTCAATTTATAAGGATTAAAAAAATTCTAATAATAATTTGAATTACCAATTACCAGCTAAAAAAATGCTGCACACTTCAATATACTAGAAAACATTTAGTAGACAGTTAAAATTAGAATTTAAGAATTGATATCAAATAATTACTTGTACTTAATGTATTTCATGTAATTAGGGAGAAATACATAATGTTTTAAAAAAAAAAGTTTAGGACCAATAGTAAAACAGTTAATGAGTTAAAGGGACAAAAATTGAACGGGTATGTCCTGAAGCAAATAAACGCGTCCGTTCAACAACATGTTGTTAAAAAACACAAAGAATTATAAAGAAGTGTTGTTTTAAAAACACTGCACAAAAAAAAAAAAAAGGAAGGGAACGAAGGACTCTTGTTATAGTTCTGTTATTTTTCAAATTAAAATCTATTAAAAACTTATTATATTCAAGTTTTTAATTTATTTGTCAGAAAAACTAATGCCATTTGAAGTTAATACTATATCTATCTAATAAACAATTGAATAAAATTTTAAAAATAATTATTCTTTATAAAAAAACAATTTCCATACCCAACTTGGGAGGAGTAAATTTTATAAAAGTACTTAATTTCTTTAAAGAACATTTTAAAAAATTATTTTTTATTTTTTAAATTGCAGAATTTTAATTAATATACAAGTTAAATAAAAAAACAATGGAAAATAATATTTTAAATAATTTATTATATAACTAAGAACACCTGGGGAAATCATTGTGAGGCTTTTTATGAATTGTTGGGGACTATTTTGTCAAGAGAAGGTAAATTTTGTTTTATTTATTTATTTATATTTAAAAATAGAATTGTTAAAAAAGGAGGAGAGAGAGATAGAGAGAGAGAAATAAAATAAAATAAGGGGCACATAACTATCAAAGCCAGGCTGTGTGCACCTAAAGAGCTCCGAGTCTCTTAAATTGCGAATTCGTACACGTACTTCCTATGAAATAGACATTCAACCAACCACTAATTGTTCTTTTCAATCAAAGATAATGTCTAAAACATTAAAAAATCATAAAAGTTTCTAGAAACTATTTATAAATTTAAAGCTACATGAAACTAACTTTTTTTTTCCGAGCACGAGGTGCTCTTACAAAGTTTAAAAAGTTCATAAAATGATGTACTTAAATATATTCCCTCTGTCCCAAAATGGATAAAATGTTTTTTTGAGTACGGAAATTAAAGTATATATAATTTATATTATTTTTTTAATTTTATTGATGAAACTAATTTTTTTTTAAATTTTATATAGTGAGAGTTTAAATAATGATTAAAAAATTTTTAATTTTGTACAATGAGAGATTTAGTAAAGATTAAAAAAAAAATTCTTTATTGGGTTTTGCATGGTAAGAGTTTAAATGGGGATAAGATGATAAATTGATTGTTAAAAATTTTTTAAAAAGGAAAATATTTCAACCTTTTTTGAATATCCCAAAAGAAAATACGTTTCATCTAAATTAAAACAGATGAAGTGTTATTGGTTTTGGACACTTGGGTTCTAGATTTTGTAGAGAAATTGAATTCAAATTATTTTCAACGTTATTTTTGGACTTTTTTGGAAGGTCATATTAGTTTAAGCAATGTGATTCTTTCGGAAGTTATATCTTTTCCTCTGGGTTATGACTCTTTAGGGGATATGACTCTTGAAAATAATGTGATTGTTCTAAAAGGGTAGAAATTTTAAATTTGGGTTACACACAGATATGTCATTAAATTTTTTTTTTATCCGATCTCCCACTAAAGTTTTAAAATAAGCTAGATATACCACCAAAGTTTTAAATTGGGAGTAGAAAACGTTTAAAGTAACAAGTTTTGATTTTTTAGTGTCATAATACAAGTTTTAACAATCTTGAAGGACCAATCTCAAATTAACATTCACTCTCTCGATCAATTTCATTACACTTTAACCTGGTATTTTCCGACTTCCCAGATGGCAACCCAGTAATCATCACCACTCCAACCGAGTGCTAGCAATGACAAGTCTCTCCACCTCCCTCACCAATGCAGATGGCGATAAGAGGGCTGAAGAAAAAAGCGTTGTGGCAAATTCCGATGGTTGTGTATGGCTCCGGTGAATATAAAGGCTTTCAATTACTCCATATGCCTTGGAAAGCTTTTTGTCAAAGGGCAGAGAGGGGATGTTGCCATTGGTAGCGCCAATGACAATTCTAATGTCAATATTGGTGAGGGCCTTAACGATGGTGAGATTAACGCCGTAAAGCTTGACCTTCTAAATGGATGTCGACTAGAGATGCTTGATTGTGGCAAAAGGCGGCAGATCTGGGAAAGCATGGAGGTGATGAAGATCATACTCTCTTCATACAAAAGTCTCAAAGGTTCTTGTATTTTTTTTAAAGGTATATAATAACTCTAATATTTAAAAGTATGTTATTTTTACCATTTTCTTATTATTTTTTAACTGGTAGTGGTATATTTGAGCTGTTTTTAAAATATAAATGGAAGGTTGAGCCTAAAAAAACTAGAGTAGTATATTCGTGCATAAACCAAAACATTAATGACTAATTTGAGATTATTGCCTTTTCATAAAATCTGGGGGTAATTTTTATAGCGTACGCTTACGGCTCCGTTTGGCATTAGCGTCAGCGATCAGCGTTAGAGTTTTGAAAAAACTATCCAAAGGTAGCTTTTAGCTTTTAGCTTCAGCGTTTTCATCACAACCATTAAATAAATTATCTAAAACTCTAACGCTGATTACAAAAACTGTTCCCAAACAGGGCCTACATGTCTTTTGAGAATACATGATATTCATGTATATCTATTTGAGAATACATTATTCCCTTTCATGAATTGATTTTTTTGGAAAATGCTACTTCTATCTAAATATATTAGTTGAATTTATATCTAAATAATAGTGCTAAAGCAACTAACACAAAACTAATTGGCAACGAATATACATACTCCAATTACGATATAAAGTTTTGACTAACCATTTTTCTTAACCATGTGAATTGTACAAAGTGCTAACAATCGAATTCCTTTTTTTTTTATAGAAAGATATTTCATTCAAATTATCAGTGAATCAAACGATATCTTACAAATTAATAACATAGGATACTAAAAAACAACAATGACATATAAACTGTCCAATAAAATACTGCACATCTCTATAACACTGAATGAAAGAAAGATAATCGGATCAAACCAAAGCTTTCCAAGTAAATTGGGATAATTATGGAGAAATAACTCATAAATAATTGAGAAAAAAAATATCTTAAAAGGATAAGATTAAAAAAAATATAACATACAAGCATCCCGATCTATTATTTACAAATGCTCATAGATGGTGGTAAAGGAATTTTATGAAGAATAAAGAACAGGAAAAGTGATTGTGTATAAGTAGATGAAATAATGGTAAAAAATTAACCAACCAAACCTAAATTGGTATCAAAACCTGACCGGATACACAGAGAACGAAGGAAAAGAAAAGATAGGAGGAGAGAAAAAGGCTGCGGCTAGGGGGGGTGTTTAGAAAGAAAAACTCAACCTAAACTTAACAATCGAATTCCTTGTTGAATAATACATGTAATAAATTATGATGATTATAAATTAATAAGCAGAAACTATATGAAGGAAGAAAACCTATTTGATAGATTTTATACCACGTACAACCAAAGGAGATTAATGGCGACTTGGGTAATAAAGTTTTAATTGCGTGGATGATTTACACCTAATACATTTTAACTTAAGTTAATTCATTTTAAAATAATTTATTTTTATTTTATATTTTTTTAATCTATAACTAATTTTAATTAAAACTCAATATCAAATTACAGTGAAAATTTTGAGCTGTGCACGCAAAAGTTGACCCCCCAGATCTCAATGCCATTCATGTGCACAAAAGGCAGCGTGTCACCCTTCTTTTAGGATTAATATCTACCTTTAGATCTTAATAAAATTACTCTCTCGCATAAAAAAATTATTTGGGTAAGAAGATTAAACGTATGTAGTTTGCTTATGAAATTAAAAGTTTAAAAGAAAATTTTTTAGATTTTTTATATTATGAATTTAAATGATAACTAAAATTTTTTTTTCGCTTTGTTTAATAAAAATTTAAATTAGGGTAATGAATTTAATTGGATACTAAAAAATTTTTAACAAGAAAAATGGTTCTTTTTTTTCTTTTTTTGATAAAACCTAAAAAGTAACCTAGATCCTTTTCTGGGATGGATGAAATATTTATTACCATTCTCCTTTTTCTTTTAACACATTCTGTTTTTTAGATAGTTTAAGATCATTTTAATTTTGTTTTTTTGGAGAGAATAGTAATGAGTTACTTAATCCATCATTTTAATTTAATTGATCTCTCATTTAACTTGCACACCAATTGAATTTTAAAATGTAAAAATATTTTTAAAAATATTTTTAATTTTAAATTTTGGTTAAATTCTTTTTTAAGCTGGGCATGAAAAAAATTCATAAAAAATTAAATACTTTATAAAAAAATTTGTTTAAGTGACTAATGGACAGTTAGGTTTAGATTTCAAATTATATTAATTTTGGATTAAACTAATAAAATTAAAAATAATATTTTTTGATGATATTTTAAATTTGGAAAGAACATAAACTTGTGTTTTTTCAATTAAATAATATGTTATTTTTCATATTTTTTGTCATCATTTACTCATTGTTTATACAAATTAGAACTCTATATTGGAGAAGATTAAAATATATTTGTAATTTTTTAAGAAAATTAGGTATTTTTGTTGGTTTTATCGGGCTGGGTATAGAAAAAAAAAGACATAAAAATTACTTTAAATTTATATAAAATATTTAATTTAATCACCTCACCCTATAATATTCTCATAAAATTTTTTGATAAAATAAACGAAAATTATGTTTTTATACGAAATCAGGTAATATAAATTTTAAGGATTAAGGGAAGAGGGGATCGAAGAGAGGAGCTCCAAAGTCCAACCTGGGTTAGGGAAAGAAGAGCCACATCCCCCTTACAAGGCATAATTTTATGATTTACATCCACTATGATTCGTTAACATGATTAACTTTCTAATACATCATTTTTCATCAATTTCGTTTTTTAACTTTAATAATTTTATAATTGGATCACACACACACACACACACACACTTGTTTTTTTAGATGTTTGAAAAACACACGTCGAATCTCCCTTTTTTGTGACGCGAGAGCTTTCTTGGTCATTGCAAATGCTTGAATTTTCTAGATTTATCTTTTTCAACCTTATGTTGGTTAAGGCATTTTAAATCTTAGTGATTTCAAAGAAAGTAGTTTGCGTTTAAAAGGGAAAAAAATGGACAAGCAAAAACCCTTAGGTTTGTTCAGACCTACACTCATTTCCTTATAGTTTACCCTTTTGAATTGTAATGTCCAAAAACAGGGAAAACCCCAGCTTTTGCACTGTCCTTCTCCACCTAGAAAATTTGGCTCCCTGAACTTTCACATCTAACAAAATAGTTATTATCCCTATTTTACAGCTTAACTTTTAGAGTTTAGACTTTTAAAGTTTAATTAACGTTGACCGAAAAACCCCTTCCTATCAAATCCTAGAAGTTCAAAGCTGAGCCAACTAGCCAAGTCTCTCATAAATAGCTCCACCATCACAATTAAAATTATTGACAATGCTAAGATGGATTTGGGAGAAGGAGGTAAGAATAATCTGAGAGGTAGCTGTCATGCGCCGCCGGCAACACCACCCAGATATTCTCGGAATTCAGGAAGTTATGGCCTATCAGACCAAGATGGCAGAAAAGCTCTTCGGCAAGGTTTCTTGCCACAAGTCGCTAGTCTACGCCTTATGATTCTGCCACCAAAACGGTGTCGGCCATCACTATGCCAAATCCCAGAATCTCCTCCTCGATCAAAACACCAGCCTCAATGCCTCTGATTTCAGCCCCTCCTCACTACATGAATGGTCAATAACTAGCTTTAATATCCGGCACTGTCTCCGGATCAAACTATGGTAAAAATATGGTTAAATTTAAAATATAAAATACATGGATATAAAAAAAAATATTAAATGCTCGGTATTGCAATAAAAATAAAAACAGTTAGCAATAATAAATAATGTAATGACAATTTTAAATAAAATAATAGGTAAAAATGTTATTCACCAACATAAATAGTTTAGGCGTAAAACCACATTTAGCCCCCAAACTTTGTTCACCAGGACACTTAACCCCTTCAACTATAACTCGGGATAACTCAGCCCCCAAACTTTACTAACTGGCATACTTAACCCCCTCATATCGCCACGTGCTGTCACGTGCACTGAATCCATAACAAAAATGTTGGTTTTCGTTTCACAGGGACATAAATGACAAAAATATTGAAATGTGCGGTTGAATGTGGCGTTTGCCACATAAGGGTAGCCGCTCGTCTTCTGTTTGAATCTGCGGCCTCCATAGCTAGCAATAGCCTAGGTTGATCTGATTTGATCCGTACTGCTCCTGGACCTGGACTGATTGCGGTTCCAATTCAAGCAGAAATCCAGGCCCCTCCATCTGCCGTTACTTCGTCTTCGTCTTCGTCTTCGAAGGCAGCTCAGCTATTCAAACTTTTTATCTCACCAACAGGAACAGTTCAGTCTCTGCTCTTTCTCGATTTCTTCTCTCTTAAGTTTTTCGCTTCTCACGTCTTACTGTTCCTTCCTCTCTAATCACGGCTCACTACACCTCTCTCCTTCCCTCCCAATCCTCCATGAAAAAGCGATTCCATTTGAATCCCAAAATCAATCTTACTTCTCTCTAGCAACTTGATCTCAAGCAGCGCTCTAGAATCACTTCAATTTCTCTGAGATTTTACGGATTTTCATCCGGTAAGCATAGGTAAAGCATTTCATCCTTGAAAACTGGTTGGGAATTTCTAGAATTGGCTTCTTACTAATTCGGATTTTGAATCCAGCTCTTGATTTCACCATGCGGGTTGAGGCCAAATCGCTCTTCCGCACCAAGCCCATCTCCGAGATCCGCAATTTGGAAGCCACCACCAACAAGCAGATCTAGGACAAGCAGGAGGAACTTCGGCAGCTCGTCGGCAATCGTTACCGAGACCTCATCGACTCCGCTGACTCCATTGTCCAGATGAAATCCGCCTGTGACGCCATCGCTTCCTCCATCTCCTCCATCCACCTCCACATCCGCTCCCTTTCCGTCTAAACCACCAAACAGCATACTCCAAACCCTAACCGCCTCCGCATCTACAGCATAGCTTGCCGCGTCAAATACCTTGTTGACACTCCCAAAAATATTTGGGGCTGCCTCGACGGGTCCCTCTTCCTCGAGGCCGCCGCCAGGTACGTCCGAGCTAAGCACGTTCATTCCAACCTCATTTGGGATCCCAATCACAGCAACAGTATATTCTCCAATTTTCCTCTACTGCAGCACCAGTGGTAGATTGTGGAGAGCTTCAAGCCTCAAATTTCGCAGAGGAGTTGGAAGCGGTCGCTGGATTCTGGCCTGCCCGTTGGGGCTTATGCTGACGCCTTGGCTGCTGTTGCTGTTGTTGATGAACTGAAACCAGCTCAGGTTCTAGGTTTGTTTCTTGATAGCAGAAAAATGTGGGTGTCTTAGCATATTTCAATAAACCCTTATGTGGCAAACGCCACATTCAACCGCACATTTCAATATTTTTGTCATTTATGTCCCTGTGAAATGAAAACCAACATTTTCATTATGGATTCAATGCACGTGACAGCACGTGGCGATCTGAGGGGGTTAAGTGTGCCAGTTAGTAAAGTTTGGGGGCTGAGTTATCCCGAGTTATAGTTGAAGGGGTTAAGTGTCCTGGTGAATAAAGTTTGGGGGCCAAATGTGGTTTTACGCCAAATAGTTTACACATAAAATAAAGTGGTAGTAATATGTGCCTTTATAGTATATGCAATAGCTTAAATAAAAATACATGATTATATAATTAATATTCATATGTTATCAGTTAAATTAGTGAGAAATTACATTCAGAATGAATACAGTATTTTACTAATATTACATACTATTTTAATTTTATATAATTCATAGTAGTAATAGAACATAGATTAGATAGTGAATTATAGAATATCTAGATTAAAATAATTATGTAAGGCATTACAAAAATTTGAGTATATTTTAGACGTTAGTATGAAGTGATATAAAATTTTTATCTTCATACAATGTTTACAAAATTTTGGATTGGAGAGTGAGAAGAATATATATGCAAGAAGAAAAAAAACATATTTGCTATGGTGTGTCAAACTACTAAAACATATATGAAAAAAATAAAAAAAATAAAAAATGAGTATAAGTATTTTAAGTATTAGTTTTACGAACATAGTCTCAGCACCCTTACATCTCCAGAGGACACCGACCATGACTACACTCCCTAATTTGTCAATTCTATCTTAGATTCCCATAGGATTTGAGAAACATGCAAGTTGACTCATATACTTTACAACAATTTATTAAAAGGATAAACATAGCTACATCAAGTTGTGTAAATGATAGGTTTTTATATAGTTTAAATCAGATATAAAACTAAGGTCAATTGACCTAACTTGCCTCTACTAATGAAGATGACAAAAATAATTCTATTGCGCCTACCCTACCCAAACACTACCACCTAAACTTGACCTTATCTTCAAAGCTTGTTATGTGTTTAATTACTTTTACCTAAAATGTAAGAAAACAGATTTATTGTGAAGTATCAAGCTATTAAAACATGTATGAGAAAAGTAAGAAAAATAAAAAGATGACTATGAGTATGAGTATTTTAAGTATTAGTTCTAGGAATATAGTCTTAAACCTATAGCGCAGCTACCACCAAAGGACACGGACCCGACTTCCACTTCTTTGAATTAACAATTTTGTCTCGTGTGCCCTCTAAGTTTCAAGAAACCAACAAGTTACTTGTCATACTTTACAACAACTTATTAAGAAAAAAAAAAACATAGCCACATCAAGACGCTTAAAAGGTAGGCTTTGGCATAAGATAAATCAAATATAATGTTAAGTATAATTAGCTGAGCTTGGCCCCTACCAATAAGGATGACAAAATTACTCTACTACCCTTACCTTTCCCAAACCAGGCTATTCTAGCTTGACCCTACCCATAAAGCTTTAGGAAGGTTATAGGTTTAACTAATTCTACTGCATCCTACACCTCATAAATTAGTATATTTATTTCTAAAAATTTTAATTTTATCTCAAAATAAATTTATAATTTAGTGTAATTTTTTTTATGTTACCTGTTTTTATAAATTTTTATTTATTAATTATTTGTAGACACACATATTATTTTAAAACACCAATAGGTAAGCGCGTGTTACCAGTTTACCCATCGGAGTTGGGTACAAACTCACTTACATGTTGAGATGGTTTGAATTTAGCAATATCTTATTCAAACCTCTTTTTTCAGATCATTATCTATTAAAGAAAGCCCATGACCCATGATCGGCCTAACCTACCCCCTCAGCAAATACTTAAAAAAAACTTTCTATTAAAAAAATGCATACTTTATATCAAAAAATTTGTAATATAATGAAAATGTTGTTATTTTTATTTTTATTTTTTGCAAGGAAAATATGTTTATTACTATTCAAGATAATTGTTTGAAAAACCAATTATCTGTTACATAGGTTGGGGTTCAAATCAAGCTAAGCCAATCCTGAATACCTTAAGATCGAGCTTGATTGAAACTTTTCATCAAAATCACAGTCTAATAACAATCACATATTAGGTGAATCCTCACTATTGGACAATTTTTATTTCAAAAAGTTTATAATGATAACAACTTTAGGTGCATAGGAAAAAAAAAGGGGAGGTTGATTTCCAACTCTATGTTTAAGATATAAATACCTAGCTAGGTATTGAGTATTAATAATAAAGCTGTAAATTAAGAATATTTAGAGTAAAATTAATCTAATAAAGATCATTATAATTAACAACTAAAATAAATGACTTAATGTAAAAAAAATTAACTTGATGTTAATTTTTGTATTATATTTTATGTTCAACCATCTTCTTAATATAATATTAACATATACTAATTAACCCTCCATGTAGTGCTAGCTTGTTTCTTTAATTATTAATTTTTAAAAAAAATTAAAGAAAAAATAATGAATGTAATGGAAGAAAGTTATAATTTGAAGCTAACAAAGAAAAACTCCAATCAAGTGTCATGTATTTTCAGTAAATAAACATGATTGAGTGATGAAAATAGTAATAACACCATCTAATGTAAAATATATTTATAAATTTAAAATAAAAAATATAATAATAATAATTAACAAAATAAATGGTAATAAAAATATTTAATAGTAACTGAACATACCACAAAAAAATAAAAATATTGAATAAAAATAAAAAAAATGGAACAATGAGCATGCCACTATTTTCTATTAGTTTAGATTTTATTTTCAATACGTAATCGTATATATGAGAAAATTTATAATAGGAATGAGAAAATTTTAAGATGTAGTAAAGGCAATAATATTAACTCACATTATAATTCAATTTATTTTTTTTTATAATGCATAGTTTACCAAATCAATTTAAAATAAATAAAAATGATGGTATTAATTTGATGCATTGGTTCAACAAAAAAAGTACAATTTCGAAAATCATGGAAGAATTTCATCTTGTATTCAAGTCTTTAAATTTGAATAAAAAACTAATATCTTTTACCTTTGAGAATAATAAAACTATTTTTTGTAAGTGTTAATGTATTTTTTATGTTTCCTAAAATAAATTAAATGTTAATAAATGTTAATTTGATTCTGTTTTGGAAAAAAATAATGTTAATTATCCCATTTGTTTTATAAAGTGATTCAAATTTATAATTATTTGAAAAATTAATTATTTCCTTTTTATGAAAATAGGTTCTAATTGGTGTGATTTTTTTATTTTAGATAATAATTTTTTTTCCCATGAACAAATTATTCTTGTTACGTAAAATATCTTACTTATTATATTTCTAAAATAAAGAAGTTGTATGGAGGTTTTAGAATAAATATTAAATGTTATGATATTATAGCCAAAATTAATGTTTTCTTACTAATTACATTATATGTACAAGATTTTAAACAGCTTCCTTTTTTGTGTGAAGTTAATGTGTGACTCTATGTGAGAAAATATGCTATAAAATCTATGTTAAATATGTTAATGTGTGAGAGAAACCAAGGAAGACAAAAGAATATTGAAAATTTTGTCCCAAAAGTATTAAGTTTGATATTTTTTGTACCAAAATTATAAAATCTTTGTATTGATTAGTAAAAAAAAAAGTATGCAAGAAAAGTGCTTTTTATGATGAAAACATAACCTTTATACATTGTTGACACCCAATTTCGTCCGACCTTCATAAAAAAATTAATTAATTAAAAAATATTAATTAAAAATTAATTAAATTAAAAATAATATTATATATTTATTGATAAAAATTAATTTAGGGGGGCATTTTTGTTTTATAAGTTTAGTCAAAATATAATAATATATATATTTGTTTGTGTGTGTTTAAAAAAATTATTATTAATTAATTAAAAAAATTAATTAGTTAAAAATCAAATCAAATCAAATCAAAAATATATATGTAATAAAATATATATATATATATAATAAAATAAATAAATAATAATAAAAAATTAAAAATATCTCCCTTCTCGATCCTTCTGAGGGGGATTATTAAACGGGGGCACTCGGCCTCTCTCAGACAATGAGCAATCGCTCGTCTCTCTCTCTCCATTTCTCCGAGCTCTCTCTCTCTCCCTTGCCGAGACCTCTGACATTCACAGACACAAATCTCTGGACTCTCAGATTCCTCTCTCTGCTCTCCCTCAACAAAACTCTCTCTCGCTCTCAATCAAGTTCTGGTCTCTCTATCTCGCAGAGCACTCTCTCTCTCAGCGCACCCACTGCCGCCACGCCGTATCGCCGCCTTCGTCACCATCCTGCCAGCTCAACTCGCGCGCTTCCTCATCCATCGTCGAACCTACTCACCTGTCAAGCTCCGTCTCCTCCATCTCGCTCGACGTCGTCGCTGTTGCGAACAACTCTCCGCCGCGCTCGCACGTTGTCGGTCTCTACTCCAGCACCGCCCCCTGCTGTTGCGCCTCGTTCTCGCCTCGTTCGTCGTCTCCAGTCCCCCGTCCGACGCTCTCCCTCTGCTGCCAGCTCCCGCCATGCCATCCTCGCCGCCCGCCATCGCTGCCGCCGTGCACACCTCCGCCGCGTCAGTCCACCGCCGACTAAGCCAGCCCAAGTGCCCTCCTCCGTCATCGCCGCCGGAATCAGTGAGAACCGTTTCTGACCCGTTTCCGACCCGCGAAAACCGACCCGGATCCAACTCATCCATATCTCTTTTTGGTATAACCCTTGTTTAAGCCTTGGATTTTTTTATTTATGTCAACCAAGTCGCTAACATTTTTTTATTTTGCATACAGGTCACTGACAGCAACTTTTTCTATTGTTCATTTTCTTTTGTTTCCTTGTTTATTTGATTGTTTAGGCCGTGTAATTAAGTGTTGATTACTAAATTCACATATGAATTAGATATATATATTTTTTTTTATGGGTTTTAATTTTCAGTGATTAGCATGCTAAAAACTACTCTGTTGCTGTTCTTAACAAACTAAGTTGTTCTAAAGTATGTCATAAATTGGAGGATCCGAATCTGGTGCTGGTATTTGGATAGCCCTGTACGTCTAGTTTAACTATGTTTTTATGGGATGCAATTTAGATGTTTGTATTATGAGTTTTTTTTATGATGCTATAGCTGGAACTTTGTATGAAATTTATTGTGTGTGTCTAGATTATGTATATAATTTTGTATTATGGTAAATGTGGTCTCAAGCTACAGAACGTCATTGCTGGAATTTGTTATATTCTAAGATACTTGAATTGCTGTTCAACTAAATTTGACAGAGTAAGATGCAAGATTATCAGGTTAAAAATATTCTCTGAATCATTTATACCAAAAGCTTGTTAATGTAAGGCCAAGGCTTGGCACCCAGAGACTCTCGTTGATTCTATGTGATATGAGGTATTATTAAAAGCTATACTTATAATCTTTTATTTCAAGTTATTTGCTTTATAGATTGTATATTGGTTGGAATGAAGTTGCTGGGTTAAAAAATGTTTTGATAATTTGGGGACGGTTATTTATATAGATGAATTTGTAGTCTTTCTGTAGGAAATTCGGATGGTAAAAGAGAGAAGGGCTGTTGTTGACATGTAAGATTAGATGTGTCTCATACTGAGAATCTATGAGAGCTTCCAATTTTCTTGACTTTGTGATAGTTAACTTTTGATTGGAAAAATAAGTTATGGTTTATTGCCCTACTTCGTGAAGCTGGTGCAAAGTTTTGTGCATTAAGTTGACAGTCAACCCGAAACTTTTCATATCTATGAACGTGTAGCCAACCTCAGAGAGTTGCTATTAAAACTTATGCTTGAATGATTGACCTCTAGTTTTCAGGGTTTGAGATTAAGAATATTTTTGCAGCTGAGAATGGATGATTATTCATTGTTTTCTTTTTTTTTTTTTTTTTTTTTTTTTTTTTTTTTTTTTTTTGGAATTCTGATTGGCGGAATGACATTTTAAAAAGTTGAAAATCAGAATATGACTAAGTGAATCGTCCAGCAGTCCAAGGGGAAGTATTAGGTTTTTTTTTTTTTTTTTTTTTGAAAGAATAGATGATGGGGTTTTGGAGTACCACACTATGTATGTGTCTTATATTAGAACGAAACTACTCCAGAATTCATGTTTAATTCAACATGGACATGTAACATAAAGTCACACCTCCTTTGAAAGTTTTTTGTAGCTCTAGCATCAGTCTAAATATATATTTGAATAAGTTCGACTGTTTTACTTTTGTGTAACAAGGCATGCGAGTTGAATTTAGCTATCTTCTTCTTTTTCTTTTCCTTCCAACTTTGGTATATTGGGGGCATAAATGTTGCAATATTCTTCTGGTCCGTATCTCTGCAATGGTGCTTTCATTGGAAGATTCAACTGCTTCTCTATTGTTGGTGTTATGCCCCACAAATCTCCAATGCTGTGATATATTGCATAGAAATGTCTAAACCATTTTTTTTCAAGTCTGTCAAAAACTCTTGCTTTAGTATAAGCCTTGCCTTAAGTTGGATCAAAGATTTATTTTTGTCTTGATTGTTGCACTGTTAGCCATTAATAATTTAATAGGCAGAACCATGAAGCTAGCTTCCTTAACAAAAATGTATTTTCGTTCTTTTGGCCATTAACGAAGTTTAGCTCTATGATTGTCTGCTGCTAGGTCATTATCCCATAACTGGCACCTTACGAACTCCTTGCTGATAGCTGATTGTTGACACCCAATTAATCAACTTCTTTGGATATAACTTTAATTTAGTCATCCAATTTTCTATTTTTGTTCCTATGAGCTACTAATGTTTTTTTTTTTTCTTTTTTTTCTTTTTTTTTCTCTTTTGGTTGCAGATTAGTCGTTGACAGCAGATTTATTTCTTTGTTCTCTTTTTGTTTTCTTTCTTTCTTTGATTATTTAACCATGTATTAGATTTAATCGTTAAATTCACTTAAAGATGTAATTTAGGATATTTATTTATTTATTTTTTTAGAATAGTTTAATTTTAATTATTGTAATGCATTAAATGTGTATCAAATTATTAGAAATCCGTCTTAAGACGGATCATAAAATCCATGTCCAGATGATTCGGTTAGAATCCATGGCTTGGATATTAACTGAAATTATTAAAAAATAAAATAAAATTAAATAACGAAATCCTAAGACGGATCATATCCATGTCCAGATGATTGGGTTAGAATCCATGGCTTGGATATTAAATTCCATATCCGGATGATCCGGCAGGATCTACGGTTTGGAAAATATCAACCTTTTAAAATAAATAAATTAAATAAAAAGGTAAAAATCCATATTTATGATATGGATTAATTGATTAAAATTTCGTCAAATTCCGTGTCCAAATGACTCGGCAGAGTCCATGGTTCGGAATTCAAATCTTCCGTGTCCAAATGACTCGGCAGAGTCCATGGTTCGGAAGTATAAAATTCTATACAAATTACCAAAATCCACATTTTCGACTAATTCAGTTAAAATATCTAAATTAACTGAAAATTTTTAAAAGCAAAGTAAAACAAAATTAAAATCAACTAAGGTGCCAATTTTGGGCGCTATAACAATATTGTTTTAGCGTAACCGTACTCCCGATCCCCGAATTCTAGCAGACCAATTTTAAGGTGTCCAATCGACCTAAGAAAACTGATTGGTGGCGACTCCAGAAGACCCGACGTTGCCACATACATTTATGGGCTTTATGTAATTATATTTATCATAGGTTAAATTTACTAAATAGTATAATTACAATAATAAGAATTTATGAGTTTTACATAATTAAAATGATACGCTTAGAAGGTGTAAAAATGAAAAAGTAACATATTATCATATATATATATATATATAAATAATTAACATGTATTATACAACATAGATTTTTTTTCTTTTTTCTTGTCTTTCATCAAATCGTCTCCATGTCTCTATGTTGTCTTTGCATCTTTTATGATATAGCTACCAAGCTTATCCTAGAATATGAAAATGATGAAAAATTAATATTTTTAAAAGAAGATCCAATAATATAGATAGAATTTAGTGAGAATTGCAATCCAAAAGGTAAAATGTCATAATTCAAATCTTGAAAACATACAAAATAAGAATTCCATAGGACTAAGATGTATCACTACATAATAATATTGTGTCAATCAAAATAGATCTCCAAAATAAAAGAATACATACATACATACATACATACATACATACATACAGAAGAAAAAGAAAAGAAAAAAAAAAAAGAATAAGCCTAAATTCAAGATATCGATGACAAAGAATCATGCATAATTTCAATCTTGGAAAATATGATTTTTCAAAATGAAAAGAGAAGAGATGCTTACATTTGTGCAGATTTTGTAGATTATAATGTGTTAATATATATAGAGAGAGAAATATGAAAGGAATGACATCAGTTTTCCAAAGTAGGTTATATAACATATGACTAATAAAATAAATAGAGTATTTATTTATGGAAGTTATATATTTAAAAGATTGAGTTTTCAAATTTAATTGATATGTATAAATTTCAGAATTAATACATAGTTGATTTTCCTTTTAAATATCATGGTAATTAAAAAATATGTAATTTATAGCTAATGAAATGATAAAATTGGAACATCGGTGTAAAAGTTGAGAAGTGGCAGTGTGAGAGTAAAAACACATAATTAAAAGTTAAGGAAAATATATTTTTAGACATAAAAATGATTCTGCTTTAGTATATAATATTAGATGGGCTTTCTTCACATGGCCTGTGAAAAGCTCACATAAGCCTTATTGGAGGTTGCTAGGTTGAAAGAGTATGATGGAACGAAGCCCGATTCCACCGCTTTCCACTATCACCATAGCTCAACCACATTGCCCCAGGTTACTATTGTGACTCTTCACAAAGTCCAAGCTCTACTGCCCTTCATAAAGCCACCAAAATTTGTGAATTGAAAAAAAAAATTGAGAGGAGAATTGTGACATGACTCTGCCTTGATCCATAGAAGAGTGTTGATCCATAGAAGAGTGGTAACAGCACTTGTAGGGGAATGGGAGGGTAGTGACATTAGAGAGTAGCAGTAGCAACCTGCTACTAGTCGTGGCTTGATTTAGGGGAAAGAACTATAAGCTAATAGGGGCATAAACGGTAGATTAAAAAAATCAGTGTTTAAAATGGTGGCCAATTTGTTAGATTCCAAAATTTAGTGGGTCATACTTTCTATATTAAGAAGACCACTGTGAAAGATGGTCTTCTCCCTTTTTTGATTAAGGATAGTGGGGGAGTATATAATTCTTTGGGGCAAGTATAGGTTTCCGAAAATGAAGAAAGGTAAGTGTAAGTTAGAATAAACTAATAAATTAATAAACTACAAGATTTTGTAAATTAGTATAGGTTTCCGAAAATGAAGAAAGGTAAGTGTAAGTTAGAATAAACTAATAAATTAATAAACTACAAGATTTTGTAAATTTCCCTTATAATATGACAAAGTCGGATACTGCTGGTCATTGCTTTAGCTACGAAAAAAAGACAATTTAATAAAGATAAAAGAACGAAGGTAAATTACAGTTTCTCGAGGATATTTGGTGCTAATTACTTTTTCCCCTATTTTGAGATATCCCTAAACATTTTTTATACTATTTACCATTATCTTTTACATTCTAATTTAATCAGTCTGCCAACTATCTTCTATTTTTAAATATTAGCTAACTTAATAACTTTCTATAAATGGTTGATAGGTAGTTTGAATCATCATTATTTCATGTTTATTAATGCAAGATGGTTTTTTATTTTCTTGTAGTAGAGTTAAAAGGAGAAGAAGAGATGTAAAAGATATTTAATTAGTGCCTAACCAAAAGAAGAAAATACTCAAGTTCAAAATAAAATTTTTATGATGTTATGCCTAAAAAATTCATAAAAATTTAATAATATTATAAAAATTTTACAATCAATGGATTATTCTATGCAATGTTAATTTTTAAATGAAACTGGTTCGAAAAAAATGATACTCCTTCCATTACACTTTGTTTGCTCTACTTGACTTTTCTGGCTAATTTGACTTAAATTTGTTTATATTATTATTTATTAATATATATATATATAAACTATAGATCTTAATTTATCATTCATATATGAAGATTTTTCATTTATATACTAAAATGTTAAAAATAAAAAATTATATATTAATTATCAAAAAATAAATGATGGAAAAAAATTGAGATGAATGGAGTATAAAAATAAAAATAAAAATAAAATAAATTTAAATTTAGTTGGCTTAAATGAATTGCGTGGAAATTAGTGATCCAATTGAAAACTATGGCCTACCCACTAAAGTTTTTAATTTTTTTTTTTTTATCGATGCCCACTAAAGTTTATATACACAGCAACCTTCCTTTCTTTTTTCTCTGGTAAGTCGGGGAATAAAAGAACACACATCACTGTCAGGGATTTTACAAGGTTGTTCACTTACAGAAACTTCCACGAATTTAGATAAGTTATGGGTAAATGTCATTTAAGATCCCTAGTCTTTTTATGCTGTCCTAAATGGGTCCCTAACCCTCATTTTATTCTCTTAAAGTCCTCAACCTCTCCATTTTTATTCCAATCGTGATCCTTTTGTTAATTTCATGATTAACTTTAAGGGATTCTTAGGAAAAAGCCAATTTCAGTCCCTACAGTTTCTTCCTTACACTAAAAGCATCCTTAAGTCTATGAATTTAACACACACACACATTCTCTCTCATTAATTCCATCTGCTGCTCGAACACATTCACTGTGGCCACCAGTTTCATCACGTCCAGCCACTTCAGCATCCCAATCAAATGGCTGTCCAACACCGTTTTGAGCCTGAAACATCCCTTTGGTCTTTTGAGCCTAAATTACTGTCACCATTCTCTTCCTTTGTCTCTCTGTCGCTTCCTCGTCAATAATCGCCACCATCAAACTGGAATGCCCTTTTTGCAACAACCTGTAAAGCACCAAATTGGGGGTTGAATCAATGTTGAATCGCAAAATCAATTCGGATGTGTTTGGAAAGGCAAGGATGCGGAGAAGCCGGCGAAAGTCGTGGAGGTCGTAGAGAGGCCAGCGAGGTTACGATTTTCTCTGGGAATGGATGAAAGAGAGAAAGGCGGATGTGAGTGAGCCAACGCTTATTGCCGCCAACCTCTGCAAAGCATTCGATGTGGGTAAGAAGAACAAGGGTGGCCTTTTGCCGAGTAATGAATCAAGGGGTGCAATCGGTTGGGTGGCTGATCATTCCCCCTGTGGTGGTAATAATAGTGATTTCAGCACTCCCTAACTGGTGGGGTGCTTGTGTTCTGGTTTAGTAGCCGCTCGGAAGCTTTCGTTATAATCACTTTGTACCTCCAGGTGGAAGCATTAGATGTGAACTACGAGCATGTCAGCCATATCACAATTATCATGTCGGGGCAAGTCCACCAGCCAGAGGGCGGAGTTGATCAAAGTAGAGGCATGCATCCCTTGGCGGAAGGAGGGTAATGTTGCCTCCGCAAAACGGAACGAAATTAAGATTGGAACCAGATTCGGGGTCAGTTTCTTTACTGGGTTACTATCTAATTAAAAGCTGTTGGCAAGTCTGATAGTGGGTGGAAAAGAATATGGCCACTAAAGCCATGGAAGGAATAGAGAAAACTAGATTTCTGGTGATTTTTCACTTGGGAATTGATGTTTTTTTCTGGGAAGTTAAGAATGGATGCGATAGATGGAGAAAATGTTAAATTAAAAGGCTTGATGGTGCTTTGAGTAGGAGGAAGAAAATTTAGGGACCAAAGTTGATATTTTTACTGATGATTTTATTACTTTAACTGTAAAATTGACTGAAAGACCATGTTTGGAACAAAAAAAAAAAAAAAAAAAAGGTAAGGGACTTTAAGATGACAAAATGAAGATTAGGGACCCGTTTAGGATAACGTGAAAAGATTATAGGCTATAAATGAAATTTACCCAATAAGTTATGGAAGTTCCATATTAAAGAAATGGAAAATTCTATCAAAAAAGAAGTAATGATGGAAGAAATTAGTTGAGAAAATTAGTGAAAACCATCACAGTTTTGGTTGAGCTTATAGCTACATCTTCCATGTTTTGGAGCCATGTTGGAAACATATTATGTTTCCTTCTGATTTTTCAAAAACCTAGGGTGTTACATCTCCTTTTTTTATTTTTTATTTTTTTGATGTTAAAATGCTACTAATCAACTATTGGAATGTCAAGAAAGTGCGTCCAACCAAACATAAAGGAATGAATATGGGACATAAAATATTGAATATGACTGTATTGAGCCAAAAAGAGTCATAAACTTGGGCAGATTTAATGGTGGGTTTTTTTTTTATACTCATAAACATAAAAAACCATATGAGGAAAAAGGGGAGTAGCTAATTCATTGGTTGGAGAGATATTCTTTCGAGTTTCAACCACCGAGTAATGAGTGAGTTTCTTTATTTCCGCTAAAGCTTCTTGAATCAAACTCATTAAAGTAGGATTAAGCGAGATGTTACCATGAAGCACAGCAAGCAGCTGAAAACAATTCGTGAGTACAGTGATAATTTGAATATCATGCCTTCAAGCTACTTGGATGGATGGCTCCAGTAAGGGTTAGTAATTCTGTCTGCAAAGTTTACAAGCAATCAGCTGATAATTGACCTTCTTTCAAATGATAAGGTAATTTATACTCATCCAAAGCTAAGTGGTTGCCCCTACCACACAAGAACTGCATCAAGCACCATCAGTAATAAATATACGCAAACTAGCAAAAATATGTAGCAACTTTTTAGTTTCCCATAATTGATGGAAACTTCTAATATCCAATTACTGGAATGTTTTTGTACCACTCGTTAAGGAGCTGGATACAAAAGTTCCCGAACTTTTCAAACTAGGCGCCCAATTAACGAATGGTATAAAAAATGTTTAGTGGGCTGATGAGCATTTAAATTTGAACCAATTCATTTTAACTTAAGCTAACTTAATTTAAAATAATTTATTTTTATCTTTACCTATTTTTTACTCGAAACTAATTTCATTTGAAAGTTAATATTATTTACATGAAATAATCTATTGATTGTAAAATTTTTATAATTTTATTAATTTTTATGAATTTTTATTTTTTAAACATTAAAAAAATTTCATAGAAATTTAATAATTTGATAAAAATTTTGTTTCAAATAAATTATTACACCTATATAATATTGACTTTAAAATAAAATTGATTCTAGATAAAAATAATTTAAAAATAAAAATAAATTATTTTAAATTAAATTAATTTAAATTAAAATAAATTGACCATCAGATCTCAGATGTACATTTTGGTAATTTAGCTTATTTTCTTAATATGAGTCACATCTATCTTATCTTAAAATACAGCACTCCAACTTTCCGTATTTGGACGTAACTCGAATTAACGAGTTTCAAATTGTTGAGAAAGACGTGTGAAGAACATCAAAAGTCAAGGACGAAAAAGAAGCAGTGAGCGTTGGGGTTGGGGCAATGGCGGGCGGTACACATACGCTACAATTAAATGTCGTGATATAATATGGCGAGCCATGCGGTAATATTGTTTATTACAGGTAAATAGTATATAGTATAAATATTTTTATATTTTATTAATTTTTATATAAAATATTATAGTATATCATGATATTTTATAGTATTTTACATATAGGTAATTTTTTATGTATATTTTATCAAAAAAATTACAGTATACTGTAAATACTGTAAAATATATATCGTGATATTCTACTTTTCTCGGACATGTATGAGAATTTTTTTTTATCATTTTACATCAAAATATCATACATAAATATATAAAATAATAAAATCTAATTAAAACACATATTTTAACATAAATAATTACTTTTATTTTTTTGGTTACTTTTTCTTTTACTTTTGCTTTTTTTTTTTTGTATTAGAAAATGTATTGTTATTATTCTTCTATTAATAAATTAGTTTTTTTCTTAGTAGTATTTATAACATTTTATGTTTTTTTTATACAAAAATATCTTCTATCATATATATTTTATTTATATTTAATAAATTATGATAAGAAAAATTAGAATACATATAAAAATGTGCAAAAAAATTTATTTAATTTATTTCATCATAAAAAAATATTCAGACATTTATATTTTAGTAACGATAAGCAGTGTAGTATACTATTCAGTATAAGTTAAAAATATGAGGTGAAGTATACTTAGTGACAACGGTATTCAATACCTTACCTACAAGTAACTTGACATGCCAATATCAGAAATTTCTTGTCTGATAAGACTGAATTTGGGCAATAAGCGATCTTGGACTTGTTGTAATGATATTGATTACCCTTATATATCAAATTTATTTTAATTTAAGTTAACTTAATTTAAAATAACTTATTTTTACTTTTATAGTATCTTTTTTTCTTGGAACCAATTTTTTTTGGAAGTTAACATTATATAGATGTAATAATTTATTTGAAAGTAAATTTTGATAATGTTATTACATTTTATGTACTTTTTTAGCCATAAAAAATTATAAAAATCGATAACATTATAAAAATTATATTTTCAATAGATTATTAAAACTATATAATATTAATTTTTAAATGAAATTGGTTATGAGCAAAAAAATATGTAAAAATAAAAAGGATGTATTTTAGATTAATTTAAAAAAATAAATCTAATTTTTCTTACGGTCCAAGGCTCATTACATATATTGTACTATATACTAAAAGCCGTTTTGGGTTACTCTTCAAATAAACAGTAACCTACAGTGTATTTCCACTTTTGCCCCTTGGTTTTGGGATGGTCTGCGGCCCACCTTTTCACCTGTGTTTTTTTTTTTTTACACAATTGCTTTTTTTAGGAGTTTGGTTAGATTTTTGAAAGACAATAGTTTTTTTAGGGCTTGTCTTGCTAATCTCCCACTTTCATTTTATTTCACTTTTCTTTTTGTGAATCACGAGTCCCTGTATTGTTTCCATTTCCTAGATTAGACCTTGAGTTTGATCAGTTTGACATTTTGGACCCCAAATTTAGTAACTACTTAATTATAGTGTTTTTGTTTGATCTCTTGATTTTTTTTTTGTTATGGTGTGTTGTTTTCTAAACTAAAATATTGGTCACCATGGTTTATTTTTTTTTTTTAGTGAAATAGAGCTTTTTTTCCTTAATTTTTCCTAAGTTAATTGTTAAACTCTTAATGCGTAAGATTTTTATATTTTCCCTCTAGGTCTCCAAACTATTTTTATTACTTTTTTTCATTATTATTTTATTTAATATTGTGACATTATGTAACCGCCACAACGCGCGAACATTTTGAACATCGTATATACTAAAACAGAGTTATGATTTACTGTAAAGCTACAATTCCTTTGTTTTTTTTGTACGTTTTCCAATAAATGGTATAATCTATTTTTCAGCCTTTGCATATTTCCTTTCTTTTGTTTTAGTCCCTAAAATTTTTCATCTGATGAGCAGGCATTTTGAGACAATACAAAAGTAGTGATATGGTCAACAAGTTTGGGGACTGTACCTTCCAAAGTGGAAAATTATAAGAAATTTGTCCACATTTCGTTTCTTTAACAATTTTTTGCTTAAATCCATTTTAGTCCATGAGCTATCAATCTTTTCTATTTTTAGTCCTTAAACTGTATATGTTTTCCATTTTAGTCCTTTTTCATTTTCTTTCTTTTCTTTTATTTTATTATTTTTTTGCAAAGCCAATATTAAATCCTTACTACCCTTTGGCTTTTCATTTGCTCTATTGATTCTAAAAGTTTTCTTTAACTTTTATGTCAATGCTTAAACATCTCTTTCCTATAGAAAGATTATTTTTATATTCTAAGGGAAAACTTTAGTCACTATTGTTTGTCTAATTTTGACCATTACTTAAAATGTTCCTATATTTTACTTGGACTTTTAGGTTATAAACCCTTAATTCATTGAATTTTTTATTACTTTTTTTGTCTCAATGGTAAAACACCAAGTTTAGTTCCTGAATTCCTACTTTTTACCCTATTAATCTTAAAACTTTATCACATATAGATTAGGTGTGATTTTAAGTCAACTTTAAATCTCAATTTTTTATGTTTTTGGAAAATTTTATTTTATCATAGTTAAACCGACTTTTAATTACTAGAATTCCAAGCTGTCCTTTCTTTATCCCCTAACTTTGTTATTTAATGATTATTGTACTATATTTATATTAAATGCTACCATATCTTAAATTGCCGAAACTCCACAACTTTTTGCTTTGTCTTTTTGGTTCTCACAATTTTTTTTTAATTATTGACTTTCTAATTTATAGTATTTGAATTCCTAAAATATCATTATCTATCCTTTTAACCCACAAACTTTACCTATTTATGATTGAGTGTCCGACAAACAAATTGCCGTGGCAACGCACAGCTAAAGCACAACAGAATAGTCAAACTGACATTAGTGTGTGTCTGTACGTATGTAATCACATACAACTTAATAGAGATCCACAACATAACAATCTTCATGGAAATGGGAAACCGCATGCAATTAAAAAGAATTGTTCACCGTCCCAATTCTTTCATATGTGTATACCCATGTCAAAATTTTTCGTAACTATATTTCCATACATCAAGTGATAAATTATCGAAGTTCAATTCATTTTTTTTTTTGTTTTGTCTTCTCCCTTCATCTTATATTGTATGAAATCTTTGAATTTGATACGAAGATTGAGAAAGAGAAAAAAGTTGGGTGCTGTTTTGATTTTTACTTTTCACATTCACGCATAAATCAAAAAAAGATGAAAGAAGTTGATATTGGAATAAGAATTTAAAGAATAATATGGTAAAGTAATTCACTAAAATGAAAAATATTTCAAAATTTTGGATAGCCCAAATAAAATATGTTGCATTATTTTTTGGATAGATGAGCATCTACTAAGGTTTTTTAGGAGGGTAAAATCCACGTATAGTCCTCCAACTATTTTGGTTGTCTTAATGTGATCCATTACTCTAACTTTGTCCTCGTAAAGTTCCTTAGTACCTATATTGTGGCCTACTTGCAGTCCTTACATTAATTTTAGGTTAAATTCAATGGAAATGCTGATGTGGTGGTCTCCAAGGGTATGCTGGGACCCCAATGGCCACCATGGCTTCTTTTTAACTACAATAGATGACCATATTGTATAGAAATTAAAATCCAGACCTAAACTGACACAAACACATGGTCTTAGGGACTTCAAACACAGATGATCCAGACTCCATCTTCTTTCCCAATTCCTTCTCCAATTTAACATTTAATTGTGATGAATTGATCTTGAAACTTGAGTCTGGATATCTATATAAGACTTCATATATTTTTACCATGTAGGATATAAGGGTGTTACATTGACTGTCACTTTGAGTTCGATTCAAGCAACATTGGTGAGCTAGCTAACCTGAATGCAGGACAATCCTCGTTAGATGATCTATTCTTCAAAGGCAAGCTCATTTCCACATAACCCAATTCATCACTATAATTGAAATCACTGCAATTTTCAATTTTGCTTTAGAAATCAGCCACAAAATTTTGAGTTTTGTTGCTCAAGTTCAAAAAATTGAAGCTCATTATGAAGGATTAAATTGGGGAAACAAAGTGATACGAATGTCAGGATCAAACATCTAAATATGAGCAAACTTACACACTTTTTAGGTTGAAATTATCCCCAAAAGCTAGCTTGTTGAGGTGATAATGCCCTAGAATGTATAAACACTTATACAGCATCTTTTATAAGTCATGTGGTATACGCGACTCAATGCTCATATCATTAATATTTTTTTATTGGCCCTTTAACATGGATTAGATACAGGCACCAGTAGTCTCGGTTAACCATTTACTAGTGCCATAAGTTTCACCAGTGTAGTACGACTATGTGGAGCCACCAGGCCAAACTCGATCCACGTCTTCCCAAACTTGTGACCTATCACAAAAAAGAAGCCGAAATAGGACAATGGCGAAGGCAAAAATAAAAGGGGCAACTTTTTCACAGTGAAATTTAAAGTTGAAAAAGTCCTATCTGTTCTTTTGTTTTTCTTCAGAGAAAATAATGGCAAATCGGAGAAGATGCCAAACGGTGATGAATCAATTTCCAACTGACTACTTGAAATTCTCGAAGGAGCTAAGGCAGAAGTATTCGAAAAAGGTTAGACCTCTTTATGTTAAGGTTCTGAGAAAATATGATGAAAAGTTGGGGTATTTTAGGCTGTTAAATTCTGCCGAAACACCGAACATTGACAAAAAAGCAAAGAATAAACAGCCACCAGAGATGAGTGATAAACAAGAGAGTAACACTCTGGGCAGACTAATAGTGGCGAGTAAGGATTGACATCAGTCTTGTTTCATTTGTTTTTCCACAGACAGAAGGGCTTCATAATTATTTTAAAGAATTTTCCTTATTCTTTCAATTTATCTAAACAATTTTTTTCAGCTTTATCAAATTAAAAAATGTGCAACTATTAAATTTTTAGTAATTTTTAATATAATGAATTTTTAATTTAATTCATTCTTCTGTCAAAATTGAGTGTATTGATTGATTATATCTAATTAATAAATATATAGTATCCCTTTATAAAAGGGTTACTAATCTCTTCATTCTCTTGAAGTCAAAGTTACAGCACAACATCAAAAATTAATTGGGCCAAGCATAAATTTTTTCCTAAATAACATAATTTTTCTATCTTAGGTCGATACTGCCGCTAGCTTTCACATTCCTATTCCCATTCTTAATTACTGCTTCTACTCTCATGTTTTTTTAACATATTTACTTAAATTTTAAAAAACTGATACTTTTCAGGTCTTGCTCTTGCTCCTTGCTTCCGTTGGACACCTGGGACTTTCTTCTTTAGCTGGAAGGCAAAAGGTGCGTGTTTTCATATAAAATCTAAAATATATAGATTATTTTACGGTAAAAACTAGTATGAGCCTGCGGTAAATATTCATCAATGGCATCAAACCTTTAATACTCATTACAAATTGTTCCCCAACCTTCATTTTATTATAAATTGATTCTAAATTTTTATAATTCTTTGCATATTGATCTTTAACCCTAGACCAATATAGAAATTCAATTTATAGAAAAGAAAAATAGATACTTAAAATTTTTTGTTAACTGTGAAAAGTTATGATACAGTTTAAATTTATTAGAAGACAACTTTTGAACATTTTGAATTCATTAACTTCCATTAATTATCTGAAATTAACTTTATAAATTTTAATTTAAACTATTCATAATTGTTTTTCCATAAATCCAAACAGTACTATAATTTTCTAAAAGTTAATGGATAACTTAAATTCTCAATTTTTATTATTTTTAAATCAAATTTTTATGTCTACTTAGGGTTAGGGATTTATCTGCAATGAGGTATGAAAGTTTGAGACCAATTTCCAACTAAATGAAGGTTGGGGACTGATTTGTAGTGAAAATTAAAAGTTTGGGCCCAATGGTGTTTTTTACCCATGAGTCTGAGACGGAGTGTAAGAACTACAATCATGAGTCGATTATCATGTAAACCTATAACACAAAGGGTAAAACCTATGTATATTCAGTGGGGCATTTTACTTCAATTTTTGTCATTATATCTTTCATAATAATAAATAACTACATTGTAAGGGCAAAAATTTTAAATTAAAATTAACACATATAATAATTTTATTAATTTAAATAAAGGTTACCCAAATTTCATTCTGTTCCTCAAATCTTCTGCCGTAAAAACGATTCACAGCCCACGATCTATTGGAGGTGGGGGAACACATACCTCCTATTTTACGCAAATAAGATGAAATTATACGCAAATAATAAGATTGAACTTATTTTTTTTTCTTGAAGCATGTAATTGCTTTTTTTTTACTTGAAATTTGTTACAGGTATAAAATATTTCATCCATCCCCCAAAAAATGAAATATATTCTTTTTTTTTCATCCCAAAAAAAGATGAAACATTTTTTTAGAAAGTTTTTAATACCTAATTTACTTGACAATCTTTATATAGATTCTCAATACACAAAACCTAAAAATATTTTTTTTAATATTCATTAAAACTCTTACGTCATAAAACTCTAAAAGGAATATTTTTTTTCTTTAATCATCATTTAAACTCTCATTTTTTTAATTTTTAAAGGTAAAAAATAAAAATAATATAAATTATATATATTTTAATCTCTGAACTTACAGAAATATATTATTTTTTATAAGATAAAGAGAATATTAAAATTTTAAACTATACCTCTAAATTTACCTTTCCTAAAGGTGCGGATAAAAGCCTAGGGAGGTGTTCATCTGTGCCAACTAATCTTTGCTGGCTCGAACGCATGTAATTGTTGCTTTATAAGGAATCATCAATAGATGGTATGCGATATGTGAACACCCGACATCATCATGGGCGTCATGATGATTTTTCTTTTTGTGCAATCACCTTCACGATAATAATTCATAAACCACTACCGCCTGCATTATAAATTTTATGTTTATGATATTTCTTCAAAAACAACTTTTGCGATTTTTATTGCCTCTAATGGCAATGGCGAAACCAGGTTTTTAGATTGGGCGGCTAGGGGCTAAATGGAGGCAAGACGAGTAAAGATTAAAACTTAAGAGAAAAAAAATTTAAATATTTAAATAATTATGTATAAAAATTAAATTTTATAAAAATTATTTAAATAATTATTAGATGTATATGATATTAAAATAATATCTATTCTAAATAAAAATTAGTAAACTAATTACTTTGTTTTAATTAATCATCACTAAAGTAGAGAGACGTTAAGAGATAATGGTTTGGGATGGATATGTAATAGTTCAGAAGTTAGAAATAAATTTGTAATGAAAAATGAAGATTTAGGACTGTTGGCATTGTTTACCATTTTTATATTCTTCAATCAGTAATGGGGGGGGAGGGGGGGTTATTCACACCTGGTCTTTAATTTCTCACAAAATTGCCAACATAATACTTCATATTTAAAAACTTTTGAAGTTTTCAAGGGCAGCACCACCCCTGCCCAAACGTAGTTCTGCCACTACCTACTAGATTATTTTTTATATAATTATTTAGCATTTTTAATTATTGGGATATTATACACTATTTTTGTAAAATTATGTTTATGCATCACGTTTAATTGGTTTTCAAAATCAATATAATTCTGGCAATTCTGAAAATTTTCAACACCCAATTAACTTGTGATGGAAAATTTTTTAGAAAACCTCCCAGGTTGGTTAAAACTATGAGTGTTCATAATGCGATTTTATGAAGTGTTTATTTAAACCCACAACCGTACCACATGGTTAATGATTTTACAACTTAAAAACTGTAATTGCACCACTTTATTTACAAATCTGGGGGAAAAAAACATTGTAAAAATATGGTTCAGTTGCGGTTTTTCATGATACAAAAATTAATTATACTAGATCCAAATAAATAGTACAAGTGCAAAACATAAACCCAACTGTTACAACAAGGATGAAAACAAAATTCATTTCATAAACCAACACATATAATAAATCAAAATATAAGTTTAATCAATTTTTTTTTGTGTCTCGTGCTCGCCTTAGGTTTAGTTTAGGAAATTAAAAATGATTGAGGCAAAGGAAGGTAGTAAATAAATGAGAGGGAGTGGAGCTATTGAACTATGGATGGAAGGTTGTATAATGTAATGGATTGAGCTATAGCTTATTGGGATGGAGAATTGGGAAAATAGGAATTAAGTGCGTTGGACTTATGAGTTTAAAGTGTGATTGACTTATGCAGGGGCTTATGGGTTTATAGTATACATTTAGACTTTCTCGGACAGTGCAATTTTTACTAATTATGACTTTAAAAAACTATAACCACATCACATAGTATTTTGTTTTAAGATTTCTAAATTCGAACCGCAACTAGATCCGGAACTATGTAAAAGAGTATACCGTTTGATTTGGTACAGATTAGTTTCTTTAGTTTTATGGGTTAACCGGTCTCTGTAAATAACCCTAGTCAAAACTACACAATAGCCCCTTTAGAATCTATTGTATACCTTTTCAGTTTTTCTATATATTATAACCTCCTGTTACACTATATATTATAATTCATTTTAAATGTTAAAATACCTTGACAGGAATGTCAATGAAAAATACTGTAGACCATAAAGAATATATGGCCAAATACACATGACTGGATGTGATCTTCTACCACTACTAAAAATACCATGTTTTCCAACGGGCAAATTACCAACGGCCAGCGCGTTGGTAATTTCCAACGCGTAAGACCGTTGGTAAAAAAAAATTGAAATTTACCAACGCGTCAGCGCGTTGGTAATTTCCCAACGGTCAAACGAGTTGGTAAATCAATCATTTTCTAACAGGCAAATTACCAACGTGCATGCACATTGGTAACTACCAACACGCGTGCACGTTGGTAACGCGCGTTGGTAATTATAATAATATATTATTATATTGAAATTTCATATAAAAATAATAATAATAGTAATAATAATATATTTTAGGATATTCAATCTCACCATATATATTAAAATCATAATTTTTAATTTCACTCTATAAATATGTTAATATATATATTCATACACAATACAAATTGTATATTATATATATATATATATATACCCATAACCCTAAAAAAACCCAAAATGCCCTACCCTACCCTTTTGCCCGTACCCTGCCGCTTCGTCTTTCTCCCATCTACACTCTTCTCTGCTTCTCCCCAATTTCCTCCCTCTCTGCCGCTTTGTTCACTTAGCCTCTGTGCCTCGCCGCGTCGCGTCCCCGTCTTATCACCGTCGCGCCTCTTCGGCCCGCTTCACTTCACCGTCTTGTCGCCTCTGTCCTTAACCGCTTGCGCGGTTCAAATTTTGCACGCAAATTCGGTTACCACATATCGATTCTGCTTCGATGTTTACGATGCGTCTTCTCCGCAGCTAACAGTCAACATTTCTTTGTCTCAGCAAGGATCAATTTATGTCGAGTGCGTCTGCTTCTTTCTAGTGTTATTTTCTGAACTCTGATCTCCCTGTTCGATCGAGAGAGCGGGAAGCGATGTCTTGTCTAGCATCTTGTTACGCGGTGGCGACCTGCGGTTTAGGCATGTCGGTGGCATCTAGGATTTTTGAAGAAATCAGCGAGGCTCGCCGTACCGCCAGCAACAGGACCTGGAGTTCGGCAGCAGCCGCTCCGACAACCAGGACGATGAGTTCTCTTCCGATCCTTTTGATATCGGAAACATCAAGAAGGCTTCCGCCGAGCGCCTCCGTCGCTAGCGAGTAAGTGCCTCCGACTTTTGCAGTTGATTTATCCGTCTGCTAACTTGCCTTTGTGGACATGTGTGTAGCTTGTAATCTGAGTGTAAGAACTGTTCTGTTACAGTTTGAATTCGGAGTTATTGCTAGATTGATCAATTGCCTTTTGTTTTTTAAGTATTCGAACTTTTGAAGCATCTGTCTCATTTCTTGTTTGCTCTGTTATTTAGTCTGGATCTGTTCTTCTAAAGAGATTAGAAAAACAAAGCCAGAAAATGTCTAGCTGTCCTTCGGGAAAAAGAATGTCTAGCTAATGATGGTTTTAGCGCAAAGAGATGAAAAAGAATGCCAAAACTCTTTATGTCGTCCTGCTGCTGGTACTCTGGAAATGAGATAACACTACTGGAGTTGATTTTGCTTGCTCTACTTTATCCTTATGACTAAATGCATTTAAGTTCAGCCTTTGATCCTTTTTCCTAATAAATTAGGATTTGGTGTATGTCATTTTGATTCTTTTGTGAAAGAAGTTCCAAAACTCTATCAAATGGCAAAGGGAAGTTGGTACTGAATGTTCCATGTTGTTTGTTATTTTTCCAGAAGCACGTGGGGAAATCTGTTTTGTTCCAATGTTCTTTTGATATTTGAGGGGTAGGATCCTTAGTTTTTGTCTGTGCTAAGGACAAAACAGTTTTTGTTTTATTTTTCTTGGCGCTTTTAGCTGCGGTTTATTCACCTGTCCTTCTGTACTTGTTTGATAGCAGAATCATATCTATTTGATTTTCTTTAAGATGTTTAAGTTTGTATGTGTTAACTAGGTTTTGTACTTCCGTTTCCACCTATTGTTGCAATTAAACAGCAAACTTTTCAGTTTCTTATAATCTTAAAAAACAATAGATGTCCTTTTTCATGTGATATCTGCTATGGAACAAGTTTTTTAATATTAGAATACTATTTGTGAGTGCATTCATGTTTTCTTTAGTTGAATAAATTTAATTAGAAGCTTACTAAGGTGCATTTTGTTGAGTTCTCTCAGCAAGTGGGGCGATCTCTCTTTTGTCTTGGATTACTTATACGTTATGGGTACTCATTGGTTACTGCCTCCGAGAACAATAACATTGATGTCACAAGCAGTATTAATTTGTTCAGTAAATACCTGAGGATGAAGGATTTAAGCATAAAAGTTAGATCTTTACAGGTGAGCCTTTTCTTAAAACTGCTGGATTATGTTATCGCAGCTCCAGCTTGTTACATTTGGCAATCAAACTCATAGCTTATTAACTTCCAAACTCTTTGTTTTCCTTCAGGCGTCTGCATTTTTTCTTTATTGTTTGGTGCTTCTTCAGTGCCATACTACAGTATGCTTTTCGCTTTTATTTGTCTGTACTTATTTGGTAGGGAACCTTGTTAATAGAGTTGGCACACATACAAAGTGGGCTAGTCGGAGAATCTGTATGTTTTGTTACATGGGATTTTGTTGTTTAAATAATAACAACCATACTTAATTTTTAAGCTGCAACAACTGGCTGTTATACTTGCTAAAACTGGTAGGATAAAATTCCAAGACTGCTCTCCTTCAGCTTCCGTTTCTACTAGAAATTGCTATCTTCACCCTTTTGAATACTGTACTTAATATATTTGGGGTTCCATTATCTTGAGACATGATCTAACAAATAAAATGCTCTGATTAAATGATACTCTTGGATATGACTAAAAGTAATGCGAAAATTACATCAAACTATATTTTGGCCTAGTTTATGATTAATTAAGTGAAGAAGAATTGGAACCTGATGATTTATACTTTTCTGCTAGAATTTCTGCTGCTGTAGCTGTTGCTGCTTATCTAAATATATTTATTTACTATCTGTGGTATGATCTGTCCTGAGTGCCTGATGTACTTGAAGGAGATTTGGCTCTTGTCCTCTTTGTGATATCTTATTATTGCTTACAGAAAGTGTGTGATTCGTCATTCTGCAAACAATTTGAGATTTTCTTTGTTTGCAGCTACACCCATACCACTTCTGTTTGCCTGGGCTTCTTCATCCAATTACTGTTGTCTATGAACTTAATTATGGGGAGACAGAGATGAAGTAAGGTATTCGCAGTTAGAGCCATTATATTTTATTAATAAAAAGCTATCTATCAGTGGCACTATGAAAGTTCTTATTTGACTGCTTTCAGCCAGAACGTTCTTTTCTTCCCTTCAGTCAATCCCGTTCTTATCTGAATTTGAAAATGGCCACTGTCCTTACCAAACTAAGTTTATTAGAATCCTTTTCGCTTGAAGTTACTATTGTCTTCTATGACCTTAGGTAAACACTATTTTAGTATTGGTATACTTTTGTGTCAATTCAGTCATATCTTGCTATCTCTCCAGCCATGTCTTTTCTAAACTCAAAAGCGACAGCTAATTGTCAACTAAATTGAGCTGCTTTTATTCTGCAAAATGAATTTTCATTGTCAGATTATGTAACCTTGGTTAACAAATAGTAAGGCATTGGTGATGACTTACTATACAGATAAATACTTGCCTATTAGAAATACGCTCAATTTTAGCAATATTGTTAGAATGAAGCTTCTGAAATGTAATGAGTGTGCCGTTTGGATTGCATAGTTTGATAGTTGATATGGTATTATATCAGGATTACTGACTAAGAGTTTGTACATTTTCAGTTGAAGTAAGGAAATCCCTGCATTTAAGGCTTGGATTACCGTTTGATCGTCCCTTTTTGAGAATTGCCAACGCCCTTGATCTGTCAACAGTTTCAGCCAGTTCAAAGAAAAGCTCTAATCAGAAAGGTAAGTTCATCTACTGCAGAAAGTTTGAGATTGCTAATGGTTTTGCTTCTCTATTTTATCCTTTCCTTGGTGTTGTTAGGTTCTGCTATGCTTAAAAATGTGCATATGGGAATTCCTAGCAATGGTGGTGAGTGCCTGTGTGTGTTTGACTATTTTGATTTTCCTTTATGCTTGCCATGTGGTATTTAATTTTTGTTTATTGACTTTTTTTTTTTCTAAATTCCTTTTCAGTCTCTGGTGGCATTTTTTCTCTGGTTCAAGGTTCTTATGAGTACTACCATTATCTTCAAAATGGCTATGATGACTCAGTAATGGATTTTCTTCCTACTTTTTCATCTCTTATTGCGTCGTTCAACAAGTTGTTTGAGGTGACCATTTTTTGTATATTATCAAAACAAACAAATTATGTTCAATATTGTTGAGCGAACATTAAGCAGAAAAAACTAGGAGCTTACTTATGGATGTCGCAGACATATCTTCTTGTCTTCTTTCATTTACTACATTTGTCTTAACATAGGGCTTTACTGGATAAAATGTATGTTAATGTAAGTACAAATTCCTAAATGTGTATAGTGTTGGACATTGCTTTCTGAAATTGTTTCAATTGTTTAAGATGCTAGCTGTTTGTATTATATTCTTATTTGAGATAAAAAGTTAAAAGAGGAATCAAGCCTACAGCCTGAGGGAACTTTTGAATTGGTATGTTAATTTTGAAATGTGTATTCAAATTGGAAAAAATACAAAACAACCGAAACCTGGAATGTTTAATGTACATTACCAACGTGCAAATGGGGAACTTACCAACTTACGCGCATTGGTAATTACCGCCTGTCATCCTGTAAGTTGGTAATTACCAACGGCTTCATAACAACTCCCTTACCAACTGATGTAAGTTGGTAATTACCAACGCGGGTTCCTACCAACTGTCAGAGTAGTTGGTAAGTTACCAAGGTAAGTTACCAATTACTGGCAGTTGGTAACTAGAACTACGCGATGGAAACCAAGCCTGGTTCATGACCGTTGGTAATTACCAACGTGAATTTTACCAACGTCTACACGTTGGAATTTACCAACGTGTTATTAATTGCGCGTTGGTAAAATTTTTTCCAACATATCGAATACCAACTGCCATTTACCAACGGCTCCTCGTTGGTAAACTCAAGTTACCAACTGCTGCGCGTTGGTAAATGGCAGTTGGTAAAGTCCTATATTTTAGTAGTGTACGAGAGTTAAAAACCATTTTGTTTTATCAATTATCATATTTAGTCCATTTTATTTGATAAATCATCATATTTTGTCAATATTGTTTAGCTTGCTAGACACTATTTCTAGCCCTGAATATTTTTTATTTGACATTTTAATAATTGGATAGCACTTTTTTTAGGTCCAAAATAAACGACACTGATGTAATTGTAAGTTTCTGAAAATGGGATGAATGATATTGTACGAGATTTCAAAGACATGGAGGGGCTATTGTAGTTTTGAACAAATCTTTACTGCTTTTTTTGTAATTTCCCAAGGACTAAAAATTTTGTAGTAGTGCCGCATATTATGGCTATTGTAGCTTCTGATTATTCAGTGGAATGAATTTCCTGGTGGCTTACCGCCAAAGAAAAGAATGTTTGAAAAAAAAAAAAAAAGAAGAAGAAAAGGTTAGAAACATATCTACGAGGCAATCAAAGATAAGTTCGATTAGATTTTCCTAATCTGGTATTCGATTTTGATTCGTTCATAACCATATAATTCAAAAAGCTTTTTGTCAGCACACAATTTATTGGAAGCTTTTTTGTTTTTTTGGACTAGAAAGGCTTTTCTAAGATATATTAGAATAGAAAAGTTATGGGAAAACTATATGCTACTTAAGATTTGAAGGACTTCAAGCTGCAGCATACAATGCACTTTTAATTTGACTCAAATATGGTTAAAAATCCGGTGATATCCAAGTTTTAAGAGAAATCTATATGTAACAGATGACAGACGCACAGATGAATTTAGGCCATCTGTGACGTATGTCGTCCGACACATAATTTAAACTTGAGTTTTAACCACAAGACTGACTGCTCCAAATTATTGGAAGTTTAATAGCACTGTTATTAAATACGGTCAACAAATGTTTAATATATAAAACAAGACGATCTAGTGGAAGTTTTATGACCCCTGCCTAGGCCGGGCATCAATAACCCAATTAATGATAAAATAGTCGATTGATAACAATATTCATACTTAAAAAAAAAAAAACAAAGGCCATGTATTGTATGCTAATTGAAAAAGAAAAACCAGTTTTATTTTTGACTTTTCACGAATCAACTGTGATAAACTACTTTTGTTTCTAAGTGGATGGACCACAATGCGTTGGCTTAGAATTTTTCCTAAATATAATAAAAAATTAATAAAAAAATTATAGGTAATAGGATTTGTCTTGATGTACAAAGTTAGCATGCTTTACTTTTTTTTTTTTTTTAATCTAAGGCGTCATGCTTTACTTATTTTTGTAACTGCTAATAATAAAATTGTCTCACGCATAATTTAGTAAAATTTTATACAAATCTTTTAGTATATGTCACAGTACTTCTTAGTAAACTAACATAATAATTTGCCTGAACCATTGAACACGTCACCAAAACACATACCAATGGCTAATGATAAATGTGAGATAACTATTGACTTAATATTTGAGTACTGGTAGTCCGTATTTAGGGTAAAATCCATGGTAGACCTTTTATTTTTATATCCTAAATGGGACATGTAACTTCATTTTATCTTTAGTAAAATTCATTAACTTATAGTTTGCATTTTATTTGAGTCTTTTCTTTCAATTGGATTGTTAATTTTAACGAAATTTTAGTTAAAAGTGACAACTCTAATCTCTAAAATTAAGACATTATATTCCAAACACCCTAGACTTTATTCATCCTACTTTTAACACAATAAAATTTATAAATCTAACACATCAACAATGCCAATGTTAACCAAAATTTTTTTATCCTCTCTCAATTAAGAAAAGAATTTTTTCCTGAAATACTTTTTCAATTTAGTCTCCAAAATCGATCTTAAATTATCTCCAAATTTGTCACCATCCAAAATCTTTCGATGAACTATCAGCCTTTACGTTCACATTTGAGCTTGGACAGAACAATGTCATTGACGAATCTTCGTCATCAGTTGCTACTTCCGATCTCGTAATCGGCAAACTGAATGCGTCGGCATCCAAATTCAGTGACCCACTTTGCGAGCTGTTGAACGGTTGCAACAAATGAGGAATAGGAATCAACGGTGGCATAACATCACGACCTCCATGAAAGACAAACAGAGCATGGCAGGTGACAAATCATGGATAGGAAGTGATATCGACATTGACGATGATGACGATGCAAAGCCAGAGGTGGGCTGTGCTTGATCTGTGGCCACCAAGAAAAAAGGTGCCAATCGAGATTTAGTAATGCCGACCTGAATCTGGTTTCATTTGATTGAATATGGTTTTGATTGTTCTTGATTGGACTAGTAGTGGTTCTGTTTGTTCTTGACTAGGATCTAGTAATTGGGATTTGTTTTGTTTAATTGAATCTGGCTTTGCTTGTTCTTATATATTGTGTTGAGGAACCGTGGCCACCGGATTTAATTCATTTTGGGATGAATATCTCGATGGTAAGAAATGCAAGCTACAGTGTAGAGAGATTTTTGGATTTTTTGGATATGGAGAGTTGTATTTTGGGAAATTAGATGGAGAGATAACTAGGGTTTAATGTTTTGTGTTCCATAGAGTTTTAGGGTGTTTCTATACATCTTGGCAAAATATTGGTTAGTGTGTGAAGGAGAGAATTGGTTGATGTGTTAGATCTAAAATTTTTAGGGTATTAGAAGTAGGATGAATGAAATCTAAAGACTGAAATTGTCATATTTCACCAAGATTTCATTAAAATTAACAGTCCAATGGATGAAAATGACCCAAATAGGACATGAAATATAAGTTAAGAGATCTTGACAGGATAAAATAAAGTTTTGTGACATGGTAAGGATAAAAAGATAAGAAAATGGAGCTACCGTGGATTTTCCCAACTTATTTACTTAGAAAGAGGTAGTTAAATATTAGTGTTTTTTTTATGAAAATGTCTACAATAATGAATATAATGAGTTGAATTAGGATACCTCTCTCTTGGGACAGAATACAGGTCAGAGTGATACTATCAACGTATTTTTAACGATTGCCGAAATTGGTAAATTTGTTATCTTTCTTATAATCTTCAGCTTCACCAATATTAAAAATAGTTTGGTAGTATTATTTTTACCATATTTTGTCTTAAAAGTGAGGAATGGTAATAAAAAGACAATTCATTTCAATTTAAACTAACTTAATCTAAAATTTTAACATTTTTTTTACTTGAAACTAGTTACATTTGAAAGTCAATATTATGTAGATGTAATTATTCATTTGAAAATAAATTTTCATGAAACTATTAAATTTGAATGAACTTTTTCTATTTTTAAGCATTAGAAAATAAAAAATTCTAAAAATTTAATAGAATTATAAAATTATATTTTCAATAAGTTACCAGCCTACATAATATTTACTTTTAAATGAAATTAATTTTAGACAAAAAATATAAATAAAAATAAATATAAACCACTTCAAATTAAGTTAATTTAAATTAAAATAATTTCACTCCAAGTATGTGCCATAGAATTTTTTTTTACTAAAGATAATAATCAATTACTCCTTTTTTTAGTTGTTACGTCCCGATACTCAAATTGTTATCCGCGTCAGAATTCTCAGTTTCACCAATTTCAAGAACAGTTTAGTAAGTATCATTTCTAACCTTTATTCTTTCCCAAAAGTGGGAAATTATAATTAAACATACCGATACTCGAATATTTAGGTAGGTACCGTATAATTTCGAGGAAAATGTCAGAATAAAATAATTTTGGGGACTATGTGTGGGATTAGACTGTCCCCCTTCTTTTCATAATACAATGTTTTTTTTTTCTAAAGTTTTTGAAGGGGAGCTAGTTTTACTATTTTTTTAATGGGCAACCTAATGATTTCATTTCATACACGATTTCGTTTCTAAAAAAAGAAGCCATTATAAAGTACCGTTGAACCACTAACTTTTTTTTTATTTAAACAACAATGTATTATCCGTTACTTTAGCAGGCGGCAGGGGTAGAGCCGTAGAGGTGATAAATCCAATTCGTAAGGGATAATTACGAAGAGTTAGCAGAGACAAGAAAGAGTAGCCGACTAGCACATCCACTCTCCTCCATTCTACTCCCTTTTGCCATCTCCTGCATCATTTTTTGACATTTTCAGCCGGTTTTGGATCGAATCTGGATAGTTCTCTTTAAATTTTTTTATTGTTTAATTGATCTTATCCGATTTTATATATTAAATTTTATGGTGGATGTAATATATTTCAAATCTTGATATTTAAGAATGATTTAGAGCTTTCATAGATAAATCTTTAATTGACGACAGGTAAGGATGGATCTAGGTTTTCTTTTAAGATCACTAGAATCTTAGTTATATTGGGTGTCTCCACATTTGACAACAGATTTAAAGGTGATTATATCGAATAAATTTAGCTTTTATTTTTTTAGGTTTTATAAGTAATTTTTTTATTTTTATAGATAGCCTTGTTTAAACCTCTGATATTTGGTTAGTTCTTGCACTACTTAGTTATTGCTGGTTTGGTTTGAGCTTTATTCCATTTATTTGTGAGTTTTGTATTTCAGATTTATTCTGGTTTATTTGAAATGTTCGGCTTGACCGATTTCTCTTCCTTCCATTCAATATCATAGGAACGTGTAGTCTTTTTTTGGTTAGTTTTATGTTTCTGTTGTCACTCAAAGTCTTATTTCGTCATTATTTTATAAAATGTCATTTAGCTCACTTTTAATTTGAATGAAACATTTTTGTAAAAAAAATGAGAATTATAAAACGGCCCATGAGGTTTATAAAAATTAGATTTATCATCATCCTATTTCGAAATTTTTTTAAAAGCTTATGAGTTTCAATAAAACTATAATTACCGTTTGAATTGCATTTCAAAGGTTATAACCAGTTAATTAATTGCATCTTGAGGGCCTAACTTTTTCTTATTGTCTAGTGTTTCTCCTTAATATATAAATTGGTTCATGAATTGTGTTTTGCAAATAATATAATATATTTTTATATATAATTTCTTTTAACTTAATTTTTCCAAAGATTTTTTCTTGTGGTTTAATTTTTTCTTATTTTTCATTATCTTCACTTATTTTTAATTTTCAAATTTTTTATTACCTCTAACAAAAAAAATCTATTTTTATTTTTAAATTGGTTGTCACTTTTTTTTCCTCCAAACTTTTTCAAAACTTGTTAGGGCAACTATTGAATCCCTCTTATTCAAATTTATGGACCTTTGGTCATTATGTTGTAATTTTAAGTTATATATTTATTCATTTATTAATTAATTTTTAGTATTATTAATTTCCTTAACTAAAATAATGCATTAGAAACTCTTATATTTTACAAATATTTTAGTATTTAAAAGAAAACAACTATAGACACTTCAATAAAACTTATAACAATTGTAGTTTTTTTTGTTATTTTTTTATTAGGAATCAATATGTTTCTATAATGTTTTATTTAAATTCAAAAATGAGGAAAAGATGGGTAGTGTCTCAATTTCGATTGAGAATAAACTAACTATGAAAGTCTTATAATTTTTGGAAAGTAAATACTAACAATAAAATATGCAAGGTCAAAAATAGTTAAGTTTCTAGATTTTTTGTTGATTTGGGAAATAAAATATATTATTTTAGTTTGCAACTTGTAATTATAAAATAGTTGATTAAATCTATAGTTTTCAGTGCATTTTTTATTTTAAAAAAATTATTAAACATTTTGTTAAATAAGATATTCTTAAAAAGTGATTAATCAATCAAATAATATATTAAAAAAATACTAATAATATATTAATTCAAATGAGAAAGATTTTAAGATTTCCATCTTATTTTAGGAATAACCCTTATAATTTATTCTTTTTTAGCTTTATGAAAATTTTGATAAGATAGATGATTACCATAACCGATAAATTGCCATCTATTTGATTGGAGCACTGATATCACACACTTGACATACACTTGACATGTTAGTCATAGTTATTATACATCACTTCATCGTGGTCCTTGACTATAATAGTTACCTCAAAAATTTTTGAAAAATTTGAGGACGAAAAGAAAAGGAGAATTATAACCAATTTAAAAAAATGATGTTCTTAATTAAAAAGAACTAAGAATTTAAAAATATATAAGACAAAAATAGGTGCAAAGATTGGGAAGTAAATAAAAAGTGAACGGTAAATAACTAGGGAAAAATAATCAAAAAAGTAAATTACAAGGAATAACACATTAAAAATATATTATGTCATTTAAAAAATACAACTATGAATCAATTTATTATTAAATAGAAATCTTAAATGATGGCTAGAAGCTAGAATCTCAAATTGTAATTAATCTACTAGTTTCAACATGCAAAACGAACTGGGTAAATTGTAGGTTTGTTGAAAACTCAAGGGTTTTTAAGACACTTTCTAAACAAGAGGGGATAATTGAGCATTTTGTAGCTCTCCCACAAACTAATTATGGAAGGAGACATGGCGGACAAGCAGGAGCCACGTCATGCAAAGTGAAGGAGATAGGGGGTCCCACAGGTGGAGACATTCTAATAAAGCCCTTAAGCTTACCCAACTTGCATGAGTTAGTCAAACACTAAATACGCAATAAATTCAGGCCCTTGAACTTTGCAAATTTTGCAACCTAGTCCACTAAACTCAAACATTTAAACACGTTTTCTCCTTCCTTAAATCAAATCTGATTCTCTTTGGTTGCTTGATGATGCCGATGACCGCCATCTTGATTTACCCCTGATGTCATCACACTTCTTCCTGAAGTATTGCACCCCTAATTTGAGCAAACTCAAGTCACAAACAATCCATTTCTTTAAAGTCCGTCTTTTCCCATTACACAGATTCTGTTCTTGCTATTGCCAGAGTTCCTTAACACTTTGTTGCGGCTGTTGATGTTGCCACCTTCAAAATTCCATCCACTACTTTATTTATCATGCAAGAGGAAGAGGAATGACAATTATGCCACAAGACACAGCAATGCAGTGTCTGTGACTCATACTTGGTCCAATCGGTAGCATGACAATTTAGAATGAAGCGTTGTGACATTTCAATGTAAATTGTGGCATGGCTAGTGGTTCTCATCCAACAGAGGAGGAAAATCAGATTCGATCTAAAAGGAGATGACGTGTTTGAACCATTTTTTTTAACTAAGAGAGCATATTTTAACAATAAGAGGGAGCTTTTCTATTTTTCTACCTTGACATTTGAGTTTCTGGACATGCTCGCAAGTTTTGCAAAATTCTTGAATTTAAATTAATTGATTACTACGTTTTTTACTAGCTCGCATGAGCTGGGTAAGTTCAGGGGCTAAATGTATCATTTGATCGCTAACAAACAACGATATAGTTGCCGACGCCGTGGATCCGCATGGTCCCGGATGTTCCTAGTTGCACAGTTACACTTGATTATTGCTTTGCTGCCTGCCATGATTCTTCTTCACGTACCGGTGCCCATACGCTCGCCACTCGCTCTGTCACATCACCGTTCCCTTTCATCACCATTTAACTTCTGATTTTTTCTTTTTGCTAAATATACTAAAATTTTAGGAAATTTTATGTAAGAGGAATTGATTAGATTTATAAATATTAATAAATTTTACCATTTCAAGTGCCAGATCAAATTATCATATAAAAATTAATAGAATTTTTTAACTAGTCTTTTAATGTATATAGCAGTCTCTTAGATTTCCCAAAATGTTTTCTTTTGAAAAAAATTAGTAGTTTATATGATTTGAAATGAGAATGAATTATGAACTCAAAAATGGAAAAATGATTTCAACAACAGAATTCTAAAAATAATTTTAAGAAAAATATATTACAATAGTTTGAACTTCAGATCATATAAGTTATTTCTTCCGTCCCATTTCTTTCAAACCATTTTTTCTGGTTACGAATTTTAAGTCCTTTTAGCTTTTGTTTGGTATAAGTTTAAATGATAGTAGTAAAGTAAACAAAATGTTAAAAACTTGATGAAAATTGGAAATTATTCAACCTTTTTTAACAAGCTGAAAAGGATTATATTTCATTATTTTTAAGACGTAAAGTATAAAAAAAAAAAAAAAAAAAAAAGGAAAGAAAACCAATCTACATGGTTATACCTCGTAGTGACATAAGTAAAATTAAAAAAACTGCATACATGTGAAAGAAAGTTACTCAGCCACCTTATATTCTTTACACTATTTATTATAAAATCACACAAAATTTTGTATTATTTTCATATTTGATATATTACTTTATCATATTATCATTGAAATTATTATTTTAATATTTACTCTTATCATCTTTATTTATTTGCACACAAAACGAAAAAAGTAGATAATGAAAATGAGAATAAGAGTAAAATTGATCTTTCTCTTAATCCTTACATATTTCAAATAATGTAGGAGATAGTGCGTAAATATTTTGACATAGCAATTTTAAAAAAATTTCAATTTCAATGGAACAAAGGAGTAACAATAATCAAATTCGACCCTCTTTCTAGTTGACTGTATTTGGCCCTAGAATCGCATGAAATTATGATATGTTTTATTCATGCTTCTCCCTCACTAATTTGTCGGCCATTGTTTTGATCTGTGTTATAATGACCCAAGTCCAAAACTGATTAATAAAATACCTACCTACACCATATAAGCTATCATTTGGAAAAGAATAAGTGTTAGGTACTTATGTTCTGGGATATATGTCTATATATCTGCATAATAATTTTTACATTTATCTTATATGGGATATGAGGGTGTTATAAACTCCCCATTTATGTACCTAATGTTTTCATTGAAATTATTTGGACTACTTGGTCCCCTGGATCAATAATCTCTTTAATTGGATCACTTGCCCCCTAGCTAAGGAATCTCTCTAATCCAAAATCAACCCCGTTAGGCAGTGCATGTGCACACTAAATATGCCACACCATCGCAGTTTCGGATATACTCTGATATCATCTATAACCTATGTTCTGAGATATGCCCATATATCTATATGAGGTTTTTCACATTTTTTTCATATGGGATATGAGGGTGTTACACGCATCCTATGACATCTGGAGAGCATTGATCGAACTGATCTGGCCAGATAGCATCAAACCATGGTCAAACAACATGTGGTCTAAAGGTTTGAAGTTTAAGCCTGCAACAGTTGTTATTATTTTACCATTAATCTCTTGTTTCTCCCGCTGAAACCATTGACAAAAAAGAAATGTTGCGTCTCTTGTCGTCATCACAATGTCAACAAAGCTCCATTACCAAGTCTTCACTAGAAACAAATGAAAAATAAAAGACCCACAACCCCATGTCCGAGTTTCATCTATCTCTACTTTCAAATCCCTTAACACATCTCCCCCATGACTAGCAACCCTCAATAATTCCATCAATTTTCAAGCTCTTGTTTTTCAGAAAAGGTGAAGATTATGGCCTGGTCCATTCATGTGGAGGAGCACAGTTGACTTCTGGGTTCACTCAACTAGGTCAATTACAAAAGCAGAGTGAGTGGGTTAGGTTTGATTTCATTTTTTTTTCCAAACCAGGTGGGGTCACAACATGAAATATGTTAACTCAACGGTGCTAACCGGTACTAAACTAGTCCTGAATGTTTTCCCACTAATGGTCCACCACTTTTAGGAGATTTATTAGGTTTATCTAGCTTGACATATTAATACACTCAGATAATGGTATCCCATAATTAGATAATAAAGTTATATAACTGACAATTGGACACTGAAATTGAATATTATGTAATAATGTTTTAAATATCCCTCAAAATTGTCTCGGTACTTAGTCCAAGTGGCAATGGGGACATTTGGCCCTCACAAATGGCCAGGGTCATAATGCTTGTTATAAGATTAACGTGGATGCTAGTGTTTGACAAGGTGGCATTGGACTCATCCTTAGGGACCAAGCAGGAAGAGTGATGTTTGTACTTTCCTGTGGGGTATCTCATGTTGGAGGTGATTCTCTCTACTTGTAAGCACTTGTTATCCTGTGGCGCTTGAAGGAGGCCCGAAGGTCGGCTATGGGTTCAGTTATTATAGAGTCTGATTATATGATTTTAGTTAAAGAACTTCAAATGGGAACCTCCCCCATCATTGTTTCATTTCGGAGCTATTGTAGACGAAGCTCATGTCTTAGGCAGTAATTTTAATTTTTGCTTCTTTTTCTTTTACTAGGAGGTCAGGGAACGTAGTAGCCCATGTCCTTGCTTATAGGGGCCTTCATTTGTCAAGGAGAACATTGTGGGAGTTAGCTTTCCTTAACTGGTTGTCTGAGGCATTGTCTTCTGATTAGTGAATGCATTCTCCTTCTGTTAAAAAAAAAAACTGTAAAATTTATAAAAGTTTAATAACGTTATAAAAAATTTACTTGGATTAATTACTATACTGACATAATATTTACTTTAAAATAACATTGATGTTTGGTAAAAATGATTAAAAATAAAAATAAATCATTTTGAATTAAGTTATCTAAAGTTAAAATGAATTTGGTCATTAAACTGAAAATTAATTGATAAATTACTAAAATTAAAAAATATATATTTTTTATGGTAAAAATATTAGAGACTTCTAGTTCTAAAATTTTAAAAGTAAGTTCTGATATAATTCATTAGGAAAATTTAGCATAAGTTTGATTTCACATAAAATTTTTAAAGTGTAAGAGTTTGTAACCTTATATTGATATCAACGAATATTTACTCTTAGAAAGGTCGATGTAATCATGTAATAGCTAATAATCGACGTAGTATAAGTAAATAACTAATAACAGAAACAGCAATTTAAATGAAATAGTCTTTTAAGTCAGCAAATTTTTATATAACTTTGCGATGGAAGAGAGGGAAAAGTGTTCCACTATTTTTCGCAAAAGAGAGCGGAGAAAGAAATGAATAACCTAAAAATTTTCTTCAATTTCTCTAATTTTTTTCTCCCCACTCCACAATATATTTTCCTTTTCATTTTTTACATCCCCCCTACCCTTAACCGCTCTAACCTTTTTAACCCCTAAACTATTCTACTCTTTTCATCCAGCACCATAACTACATAAACAGTTCAGATTGCAACAGGGTATAATAGTTAGCCGCCTCATCTTCAAGATCCCAGAAAGGGTAGTCTTCTCCACCATCAACACCACCACCAAGTCCTCCCACCTGAACCACTTCACCCACACCAACCTCTCTGCTCGGAATCCCGAGCTCATCATCAGAAGCCTCAAGCAAGTGTTTCATGACTCTGTCTTTTTCACCCTCCTCATCCTCGAACTTCAAAGGATTTGAGGACGAAGGTGATGAGGAAGAATCTATGTCCTCTATTGAGCTGAAGCCGAAATCTATGGTTGTAAAGTTGAGACTTTCTCGGTCAGTTTCTGGGTTTGGGATCTCAACTGGGTCATCATGGGCAGAGTTAGAGGAGATCTCTTGTTGGAGGGTTGTGATTAAAGAGGACAAATCTTGTGTTGTTTCATCTTCCTCTCCTTCTTCGAGTAAAGAAAGAATTTGGTTGTAAGATTTGTGCCTCTTCGAATCTTCAATCTCATCTTCCTCTCTGAAGCGTTTCAATGGACTCTCTGCCATTGAAGATAGATCAGAAAAAGGATTACGAGAGAAAATAAGAGGGGGTAAGAAAATTTGGTATTGGAAGGATGAGGAGAGAGAGTGTGGATGGACCGGAATATATAGAGAGATAAGAAAGTGGAGTTGTGGTCAAAATGAGATAAATTAAAGAAAAAAAAATGCTTAGAAATTTTCCTTAGTTAATGTTGTTGGGGTAGAGAGAGAAACCTAAAAAGGGTATGGTGGGAAAGTTTCTGTTGTTGGTTTTCATGAGCTGATCTCCAATGTGTTGGTACCGTTGGATGGACTTTATCACGGGATTCAAGAGAAATCTAACGGTCGGAAATCAAGCGAAAGTTTACATAAAAAAGAGAAAAAAATATTAGGAGCTGTCAGAAGAAGAAGACACGAGGAAAGCAAGTAGGTTAAGCTATTAGTTTTATCGTACCACAAAGTATCGCTTTATAAAGTGAAGGTGTAGGGCTTGTTTACATGTACGCCTCATTTGCAAAAAATAATCGTACGACGGGGTAAATGTATAGATTTTTGGAGAAGCCAGGGACTTGATTGGAAATTAGAAAAGTTGAGGGGTTGGTTGTAATTCGGTGCTGTCAGGAGTTTGATTGTGACTGGATTGGTCAGATTCGTTTGCGGGTCCACATCAGTTATTGCAGTATGCTGAAGTTGCAGGATTCATCTGCGGACAAGGACTCGAGAACTAAAATAGAAAGCGTAGGGTATCCAATAAAGAAATTTTAAAATCATTAACTGCATGAATTTTGCTAAATAGTACTTCCTCTCTCTTAAAAAATTTTGCTATATTTATTTTTAATAATTAATTTAATTTTTTTATTTTTAATATTTTAATATATATAAAAAAATATTTACATGTAAATGATAAATCAAGACATATAATTTTTAAATAATTTTTTTTAATTTTTTCTAGCAAACAATAACATAAAAAAATTTAAGTTAAAATACAACAAAAAGTTAAATGAAGTAAAAATTTTAGAACATAAAGAGTATATTAGGGATTGTACAAAAATTTATTCAAAATTCTATGAGTGGTCCGATCCAACAACCTACTTACTTAATTAAACTTTCTAATGCAAAATTTTATAAAATTTTACGACATCCTTTCTAAATTTTTTGAACTATTTTAATTTTTTTTATTGAAATTTAACTCAAATTTATTTATATTAATACTTATTGCAATTCTTTTTAAAAATTTATGTTTAAAAACTATAACTCTTGCAGTTTCTAAATGTAAATTTTTTATAAAATTTTTAGCAAATGCTAATATAAATAAGTTTAAGTAATATTTGAATTTTTAGCAAATACTAATATAAAGAAGTCTAAATGTAAATTTTTTATAAAAAATTTGAGATAGATAAAGTAATATTTGAATTTTTTTGATTTATATCTAACTACATTATGCTCAATTGAAAAAATAATTTTACTAAATATACTAAAACTTTATTAAAACTTATACAAGATCCTATATAGCATAAATTAATTAGATGGAGAAAAGGTAACAATTTTCAGTTGTTTTTTCAAACTGCGAAACAAAATTATATTATGCAAAATTTTGTTAAGATTTTTTAGTAAAAAATACTTAATACATCTAACAACACTTCTAAAAGAATGGCTTATTAACACACGTATTTCGATTATATTTTTTAATTAAAGTTATTATTATTTGAACTTGATGCTCTGTCTTTTTAACAATCACCCGAATTAATATTTTTATAAAATAATAGATTTTTTTATAACTTTGGTCGTTACGCAGCTTTAAAAAGGCAAAATTTATTAAAAATCCTTATTTATGGAAAATTATAAAATTGATTTTCGAACTTATTGAAATATATTATTTCAATTATTATACAAGTTAATTAAATAACCATTAGGATATAAAAATAACTATTTCTAGTTAATGCTTAATAGTCTATGCTAAATACACCTATAAACCATTTTAAGATGAAATACGTTAGTTCATTACAAAAATTTCACACATTTATTCATTTAGATTCTAATTCTTCTGATCATTTTTACTAATATATTTATTCTTTTTTTTTTTATCAAAAGGAACTTCATTCTAGTAAAAAATATGTCAAATTACATCTTAGAAACCAACAACATAGGACTCTAAAGAACAATATAGCCATAACACTAACAACAAAATAGCAACTTGTCTCTGCAATACTGAATGAAAAATAAGATAATAATATCAAATCAAACTTTTGATATAAACTAGAATAATAACACATAAATAATTAAAAAAATGTCCAAATAGAGAATGAATTTTATTAGACTAACATACAAATACTTGGTTGGATTAACAAACCATTCAATCACAAATAATGGATGATAATGCAAACAAATCAAAAAAATAAATAAGACACCATCACTAGATTCATTACTCGGAAACGACTCATCCACTTATCCTCTGTCACCTTTCATGTTTCATTTTATCCGCTAACACCAAAACAGATCACTCGATTTTGTTCTCTGTAGAGCACTAGATGAACTAGATAATATTTTTACTAATGGTGATAATAGACTTTTATGGATGAGGAAGATGAAACAATGAAAAAATAGATGGGAAGAATATGTATGTATGTATGTATGTAATGAAAATGAGTACTCGAGTCTCATTCCCCTAAACAAATTAGTGTTTTCTATTTGGGGAAATTTACAATAACCTATTGTGGTTTGACCCAACACATACTTGTTCTTTTTATTCTGGAAACATGCATTTTTGCCCATAATTCTTTTCGAATATTCAAACAATAACTTCAAAAATCCCAATTTAAATTGTATTATAGTTACCCTCCAATAATTTTAATCTGTTTAATACTTTTTCATAGTTAATACTTGATAGACATTTTAAATTGTTAATATTTATTTTCTATAAATATATTTTTCTTTCTATAAATGCAAATCAATATTTTTTAAATGTTCATTACTGAAATATAGTAATCAAACCATTTAAATTAGGACTTTATAAGTTGTTTTGACAGTATAAATGGCATAAAGGGTAAAATGTAAATTTCTAAAAATAAATAGGATAAAATGCAAGTGATGGTAGAGGTTTTCGGTGGGCCGACTCGACTAGGTTGGGCCTAGGCTTGGGTTGGCAAGAAGCAAACATAGTGTGGGTAGTGGTGTGCTGGTTCCGACCTGGTCCTGGCCTGAGCTGGGCCTGGGCCAAGCCTAGGCTAGGCCTAGGCCAACTTGTTTTTTTTTTTTCAGTTTGGTTTTTAGAAAATATTTGTAAACTAAGCATTTAAGAATGAGACACCACCGCTGGTGAAAATTTTATTAATTTTAAAGCCAAACGGTGCCTATATTAATTGGATTATGCCTTACATGTGTTAATGGCAAAACGTTTCAAAACAATGAACTTAAAACAAAACCTAGGATCTATGCTTATTAACATAATCAGATCAAATACAAACTAAGAAGATAAAGTGCAAACCTAAGATCTATGCACATACCACATTCGAGTCTTCATCATCTCAACTCTTGTGGTCTTATATTCGTAATGCAGTAAGACTATAATCATAGTTGCAGATATAAACCTCAACTGCATCCAGTGACAACTTTGCTCGTCTATTAGAAATAACTCATTTTCCTGCAATGAAAGCTAACTCGGATGTAACGGTTAAGATAAAAATGACTAGAACTTCCTTATCAATGATGGAGAGTATTCAAAATTTGTTGTTTCTCGCTTTCCACATTTGGAAATGTCAGTTTCACTATTCTCTCATATCAAGTTAAGGTATGCATCAACTTTACTAAGACTAAAAGATTAAGACCGGGGCCGTTTAAAGAGTTATTCGGCTGGGTTGAATGATGCTGAGGCAGACGATGATGAAATGCCAATGGTAAAGGAGCTAATGTTTCCTACCTTATCCTTATGCTGGTCGGGATAAATCTTGTATAACTCACGCAAGTGCTCCTAAAGTGTGACAGTGATAGTAAGAACATTTATATTTGTTAATTCTAAAAAACCAAGTATCCCTTAAGGAGTTACTGTGTGCTTGTGATTCTAATAGTTAGATCAAGTGCAAATACAAGTAAATAGATGAAGGGTATTCAGTTGCTTTGGGCCTTTCCCGGACTTAAGTTTGGCTAGGTTTTAGGTTTTACAATTTGAGTTTTGGCTTAATTTCCTTATTTGTGTTGAGATTTAAGACTTGGATTGTGAGATCTAGAGTACTTGTATCCCTTTCTTTTATGTTTAATAATTCTTTTATTGCCAATATATATATATATATATAGGGGATATGTCACTGAAATACAAAACCCATTTGTTTTTTATGGCCTAGATCATATTTTTCAAAACTTATCTTTCTTGCATCATTTGAAAACTCAAGCAATATTGACCAAATGCATTAAAACCTTATGTACAATGAGATCATATACACCAGAGTAAAAAACAGTTGCCTTGTAAACATATAATAGCACAACGGTTAGTTTTGATAATTTATCTCACATCTTTTATTTTAAAATCATTTTTTTTTTACATTTATAAAACATATCATATGTACAGCAAATGGAAGTGCATCCATCAACATCTTGTATGTTGAGTTCCATCATAACAATCAAGTTTAAAATGTTTTCAGCTAAATTTGAGCCCATTTTCAAGACAATACGCTTTTAACTCTTTGTTCATTTTGGACATTGACTTCAAATAATGGATTGTGCACCAAATAGGAGAAATTTCAGTTCTCAAAATCTGAAGCCTGTTACTGTTAGGACTAGACAATTGGTTATTGATTATTGCTTATTACCGTTTGGACCAAATCGAGACCGCTGGGCCTAGGCCAAGCCGTGCCTGGTCTTGTGCTTGCGGGCTGAGCTGTGTTAGGCCTAAATATGAATTGTGTCGTGTTGGTCCCAGGTGAGTTTCCCTCCTTCTTAAGGCGCATATCCACCCCTCCATGACCCGTGCCTTACCAATACCTATTCCGACCCATGTTTTGATTGGTCCCATGTCGGGGTCTAACCCGGGTTGTTCATGAGCTGGGCCAAGCCTAACCTACCCCTTTGAACACCTTTAGGTTATGCTAAATCATGGAGGATTTCTGTAATTTTCAATTTTTATTTGTTCACAACTGTAACTCGACAATGACATATTAGTCCTTATTATTTTTTTTGAATTTTATGTACTAGCCATAGATACTATTACATGATTGATTATTGACTGAAGTAAGACATTTTTTTTAATATTTTTTCATGAAATTCTGTGTCTTTATATTTAGATTTTAGTCTGCTCATCTACCATGAATATTTAAATCTTAAATTTCATTAGAATTTTGCAGCCGACGTGAAGTACATTTCGTTACTTCATATACAAAGCTCTTCTTTTCACTTTTAGAAAAAAAAAAAAAAAAGCTTGATCTAGAAGCTAAGTGGTCAACTTTTTTACCTATATTTACTTGAAACTTCCCTTTAAGTCGTGCTTATTCCATAGGAAAAAAAAAAAGAGAAAAAGAAAAGAAAAGAAAAAGTAAAATGTGGCTGCACGACAGATGACATAGTCGTACTTTTATGTCGTTGATTCTTTTGAAGGCTTGTAGCGCCTTCCGTTCTGATATTGTTATTTTTGGGAAATGTACCTTAACCATCCCTGAGGTTTACCAAAACCTGTACTTTCTCCTCCTCTATTTACAATACCTATAGTTACCCTCTCAAATATCTAAAACTGGTAGACCAATTAACAATGAAGCAATCAAACTTGGCAACGGCTACTTGGCAGGGGCTGCAAGGTGGATGCGGGTTAAGAGAGGGAACTAAACAGCCTTGAAATCGGGTGGAGCTATTATAGTCTCTAGCTCTAAGGTTGGTGGAGTCAGAGGAGTGGCGGTAGCCATTAGGATCTTAAATTGTGAAGGTAGGCTTCCGGATGGGGGTTCCAAAGAAATTGGGAAATGTAAAGTTGGGTCTTATTGGCACAATTCTGAAACCTTACATGTCAATTAGAGCATTTGATCCGATAATGTTATCAAAGAAAGTGGTGGGGTTGAGGATTTTGGGGCTAAGTGTAACTATCGTAAATGAGAGGACAACAGTGTAGGTTTAGTTAAACCTCAGGGTGGCTGAGGTGATTCTCCCAATTTAGTACTCTATTTATTTAATATATTTAAATACTACTAAATAATTAAATATTGTAATAATATTTTTTCTTATTTAGCCTAAAAAATGGAATAAATAATTACTTACACAAAAAATTTTTGGATTTAATTTTTTCAAAATATAGAATTTTAGTTTTTTACAGTTTAAACGAATAATCTCTTTCTACAAAAATAGGCACTAAAATATTCTTTTTAAATATCATTCGAAATATACTATTCAAAATATGTCTTAGATTCATCAGGAGGCTAATTTTAAATCTGTAAGAGTTGTCCCCAATTGTTCAGTTGAGTGGCAAAGAGAACACCGGTCGGATGAGGTTAGGGTTTCTAACTCCCACATCTTCTACTTTTCCTGGGATGAATTGTACGATAAGATCCTAATATTTAATTATTATTTCAGTTTTAACCCAAATTTCCAACTTACTCGTTTTGACTTCCTAACCTCATTAAAAAATTTTATTTTTACCTCTTGAAGACAGAAACTATTAGATGAAAAATGTCATATTAACATATAATTATATGAATAAGTATTATTTTTAATCCCTAAAAATTTATCTTCATAAACAAATGTTGAAACTTTAAAATCAAACGATCCAATCATCGCCTCTTTGCCACCCCCTCCTTCACCGGTCCTTCCCTCCTTTTCGGCCTTCCTCTCCGGCCAACCCTGTTGGCTTCCCTCTCTAGCTTCCCTTCCCTCCCTCTTAGCCTCCCTCTCCCTGCAGTTGTCGCCCTCCATTCCCTCATTCTCCCCGCTGCCGTCCCTCTCCCTCTCGGCCTCACTTGATTAGTGCATCTGAACACCCACCCCTGCCATTGCGATCCCGTTTAGCGCATCCTTTCCCTCATCTCTGCCATCGCGATTTCCTGTTCTGATTAACGTCGCGATTCACGTTCTGATTTTGTCGCGATTTCTGTCATGATTCCATCCCGATTGTGATTCTCTTCACGTTTTCCTGTCGCGATTTTCAGCCGGTCTGAATTGTGGTGGGAGGTGTACGTGGAGATCTGGAAGTTGCTGGCGCAAAGAAGGGGGACGGAGGATGGAGGTTGCTAAGAGAGGGTCGCTAACAGAGGAGAAGGTTAGCCGGAGAGAGGCGAAAAGGGAAAAGGATTTTAAAGCTTTAAGGATTTTTTATTAGATTTAAATTTTAAGGATTTTTTGATAAAAAAAAAAAAGTTTTCAATGGTTAAAGTTAATATTTTTCCTACAATTATCTCTTGACATGGGAATTTATATTTGAGCTAATGAGTTTCGTCACCTACAGGATCAAAATGAAATGTTTAAATAAGATTAGAGAATCAAAATGTACAAGTTAAAAGCTGAGGTTAAAACTGAAATAATAATTAAAAATTAAGAGCTAGGAGTGTAATTTATTCAATTTTCCTACATAATTCCATTTAAATTGGTGCGGATGCCCAACGGCTTTTCTGGGTCTGAAACAAGTTAACATTCTCACCGGACACCCTACCTCTAGAATATTTTTATCTCTTAAATTTGTACACTTATAAAATATTTCTTGTATCCGAAAAAGAAAACTGTGAGTTTCGTTGTGCGCGTTTTTATTGTTTTCCTCAAATGTAATACTAAGCCTCAGAGATGTTTTACTTTTTCAGAAAGGCAAAAAAAAAAAGAAAAAAAAAAGAAATAACATACAGTTTCTATGTGAGAAATGGCGTTATCCACTTGTCAAGCTCCAATCTAAGGAATAAAATTTAGAGTTAGTATTACGTGAACCCGGCTTATTTCGTGCGCCATGACTAAAAAATTTAAAAATGTTTATTTTGGCCCCGTGGTAGGAGAGTGTGATAATATTTCTGGACATTGGATAAAATTTCAATTTGGGCAACGTAGTCAGAGCACGTGGGGTGGGAAGAAGGTTGTCTCGGTTCAAGTCTCGAGACTTCTACTCCAGCATTTTATTCTCGTTTTCTTTTCCTTTTTTTTTTCCCCCTGTCTTTAGATGTCCACTCTGGTTTTATATTTTTGTTTTATATATATATATTTTTTAGAAAACCTTGTTTGTTCTTTTACATTTTCACGCATTACTTATTCTTTTTGTATTTTGGTGTTTATATTTACGGGCCTACTTGTTATTTTAGAAAGCAATGTCTGTTCTTGCTTTTACATGTTTATTTTTTGTTACCTAAGTATTTGTTCTTATAGAAGGTCTATAGAAAGCACTGTTTGTTCTTATATATGACTCTGTTTCTGTAAATTTCTTATTTTTTGTCTTCTGGTGTTTGTTCTTTCAGAAGGATATGCTTGTTCTTTTAGAAAGGTTTCTTTGTTCTTTTAGAAGGCAATATTTGTTCTTTCTTCTACATGTTTATTTTTTGTTATTTAAGTGTTTATTTTTATAGAAGACACTGTTTGTTGTTATACATGACCCTGTTTCTATAAACTTCTTGTGCTTTTGTCTTCTGGTGTTTGTCTTTTATAAGGATATCTTTGTTCTTTTAGAAGGAAATGTTTGTTCTTTCTTTTACATGTTTATTTTTTGTTACTTAAGTATTTGTTCTTATAGAATGCACCGTTTGTTCTTATACATGACCCTATTTCTGTAAACTTCTTGTTCATTTGTCTTCTGGTGTTTGTTCTTTCATAAGGATATGTTTGCTCTTTTATAAGAGCATTTTTGTTCTTTTAGAAGGCAATATTTATTCTTTCTTTTACATGTTTATTTTTTCTTATTTAAGTATTTGTTCTTATACATGACTCTGTTTCTACAAACTTCTTGTTCTTTTGTCTTCTGATGTTTATTCTTTCAAAATGATATGTTCGTTCTTTTTTAAGGGCATCTTTGTTGTTTTAGAAGGCAATATTTGTTCTTTCTTTTACATGTTTATTTTTTTTACTTAAGTATTTGTTCTTATAGAAGGCACTGTTTGTTCTTATATATGACATTGTTTCTATAAACTTCTTGGTTTTTGTCTTCTCGTGTTTGTTTTTTCAGAAAGATATGTTTATTCTTTTAGAAGGGCATCCTTATTCTTTTAGAAGGAAAAGTTTATTCTTTCTTTTACATGTTTATTTTTTGTTACTTAAGTGTTTGTTCTTATAGAATACATTATTTGTTCTTATATATGATCCTGTTTTTGTAAATTCTTGTTCTTTTATCTTCTAGTGTTTGTTCTTTCAAAAGGATATATTTGTTCTTTTATAAGGGCATCCTTGTTCTTTTAGAAAACAATGTTTGTTTTTCTTTCTTTTACATGTTTATTTTTTGTCACTTAAGTGTTTATTCTTATAGAAGACACTGTTTGTTCTTATACATGACCCTATTTCTGTAAACTTCTTGATTTTTATCTTCTAGTGTTTGTTATTTCAGAAGGATATGTTTGTTCTTTCTTTTACATGTTTATTTTTTGTTACTTAAGTGTTTGTTCTTATAGAATGCACTGTTTGTTCTTATACATGATTCTGTTTTTGTAAACTTCTTGTTCTTTTATCTTCTAGTGTTTGTTCTTTCAGAAGGGTATATTTGTTCTTTCAGAAGGGTATATTTGTTCTTTCAGAAGACAATGTTTGTTTTTCTGTTTTTTACATGTTTATTTTTTGTCACTTAAGTATTTGTTCTTATAGAAGACATTGTTTGTTCTTATACATGATCCTGTTTCTGTAAACTTCTTATTTTTTTATCTTCTGGTGTTTGTTCTTTCAGAAGGATATGTTTATTTTTTTAGAAGGGCATCTTTGTTCTTTTAGAAGAAAATGTTTGTTCTTTTATCATTTTTTGCCTGTTCTTTAGGTAAACTTGTTATATGTTCTTTTATTAATAATTATTTATTTTTTTATCAGTAATTGTTTGTTCTTCTACTAGTAGCTGTTTGTTTTTTTTTTAATTTTTGCTTATTCTTTACATAAACTATATTTGTTCTTTTATTAGTAGTTATTATTTTTTCATGAGCAGTTGTCTGTTCTTTTAAAATTTGAAAAAACGAAAAAGAACATAAAAGGGAAAAAAAAAAAGAAACAAAAAAGGAAATAAAAAAGAAAGGCGTTTTCAGGAATGGGGGAGAAAAAAATAATAATTATGAAAATAATGACAAAGAATAGAAAATGGAGAAAAAATAAACAGAAATGCATCAACAGAAGGGGAGGAAAAAAAAAGAAAAGAAAAGGGAGGCATCCAGAAGAAAAAAAAAATAAAAAAAGATAAGCGCCTACAGGAATGGGAGAGAAAAAGAAACAAAACAAAAAAAATTATGACAATAATGACAATGAACAAAATATGGAGAAAAAATAAACAGAAATGCGTCAGCAGGTACGGGCAGAAAAAGAAACCACAAAACAAATCTCCAATGTGTTTCAAACCCAAGTCACCTAATTTTTCCGTAGTTTCTTAAACACTCCGCCAATACCAAAAACATACTTAGCCTCCGACAACAATATGTAATTGCCTTTCGTGTCCAAGCTCACAGCTATGCCCGGCTCATACAAGAATTTTCCTAAAATTTAATATCTCTAGGCGTTATACACATGCAGAGTCCCAATTGTGAAAAAAACCAACAGGCGGAGGGGTCTTTAAGTATTTTGGACGTCTAACAGTTTCTGTATTAGATTATTGGTTGACACTGATAGGGCCATCGCCCCATCACATTAAATACGTCATAGGGAGCTTCTAGGGTTTGCCTTTTGTCAATTATGGAGGGTTGGAGCCAAGGCTCGCCCACCTGTGAAACTTTTCGTTGGGACCCTTTTTATTTTTTTCTTCCTCTCGCATTTAATTGTATTACAACTTATATGTTATTGGTTATTAAGAAAAAGTTGAAACCGAGTTTTTAACATTTAATTTATTTTATTATCATCATTTAAATACTCATAAAAAAATTTAAAAGAATTTTTTTAATACTCATTTAGAGTCTCATTATAGTAAAATCTTAAAAAATAAATTTTTAATCTTCATTTAAATTCTCAATACACAAAACTCAAGAAACAACTTTTTTATAATTTTAGTTTTAGATGAAAAATTGGATTAAACATCATAAACTATATATGCTCTATGTGTCTAGAAAAACGTATTGCCTTTTAGGCATGAAGGGAATATAATTTTTTTTTCTTCAATTTGGTTGGCTAATATTTTTGTATTACGGAGCTGCCCGACAGTGGCTGGCGTTCCAGTGGCGTCTCACTCACAAAAAAAGGAAACTAAAAAAGTAGTATAATTACAGCTCAAACCCTCCAGGTTTTGAGTATTAGACACTATCCTCCAAGCTTTACTAGGGTACTTTGTACTTGTCATGCTCATGAGTATTAAAAAAAACTTTTGCAATATTTTCAGTAATAAAAAGAAAGCTTCAGCAGAAACATCGGATGTATCAGTATTTTCTTTCAAAAGTGATTATTTTGAAATTTTACTTATTTATTTTCTCAAAAATCAAATAATTTATTTAAATAATTTTTTCATATCGTTGACTAAGTTAGGGAGAAAATTGTATATTTTGAAAATATGTAACGAGAAAATATAATTTAAACGATATCTCATGGGTCAGTTCCATATGGATTAGATTATATTTTATTTTTTCAAAAGACTAGTCAAACAATAAATTTTGATTAAATCACTCGGTATAACCAGAGCTTTATTAACTATTTCTCATATTTTTGAATACAACTATTTCTCAAATTTAGTGCTGTTACATAAGTTTTTCTCAAACATTTGGATATGGAACTTTTCTATGAAGATATTTTAATTTTTTTTTTTTAGGAAATAGAAGCAGCATGATTCTGAGAGGTCTGGAAAAGAAAACATAAATAATTCATGTGTTCGAGCATTAAAAAGAAATGGAAAGCTATGGGCTAATATTAAAGATCATGTGAAAAAAATAAAAATACCCGCCTAATGTCCCTGCACCTTTGGTGTAGCGGTGGACGACTGGGTCTTTCACCTTCTCAACTAGGAAATGAGTCCTCCCCTATCCATTCCCTCTTGACTCTTAAATATTTTTTTTAATGGCAATCAAGTAATGAATTTATTTCTAAGAGAAAAATTATAGGCAGTGGGTGGCTGAAACTCTTAATAAGACCAGGTCATACAGAGTTTCAGAATTACAAAAATGTTACAACTAATTACTGATAGAAGTCCCAAGTCCTAACACCATTCGAATTTGAAACATTTTAATATCTTACACCTGCCTGAGATCCATGAATAAGTGACCATTTGGACATCATCTATTAACTCACTTACAGGAAATTGTTTAACTCTAAACACCAGGTTGTTTCTACGGATCCAAATTCTCCATGCTGTGCATGCTCTTACTGCCTCCCAAATCAGCATTTGTTTTTTGTTCTTAAACTATCCAGATTTGTCATTCACAACTTCCACAAGATCATTGCAGCTTAGACCGGCAATTTTCCACCAGCAGTACATCTTTCTACAAACCTGAAAAATTTGTTGACAGCTGAAAAGAATATGGTTTGCAGTTTCTAAACAGAAAGAGAAAAATGGGCACATTTGTGTTGGCGAGTTGAACACCCCTGATCGAAAGGTTCAGCTTCATTGGCAGTTTGTCCATTAGAGCCTTCCAAAGGAAAATGTTGATCTTTAATGGAATAAGCTTATTCCAAAAGATTGCTCTTTGATTTGTCTGCCTCGTGCTGCTGAATCATCAATGAAATTGCAGAGCCTACTAGCCAAAAACTTGTCATCTACAGCTAAACTCCAGATAGGAACATTATTGTTATCATAATTTAATTGCATTGTAGAGATTAGTTGTTGTAGCTCCTCCACCATTTCAGTTTTCACTTAAAATTGACTTAAATTTACTTATATTAATATTTACTATCTTTTAAAAAAAATTATGTTTAGAAACTACAATATTTTTATTTTTTTGATATATTTTATAAAAAATATTTTAACAATTATTAATGTAAATAAATTTAAATAAAACTTAAGTAAAAAAAAAGACTAAAATGATGTAAAGCACTCAAGACAAAGGTAATACTATCTAATACTTTTGAGTACAAAAAAAAGCCTGCCCAGAATTAGTGGGCATTACAATATTTCAGGCGTTATTGATTTTATATGATTTAGTAACATATTATTATTACATAGTGTTTAACACTGGTATTATAAATCTTAAGGAGTAGGGAGGTCCGATATTTTCTTTTTGTTACTCAAAAGCATCTACATAAGTGTATGGGGTCAAAAGAATACATAGCTAGATATCTAAGGGGCATAAGATACCTTTTCTTTAGGATCCAAATAATTGCTGAACCAGCATGTAAGATATTTTAAGAGATAATGAAAGGGTTCAGATTCAAATCTCCAATCTCCATCGGATGCCCCTCAAACCTTAACTATTAGCCAAAACATGCCAAAACATATTTAGGGGGAGGTCCTACATGGTAAATGTAAGAAGAGCACATGTAATGGATAAGGTCTCTTCCGGATGTCACCGATGCCTCATCCACACTCAACCAAAATTCAAGGTTGTACTGTTTTCTCATTTTAAAATGCATATTTTATTTTTTTTTTCTACTTTTTGAATTAAGTGCGCATTATATAAAGCATTATATCCCAAAACAACAGAGCCTATGTTTTATTAAAAATAATATATCATTTTTATCTTGTTATTTTTCATCTGAATTTAATATCATTTGAAACCCTAAATTTTATAAAAAAATATTTTTTTGTCTTCTTTATATTATGAACTTTTAGTTAGTATACAAGTTAAGAAAATAATCATTATATATTAAAATAATTACTAATCATGTGTTTTCAAAAATCATTACTGTAGACAAGATTAGACAACCGTTTGTTTACGAGTAACACGATGTGGGTCGAGTAGAGGAGGTTTTTCTTATTTTTACTTTTCCCTTTATTATATTTAAATAAGCATAATTGTGATAAACCAGTAGCAGTGAAGCGTCCATTATTCTAATCTTAAAATAATAATTATTTTATTTTCTAAAAGTTTGTTACAATTTGATAGTTTCCCTATATTTTTTCGATTCTCAATTGAACAATTTTTTCAAAGAAATAATTTATTTCTTTTCATAAATTTCTCACTCCTTTTCATCGTGAAAAGAAAAATTATAAAAAATACATGTTACATTTTGAAGTGTTATCTTTTGATTGACTCAGAGGATTTAAAAAATTGATATGTACCAAAATAAACACTTTTAATCACTTTTTATTACATAGGTAATAAATGTAAGAAGTCAGCACTAATAAATTTTTTTGTCAAAAGAAGAGCACCAATTACATTTACACTCCTAGATTTGTACACCTACTATTCTCGTGATCTATAATCAACTTTTAGAAACTTATTAATTTCAACTATTCTGTAAGCAACCTTCTAGTGAATTCAAACTAGTACGGTAGTCAATATAGAAAATTTAAATTATCGATTTTTTCTAGTTATATAAAAAATAATTTTTTCCCCACTGTTGTTTGAAGAAAAGTATTTTTCAACATTTAAAGTGTATGTATCCAAAATCTTAAGGGTGAACATGTAATTAGGAAAATAACCTATGGGATAAAAGTGTGAGTTGGCTAAAGTAAAACTAAAGCAAACAAAAAGTGGTCGATACTTATAATGAGTTACACCTACCAGTTACTCTAGAGACAAAGCTGACTTACAAGGGTTTTAGCCGCCTCCCCAAAATCTATTTCCCCCTCACCCATTCGCATCTAGTGTCTCACCCATCCTTATTGGTCACTATAGTAATTTGGATTTCGGTCCGAATTTAGTTTATTTTTTTAATATTTTATTATTTGACTAACTTTATCTACATTATTTATTAGATTTCATGATGAATGTAATCTTCTTCAAATCTTAATATTTAAGAGCAATTCAAAACTCTTACGAAGTAGATTTTTAATTAAATGCGGACAATAATAAATCTAGATTTTTTCTTGGACTTACTAGAATCTCAATTATACATATTGGAGTGTCCCAATGTTTGGCAATAGATATGAAGATGATTGCATAAAGTAAAGTCAGTATTTATTTATTTGTTTTTAGGTTTTATAGGTAGTAGTTTTGTTTTTATAGAAATTTTATTTCATGCCTTTGATGCTTGGTTGGTTTCAACACTGTCTGGTATTGTTATTTTGATTTGGGCTTTATTTTAGTTTTTTTGTGAGTTCTCCATTCCAAATTTATTATGGTTTATATGGAAGATTCAGTTTGATTTGACTTTCTTCTTTTCATTCAATGTTACAAGAATGAGTAACTTTTAGTAGCCAATTTTATATTCTTATTGTCCCTTAAAGTCTTATGTCATCAACAGTTTGTAAGATATTATTTGACTTAATTTTAATTAGAATGAAACATCTTTTGTAAAAAAAAAAAAAGTTTGAGGTTAAGTGTGGGTAATTAGCTAGCTCCTCATCTTCGAAGCAAAATCTTGAGTCCAAATCTTATTAATGACGATGCCAATGTTGGCCAATGGAATTAACTACTATGGTATACTGCACAATATATCACTTACTACAGATAAGTGGTATGCAATACAAATATTTTCATATTTTGTTATTTTTTTGCATGAAATGTCGTGGTATACTGAAATATTATGTGATATTTCACATATCAGTAATTTTTTATGTACATTTTATAAAAAATGGCAGTATACTGTAAATATTGTGAAGTACATACCATATTATTCTATTTTTCATGGATATATGTGAGATATTTTTTAGTCATATTACATCAAAATATCATACATAAATATAAAAATAGTAAAATATAATTAATACACATATTTTAACATAAATATTTACTATTATTTTTTGGTTACTTTTTCCTTTAGTTTTTTCTTTTTTTTTTTCATATTAGAAAATATATTGTTATTATTAAAGAATTATATTTTTTTCCTCTTGTATCAATAAATTAGTTTTTTTTTGCCAATTAATACTTGTTTTGCTCTATATATAAATTTTTTTAAATTTTTTTTGTATAAAAAATAATATTCTATCATATACATTTTATTTATATTTGATAAATTATTATGAGAAAAATTAGAATATATATAAAAATGTGTAAAAAAATTTATTTAATTTATTTCATCTTAAAATAATATTCTAATATTTATTTTTTTATACAAATGGTAATAGATTTGTGTCACAGTATATCATATAATATACCTTAAAAATATGAGATGCAGTATATATAGCAATAACAATATTTAATACATTCGTTTTGGGAAGGCTTCTCTCTTAATAGAATGCGACGTGGTTGCTTGATACCATGGGCTTTTGGGCCCAACAAAAAAAATCAATTATGAAACTACGCGAGGAGCCGTGGTTTTTTAAATCTAAGCCGAAAAAGTCGGAAACGGAGAAAAATAAATTGTTATTCTTTTAGAGAATTAGAAATTGTTTTGCGTTGATTTGCCATAGCTTATTTATTGTCTTTCTTTACTTGGAATTTATTTTATTTATTACTGATTTTTTTCTTTTTTCAGATTTGCCATAGTTTAAACAGAAAGTATGCTAATAACCAATTCTATTTCTTGGTTCATGTTGCAGAAATGTAATCTTGTTGTGGTCCATTTATCAGTACGTCAGTATGTTTATATTTCATTGGTTCACACGATGCTCTTTGACTCATTTTCGATTTGAATGGTTTTTTTAATAGAATAAAGTACTATTTGTTAAAAATAAAGAACACCATGTATTATTGTTGTGGAAACTTTTTAGATCGAATGAAAAGAATTTGCTAGAGAAAAGAAAGAAGAAGATTGGGAGGGGGGCAACCGAGGCCTTGGCATCATCTGTAGAGACTTGGATGGATCAGCAAGATTTGCTCTCCTTTATAGGATGCAGTACCCTGGGAAGGATGCTCTCTTTTTGGAAGCAATGGTGGTTCTTTCGGGCATTCGAGAGGCATGGTGTCATGGCTTAAGCTTGATTGTGATAGAATCAGATTTTTCTGTTGTTATCGCAAAAATGTCGAATGTTATTTCTCCTTCTCTTTTTTACTTTGGAGCTCTCATTGATGAAACTCATATGTTTAGTAGTTTTCTGAGTCATTGTTCTTGTGTTAAGCATTGTCTGAACAAAGCAACCCATGACTTAGCTAGAAGGGCCTTCGTCTTCTTGGAAGGGTGGCTTGGGAGACCCCCTTACTGGACTAGTTGTCGCATGCTTTATGATTCAACGAAGTTTTTTTAATGTAAAAAAAAAAAGAAAAAAGAAGTATAAAAAGATTTCAGGACATTATGGAAGGTTTCGGTTCCTTGGAATTCAAGTAAGTTGGATACCTGTATGGGCTTTTTCTAAAACCAAAACAAAAAATGTAAAAAAAAAATATAGCATATGAGCTGTATAACATAATCAGATACATTACTAAGTATTCAGATACATTAGCAATACTATTATGTGCCCTAGCCTTGATAATATCAACAACTTGGTAGATGATCACTTTTGGAATTCTAGCATTTTAGAAATGAAACCTCCTATTCCTTTCCTATCAAACACAATATATGTCCCAACCACACAAATTGTCACTTTTGCCTTTAAGCTTTTTCACTTAACAACCATGCTTAACCATCCCCACATTCGAGACCATTTTTAGGGAGCTTTTCTTATTTTTATTTTGCACTTTTAGACCAATTTAGAATAATTGTAGTCAAAGAATAAATGATTTCATGACTCATCATTCTTCAAACACAAGGGTCAAAGTGTTGAAAAGGATGATTATATAATGGCTTGTCAAAATTAGGCAATTTATCTAGCAATGCAAACCAGCAGACCATAGCAAGCCTAAGAATGTTCATAGGGCTCCAAACTATCTTACGTCAAGTAATAGTATCAAACTTCTCCACTACAGGTGAATAAGACAATTTTATCAAGAACTTACCACCCTTCACATATTCTAATGTTTGATCATGAGCCAACTCTTTGAAAATCTCTCTAAACTCTAAGACTATGCTTCCAAAAAATAGAAGAGTCACTTGTTGGGCTTTCCTATAAAATGTTATCTTCTCTGATGTAGTATGCATGCGTCCACTTTACTTGTACGCTCTATTTGTCCTCCAATAAATCTCAAAGATTTTTCATATTTACTACAAAGTTCTAAACTCTTAACTTGAAAATGTCCAAATCAAACTAATTTTTTGGAACACAGACCTTATACCATGCAACTAGGTACTTCTCCCCTATAATTGATCATGTCCTTTAAAAAGTTACGTAGCATTACTCGATGTGATCAAGCACACTTTTTTTTTAATGGGAAAATAGCTTATCAATAAGATTGAACATTGAAATAGTAGTGTTAATCAACTACACCCTTCTAGCATAAGATAAATGCTTTGCAGTGCAACTAGTCAGATGGTGCAAACTTTTTTCTTCTAGGGGTTTATAATGTTTATTATGCAATCTTTGGTTTAAAGAGGCACACCTAGGGATTTTGCCTAGGGGAAAAATTGTTAGTTGTCTACATTTGATTGGTGTTCCTGTTCCCTATTAGCCTGTAAGAATTGGGTTTAAATTGGTTATGGGTTGTGTGCTTCTATTTAGGTTGTATCCATTCATTTATGCCCTATAATTGTGTCTGTTTTTATTGAATAAGGGCATTAAGGTCAATTCTAGTCTATGTCTTCCAATCTATTGGGGGCAAGTTAATTGGAGGCAGTTAACACGGTTTTTGAGTTATTTTGTAAGACTTCCAATGGGTCCCTCTAATTTCTTCCTTACTCGCCCACACAATTAAAACTCATCACTAGAGTTTGATCAGACACAAAGGAGCCTATGTGGTCATATTGCTCTACCCATTAACTCATTCGCTAAAAAATGTTCACCTTTATTCCCTAAAAACAAAATGATAGTCATGTCTTTTGCTCAATTCTCTATTGCAATTTATGACCTTTGAGAATGATTCTCAGTGATCATCCTTCAAGCATAGAAAGATGTGGCTATTGGCAACTTGTGTGGCTACTTTCGGGGCTATCTAGAATCTGCCAACCATAGTTCTGCAGTAAGGAAGCACCGGCACATTGAATTGAGACAATAGTGGGGACTTTTTTGCACGTGAAAAAATGACTCAGGACCATCCTTTTGTTGCAAATTTCACATACCATTGTTGCTCTATAGACATCTAGAACCTTTATTGTAGGTATTGTTCATAAAACCCCCAAATTTTGATCTTTCGTCCAATAGATGATGAAATTAGCATATAAGATGTTTCCTTGGTTACAATGACTTGTATTTTATCCTTGGTTCAGTAAGCCTTACCAGTTTGCCTTGTTGCGACCAGCTTTTGCTAACCTTTGCGTTGAATCGACCTGGCCTTTCTCATATGAAGCAAAATGCAGCAGTGTGGACAGACAGAAAGGATCTTATTTTTCTGGTAAAAGGTAGCCACACTAAACATGGCTTTCCTATGGAGCAACTCTAGGTGATTAAATGAACATCACAAGCTGGGTTCAATCATACTTAACTTTTTTTTTTTTTGCATTTACCATAGGGACGTATGCATCAAATGTGGGGCCATGTGAAAATGAGTTGAATTTTGGCTTTAAATTAAAATGATCTGGCTTTTTAAGATTGGTATGTATCTAGAGAATCTTGATGATTCCTATATATATATATATATATAATTTTTTGGCATTCTGTTAAAAAAGGTCTTAGTGCAATTGATTAGCTTTTAAAAAAGTTATCGATAATAGTTTTTAGTTTTTTTGTCTCAAGGGTTTGATTTATACAATAATCCAAAACTCAAATGTTAATTACAAAAATTGTTCTCAAATGTGAGAATAAAAAAAAGCAATGGTGGCCTGGTCAATATGAGAAATTTAAAAAATTTATGGTGCATAGTATAAACTGTTAGTATAACATACATGGTATTGTTATTTCTATAAACTTAAAACCATTAATAAATTAAAGGTAAAATCACAAATTTGCCACTATTGTTTTAGGTTGGGACCAATTTTATCACTATTTTTTTTTTGTCTCAAATTCTCATAATGTTTCAAATTTGCTCAAATTGGCCATTGGTGATTAAAAATTACAAGTTTTTAAAATTTTAGGATGATAATATAAATTTTAACATATTTAAGTAATTTATCATTTTTCCATTAATAAACTTCACTCAATCTTCACTAGCACCTTCATCACACATGTCACCTCTGACACCTCCATCGTCAACACCAACCATCTTCAATATCAATTCTCATATTCCTCTCATGCCTTTCCCTATAAACCAATGGCTACATGTTTGTCTTGACCCACTTTACACTTAAGCCAATCATCATCAATTCGGTGTTCTCCTTGGCGACACCCAGTGACTTCACTCAATCGCTCAAGCTCCTACTGATGCCTCGACTATTTATCAAATTTCTTTACATCCTATCGGTCAAACTGCGAATGGGCTTTCATTTCCCAGTACAATTCTAGCTTCAAAAAATGAGAGAAAGTGGTTACGTCTAGATGGCTAAGGATAGATCGATCTATGTTGCCGCATTTGATATAGGGTTTCATGGCAAAGAGGAGAACCTTGGTTTGGGTGTGCATTGGGGTAAGGAGTTGGGACAAAGATTTGGTGGTAAGTATGGATTGCGCTGATAGCAAAAGTGTTTAAGCCTATGGGCACACTGGAGGTGCTAGTGAAGGTGGATTGGAGTTTGTTAAAGAAGAGGATAAATTATTTAAAGTCCTTAAAATTTGTTAAAAGTTACGTTATTACATTGAAATTTTGAAACATGCAACTTTGAACAGTTAGTAGCCAATTTAAGCCAAATTTGAAGCATTAGTGAGAATTTGCAACAAAAAAAACTTTTGTGGCAAATTTGGTCATAACCCAAAACCTTAATTTAGATTTTATTAACAATTAGAATGAAGAACATCTACTAAGAGGATAGGGAAATGTGTGTCCCTTATTCCATTTGACCAAATAAGCCTTTTGATAATGGAACAAGACTATGTGCCACAGAGTTTGCCGATCTATGAACATGAACAAATCATTAGGAAACAAAGAAACAAGAAAAATAAATTATATCATCTTTGACAACTTGCAATCTGACTGAATGATGATTTCCCTTTAGCCTTTTGAGCGACCTTCAACAAACCCTTAAAAAATGCTAATGTTTCTAAATGTATAATATTATTGATGAAAGGAATGGTGTGAGAAATTGTGAGTTCGATAATGAAGAGTCTCGAACTACTACCCTAAATCAAGATGAACCATATGAAGCAAAGAGTCCAGCATCAACATTAATCCCAAGCAAATCTTCCAGAGGTCGGGGCCAACATACAATATTCTAAGGAAGATGTTTTAGTTGGACTGAGGCTAGCCTTTTTCTTTTTGATTGGACTTAAACAAGGCAGATGATTGTTGTTAATGTATAAAATGTGCCTTTAAAATACATTAATTTTGATTTTTCCATAAGTGCCAATTGATAGACCCAAAATTGATCCAATCTTCTTTCGTCATAGCTCCTTTAGCAATTTAGAATATCTCATTCATGTTGTGGATTACAATTTGTAACTCATGCAAACCAAATGCTTGTAGTACCACATGGGCAAAAAGATTAAAAAAAAACAATATATGCTCAATAGATTCATTTGTAGAATCATATACTGGACATAAATTGTTCTCCATAATATGGTGATGGCATAGATTATTGCGTCTTGAAAGTCTGTTAGATAATGCTTGCCATCAAAAGTTCTATAGTTTTGAAAGGAGCTTTATGTGCAAAAATCTTGCTTTATGATCTATTTGGAGAGCAAATTTTCTAGGTCAGAATGTAATAAATTGTATTGTATATGATAACCCATTTGGACCATATACACTTCCCTCAATTCAACCCCATAAGTAAAGATATTTAGGATATTCTTATAGTTAAGTGGAATCTGGATGATATTGGATACATATGTTGAGTGGAACAGAAAAGTAGAAAGTTCAATATTTTATTTAGACTCATTAAGATGCAGCAAGTCCACCATTGTCCAATGTTCTATATCAATAATTGGAACAGTACTCAAAGAAAAGTGAGGTGCTGGGTACACCTAGTGATCATACCAAACATTATCAATGAGCCATCTCTTACTTTCCATAAACCTCTTGTATGAAGAAGATAGCAACCTTTAATCATTACTTTCCAAACATGGGAGGAACCTAGGACATCTGTGCAATACAATGGGGACTCAAAGTTCAGATAGTATTGTCCTTACATCACCCTTAAGACCAAAGAATCAGGATGTTGTAACATCTACTAGCATTACTTTGCACAAAAGCAACATCAAAGACATTAAGATCTCGGAAACCACATGCTTTGTTGATTTTGGATTGACTCATAGCAGACCATGAACACCAATAAATTGATATCTTTTCAGGCTGATGGCACCAAAAGAAGATGGCCATCATAAAGTGCAAGCATTGTTTGATCGTTTTTGGGATGAGAAGGCAACTCATAACAAAATTAGGAATAGCTTAAAGGATAGGTTTGAGTAAAACTTCCTAATCAGCTTGTGAGAGAAGGCATGACTTCCATACTTTTAATTTCTTACATACCTTATCACATAGGGATTCGAAACTCTGAACCAATTTATGTCCCAAAATAATAAGGTATTCACATATATAGGCGGAATAAATTAAAAATAAGGTATTCACATATAATAGTGAACTCAACAATTGATTGAAGTTCACGCATGAAACTTAGAGGAAAGCTTACTGAGAGTACTCCTATAATGAAGTTAGGTCTAAACCACATGCAAATGTTCTAAACATAGTCACAAGTGCAATATTATTAACTAAGTCCATATTTTGCAGCAAAGTAACTTCATAATTAAGGGTTCCTTCTTGAGAAAGAGCGGATCTAATCTTTGTATTAATATAAAAATTCAATAATTTTCATACAACTAATGAGCCTGGGTCTTCGATCTATCAATTAGATATCTTAACTATTTTATATTGGGCATTTGGTATCATGTTAAATTATTACAAACAAATAAACTCGGATGCCTTGATCAAGAATGTAATTATTTTTTCCTGAAAAATAGCAAATATACTTATGGAACCGACAAAGAAGAAAGAAAAAAAAAAGTCAAATACTATGTCCCAAAATTTTTAAAATATTTTAATTTGACATGGAAATTAAGGATGAAGGAAAATTTTATGTGTTATTTCAATTTCTGTCCTTTAATTTTAGTCCATAAATCAAGAGAAGTTAAAAAAAAAAATGAATTATGAAATAATAATAATAATATGATAAATTAATTTATCAAATACAAGAGTATTGTAAAACAATTTGGGGGCCCGAAATCGTAAATATTATAAAAAAAAATGCGGGATGCATAGAATATCATATTATTATTGAAAAACGTAAAGGGGTATGAAAAGTACAGTGTTTATTTGTTTGAATAAGTCTTAAAATTTTATAAATGAGAAAATAGGTAGTCCTAGAACTTTTTGCCAATTGCCATGTGACTGGAGAAGGAAAAGACAAATCATAGTCCCACTATCCGAAATTGTTTTCCGTATATTCTATTTTGAGAATTTTCAAAATTTTCCAATATTACCATATTACTATACATACTATTATTTCAGTGTTCAATATTTTCATCTTTATTTATTTACTTGAAAAAAATTAATAAAAAAATAAAAATGACTCATTTTTTTTTATTATTAATGTCAATTACAAATATTTCAGGACACATTAAGTTTTAGCACACCTGCAGGTGATTTTTGCCACTTAAGCGCATGTGTTTGAACTTGAAGCCAGTAGTTTTATTGTGCCTCGAATATTTTGCTGTGTTCGGAGCTTGTTATATGATGTCACGGACCAATAAGTAAAAGCCACTTTGGACAATAATCCCTCCATACACTCATTCTCCTATCTTTTGGGAAAATTTCATAAATAATTATCATTCTATTTTAGTTTCTAAGTTATTAATTATTTTTTTCATAAACATATTAAAATTGTTTCATTTTAATCCCTTGCAAATGGAATCCATTAATTTAGTGTTACTATTTGATATAAACTTTTGAAATTCTTATTTAAAATATATGATAACTGTCTTTTAATAAATTTAAATTATGTAACAATTTTTTAATAGTCAATAGATAGTTTAATGTAGTATTTTTATTCCAAAATATAATAAATTCAATTTAAAAATGGAAATATGGTTATTTGAATGTCCTTTAAATATAAAAAATTATTATATATATTAAATTTGCTAGAAGACTACCTATGAAAAGTTAAAATTATAACATAAAAAGTTCCTATCAGAATTGTCAATAGGTTAGAACCAAAATGGAACATCCTGACTTTTGACCTCTTGTTGAAAAAGAATGGAATCAGGTTAAGTTTGAAGGACATGGAGATTTTATTCTGAAGGAAAAATTGAAACATCATAAAAATATTTTAAAGGCTTGGAACAAATTTGTGTTCGAGATTATGGATGCAAACTTGGATGTAATAAGATAAGTAGTATCATCTTGGGATGCCTTAATGGAATCTCGATTACTTTTAGAGGAAGAAATAAAGGAGAAAGGCAAAGCACTTAGATCTTTCTGGGATCAGGTAGAGAAAAAAGAGCTCTTTCTAAAACATAAATAGAGAGAAAAGTGGCTAAAAGAAGGAGATGAAAACACGAGTTTTTTTCATCGCTGTACGTCAATCAAGTGCAAGAAAAATTAAATCAAAGGAATCCTAGTTGATGGCCACTGGATTAAAAGTCCCAAATGAAATCAATCATGCAATAGCCAACTCTTTCAAAAAGAAATTCACTAAAGACTTCAAAATTAAACCGGTTTTCTTTTTCTAACAAGACTAAAAAATTATCATCCACTAATTCCTTAAGCTTAGAGATCCCCATTACGGAGGAGAAGGTCAGGGAAGCTATATAGAGCTGTGGTAGCCATAAATCGCCAAGGCTTGATGGATTCAGCTTTGGTTTTTTTAAAAAATGCTAGCATTTAATCAAAGATGATATTTTTAAATTCCCCTGAGAATTCAAAGCTTTAGGAAGAATAGGGATGGGTTGTAATGCTTCCTTTATTGTTTTTATCCCAAAGAAAGAAAATACCTTGAGTTTTAACGAATTCAGGCCTATTAGTCTTATTGGCTTGATGTACAAGATAATTGCCAAAGTTCTGGCTAACAGGCTCTAGAAAAAAATTCAACTACTAATCAACGACACATAATCTACCTTCATCCAAGGCAGGTAGATCTTGGACAGTATCCTAGTAGCAGATGAGGCAATTCATTGTGCAAAGGAAAAAAAAAAGATGAAAAAAGTGCTCATAAAGTGTAAAGCTTGTTAATTTATACAAAGCTTTATTTTATATTCAATGAAAAGGTTTAAATATAGGACAAACAAGAGTTATAAAAGGAGCAGGACTTCGAATGGAAGTAGGATACTACGTACATATTAGATAACTTGCACAAAAAAAAAATACAAGATAACTCTTATCATATCCTTAACACTCATCCTCAAAAGTTAGAGTGTAAGGATTGAATGTGCCAAACTTGTTTACCAAGAAATTAAACTAAGCTCCTCCTAATGCCTTAGTCAATATATCTGCAAGCTGACATTTGCTAAAAACATGGCGAGGTAAGATATCCTTGGACAAGATCTTATCACGTACAAAATGGCAATTAATTTCAATGTGCTTTGTAGGTTTATGGAACACTGGGTTTGGTGCAATATGGACAGCTGCTTGGTTATCACAATAAAGTGTCATAGGCTCTAATTGATCAATAGTAAGGTCTTGAAGCAACACCTTAAGCCAAATTAACTCACTTGTAGCTATGGACATCTTTCAATACTCAGCTTCTGCTGATGAATGAGACACAATAGACTACTTCTTTGATTTTTATGAGATAAGTGCATTGCCAAGCTTAACAAGAAACCTAGTAGTAGACTGTTGAGTCTTGGAACATACTGCCCAATGAATATCACAAAATACATGAAGCGTAAGAAAGCCTTTAACTGGAAAGAATAGTCCTCGTTTAGGAGCTTGCTTTGAATAGTGTAAGACCTGCATAGCTCCATTTTGGTGTTGCTCACAAGGTTCTTCCATGAACTGACTTAGAAGGTTGACCGTATATGTAATGTCCAGCCTTGTAATAGTAAGGTAAATGAGCTTGCCAACAAGTCTTCTAAACTGTCTTGGATATTTCAAACTAAGTCCTTCAACTGAACCAAGCTAATGGTGTCACTAAAGAGGAAAACAACTTGGCTTAGCACCTATCATCCCTGTATCCTTCAACAAATCAATAGCATATTTTCTTTAAGAGAGAAAGATCCCTTCAGGGGACTAGGCAAGCTCCAAACCGAGTAAGTACTTTAACTTTCCCAAGTCTTTCAAATGAAATTTGTTATACAGGTAGCTCTTCAACTCATTGATATGGACAACTTCACTTCTAGTGATGATCATGTCATTGACATAAACTTGTACAGCAGTAAAGTGTCCTTTATATTTCCTAGTAAATAAGGATAGTCATCCTTGGATTGAACAAAACCAAACCAAATAAGCGCACTTGATAACTTTTCGAACCACTGTCGAGGGGTTTGTTTAAGTCCATAAAGAGGCTTCTAAAGTTTACACATTTGGTTGTCTCCTTCTTTGACCAATCCTGAGGAAGGCACCATATATATTTCTTCATTTAAGTCATCTTAAAGAAAGGCATTGTGAACATTAAGTTGATGTAAATGCCAGTTCTTAATTGCGATAACAACCAATATGCAATAGAAAAAAGTGAGCTTTATTACTAGGGCGAAGGTCTCGGTGTAGTTAACTCCCTTAATCTGGATGAAACCTTTCATCACTAGTCGAGCTTTATACTTTTCAATAAAGCCATTTGCCTTGTATTTGATTTTATAAACCTATTTACAGTTAATGGGTTTCTTGTAGAGTGGCAACCTTTCTAAGGTCCAAGTTTTGTTCTTCTTAAAAGCTTGTTTTCATGCCACGTTGCATCACACCATTTCAGGTCTTCCTTTACTTTAGAAAAATTTTTAGGTTCAAATCCAGAAGATATGGCTGCAAGAAAAACTTGATTCCCAGAGGTAAAACATTTATAAGATAAGTGAAAGGCCAAAGTGTAAGGTTTACCTGACAATAAAAAGGCTTGACTTGTTGAAAAGAGTGATGGCTTGCTTACTTCATGCAACTCATGCATATAGTCTTGGAGATAAAAAAAAGGTTGACGATTATGTTGAGGCTGAGTTTCAAGTTGTTGTTTGATGGTTTATGGTTCAGGGCTTTCAGTATTAAGGGGTTCAGGTGAGCTTTCTTCAGCTTCTGAATGCTGTGCTGTTGGTTAAGCCGCTTCAACTATCAGTTCATCTTTATGATAAGTAAAGTCAAGGACAAACTAAGTGTGACGGCCCTTGGAGCGATAAGTCTAATCAGCCAGGTAATTAGTTAATTTAATAAATTACATTTTAGATAATTTATTTGCAAGCTAAGTCTCGGTAATTTAGGGTCTAGTAGTTAAAAATGAATAAAATTGATCATTTAAGCAAGCCGGGCCAAGAAGGGTATTTTGGTCATTTCACATATTGCACTGTTGAATAGAGCATGAGAAAATATTAAATTTGAGGTATCACGGTTTTTCGTGATTCTCACTCTATCATCATGAATTTGTGAATTGACTAGATTGTCTATAAGTGGTTTATGTGTAATACTGAGAAAGGGACAAAATTGAATATAAATGAAAGTCTGAGACTGGCCATGTAATTATATCTGTGAAGGAACCAGGTGCCGCGTAATACCAACTTTGGTCTTCAAGTTGTAAGCGTGTTACGAATAAACCCAGATTTCTTAGAGAGTACAAAGACAGCACCATGTGCGTGGCATGTGCAATTAAAGCCTACATAAGTTGACCTCCCACTAATTTCTCGGCCATCTTCTTCCACCTTCGTCTCCAGACCACCAAAACCTCTATTTCTCTCCAAACAGCACAAGTAACACAAAATCCAAGCTTAATCCATCAAATTCAAGCACAGTTAATCAAGACTTTGAAGAAAAATCTAGTTTTATGCTATCTTAAGCTAGGATTTCTTGCTTCTTATCCGAGTAAGTTTAGTTCTATTATTTCCCCTGTTTTTGAGCTACAGTTTATGTCTGTAAATTCTGGGAATTAATGTTAGACTTGGTTGTTAAGAGAAATCAAAGGTGCTCAACATGTTTATAGGCATTCATAAATCCATGGTTAGTTTTGTTCCTATGGTGTAGATTTCATCTCCTTTGGATATTTGGTACTGTTCATACAATTTTTATGGCAGAACTCATGGTTGGAATAATTGTTTGATGTGTTTCTTAGCTGTAATATGTGAATTGAGATGCAAATAAGCTAAAAACCTAAGAGAACTAAGGCTGGAATTTTGGTGTAGCTGAAACCGTGAGTGTTGAGTTTTGTGGTTTAACTCTTTTACAGCCAGCCATAATTTCTTGTTCTAAGGATTTTAGTAGCTTACCAAGGGTGTTATCTTGTTTATGAACTAGTTTTTGAGCGCTAAGAAGCAAAGAAACATTTATTTGGAAGTGAATTACTAATGAATGCCATGAATGTGCATTATATGGCCGCTGTAATTGTAGTTACTTCCAAGAATAAAATGTATTATTACAATATTGTTGGTGGCTTTTGGTGGTGATAATCTTGCTTATACACGAGTATACAAGGCATAAAAAGATAAGAGAGCAAGATTTAGGCTGCATTTATACTATTAAAAGTGTAAATAACCACAAGATAGGCAAACCAAAGACAGAAAATTCTGGGCAGTTGGTGGTTATTTTAGGGGCTGTTTTCAAGTGTTAAAATTGATAAATTATGCTTAAAATGATAAATATATGTGCTGGGAATAAGCTACTAAAAGATTACCTAAGTTTGGGTTGAAACCGAGACAAAAAAGCTAAGTGCTTGAAGCTTGCAAACTAAGTTATCTAAGGTAAGGATTATTTAATTTATATGCTTATGTGCTAAATAAATTTGGCTAAGATACTTGTATATCAAGTGGCTAAATTATTGATGAATTTAACAAGCATGTAAATTGAGTATTGATGACTATTAAAAAGCTTATATGATTGGGTTTAGTAAGAAACTAAACTATAAAGTGCATATGAAGTGTGTAAGTGCATATTTGTAAACTTGTACCTATAGGCAAAAAGGACCTTGATATGGTCTAAGTTACGGTGAGTATGACGGGTTAGGAACCTACGATACCTAAGATCGCAATGATGGGCTAAGACTTGGATGAACCTAAGAGGGAGAGGTGCCCTTAACCACTCACGAAACCTTATAAAGGTAGCACTAACACATGCACTACATAAGCAAATAGTTCGCTTCTGTACATAAAATAAGGGATATTGGCAAATACTAAAAAGCTTTCAAAGCAGTATTTGTATGGAAAAGTTGGACTTGTCAAATGTTTGACAAATGGATAAAAGAATTGTTGGAATTAGCTACTCCCATGATTATTGGCCAATAATACGAATTCCTAGTACTACGATTTGAGCCAAGTGCTCTAGGCATATATCGACATCCTTATGGATAATATACACGGTCCTATATTGTTGATTTTCTTGTAGGTTGTAACCCTTACTGGGAACTTTTGGTTCTCACATCCCTTACATATTTTGTGTGCAGATACTGGTGGACCTGGGGCTAATAACCAATAAAAGAACTAGTTATTAGTATTTTAATACCAGGTGTGCAAAAGTTAATTAATATTGTACATTGTTGCTAAGTTTCCTTCTTGTAGGTTTCTAATTACTGGAATACTAACTTACTGACCTTTATTGTATAGAGGCAAGGAATAGGGAATACCTGAACGCTGTAGTGACCACTTTTGGCAGTGTAACTCAGGTGGGATTAGATTCCCAGATTCTCAGTGTGCCGCATATGTATGATACTTTTATGTATGATGTATATATATGTATGTAGAAGTTATGCCTCTGGTAAATGCTATGGAACTAGTGGTTGTGTTCCCTAGTAGCTTGTATGGATTCACAATGCATAATAATATGTTTTATATAAATGCATGTTTGAAGTGCTGGCCAGCTGCATCGATTATATATTATTTTTATGGTCATTGACCTACAGTCATAGTAAGGCATAGTATAAAACAGTATTGCATTAAGGATTTAATCAATTAGCAGGCCCACTAAGGACAAATTTACATAGGTCTAACACTGAATAAGTGTAAGGTTCCTGAGGTCATATATGACTTAAATAGGATTAAGGTTCAAGGCCTGTGACACTAAGACTGGTGACAAAGTTCATTGGTAGTCTGAAAAGGTAAATAATTCTCATAGAAGGTTACATCACAAAAGACAAGGATTTTATGTGTTTCTTAATCAAACATTTTATAACCCTTTTGACCAAATGGGTAACCAACAAACACACAAGGTTTAGCTATAGCTTGAAATTTATCGGTAGTTTTTGAATGGACATAACCTAAATAGCCAAACACACGTAGAACATCATGAAAAGGAATTTAGAGAACAACACCCGGTACAGCTTTTTCCTCCAAGTTTTGATGATGACATCTTGTTAATGAGATAAGTGGCTGTAAGAACACACTTACCCCAGAACTTTATAGGAAGGCTAGCTTGAAAACGTAGGGCTCGGGTAACTTCAAGCAAATGACTGTGCTTTCTTTCTACTACTCCATTTTGTTGTAGGGTGTTAACACATGAAGTTTGGAGGGTGATGCCATTTTACCTGAAAAATAACAGAAGAGGACCAACAACAAATTCCTGACCATTGTCACTCCTTACTTGAAGTTTGGTTTTGCCAATTGAGTCTTAGCCATTACATGGTGGGTAGCAGCTTTGGATTTGTGTTTTAATAAATACACCCAGGTGCAACAACTGTATTTATCAACAATGGTTAAAAAATAATGAGCACCAGACAATGAAGGTGTTTTATACGAACCCAGATATCAAGATGTATTAAATCAGAACATGAATTACTAGTACTCAATCTTTTTGGAAATGGTTTTCTAGTTTGTCTAGCTCGATAACAAGAGTCAATACATTTGTCAGAGTTTCTAAAAGACAAATTGCTGAGTTAGGGAACTTGTAACAATTTTTCAAATTGCAAGTGACCAAAATGTCTATGCCAAATGACAGCAGTTTTTCTAGTTGAGCTTGGGATTGCTACATGAACCTTGAATTCCTTGAAGTAATACAATCCATCACATTCTTCACTGTTTCCAATCAGTCTCTTCAATGTCAGGTCTTGCATTACACAAGAATTTGGAAAAAAAAAAGGTTACGGAGCAGTTCAAGGTTTTTGTAATCTAACTGACAGACAACATATTACAAGTGAATGAAGGCACATAGAGAACATTATTCAATTTAAAGTTAAGAGACAGTGACAACTGGCCATAGGAATGCACTTTCGTACAACTCCCATTCGATAATTTTACTGGAGAAAAGGTTGTAGCATGCTGACAATCTTTGAGCTAAGCTAGCTGCGACATCATGTGCTCAGAAGCACAAAAATCGATAATCCATCTTGAGGTAAGTTTGGAAACCTTACTAACAAAATTACCAGCCTTGTTTTGATTGGATAAAAAAGTTATCAATTGGTTGAATTGGTTCTGTGTAATATTTATATTGCCATCTACCTTTTTTGAACCATCAACACTATTGCTTGCAATTGCTTTATTCGCAGTAGTCTTGCCAGGCTTTGTTGTCAATTAGTTCTCTGCATTTTTTCCTAGATTATCCCATTAGTCTAGGTAGCCAATAACCTCAAAATAACTTTTTGAGAGATGCCCTATCTTACCACAATGAGAGCAACGCAATTTGCTTTTATCCAGATTTTTGTCTAGGGCAACACCACAACCTTTGGATTGCTTAGCTGCAAAGGCAGCTGGTTCTCCAATTGCATTACGAAGGATGGCGACATCCTGTTGCTTTTCCTCCTTAACCATTATAGCATCAGCTTTGTGAAGATTCAACAGCAGGTGCATGTTGAGAATTTGCAATCTAATGACACTATATTTGCCATTCAAACCTATGAGAAAGTGGAACAATTTCTCATATTTTTTCTCGGCTACTAGTTCGTTTACCGTTCCACAGGTGCATTGAGGAACATTAGAATAGGTGGCTAACTCGACCCATAGTGCTTTAAACTTGGAATAATATACTATAATTCAGAAATCTTGTTGTTGCATTAGAAAGATATCACACATCAACTCATATATTCTAGGAGCGTTACCTTGTGAGAAGGATTCATAAAGGTTAACCCACACTCCATAAGCTGTATCTGCATATGCTACACTATTATGTAACTTTGAAGAAAAAGAATTAAATAGCCAAGCTATAACCATCAAGTTGGTCTTTTCTCTAGCCTGCTTGTTTGGACCATCTTCTTCCGGCTTGACAAGAGACCTATCAACAAAATTAAGTTTATTCTTTGCTGCAAGAAATTTTTCATGGTCCTATGCCAAGTCGGGTAGTTGTCTCCTTGAAAAAGACAGGTCATTAACGACATACCAAGGCTGTCTGATGAGTTTGGGTAGTATGGAGATATTGCATCCGATCCTGAAGGCATTATGCTTGAACCAGAACCGGGGGTGTTCTTCTTACCATCGTCCACCATTGAAATATAATGTAATAGTAGCTATGGGTTTTACATTTTTTTGTTGGATCAAGTTGTACTTTGATACCATGTAAAACTTGTTAATCTATGCAAGCTTGATTTTGTATTCAATGGAAAGGTTTAAATACAGAACAAGCAGAAGTTCTAGAAGGAGTAGGACTTTGAAGAGAAGTAGGATACTATGTACATATTAGATAACTTGCAAAAAAAATCAAATACAAGATAACTCCTATCCTATCCTTAACATAAAGGTTGATTTTGAGAAAACTTTTTACAATCTTAATTGGGAGTTTCTTTTTCACACCATGAAATCGATGAACTTTGGGCAAAAATGGATCAAATGGATAAAAGGGTGTCTCTTTTCAGCCTCTATATCAATTTTAATAAATGCGAATCCCACTCCTAATTCTCTATGGAGAAAGGGCTCTAACAAGGTGATCCCTTATCGCCTTTCCTATTTCTTCTTTCTATTTAAATTCTTCATTGTCTCATTGTTTAAGCAATAGAGATGGGAAAGTTAAAAGGTGTTTCAGTCGGTGCTCAAAATTTGGAGATCACACATCTTCAATTTGTTGATGACATCTTCAATTCCTAGGCTAAAAATTAATCTTTCAAAAAGTTGCTTGTTTGGAGTGAATGTTTCAGATTTTAAATTGCAACGAATGGCTGGATCGATTGTTTGCAATTACAGAACCCTTCCCTTCAAATTTTTGGGTTTACTAGCTGATTGTTCTATAAAAGGATTTCAACTTAGAAAAGTGTTTGAGAAAAGTTTAGAGTAAGGTTGGCCAGTTGGAAAAAAAAGCTTTTGTCTTCCAACGCAAGAATCATTCTGATTATGTAATGTCTATCAAGCTTACCTCTGCACTACTATTTGTTTCACTGTCTGGTGAGTGTTTTAAATGCTCTTACATCTCTTCATAGAAATTTTCTTTGGGGGGCTATGGGAGAGGGCAAAAAAATTCATTCGGTAAATTGGGAAAAGGCAATGTTAGATTAAAAAAATTGGGGGGGTTGAGTTTGGGCATCCTTTTGCATAAAAACTTAGCATTGTTATCTAAATGGTGGTGGAGGTTTAAGTTGGAACTGGAGCCTTTATGGAAAAAAATTAACAGTAGCAATTTATGGGGAGAATGGGGGATTAGGGAATATCTCTTGGAACACAACATGGGAGGGGGGGATTGTCGGAATCACAATTTGTCTTGAAAATTTGGGAATTAGACTAAGTGAATGCTTTGGTTAGGCTCTAGGAAATGGGGGAAAAAATAAAATTTTGGAAGGATCACTGGATTGGGAACTTCTCTTTACAGGAAAAATTTCTTAGGTTGGCAAGGCTAACAAATAATATTGATAGTAAAATGGTGGAGATGGGTTCATGGGTGGAAGACTCTTGGGTATAGGGAGGTTTTTAGCGAAAAAAAGTAAGGGGTAGAGAGAATGATGAGTGGAGTTTACTTGACAACTTGTTTTCTATACCTAATTTGAACATGAACACACAGGATAAAGTGGAATGGAATATTCCAAGCAATATAACCTTTTTAGGACAATGTGGAATGGAATATTCCAAGCAATATAACCTTTTCAACCAATTTTTTGGTCTTAGCTTTTCAAGCTCATGCTTCAGCTTCTTGGAACCAGAAAGATTGCATTTTATAGAATGGATGGTGTCCCTTGAAGATCAATTTCTTTTATGGAAAGTATCCCATTATCGAATCCCAAATAAAGTGAACTTGATCAATAAAGAAGTGCACCAAGTCGATAGCACTTGCCCAATTTGCAAAGGTACGGATGAAGATGTTGATCATTTATTGTTAAACTGCACTTTTTGCTCTCTACATTTGGCGATCCATTTTCAGATGGTGGGGTTACTTATTCAACTACATCAGTAATACTGCTTTTCTTCTTTACTCGTGTAACAACCCAAGTCCAGAATCGATCAACGGAATACCTGCTCACACCACATAGGCTATCATTTGAAAAAGGATAAATGCTAGATCCTTATGTTCTAGAACTATGGCCTATATATCTATATAATGCTTCTCACAATTCACCCATATAGGATATGGGGGTGTTACAAACTCTCCCCCCCACCCTTATGCACCCAACGTCCTTGTTGGAGTCAATCGAATTACTTGGTTCCCTAGACCAAGTAACCTCTCTAATTAGACTATTTAGCCATTGGCTAAATAGTCTCTTAAATCCAGGATTAGTTCGCAAACGATGCATGTACACACCCATTATGCCACATCATTGTGGTCCCGGATCAGCTCTGATACCATCTGTAATGATCCAAGTCCAGAATTGATCAACGGAACACTTGCCCACACCATATAGGCTATCATTTGGAAAAGAATAAGTGCTAGGTGCTTATGTTCTGGAACTGAAGCATATATATCTTCATAAGGCTTTTCACAATTCACTCATGTAGGATATGGCGGGTGTGACAACTCGTTTCCATTTCCTAATGGTTCGATGCCTTGTAAGGCATGAGATGTGGTTGTAAAACCTACACGGTGGGTGTTATGGATGGCAAGAAATAATATGATTTATAGCAACAAGAGGCCAACTTATTTGGATGTGGTCTCATCAATAAAAGCTATTTCTTTCTTCTGGATTTCAAGGAGATCGGGTATAGGTTCTTCTACTTTTGAGATTTGGAGTACGAATCCACAATTGTTCATCTAACTGTTGTTGTAATTTTTAGTGAAGCTAGCTCAGGTTGTTTGTTCTTTGCTTGGGCAGCCTTTCGAGTTCTTCTGTTCTTCTTCTCTAGCCTCTAGCTAGTCTTTTAATATAAATTCCTTTTTGCTGATAAAAAAAAAAGAACAGCCAGTAAATTATGAATTAAACTGTACTACATAGCTACTTTTGTAATCTCTTCCAGCAACTTGCTGGTTATCAATAAATCTTTCTTTGATTGCCAATAAAAACAAAGGTTAGAGGAATAAAACAAAAGGATATTTAAGACTATCCACACTATTTACCTTTATCTTTTTGTTTAGTTATACTTACAGTTATGCATTGTCATTTATCTAAAATGTAGTACTTTTTCCATTCCATAAAGGATGATGAATTTCTTCATGCACAAAAATTATAATATGTGTAATTTATGATTTTTTTTTCATTTTTACCCCAAAAGCTAAAATTGAAAAAAAACCCTTTTTGGTTATGCATCATGAGAGTTTAAATGATAATTAAAAAAATTACTTTTCGGTTTGTGCAATGAGAATTTTAATGAGAATTAAAAAAAGAAAAGATTTATTTTTTATTTTTGTGTATTGAAAGTTTAAATGAGAGTATTAAAGTAAATTGAATGTTAGAAACTTTCTAAAAAAGTAAATACTTCATCTTTTTTGAAATGACATAAAAAGATTATATTTTATTCTTTTTAGTACGGAGGAAATAGCATTTTTTTATTCAAATAAAACACAGCATAAAACCATACTCATTGAAAACTAATATACATGGGAAGATTAGTTGGGCTATACATGCATAGGTGAAAAAGAAAAACTATATCCGACCCAAACCTAATCAATTGCTTAAAAAACCTGACTTATCAGATTGGATGCAATCGGATGCCCATTGGATTGGACATCCATTGAAATCCTTACTCACACCCATATTCTCCATAGACATCCACCGCACAACCCCACCTGAATTCATCACATTCACTAACCCATTTTGAATGAACTCAACCTATTTCCTTGCGGATAGATTGGATAGGGAACAATTGGATGGGCGGTGAGCGATTGACAGGCTGAGGCAATTAGACAGACAATGGGCGATAAGACATTGGTGGGAGATCGGACGGGTAGGGGCAATCTGACAGACGACGGGCAATTGGACGGTAGATGATCAAATGATTAGATGACGGATAGTTGGCGATCAGACAATGGGGACAGTAAAGATTGAATTGTTGTGGGAGTGGGTGTCCAATTGAATGATTGTGGGAGTAGGTTTCTGATCAATGTCAAATGAGATAAGTTGAAACTAGTACTTGAAATGGCGGAGTAAGGGAGATAGCCAGATTCTTCGAAGATGCTAAGAAATCCCAAAGTCCGCCTCCATAATGGTTAGAGCCCGGTGCGATTTAATCGAAGCTAGGTTGTTCGATACTGGAAATCAATGGCATTGGTTCTTGAGCAAAAGAGCAAGAATCAGACAAACCCAAGTGCAATTTTGATCAAAGCTGGGTAGAGGCCAATTCTTTCATTTTGCATTTGTTGAATTCAATTTATTGATTCATTCTCTGGATTTTTTGTATTAAATTGGAATCTTTGATTCAATTTGGCCTGATTTATAGTGAATGAGTAGAAAATGGTTATTGATGCATTAGATTTATAAGTTTAAAGATACTAGGAGTAGGAGGAGAAAATTTAGGGACTGGAGTTGTTATTTTTCACCAAGTCTCCGTTAAAGTTAAATGGCGCAATTGATGGAAATGACCCAGATAGGACGCACTATATGAGTTACAGGAGCTTGCTAAGATAAAAAAAAGTTTCATGACCCGAATAGAACAAGAAAATAAGTTAAGAAACCTACAGCGGATTTTACTCTTATTGTCTTGATTGTGTTGTATCCATGCCTGAAATTGAAGTCCCAACTTTCATATATCCCAATTTTCTATAATAAATCGTGTGTATCATTGAATAAACATCTTATTGAACAAAAAATTCTAATGAACGAAACAACATTCTTTACTAAAATGAATAATATTATATGAAAATAATAGTAATAATAATTATTAAAGGAACAACAATTCTTTGTAAATAAACAACTGTAGCAACGTGTTTTTGGGAGTCGTTACCAATCAGTTTACCTAGGTCGATTGGATACTTGTTATGGTCTGCGAGAGATTCTAAAATCGTGAGTCGGTTACGCTAAAATAACCTTATTAAAGCGCTCAGAAATTGGTACCATAGGGTTCAGTTTTATCTTTTCATGACTCTTTATTTCTTAACCTAATCTTTGATTGAAAAATCATTTTAATGAATTTTATTTAATTTAATTCCAAACCATGAATCTTATCAGACCAATCGGATATGGAATCTTAGATGTCCTAGAAATCTCGGAACTTTATCAAATCCACCAAGAACTTGAAAGGAACATTTGTTCTAGCCCGTGAGTCTTATCAAACCAATCGGATTCGAATGAATAATTCACCTCGGGATTTTATCAAACCACCAAGAACGGATGTTTGAAGGGTCTACTAAATATCTTATAATTTACCTTAATTTAATCTCTTTTTAATCTCTAAGAACTTAAATTACCTAGCATAATAATTCTTTATGGGTTATCAAATTTTAAGATGCATTTTGTAAATCAAAGATAAAAAAATAAGATGAAACTATTCTAAGAAAACTTAAAAGGAAATAAAAGAGAAACAAAGAAATAAATAAATAAAAATAAATAAATATCCTAAGTTACATCCTTATGTGAATTTAATGGTTAAATCTAATGCATGGTTAAACAAAACAAAGAAAGAAAGAAACAAAAGGAAAACAAAGAAATAAACTTGCTGTCAGTGACATATTTGCAACAAAAAGAAACGTTAGTGGCTTATATGAACGAAATAGAAAATTAGAAGGGGATAAAGGGGAGTTATACCGAAACTGGAGTTGACTGGGTTGAAACGGAAGGAACTGGGTCGGGTTCGAGGGTCGCGATTCGGATCCTCTCAATTGATTCCCGCGTTCGACGGTAGCAGGGGCGGTGGCTGCTTGGGCTTGGCTTGGAGGAGGTGCGAAGACGGCCTGGAATGCGAAGGGACGCGGCCGACGGCGTCGAGGATGGTGGGACGGAGGAGGACGATGACGGTGGGACGCTCGGGAGTGCCTGGGCACGGTGAAGTGACGTCGGGGAGCAGCTGCTGGCGGTGACGATGGTGGGTGACGGCCTGGGATGCGAAGGGACGCGGCGGGCAGTGGCCGGAGCGACGGTAACCGGTTAGGAAGGCTGGAGAAGTTGACACAGGGGTGGCGGCGACAAGGATGGGAGGTTAGGGTTCTTAGGAGGCGAGCTGTAAGAAATCCGGAGTTCAGAGCTGCAGTTTTCTCTTTTTTTCGAGTTATTGTTTTGCTCCTTTCTCTCGAAATCTGGACCCATATTTATACTAATGGGACTTTAAAACGTGATTAATACTGTTTTTTTAGAGTTTAAACTTCATCCAAATCAGATTTGAAGAAGTTTAAATCAATTAGGATGCAATCTTGTAAAATTACTAGTTTCAGTCCAATAAAACTCTCAATCTGCCGATCTGGCACTAATTCTGTGAAAATTTTAATTTGACCCAAAACTTCCAGGAATTGTTAGGTTAGCCCAAAACTTTGCAAAAACCTCCAGATTTTCCTGAAATTTCATAAAATTGCCAGATTTAGCTCAAACTCTCTAAAATTGACAGATTTACCCCCAAATTTCCAATTTTACCTAGAACTTTCTAATAAACCTCGGTTTCCACCCAAACTTTTTCCTTTTACCTAAACTGACCCTACAAGACCTTTAGGATGTCAAATTAGTACCTAAACTAAACTAATTACTATTCCTACCCTAGATGATCACTTTAAACTTCTAAAGTTTTTTAGACCAAAATAACAACGCAACCTAAATGTGACCAAACCCACTAATTATGCAGAACCCTAAAATGACTAAAGTGACCTAAACTCCTAACAAATGACCAAATAGTCCCTAAAAATAAAAATTTCCCTTAAACTAATTTTCTTAACCTAAAACTTAAACAAAAGTCAGTGTCCGGACAAAATTGAGTGTCAACAACAACAATTATTTTAAAACAAAAATTAATATATGGGAACAACACTTATGAGATAAAAGAACAACAATTGATACGTGTGAAGAACAGTGGCATAACCTAGAGGATATACGTTGTTTGCATATATATAGTGGTGCATTTTGTATATTTACTAATAATATTATTTCTTGTTCATTTAGTAATCGTTAATCATGGTTCTCAATCCCATAGGTTAGGATATCGCTCCTTGTAGATTGTAGATATATCCTATCATTGATTTCATAAAATTATATATATTACAAATATTATTTTAAAATAAAAAAATCAGATATAATTTTTCTTTCACTTTTTTAATCAGATTTTCTCTAATATAACTAAAACATATATCAAAACATAAAAAATGGAATATATATAACAATTTTCAAATCTCAATCATGTTCACAACATTTACCAATTAAAATTCATTTTAAAATAAATAACATCAATATTTATATCAAAATATATGCATTGATTATATTTTTTATCATTTATACATGCAGTGCATGTAGTGCATTGATGTAATTTTTTTTAAAACACATTCTCTAACTCGTGGTACACATCCACATTTAGCGATAATATACGTGGTTATAAGACAGAGTACTCTACAAAGTAAATAAATAGAAAATGGGTCCTGTTTTGCTAGACAATGTAGAGAAATGTTTGCTCTTGCACCTATAATATATAACATCGTGATGTAAAAAGTAGTTAGCAATGCATTATCTCTATTGCTAAAACCCTAATTAATTTGGCTCTTTTCTCTTTTTTATTTAGTGACTAATAAAGTTGACAGTTTTACAATTATAGAACTCATCTGACAATTTGAATAATTTTTTAACTCACTTGGCTAAATTAGAAAGGTTATAGAACTAAAAATATATTTTTTTCTCGAAATTTAGCATTCATTAAGTGCCATCTTAGCTTTTTTGTAGGCTTACTAGCTGGCAAAACATCTAGATTAGGACTCACAAACCTAACGATTTTATAGTTTTAGAACTATTTTAACAAGTCTATAAGTTTCAGACTAAGTTGGTAAAATGTGAAAAATTTTAGAGCTAACTAATATCTTTTCCCACTTAACCTACAGCTCTATATGCGCATCTTTACAATAAAGATAGAACGTTATCTTTAAATAAGATGATGTCAACGTTTACATGGACATGGAGATCTCATTATTAAGACAACATTTTAAGTGGATTGTAATGAGAAAATTGCGTGGATGTCCCTAACCTTTAATTATTTCTGTTTTAGTACTCTATTGTATTATTTTGACCCTAAATCTATTAAAATTGTTTCGTTTTTATTTTTTACTAGATAAAATTAAAATAACTGTCTGACACAAATTTTTAAAATTTTAATTTAATTATTTAGTAAATGTCTTTTAGTAAATTTAAATTGTTAAATATTTTTTTACCATAATTAGATAATTTAAGTTAGTAATATTTTTTCCTAGATGAATAAATTCAATTTACAAGGTGACAGTTTTTTTAATTTTTCATTAACTACAAAAATATTATTAATTAATAAATTAAATTTATTATAATACAGTTATCAAGTAGTTTAAATTATGAGTTAAAAAAGTTGTTATCAGCCAAATATTTTGAATTAATAAATTTTAACTAATAAAAATTAAAATAAAATATTTTTAATAAATTTAGAATTGAAATAAAGGATTTTAATGTGTTTAAGACTATAAACAGAATATTAAAAAAATCAAAGACTAAAACCATCAATTTAATTTACTTAAATGGCACGCAAGATAAGGCGGTACTGAAATGACCTAAAACTGGACACGAATGAGTTGACGGCCAGGCATGTGAAGCACGGTTGTTAAGCCCGTGTAGTATTTGTGACATGGACCTGGTGCTGCCAACTCGAAGGTGCCTTGGAATTCCAGCAAACGCCCATTTCTATGCATATCTACTTTGTACAGCTGCCTGCTGCGCTGGCAACACTTTACATCATAATGTTTGACTTAGCTTTAGCAATTTCATTTCTATCAATAATAGTTACACATATTCCGTTTCTGTTAAAACTTTGTGCATATATTTTAGTAATGACTTGCATAATTATTAGCAATAATGTTTTTTAATTTGTATGGATTAAGAATAATCTACCCATATTGATTTTCTCCTATCTTTTCTACACATTCGATTGGTTTTAGATTTCATTTCAAAACTGACCGTTGATTTATTATCATTACTTCACCTAGTAAATCACTATTATTTTTTTATTATTATTTCATTTTCTTCTTCTTCTTCTTCTTCTTCCACAAAATTATTTTATCATTACTACCAGGAACATAATTAGGTTTATCAAATGTTTGGATGGATACGGGTGATCCGTTTCATTGTTAGTGAATTAAGTGAAGTGTAGAAAGCAACATTGTGTAGGTGGTGAGGTGGCTTTGAAGAAAGGATCAGGTGATGGTGTCTTTCTTTCTTTTTTTTTTTTTTGTCCGTTTAAATTATCATTCATATTTTGTGCTTGCATGGTTTGTTAGTCAAACCATGTGTTAGTATGTTAGTTTAATAGAGTATACATTTAGTAGCATGTTAGTTTGTTTTTCTGTTTATTTTCTTGGTTTATCTCTATTACGCTGTAGATTTGGATACCAAATATATATTCATTATCCACTTTATAGTGTTACAATGACTTAAAAATATTCAAGACCTACAGTTGAGCCAAACTTCCCTTGTTTCTCAATGCTATGTTTCTTTAGTAGATACTGTATATTCTATATTAAATGAGAAATAATTTTCATTGAAAAAAAAAACAGTTGAATCGATTAAAGGAGTTTCATTTAAGTTTTATTATTGGTAAAATTTGCTATAGCTAATTTATAGCTATAAGTTCAATTTGTTTGGAAGGTGTTCCATCTTATAATTATCGCTTTTTTATGTTTAAAGGATTAAGTTCGGCGTAATTTATTTCATATCAATTGTAAGAAAATAAAACCTACAGATACTCCCTTCAAGTATGAATGGTATTACATTTTCAACCTTAGAGCTTTGACAATCGACATTTACATCAAGTTTCTGTTAGAAACGAACCAACTTGAAATAGGTTTGGTTACCAAAAATTCCTACCTAACCTAAGAAAATAGAACCAAGCAGAACCGAAACAATGGTCTTGAATTTTTTGGTTCAAGTTCTCAAGTTTTTTAGTTTATATCATATACCTATAACAACATCAATATATAATAAAATTGCACCCACAACCCTTACACGATGATGGTCTGTGAAATGAGGAATGCATTTATGGAATAAAATTGAGATAGTTAGGACTTAATTAGGATTAAGTTTAGAAATAAAAACTCCCATAATATAATTTTCAAAAACTAATTATATATGTAAAATCATAAATTTTATAATATATTTAATACATGTACCTGGGCTGGTTTCACATCAATTGGTTTTATATAGAACTGGAACCAACAAAAAAACCGATGATTTTTCCTGAGAATGAACCAACCTGTGAATCATGATCAATTTATACTCAACCTAAAACAACTCATCTTTATTGAGTTGAGTAAACTCATTGTTCTACCTGCCCATGGTCACTCATACACTTGTACCCTCTTATCATCTAAAGCCTACGACCTCAAGGAACCAATTTAAAATGACAAGGTTATCAATCTCCGGTAAATTGCACCTAAAAGCCCAAATCTTTAAATTGGGCTACAAATTTATCTATAAGAACCATTGCCACTTATTATTTATTATTTAGAGGTCCCAAATCTTTTCCTTCCATTACAAATTCATCCCTTGGCCTCAAGTTAGACTTAGTTTGTGCAAAAACCTGATTCATAAAGAGAAAAAACTGATAATTTACATAGTTTCTAAAGGTATCAATTCTAAATTGCTCGTTTACCATTTTACTCCTGTTGACACCCAATTTCGTCCGGGTGTTTTAAAATTTTGAAAAAAATTTTATTAAAAAAAATTAATTTAAAAAAATATATATATTATTATTATTAAAAAAAATTTAATTAGTTTAAAATATATTTTTGTTTTGTGAAAATTTGATTTAAAATGATATATGTGTGAATATGTGTATGTTTGAAATAAAATAAAATTTCATGAAAAAAATGACAAAAAATTAAAAGTTTGAGGTAAAAATGACAAAATTGAGAAGTTTCGGAAAAAATTGACAAATTCTAAAAGTTCCAGGAGCATTTGGTAGTTTGTCACATAAAATTTTGAGCCTGCCGACGTTTTTGGCTCAAATTGACAGAAAACGACAAAATTGTCAAAATCAGAAGCTTCAGGAACTTATCCTGAGTCTGAGAGACGTAAAGGACTAAAATTGTCATTTTACCAATTTAAGAGATAAGTTTGAAATTTTTTATTAATTTATCCATCAACAGTTCAGCTAAACTTCCTCTATAAATAGCCCCCCAAATTTTGTGCTGAACACAGAGAAAAATAGAAAGAAAAGCTTAGAGCTCCGTTTTTAAAATAGAAAAAATTACAGCCTTAGTCCCTAGCTCTCCTTCCTTTCCTCAGAAAATCTCAAAAATTTTCATTTTGACGATTAAGCCATCTTCTTCCCCCCCCCCCGCGCGCCCTCTGTTTCCATTTCTCAGAATTCAGAATTTAAAATCAAAGGTACAACTCTCATTTAATCCTTCATCTTTTCAATTTCTTTCACTTTGGTCACTAACTTTGTATTTTATTCTTGCAGAATTAATTACTAACCCTTTTAATTTTTACTTGTTTGTTTATTATTTGTTTATTACTAACCCCTTTTTTTTATTGTTGTTATTAACTTACTAACAACTAACTTTTAATACTATTATTGTTACTAACCTTTTAATTTTTGCATTATTACTAACTTTTATAATTGTTGTTAACAATTAATTAACTTTTATTATTGTTGTTAATTAATTAATTTAATTAACTTGGCTAACTTTTTACTGTTGTTAATTAATTAATTTAATTAACTTGGCTAACTTTTTATTATTGTGGTTAATTAATTAATTTAATTAACTTGACTAACTTTTTATTATTATTGTTTAACAATTAATTTAATTAACTTTGCTAACATTTATTATTATTTTTAAAGTGGATGGCCAAAAAGCCCCACTTTATTATTATTAATTTTTTTTCTTTATATAATTTTTTTATTTAATTCACCTTTACCCTTTACTAATTAATAAATAAATGAAAATTAAAAGAAGATTATTTTGTAATTAATTATTAAGGCTAATAAAAATTATTTTTAAAAAAGCCAATTATTTTTATTTTTATATACATGTTTTTAATTCTTTAAAGATAACAAAAAGTTAAAATTAATTTTAATAGTTATTTTTATCCAGTAAAAATAATAAAAAAATAAAAATAAAACCTGTTTAAAAAAATACATGAAAATTAAGACTTTATATTTTACTGATTTATTTAAAATATAACTTTTAAATCCACTAAAATAATAAATATTTTTCATTAAACAAGAAAACAAAAAGAAAATTAAAACAAGATAAGAAAAAGATAAGAAAGATAAGAAAAAGATAATAAAGATAAGAAAGATAAGATAAGATAAGAAAGATAAGAAGGAAAAGAAAGAAAAGAAAGAAAAATATAGAAAATAAAAATTTTTAGATTATTAATGAATCTAAAAATTCTATAACAAAAAGAATTACGAATTAGTAATTAAACTAATAATTAATTCCATAAAAATAAGAATTAAATAATTAACTATAAATTAAATCAACTTACATATCCGGATGATCCGTCAGGATCTGCGGTTTAAAAAAAATATCACCCTTTTAATTAAATAAATTAAATAAAAAAAAAAGATAAAAATCCATATTTACAATATGGATTAAATTATTTAAAAGTTCACCAAATTCCGTGTCCAAATGACTCGGCAGAGTCCATGGTTCGGAATCAAAAATCTTCCGTGTCCAAATGACTTGGCAGAGTCCATGGTTCGGAAGTATAAAATTTCATACAAATTAATTAATTTAAAAATCCACATTTCGACTAATCCAGTTAAAATTTCTAATTTTGAAAATTAACTGAGAATTATTTAAAAGCAAAGCAAAACAAAATTAAAATCAACTAAGGTGCCAATTTTTGGGCGTTTTAACAAAGTTGTTTTAACGTAACCGTACTCCCGATCCCCGAACTCTCGCAGACCAATTTTAAGGTGACCAATCGACCTAAGAAAACTGATTGGTGGCGACTCCCGAAAACCCGACGTTGCCACAGCTTGGCGACTCCACTGGGGACTCGATGTTAGTGAGTCGAGCCTAAAGTTGATTTGTTTTAATTTACTTTGCTTATTATGTGGATTTTTATATGCTATATTTACTTAGCGAAAACATGCATTATGGATTCACAATATGAAGCTCTATACCCGAGCTTACTTAAATCGAACACGATTCTTTCTAAGCGGAATTGGTGTTGTTGTCCTTGTGAGGCCATGGTCTCCAAGCCTTCACCGGTTTCAAAGTAGCAAAGTAGTGTATTGCCTTCTGAGACGGTTAGTCTCTGCATGGGCCCACGAAAAGCTACGACTCGAATTAATCCATTCCTTACATTAACCCTAGAGGGTAAGGAATCGGGCCGTCACTATAATTTAGTGACGGGATTCGGGAACTATCCCTTGCCTTTTTGATAAGCCACCTTATGCATATAGAACTCCCCACTTAACCATAGAACTAACCATAGTATTCCTCCCATTTACCAACGCCATAAGCATATCCTTGTTATGCTGTGTTGTTGCTCTACACTTTTATTTTCGTATTTATGGTTTTAACTCATTTTTCCATAATAGTTCATGAGTTGTTAATTGCTATTTAAGTTATTAATAAACTTATCTTTCTTTTGTTATACTTCTGTTTTGTGCAAATATTCTTCATGCATCAAAACCACGCATCAAACTATGCTAACTTTTTGATCTTTTTAATAACAACTAAAAGTCTTGAAGTTCCATGATATTGGATAAGCAAACTCACTCATTGCATGCATTCCATTACATTAATCACGTGCATATAAAGTCTGATAAAAATAATCTCATTGCATGCATTTCATTACATCAATCACACGCATATAAAATCTGATAAAAACATAATCTCATTGCATACATCCATTACATTAATCACGTGCATATAAAGTCTGATAAAAACATAATCTTGTTGCATACATCCATTACATCAATCACGTGTATACAAAGTCTGATAAAAACATAATCTCATTTTTCCTACATGCATCCATTGCATCAATCATATACACATAGGATCTAATAAAATATACCTTACTTTTAAAAGGATAAAATTGGACCTCGACACCGATATTCAATTCGGCTCCAAATAAGATTAATGGCAGAACAAATCGAAGGACGTCTCATAAAGATAGAGTCCAAGATAGAAAGTATGGCCGAACAAATGAGACAATTGATCGAGCTAATCAAGGCGAAAGCAATTCAAGAAGCACAAGTTCAGCCACCCATGACAGAAAGAGAAATGGTCACTTTGTTTGTCCAGACATTGAAGTACCTATATTATGACGAACTCATTGGCAATTCGGCAACTAATTTTTCTAACATTGTCATGTCTGGAGAAAGAATCGAGCATGAGATTAGGACTGGGAATATTGCTGAATCCTTTAATAATCCTATAAAAAGAGGAGGACCATCCAGAAGAAAAGATGACGAAGTACAACAAATAGGACGCGGAAGAAGGATTCCCCTCGTGGATACGGTGGCTATCGGACCTCGCCTATCCTATTTTGCCAATGGGCCCGATAATTACCTTCCAAATAGGCCCAATGATTATCCTCTAAATAGGCCCAATGATTATCCTCTGAATAGGCCCAATAATTATCCTCCAAATAGGCCCAATGATTATCCTTCCAATAGGCCCAACAATTATCCTTTTAACAGACCTAATCAGTCATGGCCACCTGCTCCTACTCCTCCAGTACCTGCACCAAGACCAAGAGAAGTTTTCACACCAATTTCCATGACTTATACTGAGTTATACCCAAAACTCATCGAAAGACAATTTATCCGTCCAATTCCTACAAAGCCATTCAAACCCCCATATCCAAGGTGGTATGACCCTAACATTACCTGCCCATATCATGATGGCGTTCCAGGCCATGGCTTGGAAAACTGCATGGCATTGAAGCGTATAGTTCAACAATTAATCGAGTCAAAGTGGTTGGACTTTTCCGATGAACCAAACGTCACTCACAATCCATTGCCGCCTCATCAAGCAAAACCAGTCAATATGATAGAAGAACACCAGCCGATAAAGAAGTCAGTCAACGATATCATAACCCCTCTTAAGCATGTATATTCATGCCTTCTAAAAGAAGGGGTTATCATTCGGAAGTCTTCTTTTAAACATGAAGAAGTCAAAGATGAGGACTGGTGTGACTTTCATGACAGTAAAAGTCATTCTATCCAAGAATGCTCAGAATTCCGTGAAAGTCTACAAAGGCTCATGGACTCATCCCAACTCATCATTTCTACGTCGGATAAAGATGATGATGTAAATGTGATCACTAAAAAACGGGAAGTCAATGCTACGCCAAAACCACTAGTTATACCAATTTCAAAATCTATTGTCAAGCCTTTAAGAACTCGAGTCCCGAGGTCATTCCTCTACAAATCAGACAAGGCTGTTCCATGGAGCCATGATTACACTTCCAACATCACATCAACTCCGTTAGAAGTTAGGAGTATGACTAGAAGTGGTCCATGTTACTCTCCAGAACAAATGTACAAGCTTCGACAAGATAAGAACGTCACAGACCTAACAAGTGAGCCTCTAGATACAGATACATCTAAAGAGCAAAAGATGTCTCAAGAGGTGACAGATGAACAAACTACTGAGTTCCTCAAACTCATGAAGCAAAGTGAGTACAGTGCCGTGGAGCAGTTAAACCACCTGCCAACAAAGATCTCCATACTTTCACTACTCATAAGCTCTGATGCTCATCGAGAAACCCTCCTCAAAGTCTTGAATAAGGCCTATGTTGAGCCAGATATTTCAGTGAATAATTTTGACCACCTCGTCAACAACATCACCGCACAGAATCTCATCACATTCACTGACGATGAGATACCAGCAGAAGGAAGGGGTCACTCTAAGGCTCTATATATTTCGGTTAAATACAAAGATCGAACTATGACTAGAGTTATTGTTGATAATGGGTCAGCTCTAAACATAATGCCAATTGAGACCTTACACAAGTTTGGTATAGACTCATCATACCTCAACTACAGTCATATCACTATTCAAGCATTTGACGGGACGAATAGAAATGTCGTCGGAAAAATAGAGCTGCCAATAGAGATCGGCCCTTGTGTCTTTCATATCACATTCCAAGTTATGGACATTAATCCTTCTTATACTTGTCTGTTGGGAAGACCATGGATTCATATGGCCGGAGCAATTCCCTCCTCATTACACCAAAAAATGAAATTCATTTTTGAAGGAAAGTTAATCACAGTCTTTGCTGAAGAAGGCATTCTGCTATCATCTATATCAATAGTAGCAAAGGCCAAGTGACCTTCTCTTCCAAGTTGGTGTGACCCAAATCCCAAATGTAACTGAAAAGTCTGTGGTGCTGAAACTCAAGGTCCAACAGTTGGTCGAGTCTAAGTTGCTAGGCCATGATGTGATTGATAATTGAAAGTGAAGATTTTGAGCTGGAATTACATTGATTTTGGAAGGGCTCCAAGTCAGATCTGACCTAACAGTCCGCATACATTTTCGAATGACAGGGAATCCTTTGAATAAACTTGTATATTTGAAAGCTTGCAAAAGTAATCTAATAGTAAAAATCTCCTAGATTTAGTCCAGAATCTAGGGTGTAGTCTTTGTTAGATGGACACCTGGTATTCTTTCTGGTACAACAAAAAGATGTAATGCGTGCATTCTACTACTTTCCATTTTTACACTTTTTGCCATTATACTATCTATTATTGCCATCACACTTTACTTTTTGACAACTGGTAATTTTTTTTGTTCTCTAACAAAAAGATGTTACGTGTACATTATACCACTTTTTAATTCCATTATTACATCTACATATTGTACCAATTTTTACCAAAAATTCAATTATTACACCTACACATTCTATCACTTCTTACCAAAAATTCTGTTTTTACATCCATCTCTCACTCCTTTCCATTATACTATCCATTATTGCTATCATACTTTGCTTTCTAAATGATACTACTCGTGGGTGAAAATAAAAAGTTAAGGAAAATTTGATAGTAATGATCTTGAAAGTGCTGCCAAATCTAGTAAGAAGGATTTCATATGTTGCACCTCAACCCTCAAAAAGAATTCACAGTGGTTATCAACATCCTTGCAAGGAGTCCGGGATTAACTTCCAAAGAAGTTAGCTCTCATATTAAATGACTTCAGTGGCCTCCCAATTCTCACAAATGCTCAATACAAAAAAAAATTCTCAGTTTTCCACAACACAAATTCCAACAAAGGAAAGAAGTTCCTCCCTTCCATCAAAAGCCATTAAAGAGAAAATCCAAATAAGAAAAAAAATCCAAAAAAAAAAAAAGAGACTGAGAAGCAAATAAAGCCACTTAAGTCATCTCACTTCAAGAAGGCTATGATCTCGGTTCTCCATAACACAAACTCCAAAAAAAAAAAAGGGAAAAAGTTCATCCCTTCCATCAAAAAGCCAACAAGGGAAAATTCAAAACCAAAAAAAGAGAGACTGAGAGCAAACACAAGCAAGTAAGGCCACTTGAATCATCTCATTTCAAGAAGGCTATGATCTCGGTTCTCTGTAACAAAAACTCCGAAAAGGAAAAAGTTCATCCCTTCCACCAAAAAGCCAACAAGGGAAAATTCAAAACCAAAAAGAACTGAGAACAAGCACGAGCAAGCAAGGCCACTTGAGTCATCTCACTTCAAGAGAGTTATCAAGTATGTTATCACCATAGCTCACACAAAAAAACAAAAAAATAAAAAAAAAAAAAGAGGAAAAAGGGCTCAAACTAGAAAAAAAAAAAAGAAAGAAAAAAAGTGAGCTATGGATTCTAGACTGAAAACCTGCAAAGGCGGTTTAGAACACAAAAGCAACTTTCAAGCCAAGCATACATAAAGACCACGATAGTTGGGGGGCAACAGATGAGGTTTAACTTTCTGGAAAGAGTGGCAAGTTTGAGGTCATCACTATTGAGTTTTTCATCATAATCAAATTTGCTCACGAGTAGTATTAAAAGACCCTTCTTTCAAACCACTTAAACTTAACTTTCCTCAGACTTATCATCCTCATTCAGCTAAAAGACTATCATTGTGAAACTTGTTTCTACCTTATTTAATACTGCTCATGAGTAGTATTAAAAGACCATTCTTTCACACCACTTAAACTTAACTTTACTCAGACCTAATATTTACCTCTTCATATTATTCTCATTCAGCTAAAAGACTGCCACAAAAAAAAAAAACATTCAAACTTAACTTTCCTCACACCTAACATTTTTCCTCTCGATATCATCCTCATTCAGTTAAAAGGCTATTATTGTGAATCATGTTCCTACCTTATTGCCTTGCACAGTTTATGTCTTCGAGTTGGAAAGGGAAGAATGGCAGGATATTTTAATTAAAAACAAAGACCGTAAATTACTTTGTCAAGCTTTGCAAATTGATGAAAATTTTTCTTTAAGGCCAAACCATTATTCATTAATGTATGTAGACTTAAAAGTAAGGAGATAGCTTGAGTCTTTCTTTAATAAGATGTGGTTCTTGTAAGAGAAATTTACGATCAAGTGCCATCACAAAGGTCTAGAAATCCTCAACCTTCTGTTAAATCAAAGGCGAGATGATATCTCTTTCCACATAAACACCATAATCAAGGGGGCAAAGTAGTCTCTACTAAGCGCAAGAAAAGTACTGCCAAGAAAGAAGCTCAATAGACAAGGGGGCAAGTCTTATGGATCAGAACCTGAGTCTAAGGAAGAGCAATCATTCGGACTGTAACATGGGGGTAAACAAGTGTCGGCATGGCCACAAGAAAATGGGCAAAGCAGACATTGAAAGTAAAGCCTTTGATGGTATCAAATCCATGACAAAGGATGAGTATTCGAAAGAGATATAAATTATGAGGTGGGCCAACCTTAAAGAAACTGAGGCCAAAATTCAAAGAACAAGTCAAAGAAAGAGGATTTTGAAAAGAGTTGGGCTTTTGAGGCAGTGAACAAAAGCTGGAAAGCATAAAGAGATTCAATGATAGTCCAAGAAGGCAATCATAAAGAAGATCCAGTAAAGCAAAGACATGAAGAACTAGATTCACCAAAAATAAAAAATAAATAAAAATAAAAAAATAAAAAAAAAAAGAACCATCAATTACACATGCTTTGCATTCATGCATTTCACATCATGCATGCATGATTTTTACACGATAGGAATCAAATGGGAAACACATCCACCGCACCGTTACAGCAGTATAAGCTGAGATCTCAATAATATCAGCTCTTACCAATCTATCACTGGATACACGGCTAATATGCGGGACCAACCCGCATCAGGAATTCAAGGATAAGGTAGACAATATGTCAAAAGCCTGGCAATCGATTCAATAATTGAGACTACACCTGGAAGGACAGGATTGACGTCAGCTAGTAGTATCCAAGATAAGAGATAGCTATAGCCAAGGATAAGGCAGATATCAAAAAAAATATAAATTAGACAATATTGTCAAAAGCCTGGCAATTGATTCAATAATCGAGGCTACACCTGGTAGGACAGGATTGATGCCAGCTTAGCAGCATCCAAGATAAGAGATAGCTGTGGTTAAAGATAAGGCAGACATCAAGAAATATTGTCGTTGAAACTTTGTCAAAAGCGGACAAAAGATTCAATAATCAAGGACTGGATCAATGTCATGCCTGACAAGATATCAAAGATAAGAAATATCTATGATACCAAAATAAAGTAGGATCCACTTTTCCGGTTAAATGGCGGATACGGTACTCCGTGACTCTCAAGTCGGTTCTCTCAGTTGCCCATAATAACTGATTCTTTCCTCTCTTCTGTCTTTTACTTCCCTCTAGAAAATGGATCCTACTCTTTCTGTCTTACGAAAATATTTTCCTTCTCTCCCAATGAACATTCTCAAAAAGATCTACCAAGTTCGCTGTGAACGATTAAGAGATTCTGATGCACAAAGGAATCTCTGAAGATGTGCGGTGGTTAATCGAAGCCAAGGTTCGTCTGGCAGGTGAAATCCCAGAGGCATTTGTGTCTCACATGCCTGGTATAGGCAAAAGCTCTTATGCCAAAAAGCGAAGAGCGAAAAGGTTACAAGTCTGCCATAAATGTGGACGGTGGACTTGTAATACTAAATGTCGTTCTTTAGGGATGATCTCTGATAATCGAGAAGATAAAATACGATTCATTAAGAATGGCCTGAGTAAGGACTCGTTGGATGATATCCAATTGACTCTTGAGACGCGTTCTTGTGGATCCGTGCAACGTGAACTTCTTGGTTTATGGAGCATTTTTCATGAAGAACGAAACCGTTACAGTCTCGGGAATCTGACTGTAAATGACCCTGTTTGCCAGCTTGTAAGAAAACTGGATGGGAAGCAAATCCTCGACTCATAGAAGGCGTTAATGCCGTTACTAGATGTAAAGCCAGTGGAAGATGTGAGTCACAGTCACAATTACTGTACATACAGTTTGTTATATTTGGAAAAGTTTTCATTTTCTTTTGACAGATGTACAGGCTCCCCTAAGTGTAATTGACACGTTATCCCCTTTCATCACTATAAATGCGTGTTCTTCCTTCTGATTAAGCAGCGGATAAGATACCCCGTGACTTCTAAAGTCGGTTATTCCAGTCTCCTACAATAACTGATTCATTCCCTCTCCTCTCAAATTCTTCTCTAATCAATGGATTCTACTTTTTCTGCACTGCGAAAATACTTTCCTTCCCTTCCAATAAAAGTCCTTAAAAAGATCTACCTTGCTAGATGTGAAAGAATCAGAGTTTTTACACGCAAAGGCATTTCCGATAATGTGCAGTGGATAATTGAAGCTAAGGTCCGTCTGGCGGGTGAAGTTCCAGATGCATTTATGCCCCGCATGCCCGGTTTAGGTAAAAGCCGTTATGCCAAAAGGCGAAGAGCAAAGAGACTAGGCGTGTGTTATAAATGTGGGCGATGGAATTGTAATACTAAATGTCGCTCTTTAGGATACATCTCCACAAATCGTGAAGATAAAAGAAAATTCATTAAGAATGGCCTGCGTAAGGAATCTCTGAAAGATATCCGAGAGACTCTTGAAACGCATTCTTGTGGAAAAGTGCAAGGTCAAATTGTCAAATTGTGGAGGACTTACCATAAAGATCGAGACCGTTACAGTCTTGGGAATGTGACTGTAAACGACCCTGTCTGCCAGCTTGTAAGAAAACTGGATAGGAAGCAAGTCCTCGACTCATAGAAGGCCTTGAAGCCATTACTAGATATAAATCAGTGGAAGATGAGAGCCACAGTCATGATTGCTGTACATATAAGCTGTCATTTGTCTTTTCTTTTGACAATAATGTACTTGCTTCTGTAAGTGTAATTAACGCATTATCCCTTTCATCACTATAAATATGTGTTAGTTATTTTCGTTTCCTACAATCACTAATTTCTTTCTTTGCCTCCTTCATCAATGGAGTCTTCTCTTTCCGCCCTACGAAAGTATTTTCCTTCCTTCCCAATAAATGTTCTTAAAAAGATTTATCAAGCTAGATGTGAACGATTCAGAGTATTTATGCACAAAGGCATTCCTGATAATGTGCGGTGGCTAATTGAAGCTAAGGTTCGTTCAGCTGGTGAAGTTCCCGAAGCGTTCTTTCCCCGTATGCCCGGCTTTGGTAAAAGCCCTTATGCCAAAAAAAGAAGAGCAAAGAGGCTAGGTGTTTGTCATAATTGTGGATGGTGGATTTGCGGCAATAAATGTCGTGCTCCAGGAGTGATCACCAGAAATCGTAATGATAGAATAAGATTCATTAAGAATGGCTTGCGTAAGGAATCTCTAGAAGATATTCGAGAGGTTCTTGAAGCGCATTCTTGCGGAATAGTGCAATTTGAGGTTGTTGGATTATGGATAATTTTCCAAAAAGAACGAGATCGTTACAGTCTTGGGAATCTGACCCTAAATGACCCTGTTTGCCAGTTTGTGAGAAAGCTAGATGAGATGCAAATCACCGATTCATAGAAAGCATTGAAGCCATTACTGGACGCAAAGCCAGTGGAAGACGAGGATCAAAGTCACGATTACTGTACGTACTAGCTGTCGCTTTTGAAATTTTCCTCCCCTTTCAGCAATAATGTATCCACTCCTGACATGAGCCATAGTCACGATTACTGTACGTGTTAGCTGTCGCTTTTGAAATTTTCCTCCCCTTTGGCAATAATGTACCCACTCCTGACACGGACTACTGTATATAGCTGCCACTTTTGAAATTTTCCTTCTCTTCCAACAATCACGTACCTACTCCTGACGTAAGCTACAGTAGTGACTACTGTACATGCTAGCAGCTATTTTGAAAATTTTCCTCCTCTTTTAACGATAGTGTACCCATACCTGACCAGAGTCATACTCGTGACTACTGTGTATAGCTGGCAATAATGTATCCACTCTTGAAAATAAAATTATTGCCTTATCTCTTCATCTCTATAAATATATCCTCTTTTCTCACAAGGATAAGGATAGGAATGGAGAAAACCCCAACTCGTAAATCCCGAAGTATTTGTGTATTTTCTGGGGCTTTTCCTGGAAAAGATGAAGAGTATTTAAAGGCAGCCAACCATTTGGGTAGAGTATTAGCTGAGCGAAAAATACATTTAGTTTATGGAGGAGGTAGTGTCGGATTAATGGGAGGTGTAGCATCAGCAGCATCTTTAGGAGGAAGTCAAGTTTTGGGCATCATCCCTGGACCTTTGAAATTTGTTTCTGGGGGCACGATTGGAGAAGAATTAGTGGTTAAAAATTTGCAAGAGCGTGTGCTACAAATGCTTTTAAATGCTGATGCTTTCATCGCTCTACCCGGCGGTTTTGGCACATTGGGAGAAGTCTTTCAAATTGCTTCCATGGCCCAACTTAATTTGCATAAGAAACCTATTGGGCTTTTGAATGTTAACAATTTCTTTACAGGTCTGATAGCTTTTATGGATTATGCTATGCAGAAGAATTTCATATCAAGAGTGGCACGGTGAATCATAATATCCGCAACAACTGCTGAAGAATTGCTAGATAAAATACAAGCTTTTGTTCCTGAACCAGATCCAGCAATGATTCAGATAGACTGGACACGACAGTCTTTCCCGACCAGTTCACTCCCATAATGGTCCTCTACTCACCCTGTTGAAGTATTGTGGAAGAAAGAAGCGATCTGATCCGTTTTTCTTGTCCTTTAGTTTTATTATCAGCATTTTCTTTCGCGTTTCAGTTTTTCTTTTCAGGGAATTTCTTTTTATAAGATAGTTTCGTCCATGCTGATATTAAAACCATGCGACAATGCCTTTAGGTTGGAATGGTTGAGTAAAGAGTAATTTTTATTACTCTTGAGACGCATCCTATTAGATCTACTAGGCATAACATTTTGGGGTAGTTAAGCTTTAACCTTATTCGGATGACATATCTCACAAGGGAATCTATATTTACTGAAGAAAATATTAGATGAACCTTGAATATTGATTCCAAACATCCACTCCATTTACATAATTTGTCAGTGTTATTGTCATCATCAAGATTCACTCGTTTTATCGAAGCCTAATTCTTTGCGCTCGCCAATTATGAAAATTCACACTTTCGAAGAAAATTATTCCAATTTCAATTGCTTTTATATAAATTTCGCTCGAGGTCCTAAGGAAAGCTCCTTAGCCTCAAAATCAATTTTCATCATCGGGGTTTTAAGGATGGAACCTTTGCCTCGAAAACAATCAATTTTCATCAATTCAGGGTTTTAAGGATGGAACCTTTGCCTCGAAAACAATCAATTTTCATCATCGGGGTTTTAAGGATGGAACCTTTGCCTCGAAAATAATCAATTTTCATCATCAAGGTTTTAAGGATGGAACCTTTGCCTCGAAAACAATCAATCAATTCGAGGCTTTAAGGATGGAACCTTTACCTCGACATCAATCAATCAATTCGAGGTTTTAAGGATGGAACCTTTGCCTCGACATCAATCAATCAATCCGGGGTTTTAAGGATGGAACCTTTGCCTCGAGATCAATCAATCAATCCGAGGTTTTAAGGATAGAACCTTTGCCTCGAGATCAATCAATCAATCCGGGGTTTTAAGGATGGAACCTTTGCCTCGAGATCAATTATCAATCCGAGGTTTTAAGGATGGAACCTTTGCCTCGACATCAATCAATCAATTCGAGGTTTTAAGGATGGAACCTTTGCCTCGAGATCAATCAATCAATCCGAGGTTTTAAGGATAGAACCTTTGCCTCGAGATCAATCAATCAATCCGGGGTTTTAAGGATGGAACCTTTGCCTCGAGATCAATCAATCAATTCGAGGTTTTAAGGATAGAACCTTTGCCTCGAGATCAATCAATCAATCCGGGGTTTTAAGGATGGAACCTTTGCCTCGAGATCAATTATCAATCCGAGGTTTTAAGGATGGAACCTTTGCCTCGACATCAATCAATCAATTCGAGGTTTTAAGGATGGAACCTTTGCCTCGACATCAATCAATCAATCCGGGGTTTTAAGGATGGAACCTTTGCCTCGAGATCAATCAATCAATCCGAGGTTTTAAGGATGGAACCTTTGCCTCGAAAACAAATAATCAATCAATCAGTCCATCTTACAACGATAGGAGCTTTCCCATCGTTAGAGGTTCTAAGGACCTTTCCTTAACCTCAAACAAATAATCAATCAATCAGTCCATCTTACAACAATAGGAGCTTTCCTATCGTTAGAGGTTTTAAGGACCTTTCCTTAAACCTTACTGTTTGGGCGGCGAGAACATTCTCAATGCCTACCTAAGCCGGACGAAATTTGGTAACGACTTTGCATACATCATGTCCCATGAAGCATGCAAAGGGGGGCAGCTGTTGACACCCAATTTCGTCCGGGTGTTTTAAAATTTTGAAAAAAATTTTATTAAAAAAAATTAATTTAAAAAAAAATATATATTACTATTATTATTAAAAAAAATTTAATTAGTTTAAAATATATTTTTGTTTTGTGAAAATTTGATTTAAAATGATATATGTGTGAATATGTGTATGTTTGAAATAAAATAAAATTTCATGAAAAAAATGACAAAAAATTAAAAGTTTGAGGTAAAAATGACAAAATTGAAAAGTTTCGGAAAAAATTGACAAATTCTAAAAGTTCCAGGAGCATTTGGTAGTTTGTCACATAAAATTTTGAGCCTGCCGACGTTTTTGGCTCAAATTGACAGAAAACGACAAAATTGTCAAAATCAGAAGCTTCAGGAACTTATCCTGAGGCTGAGAGACGTAAAGGACTAAAATTGTCATTTTACCAATTTAAGAGATAAGTTTGAAATTTTTTATTAATTTATCCATCAACAGTTCAGCTAAACTTCCTCTATAAATAGCCACCCAAATTTTGTGCTGAACACAGAGAAAAATAGAAAGAAAAGCTTAGAGCTCCGTTTTTAAAATAGAAAAAATTACAGCCTTAGTCCCTAGCTCTCCTTCCTTTCCTCAGAAAATCTCAAAACTTTTCATTTTGACGATTAAGCCATCTTCTTCCCCCCCCCGCGCGCCCTCTGTTTCCATTTCTCAGAATTCAGAATTTAAAATCAAAGGTACAACTCTCATTTAATCCTTCATCTTTTCAATTTCTTTCACTTTGGTCACTAACTTTGTATTTTATTCTTGCAGAATTAATTACTAACCCTTTTAATTTTTACTTGTTTGTTTATTATTTGTTTATTACTAACCCCTTTTTTTTATTGTTGTTATTAACTTACTAACAACTAACTTTTAATACTATTATTGTTACTAACCTTTTAATTTTTGCATTATTACTAACTTTTATAATTGTTGTTAACAATTAATTAACTTTTATTATTGTTGTTAATTAATTAATTTAATTAACTTGGCTAACTTTTTACTGTTGTTAATTAATTAATTTAATTAACTTGGCTAACTTTTTATTATTGTGGTTAATTAATTAATTTAATTAACTTGACTAACTTTTTATTATTGTTGTTTAACAATTAATTTAATTAACTTTGCTAACATTTATTATTATTTTTAAAGTGGATGGCCAAAAAGCCCCACTTTATTATTATTAATTTTTTTTCTTTATATAATTTTTTTATTTAATTCACCTTTACCCTTTACTAATTAATAAATAAATGAAAATTAAAAGAAGATTATTTTATAATTAATTATTAAGGCTAATAAAAATTATTTTTAAAAAAGCCAATTATTTTTATTTTTATATACATGTTTTTAATTCTTTAAAGATAACAAAAAGTTAAAATTAATTTTAATAGTTATTTTTATCCAGTAAAAATAATAAAAAAATAAAAATAAAACCTGTTTAAAAAAATACATGAAAATTAAGACTTTATATTTTACTGATTTATTTAAAATATAACTTTTAAATCCACTAAAATAATAAATATTTTTCATTAAACAAGAAAACAAAAAGAAAATTAAAACAAGATAAGAAAAAGATAAGAAAGATAAGAAAAAGATAATAAAGATAAGAAAGATAAGATAAGATAAGAAAGATAAGAAGGAAAAGAAAGAAAAGAAAGAAAAATATAGAAAATAAAAATTTTTAGATTATTAATGAATCTAAAAATTCTATAACAAAAAGAATTACGAATTAGTAATTAAACTAATAATTAATTCCATAAAAATAAGAATTAAATAATTAACTATAAATTAAATCAACTTACATATCCGGATGATCCGTCAGGATCTGCGGTTTAAAAAAAATATCACCCTTTTAATTAAATAAATTAAATAAAAAAAAAGATAAAAATCCATATTTACAATATGGATTAAATTATTTAAAAGTTCACCAAATTCCGTGTCCAAATGACTCGGCAGAGTCCATGGTTCGGAATCAAAAATCTTCCGTGTCCAAATGACTCGGCAGAGTCCATGGTTCGGAAGTATAAAATTTCATACAAATTAATTAATTTAAAAATCCACATTTCGACTAATCCAGTTAAAATTTCTAATTTTGAAAATTAACTGAGAATTATTTAAAAACAAAGCAAAACAAAATTAAAATCAACTAAGGTGCCAATTTTTGGGCGTTTTAACAAAGTTGTTTTAACGTAACCGTACTCCCGATCCCCGAACTCTCGCAGACCAATTTTAAGGTGACCAATCGACCTAAGAAAACTGATTGGTGGCGACTCCCGAAAACCCGACGTTGCCACAGCTCCAGAAATTCATCTGATGTGCAGGGGCGGAGCTAGGAAATTTGATCATTAGGGGCAAACTATAGTTCATAATATAGATCAGTTAACACACACACACACACACACACACACACACACACATATATATATATATAATGGAATTTAAAAATCTCAATTATTTTCTTTCAAAAGAATTAATAATATAGAAATTAATCAAGGTTTAAAATATAATTTAAATAAAAATAAATTCACTAATTTCCTATTGAACAATGGTTATAACATAAAAGTGTAATAAATAAATTTAGACCTCACATTAGAGCTATTAGAAATCATATTAAGAATTTCACAGCTATCTTTGCCAGTAAAGAATAAAATGAAATTAGTAATATTTTGATATGAACTAAATAAAATTTATAGAACTTTGTTCAACAAAATAAAAAAAATAAGTGAAAATTAAATTATACTTTTAAACTTATCCCATGAAATTTAAAATTTTGGTGTGGAAAGATAAGTTTTGATAAGATGAGAAAAATAATACTGTAGTGGCTTAGATGATAGAGATTTGGAAGAGAGAGTTAATGGATACAATCAACAAGTTATGAAATGATAGGAAATGGATAATTAGTTGAAAAATTGGATTGTGTGTTAAGAGGGAAATAAAGAGTGATTAAAGGAAAAATGAGAATGTGCCCTATTGTAGCAAAATTTGGGGAATAGGTAGTCAAAATTATTCTATAATGGTGAGGTCAAAATTCAATTCATCCAATTTCATTGGAATAATTTTTAGTGACTGGAGGCAACATGTAAAAATCAGTGGGTTCATTAATGCAATGTTTACAGAAACTCATGGACTAAGTATGTATTTTTCCCAAAGCAAGTGAGGTTAATTTCCCCCACTTAGCAAGGTATGGCTTTACCCATGCTGATGTGCCTTGGAAAGTTGATGGTGCTGTCCTACCTCAATTGGAATCAGTTGATTGTGTTGAGTTTGATGTTGGGAAAAAAATCCAAGAATGAAATAGAGGTATACCTTTTAGGCGAATCTTAGTGTGATGAAAAAGAAGTAGTCAGTGGAACTGAAAATGAAAAGGAACTTCAATTGGCAATTATCCTTGTTCTGGATTTCGCTTGTGGGTTTGAAGAGAAAAAAAAATACCAAATCCTAGGCAGAGCATTTGGTAACGAGGTGGTTCCCTTATACATGGTTCAACTAGTTAAAGGTGTGTGTGTGTTGGTTTTAGAGATGATTCTTTATAGTTGAGTGTATCCCTTGGGCTCATAAATTTTTTAAAAGGGTTTGTAAAATGACAAGATTTACTTTTGATGAATTTGGAGACCTAGCCATTAAATTTGTTAAGAAAGTGGCCAAAAAAAGAGAGATGTCGAGGGGTACAACACATTGCAAGAAGGTTGTGTGAAAAGAAAAGATCGTTAAATGAAAGCTTAAAAAATGGGAAAGTGGCATTAATTATGAAATAAGAATTAAGGGTCCTTGTAAGGAGGATGCAACTAGTATTATGGAAGCTCGTCTAGCATCTTTAGAGAATTTGTTGACGAAAAAAAACATGGGGAGTCGACCAATATTCTTCTTTCCTCTAAGATAGGCCTAACTTCAAAGGTTCTAAGGTAGGGTATTTAGGTGGGCTTATTTTTTAGATGGGCTTTCTATGGGCTTAAATTTATTCTCTTTTGAAGTTAGGTCTTCGATTTTGGGAGTTTGATTCATTTGGGGATTTTGAGAGTTCAATATTTTCTAAAGCTTTGGGATTTGAATGTTCTTTTCATCATCTTTTACTCTAAGATGATGTTTTTATCTTTTACTTTTTCTAATAAATTTTTTCATTGCCTTAAACAAACCAAAAAATTATGACATAATTTGAATTTGAATTAATGATAACATAAATACCAAATATTTTAAATTATGAGTTAACAAGTTTATGCTAAATAGTGGCAGATTCTTATGTACAGTATGGGGATTTATGAATCTTTTTTTTCCTTATAAAATTGATAACAATATATACATAATTTAATAATTGAATCTCTAATAAGTGCATTTTTGTAGTGGCCAAAGTTGTTGACTTTTTGGCGGCTTTGATCATCAATTTTTATCATGTCATGCCACCTTTCTTAGTAGTTCATGCTTTGTTTCCTTTTTATGCAAGGAGGAGTGCATTGTGGATGTATCGGAATGAAGCGGGGTTGAGTGGAGCAAAAATTGGTTGTGCACAAGTCAAAGCTGGAAAATGCCATTGGCAATGCGTCACCAACGATATCAACTTACTATCAATTTTTGCCACTATTGGTGACGCATTGCCGTTGTTCGAAGCTATTTGGTGATGTGTTGGCCAAGTTTCCAAATCTTTATGGGCCCTTATTTCATTTTTTTAATCTAAGCTCTCCATTGGCTAGGGGATTATGTCTCTTAAATTAGGTGGAGCATAGGACAAGGTTTTAGAGGGGTTTTGGACAAGAACTTCTCCAATAAGGGTTTCATTGTTTATCCATTCACCATATGCTTCTTTTCTTCTTTTCTTGGAAGCCACCATTTGAGGCTTGAGCTCGAAGCTTGGTTTAAAGGTGCTAAAAGAATTCTTGGAGCACAAAGAGGCTTAGAATAATAGGGGTTTTCATTTGGTTTTTTTTTTTTTTTTTTGTATTTTCACTTTAATGTTTGGATTAAACTATAGTATTTTGTCTATGGATGTTTTAGACATGAAGTAGATTTCTTTATGTTTCTCTACGATGAAATTCTTAATACTTGTTATCTAATGTCTGTTTGAGGCTTTTCATGAGTATTGATTCTCTTGTGTTGTCTATTCTTGTATTTAATGGTTGTGTGTTAATTGGTCATTACACACGCTTCACAATCTCACTCTTTTCTCAACAAAAAAAGGATGAAGGTGGAAATGATGAGTAGAACATAATGGGTCTTGTGGATTAATGGGTCTTGTGGATTAGAGGTAATTGATGAACCCATTATGTGATTGAAATGAGGTTACATCTTAATCTATCCTAGATTAATATATGAGCTTGAGAAACGCCATAGTTAATCATAGGTGAGCAAAACTTGGTTTTAAGAAAGAGAGTTTTGAGTGTTGAATCCTCACACCACATAGGAAGTCAATATCCTTATAACTTCACTTGACTTAGTTAACAATTAAAACAATGGAATCCTAGGAAGATAGCTTTCTCGACCACAAACTTATATTTTATTGGTTTTGGTAAGGGTGTTTAGTCTTTTTAACGATTAAGAGACATTAAAAGAGACTTAGGGTGTTTGAGTTCTATTTATATTTTGGTTAGATTTTGCTTTGGGTTATAGATTTTGCCTTTCGGATGATTGCAGGGTATTAAATACTATTACCGTTACATATACCACATCCTAAATTTTTAAGGTATACCGCATGGTATATTGATTTACATACCATTACTGTTTTAGCAAAAAAATAAATGTTAGAATATTATTTTAAGATGACATATATTCAATAAATTTTTTTACACATTTTATATGTTTTCTAATTTTTCTCATCACAATTTTTAAAATATAAATAAAATATATATGATAAAAGATATTTTTCTAATACAAAAGCATAAAAAAATATTATATATATAGAGAAAAATAAATAATACTAAAAAAGAAACCAATTTATTATATAAGAGAAAATAAATAATACTTTAATAATAAAAATATATTTTTCAATACTACATTGAGGGCCAATTCATTTGAGCTAAAGTCAACTAACTTTTTTTAACTTTTACATCTTTTTTACATGAAACCAATTTTATTTGAAAGCCAATGTTATGTAAATATAATAATCAATTTGAAAGTAAATTTTTATGATGTTGTTAAATTTTTATAAATTTTTCTTTTTTAAGGCTTGAAACTAGAAAAATTTATAAAAATTTAGTAAGATTATAAAAATTGTATTTTCAATTGATTATTGTAACTACATAATATTGGCTTTTAATTAATATTAGTTTCAAGTAAAAAAGATATCAAAATAAAAATAAGTCATTTTATAGTTAATTGACTAAAGTTAAAACGAATTGGGTGTGAGTTCCTAGGTGTCTCAAAGTAACTATTAAATTTTTATATTAACTAAGAAAAGTAACCAAAAGAATAAAAGTAAATATTTATTTTATGGTATGTGTATTAATTATATTTTAATATTTTATATATTTATGACATTTTTATGTAAAATGGGAAAAAAAATCTCACACACATCTACAAAAAATAAAATATTGCAATATGTACATCGCGGTATTTGCAGTATACAGTAGTTTTCAGACAAAAGGTATACAAAAAATGAGCAGTACGCGAATCACTGTATATTGTGTGATAAAATAACAAAATATAAAAATATTTATATCACGTATAGATTACCCACAGTAAGCATTATAACTGCGTTATACCGCGGTATCTAATAACTCCATAGATGATTGCTAGGTTGATTTCTGCCAATATATTTTTGTAAGTCGGAACTTTGCATTTTATTTGTTATCAATAATATTTGTTCTTGCCGTTAAAATTTAAAAAATGAAGCGCATAACTTTTTAAAGTTATCTCTAGCCCTTTAGCATGGTAGCTGAGGGATACGACGAATGTTAAGAGTTTAAATCCTAATCATTCAATTTCCCCATATAGTACCCCAACATGTGTTCAGGTGCTTTCTCAAAAAAAGCGGGCATTTCTCATAGCCTTATATAGGAATACCTCCTAACACTTACATGTTTGTACAAAAACTTCTGATTTTTTTTTTTAAAAAAACCTTTTTAAATTGCCCATATTGTATACTCTTGATAATTGATTTTTCATCAAGGCTGTAGGTGTGGTTCGAGGGAGGGTCCTACACCAGTACACCCGTGACTGCTAGTTATTGTCTTGCTCAATAATATTGACATATTTATCATGTAGCATTATTTTTTGTTCATTGGCTTATATTTATAGGGTTTTGCTTTTTTTGAGAAAAAGTTTGTGCCTAAGGGATACCTAAAAAGTTCTCATAATAAATAAGTGGCACTTATTAGTCAATGCATGTCTAGTAGTGGAAGTCATTGGTATGCTTAGATTTGCGACTTATTAAGCATTAACTACGGAATGAAGCTATAATGCTTACTATAGAAGTTGGAAAAGACTTGCGACTTCTTCATAAACTCCATTAGTAATCTTTTTTTGTCTATTAGACCTGACCCTTTCTTTTATTTAATTAGTAATAAAAAGAAATTTAAAGCCAACCTATATAAGCTGATCTTAGCTAAAAGACTCAAACACGTTAAATAAAAAATCATTGTTTTAGTTCATGATTTTATATATGGAACAGATTTTAATTAGATTCGGCGTCAACAGATCTTATATATAGAGCCAATTCATTTTAATTTAAGTTAACTTAATCTAAAATAATTTTTTTTTATTTTTATATTTTTTTGTTCAAAACTAATCCTATTTAGAATTTAATATTATATCAGTGTAATAATCCATTGAAAATATAATTTTTATTATTAAAAAAATAAAAATATAAAAAAAATTAATAATATTATAAAAATTTACATCTATATAATTCTAGTTTTTAAATGAAATTGGTTCTAGATAATAAAAAATAAAAAATTATTTTAAATTAAAATAAATTAGTTTATCTAACCTTTGTGCTGGGCTGCTCAAAACTCAAAAGAGCCGCTTGCTTCATTATTGGCATTGTTTTTAAGGTAAATTTTTATATTTTCCAAGTCCTCATTGCACTGTAGTTGGCATCTCTCCTCTGACAATCGATGAGCCCACCTGTAGGACAAAGGTACTGTTTATCATCGGGTGAATGTACGTCATATCCAAGTTTAATACTCTCTCCGTTTCATAATAACTGGCCTCTATTCTTTTTTTGACAGTTTTAAAATAGTTATCTTTTTTCTATCTTTTCAAATAAAATAATTTTTTTTTATTATTTTATATATATATCATTTATTAAAAGAAGAGAAAATTAAAAAAATTAAAGAGTGAAAGTACGTAGGGCCCATTAAAAAGTAGATAAGTACATGTACTTTATATAAAAATAAATAAATTAATAGTTTTATACTAAAAGAAATAGATAAAAGTAGAGAAGTCTTAATTTACGTGCATTATAAAAAATGACAGGTTTTATGAAACAGATGGAGTATTTATTTGCAGCAATGAGTTTAGTTTTGAGACATATTTGTTTAGTTATGATATACAGTTATTTATAATGATTATTATCTTTTCTAGATTTAAGATATATTTATTTTATTTTAATTGTATGTTTATTTCTTAGATGTAACTGGTTTTTTTAATTATATACGATTGAGATAATCTTATATAGGTTTGTGATATAACTGTTACGCATCAATTATATATATATTTTTTAGATTCATTTGTTTAATCCTATTATGCATTTGTCAAATTCCAATAAACATCTGCCTAAATTTGAGATATGTCTATTCACTTAATTATATTTCTATTTCTAAGATTCATTTATTTTATTTTAGTATATATTTCTCTAGTTCTTATAGATATTTATCTCAGATTGAGATCATTTAAAAAAAAATAGATACAGTCGTTTTACTTTAATTATGTCTATTTTTTAGATGCATTTGACTATATTTTTAAGATATATTTATCCAATTCAAATATGTATTTGTTTAGTTTTGATATGTATTTATTTAAATTTTATGTTATCTTTAATAATTTTCGTTAGTGAGTGAACAAACAGGAGAGAAATTCCGAAAGATATATGTCACTTTCTCGTAGTTTTAATGGCCGGCTAGATTGCACCCATTAAATTAACTCAGGAACAAGTTTAATTTTGTCAAGTGTCTGTTCAATTACCACATAAAGATGTTGACGTGTATTTGTCTGTCTCATGCAACCAAAAAAAAAAAGGAAATTCTTAATTTAAAAAAAAAATGTTGTCTTGACGATTCGTCGTGATGATGAATAGGCCACATGTCATTTTCTTTAGAAAAGAGTGAAAGAATTGTTAATTTTGTAATATTAACCTGCCGCCCCCAACGTGTGAACCGATCCTCATCTTATATCCTATAAAGGTAGAAATTAACAACAAATATTTTAACCTAGTAGCAATAGTCAAGATTTATGATTGTTACCATGAAATTAAAAATTTAATTCTTTACTTCCCTCCGTGGCGTCTCATTCATATAAGAAAAGGTAAAAATATTAAATTTGTCATTGATATTTTATCTTGAATATGAATATGTTATAATAAATTTTTATTTTTTTTAATTTTTTATTAATATTTTAAAATAGATTAAGGCCCCGTTTAGAAATAGCTTTTATCATCAACGTTAGAGTTTTGGATAAATTATTTAATGGCTGAGATGAAAACGCTGAAGCTAAAAACTAAAAGCTACCATTAGATAGCTTTTTCAAAACTCTAACACTAATCGCTGACGCTAATGACAAACAGGGCCTAAATATGTCATAGAAGTTTAAAATTATGAGTGGATATGTCATTTTATGTTAAAAAGATAACAAAAAATATTAAAAATAACAAATTTAAAATTTTATATTAATAATATAAGTTTTAACAAACCTCATAAACCCTAGATGATTGGGCTCTTTCTCTCAAATCTTGGTTAGCTACCATCACTGCCGTTTGGAGCTTTTTCGGCTGCCATGGATTAAAAAATTCCAAATTTCAAAATCCTCTTCAATTTTCTCATCTCCTCCCATCGCCATTGGTACTCTTCCATCATTAAATCCTTCTCTCCTTCCTGCTACCCCACCGTAAGGGTGTAGCTGAACTTTGCCTCCTTGGTCATCTTGCGACCTCTCCTAGTCCTTGCTCAATTGCTAGATGGATTCCGACTAATCGATCAGTCCACATGTTATTGATTAATCCTTCTCATTAGTTGATAATAATTGATTTCGACCAAGCAATTGAGTTCTAGATGGATCTGTAGGGACTATTATTGTAGTGGTAGTGTCAATTGCTAGTTTTATGGTGGCGTTGGCTATTGGATGATCAAGAACACACTCAATGGCCAAGATCAGCCACACTCAATGGTGATGGGCCAATTTCAAGTTACATTAGTTCTAGAGTACATTAAACAACAAAAGTCTCAAAAGACCTGATATTTTTTTAAAAATGCATAATAACTCCAAGATTTCACAGTTTATTATTTTTATCATTTTCTGTTAATTTTTAATAGATAATGACATATTTGAGCCAATTTTAAAATATTAGTAAGATATAAGGGAAAAAAAACTAAAATGGTAAAAATACACTAAATCCAAAAATATTAATGGTAAATTTAGGACTTTTATCTATAAGAGAAAAAACTAAGGTCCAAATTAACTAAGCCCGATAGCTTTGAAAGTAAAACCAATTGAGCCTTATATTACCAGAAGCTAGCTGGCTGGCTCCTCCTTTAGTTATACATTGTTCTAATTCTTTTTGTATTTGTCTTTTCTATGCAGAGATTTTAATTGTATTTTTCTCTTATTATAGTTGATAAAGTTTAGTGCGACCTTTTGACTTTGACCGTTTGCCCCGACTTTCTTATATTAGTTTGTTAGGTTTGTTGAATAAAATTTAAGAAATTTAAGTATTATGATTTTATTTAGAATTTAGTTTTAATTTTTTTATTTATTTATAATTTAATTTTCCTATTTTGATATGGTTTGGGTTTATGTATGCTTATAAAAAACTTGTTATATTATGATTTTAAGTGAGAGAAAAATTAATTGTTATGAATAAGCAAAATGTAAGGGTTTTAGGAGGAATAAGAGATATGGAGACCGAAGAGGGTTAGCACGAGAAGCTTTTTGTGATTTTTTTATATTAAAATTATAGGGTAAATTACACACGTTAACCTTAACCTTTTAATTTTGTTCCTATTCTAACTCCAATCTCCATTTTATTCATTGCACCCCCTAATGTGGTTAATATGTTCTGTTTTAGACCTTTTTTGGACCCATGAAAAATTTTCAATTTGCCAAAAAAACTTAAAGCTTTGAAATCTAATGATTATACCACCATCTTCCGTAATTCCCCAAATCGACACAAATCCTTCCTTTATCTAATTCAATCAAAGTGAAATAGCCAGTCCTCAGAATCACTGCCATAGTTCTCGAAGAATTTGTGATTGAGACAAGATTGGTCAAAGAAAATCTAATCCAATTCACCCAGGAGCTCCAGATCTAGTTTAAGATGGAGTTTTTTCCCTTTCATGATTTTAAGATGTTACCGTTAAAGGCTTTTAAATTCGTCAACGGTGAAAAGGTCGTGATCCTCTTACATCTAGTAATATTACAGTGTTGAGATTTAAACATCCCTACAATACTGACAGATTTCCAATGGGTTTCACCAAGTGTGTTGGCATTTGTAGACAGTAAGGTGCGGATGGAGACCAGTACAACTTTGTTTAGGAGGAACCTGGTGAAGGGGCTGGACTTCTACGCGATGATGTTCGAGTCATTGAAAGTGGCAATGGTGGGAAGAGAGGAGTGGGGGAAGAAGATAGAGTGGTACTTTATTCAGCCCAGGATTATGTGGAATTCATGACTATTGTTTGGATCGTCTTACTTGAAATCAGACAGCGATTGAAAAGTTTGGAGATTTAGTCAACAGCTTCTAGGTATGAGGTGTCGTCCTTTGGATCCTGATGCCATTTCAGGTTATTCTCATTGGAATCGAGCTTTTTGATCCTGTTCTTGACGAAATCTAGGAACTTGTGGAAAGCAAGCTCTTCTCTTTTTCTCTCTAGGCAACAATGGTTTCTTTTTCTCTAGGCCTCCTTTATTTTGCTTCAATGCTGCCTTTTGTCATAGCAGATGACCCTAATATCGCCAACATCTACACCTATGGGCCTTGGCGGAGTGCATACACCATCTTTTATGGCAGCAGCGACACTTTAGGATGAAAGGTCTGGGTGCATTTTTCAACCGCCAGCACTAATGTCACAAGTGTTTGGAGAGGGGAGAGAATTTTGGTCGATTTTGGAAATTAGGGAAGATAATGGTATAATTAGTAGATTTCAAAGCTTTAAGAATTTTTTCCAAACTAAAAAAATTTTCAGGGGTAAAAAGTAACATTTATCTTTATTATTATATGCTAACGTGTCATTTTTCATCTAAGATACTGAATTTTGTAAAAAAAAAAAAAAAAGTCTAAAATGGTACGTTTTTACCATATTAAGGAGGCATAACAAACAAAATGAATGTTGGGGTTAGAACAGAAATATAATTAAAAGTTAGGGTTAATACGTGTAATTAATCTTATAATTGTATGATGACAAGATTATGAGGTTATTAGTAGTATATGGAGGATCTATAGATCAATGTAAGCAATAAGGGTGTACCTATACTGTAATCCCTATATTTTTATCTAAGTAAATTTCTCCCCTATGTGAATATAGGCTAGTGAAAAGTCTAATCACGTTAAATTTGTGTGTACTTGTTTTATCCTGTTTGTTGTTCTGCGTGAATAATGAGTGATTAAGAATATTTTTTTTCCTAACAAGTGGTATTAGAGTTTATGGTTTAGTTTGGGCATTATGTGCGTTCTTGGTATATTGGAGCTTGTATTCATATGTATTAATATTCATGATGTTATTGTTGAAGTCATATTCGTGTTGTTCGTAATTGTTTATATTTGTTATTGTGTTCATGTTTTTGCAATATTTGTGGTAGTCGTGCTTATGATCATGATCGTATGTTCGTGATTTTCATATTCATGGTGAAAAATTTTAGCCAATGTGGAGATTGTTGGATTTGTTGATTCAAATTTAAGAAGCTTAAGTATTTTATTCTTTTCTAGGATTTGGATTTAGTTTTCCTATTTTTTTAGGATTTAGTTTTTCTATTTTTTTAGGATTTAGTTTATCTATTTTGATTTGGTTTGGGGTTGTATATAACCTATAAAAAGAATTGTTGTATTATGATTTTGAATATAAGAGAAAAATTAATTATTGTGAAGAGGTAACATGTGAGAGTTTCATGAGGGAAGAGATCAGATCTAGAGGATGGAAAGAGCTGAAATTAGAAACATTTTGTGATTCTTATATCTTGTAATGGTGTGAGGATAAAATTATGAGGTTATCAATATTGTTAAGGAGATCTATAGGCTATCGTGAGTATTAAATACATATCTCTACTGTAATCTTTATATTTTTGTTTAAATAAATTTCTCTCATCTATGGATTTAAGCAATTTAAGAGTCAAACTTTATTAAATTCGTGTGTGTTTGTCTGATTCCATTTGTTATTCTGATATGCATAATAAGTGATTAGGAAATTTTTACGAAACATATTTGTTGCTGAAAAAAAAAAAATTTATTAGAAATTATGGATTTTATCTAACATTTTCATGCGAATTTATATATTTATGTGTTACATATAAAAAGAGAAACACATATAGATGAAATTCCATTTAATAAGGTCAAAAAACGACAAATACTTATAACATTCTGGTGCCAGTGGAAGTGCATAGTAAATTTTATCTTTTTTTTTTTTAATTGGGACATCCGATGAAATTAGAATTTTATCCTAGATTTGAATTCAACCCCTTTGTATACTTACCATAAGTCATTGTGTTACCTGATTCAACACAATTCTCCACTTCAAGCAAAAATGAATAAATAAATAAATAAAAAGAAAAAATTGTCTGACTTTAAAACTTCATATAATAGCAGGGGCAAAAAAAACGCTGTATATGGTGTTTGCAAGTGAAAAAGAATCCGAAACTTTTGAACTCGCAATACTGAGGTAGCATTTGGTTGCATAACTTTTTATCATTTTTTTAAATTTTAATTTATAAAATTTTGAGTGAATAACTTATCTTTAAATATGAAAGATTTTATTTTTTAAACTTCAGATAACTCAATTTTTAAAATGAAAATTTTGTTTTAGATGCATTTACTTTATTAAATGAAATCTTTTCAAAGTTCAGAAACTAAGATATGAACTTTTTCATATCTTTTAAAGTAAATTATGGATTCAATCATTGATCAAATAAGATTTGAACAAAGAAAAATGGGAAAATGTTTTATAAGTAAACGCTACCCCAGGAACCATTCAGAAAAGCTGAATACTGGAAATGGCGCACATGTACCGCTGCTCCCGATCCCAGCCTTGATATGGTCAACGTTGAACATAACTCTGAAATTATGGACGAGATTAGTTGTTTATTTGTAAAATTTCTAAAAGTTTATTGATGTAATTAAAAAAAAAAAAAGACAAAGTAACTGGTAGCTATTCAGCTGAAAATGAATTTGAACTTTAGCGACCTGCTATTTTTTTTAAATTGAATAATAAATTATTTAATGTGCTATTTTTATTTTTAGTGATTATTCACTCAACTTACATATTAATTAAAACTAAAAAATTTATGAAGTTCAAAAGGTATTTAATTTTTTCAAATAAGTATTAATTAATTTTTCATTTATTGCGTTAGAGTATGGAAAAAATTCATAAAATACAAATTACTTTCTTAGAAATACTATTCAAGTGATTATACGGTGGAAAAATATTAAAATTTAAATTATATTAGTTTTAAACAAAAAAATCAGTAAGTTGTGGGAGAAATTAAATAATTAGTTATTTAATATACTATTCTTAATTTTTAATAATTAATTTTTTGCTTAACTTATATATCAGTTGAAATTCTAAAATTTAAGAAACATAACAAAAGTTTTTAAAATATATTTTTTAAGAGATTAATTTTTTTTATCAATTGTGTCTTATGTGGGTTATGGAAAAAAATATGAAAAAAATAATTACTTTCTAAAAAGACTTTTGTTCAAGTGATTATAGGTATATAGAGTGCGAGCTTCCAAATAATATTGGTTCTAAATAAAAATCAATAAAATTGAAAATAATGAGTTTTTAATCAAAAAACAACAGAATTTTAGATGGTGAGAATAAATTTCAGAGCAACTACTCCTTGCTTATTTAATACAAAATACAATCAATGGGTTTCTAATTTATTCAAAAATATTATGGGCATAATTTATTGATGAAGATAATTGTCGTAATAATATCAACGCGAATGGAGGAGACTTTAAACATCTTGAATAATAAATTTTGGGTTCAATTCAAGGTTTTATATATGGAATTCGAAGAGGCTCCTGATATTCCCTGCTATATAGTACTTTAATCACAGATTAATCTTCATTTTTCCGACAAAGAATATTCATAATTTGCAAAAATAATAATAACTATCATTATTATTATCACTAGTCACAACAACATATATTCGACATTCAAGTCTTCACTTTGTTCTAAGTTTCTTATTATTGCCGTGATTTTTTTTTTCCTCTGAGAAATTATATATGATGTCTTGGTGCCTTGTAATTATTTGCTTCCACCGCCAGCTGCTCGCTAACAATAATATTGTTTCATGACACCACTTATGAAACAAAGTGCTCGAGATGGTGGCAAAAGTAGCTTTACCTAATATTTTCGACCAACCAATAATTTATCGATTTTCATGTTTGCCAATAAGTGGAGTATTTGGGCACCAAAAGGAATTTTTCTCTCCACTAAGCTCTACTTAGTCGCTAGTCGACTCCACTAAAAAAAGTACTTATAGCTGGAGATTCACTTTTTGCTGCTGAATTATTGCTCTTACAACCAAAAAACAAAAACATGGCTTTTTAAAGTTCAATTTTGATATAATTTGGATCGGTTTATTTTGATACGGACAACTCATTCCAAAGCAATTGCCGGACATAATTACCCTTACAATTAACATCAACCCTATCTGCTCAAATTTTAATTAGTATCTATGAAGCTTTCAAAATTGTTGTTTCCATGAAATTTCCTTCTGCACCATCAGTATTATCCAACTAGCTCATATTCAAATTGAAGACGAGGTTATTATTTAGAATGTTCTAATTACCCTCACTCAATGTTTCGTCTGAATCTCGCTTCTTGTGATTTCTTGGTCAGTAATTGCTGCAGCACATGAAGAGACTTCTTGTAGCACTTAACTCTATCTCTTTTTTATATATTCAAAGTATCAAAAAATTTACGGCAAAAGCGGTAAATAAACAACTGATCTTTTCGCTTCAACGTATATCATCTATTATTATTTTTTTACGGTTAAATAGCCTATTAAAGTTCATGATCGGGTAAAATCTAATAACTATTGTTTTGAAAATTGGGCAAATTAGCTAGTTGTGCAACTTTACGAAGGGAATATTTTATTTTTTCTAGAATATTCCATTTTGTTAATGCTACATAATTACTCAAACTATTATCCTTCTGGGCAAATTAGCGTATATTATCCTTCTGGGTAAATAACAACATCTATTCTCAAACTATTTAATTCATGCACACAGGTCTCTAAACTAAAAATTATGCTTGAAAAGTCATCCCCTTTCTACAAGTCCCGTCTCACTATCGCCACCACCCAGAACTTCAGCATCCTCAGCAATGTCCGCCTCCACATTTTGGACCTCTCGCCACTTCTCCCTCTATAACCGAAGTAATCGCCTATGACATCGCCGATAGCATACGACCTCACCTGGTTCGAGTTTGGCAGGGGAAGCCATGGAGGGTTCTTGCTCTCCGATACTAGCTCCATGGTAGCAACTGGAGAAGCATCGTTGGTGCAATACACGGAGATTAGGATAGCCGGGTGGATGAGGAAGCAGAGGAGATGGTCACGGAGGAGGAGACGATGGATGTGGGAAACGAGGATGATGGTGAGGATCTTCTAATCTCGAATCTAGTCCTTGACGACAATCTGTTCAAGGGTTTGGGAAGAATCTGTCATTTGGGGACAACCTCTTTAGTAGCTCACCTGCCGGAGGGGCCGCCGCTGGTAGTGTCTAATTCTGTCGAGATTGTTGTTTGGGAATAAACTTTGGGAGCGCATTTGTAGTATTAAATAAAAGTTTGGGAGTAAAGTTAAGAGTTTTCTCTTTTTTCTTGTACACAAGCTTGCCACATATATAGCCGAGTATGTCGTAACATTATCAAAATTTACCACATCATTATATAGCTTGATAAACGTTATATCAGTGGCTAATATGAGCTTGATCACGAACTTTAGTGGGCGATTTAATTGTAAAAAAATAATGGTGGGTACTATCAGGGGCGTAGCCAAGATTATAGAGTAGGGGGCGAGGGGGGCTGGCCTAGTGGCCCGCAGCTGGCGGTTGTCGATCGCGTTCGCGACTTCACTTCGCACGTCGGAGCCTTCCTTCACTTACTGGAATCGGAATGAAAAATTAGATCAGCTTCAGTGGCGAAGAGCAAAGACGCCGGAGGGCAGGGGGGCTGGCCCGCCTCTGGCGGTTGCCGAGTGAATCCCATGCGCGTCGCACGGCGGAGTCTTCTACCTGACTGCCTCACAAATTGCAAGCGATATTCACAATTCGCAACAACAGGGGAGCTCTAGACTGAAACTAAAAAGGAAATGCCAAAATACATCTTCAGCCATCAAACTCGGATGATCAGGATACTTAGCCCCCTGGACTTCAACTTGGAGCAACTCAGCCCCTGAACTTGGTTAAACAGGTCAATCAACCCCTTTGACCCACACGTGCCGTCACGTGATCGTTGTCTTTAACGCCGTTCACCTCATCTGTGTCTCGACATGTTTTCTGCATAATCCAACTCGTCTTCCTCCGGCGTTGGAACCTGCCATGTGGGAGGACGCGATGAGGCCATGCGAAGGGTGAAGGGCAGCGAAGGGCAAAGGGTGAAGGAAGAAGAGTGGCGAAGGCTGAAGGGCAAAGGCCAGCGAAGGGTGAAGAGTAGCAGACGGCGAAGGGCGAAGGTTGGCAGACAGCAAAGGGCTGTGAAGGATGAAGGATGGCCAAGGGTAAAGGGCGAAGGGCGAAGGACCAAAGGCGAGGAACGGCGAAGGTTGGCAGACGGCGAACAGCGAATAGATGGTAGTAGTACTAATTGAAGTAGAGGAGATTGTGAAACACGGTGCCCTTTACCTGGGGATTTCTGGGCGTAACATTTAATAAGGATTAGAATAGGGCAGAGAAGTCCCGAGGAAGATAATGGGTGTTTTGTAACGTTTATAAAATTATGATAGTTTAGGAAGAAATCAAAAAGTTTGGGAGATGTTATATAATTTTATTTTTGTTGTTATCTGTAGAAAATAAATACAAATTTACTCCTTGTTTATATTTAGTTATAGTTCTAACCCTAAGGATTTATTCGTGCCACCAAACTTGGGAGGACAAACGTTGTTGTACTTATTAAAATCACGTGACCGCACGTGATGGTCAAAAGAGCTGACTGACCTACTTTAACCAAGTTTAGGGGCTGAGTTAGCTCAAGTTGAAGTCCAGGGGGCTATGTGTCTTGGTCATCCGAGTTTGAGGGCTGAAGATGTATTTTGGCCAAAGGTGAACAAAAGAGACGCACCAGATCATTAAAATCATTTAGAAAAAGGTTAAACCATCGAAAAGTCCTCCATTAATTTTAAAACTTACATATAGATACCTAACTTTAATTTTCCTACAATTATATCACATACTACCTAACCATAAATTTTTTTCAAATTCTAGGGGGGGGTGCCACCCCCCGTCCCTTCATAGATACGCCCCTGGGTACTATACACTGAGGCAAAAATATCAGTAGTTTATTTGCCTCTTTTGCCAAAAAATTACTACCTCTGTCCCATATTTTTTGCACCATTTGACTTTTTCACTTAGTTTGACTTAAATTTATTCATATTAGTATTTATTCAAAAAAAATTAAAAAATATATTTTTAGAAACTATATATCTTAATTTATCATTCTTATATAAAAATTCTTCATTTATATACTAAAATATTTAAAATAAAAAATTATAGATTAATTACTAAAAATAAATAGTGCAAAGAATATGGAACAGAGGAGTGTCATTTACTTGGTTTGTTTGCGTTTAATTTTGACTAATAATTCTAGAATTTTCTAGTTTTGGTATTTTCTGATAATAACGTTTGTGATAACTATTACCCTATTAATTCGTATGATAAATGATGACCCTTTTGACTTTTAACGGAAAAGAACATTTTGTTTAAGTTGGTTTGCAGAAAAGACAAATGAGTAATAGTAGTTTTTTTTTTTTTTTGTAAGGAAACTTGAAGGATTTCTAAAAAATGAAAGAGATGTAATACCAAAGTTTTGTAAACGAAGTCTTAAATTTGTCACTAATATTCTAGGTTGGGATTAAATCGGTTACTAAAATTTTTTTCACCAAATTCCTACTAATTTTTAAATAATTAAAATTGCCAATAATGTTTTAAATTTGCTCAAATTGACAGTTAACTATTAAAAGGCTAACAAAATATGGGTAAAAGTAGCATGTTATGAAATTTTAATTTAAAAATGTTGCTTTTAATAAATTTTTGAGGACTTTAGATAAGTTATCCATCTTTTCTTATTGGTCACTTGAAGAAAAAATAAAAAGGTTTTGGGATCAAATTCCTCTTCTTCCATCTCATCCATCATATTCTTGAACTTCAAAAATAATAAATATCTCGTCAAATTCACAAACAAGCCCAGCTCTGGGCCCATTTACACTGTTAAAAACCCCTTCGGAACCGCTGCTAAGTGGGATGGCGTCATTCCCAACTTTTGTCATTGTCGCCCTTCGGCTAGAGCTTTTGTTTTTTTGTTTTTGTTTTTTTCAATAATGGCTTCTAATAGCCCTTAATCAAAAACCCAAATCCAATCCTTTTTATGTGAGGCCTAGATCTCAAGTCAACACAAAAGTAAATTGGATCTTAAACCTTGAACCTCCAATTTCAATGACTTCATAACTAAAAACACCTACAAGGAATAGCCGGTGAAAAAGAAAATTAACTGAGAAAATCAAGCAGGTCAAAACCATGAAATATATCCAATATGGAAGCTATGAGACCGTAAGAGAAAAGGATAAATTATCTAAAATCTTTGAGTTTGTTAAAAGTTATATTATCACCCTAAAATTTTAAAATTTATTATTTTTTTTATTAGTTTTTTAATGATTTGTGGCAAATTTGAGCCAATTTTAAAATATTAATAGATAATTTGAACCATCTTAAAACAATAGCGACAATTTCAGACAAAAAAAGTTAGTGGTAAATTTAGTCTTAACTCAAAATATTAGTTATAAATTTCGCTCATTTGCTTAAGTTTTTGAATAATTTTTTAATAATGGAAATAAAACTTCTAAACCATTTAATATTTTTTCCAGCTTTTAAAATTATTTGCTGACGCCATTTCCGGATAGGGCCGACAGGTAGATTAAATTTGAAGTAACAGAACTCTGTCAACCTCTCAGTTTAAAAAACAAGAAAAACATGCATGGTATTGTAGATCAGCCTACCGAAAAAAAAAAACCCTGGCCGACAGCTTCTCTCCAACGCCATCGTTCTTTCCCTATATTCTTTGTGGTTCTGGTTAACCTTGAATTCCAATTCAGGTCTAGTAAATTGATTTATTATCATTATTTCACTCAATTATTTTTAATTACTTTAATCTCATATATCTTCTAATTCTTTTCTTTCTCTTTCTCCACAAAACCTCTTCATCACTACTTATTAAAGCATAATTTATTTTATCAGATACTCTATGATAAATAGATTTTGGGTAGTTCATTTTAAAATTGGTAATTATGAGAAGAACTACAATAAAATGGTATGTGAAAGCAGTTGAGGCATAGGTGGTAAGACATTTATGAATATTGAATAGCATAATGATGTCATTTTATTTTTTCATTTTTTTTAAATCATCATCCAAATTATATTATTTTATAGTTAATAAGTCCAATTTCTTATTGGTTTAATAGCCCAACCATGTGTTGGTTTGTTAGTTTATTTTTTTATTTATATTTTTTGTTCTATCTCTATCAATCTGTAGGCTTTAATACTGAATATTATCTGAAAATATGCAACACATATAATTGAGTTAAACGTCCTTTGCTCCTCAATATTGTATTTCATTAATTGATACTATACAGGTTATAGTTAATAAAAATGATCTTTTATGAAATAAAAAAAAAATGGTTCAATATATACGGATAAAACAGTCTCATATTGGCAACAAATACTTGGGGTATAAGGAGAAAACAAGAGCTCAAGAAATACTTCATTCGTCTCAAATTCATTGTAACGTAATCTAGTTTGTGTTGTTCTCAATTTATTGTAACATTTTAATATTTTATAAATCATTTTATTATACTTTTTAATATTTTAATATTCACTTATTATTTTTTTATATAAGAGCAAAAATTAAATAATAAAAACAAAAACAATATTAAACTTCTGTTCTTATTTTCTGTGATAAATCTAAGTATTTCAAATATTTTGGGCTGAGGGAGTAACAGAGAAGACCATTATTTAACCACGTGTTTGGATAATAGGATTATAGTGGAAACCACGTAATAAGTATATTTAAGCTCCAATTTTTGGTTGCTCTCTTTTTAGATTCGGTCAATTACAAATCAATTAAATAGAGAAAGTGTAGCATTCGATTTTTCATTTTCTTCTTTGTTCCAAGTAAGCGGGTGATTGAATCAGCCATTATTTAAAAATAAATGGTATGAACGAGTTGAGAATACGAGACGGTAGATTCCAAGACACTTGTCCACTCAGTCATATCACTAATATTCGCCATTTGCGGAACGAGATATAATGCTTCATATATGATCACGAATCGTGATGCCGGTGAGAAAACAACAAATCATCCATCAATATGAGACCTACATGATTTGTTGGGTCTCAATTCTTGATCGAGAGTCCTAATATAATTAACAAACAAGTAACTAAAGCTTTAAACTAGTGATTAAAGTTTGTATTTGCTAGGCTAAATTATAGAGAAAGTTCTTATAAGCTTTAGTGTTGTTATCTTTTAGCGAATTATAATTTATTGATTGTTATATTTTTATCCTAAATTTATTAAAATTGTTTCATTTTAATTGATGAAATTCATTAACTTAAAGTAATTGTTTAATATCAACTTTTATAATTTTAACTAAAAATATTTGGTAACTGTATTTTAATAAATTTAAGTCAGGTAACAATTTTTTAATAGTTAATAGACAATTTAAGTTAGTTATTAGTTTTCTTTTTTTGAATGAAATAAGTCCAATTTATAAAACAAAAAAATTCAATTTTTAAAAATTATCTATTAGCGGTTGAAAAATGATTATGCAATTTAAATTTAGTAGAATTAAAACAATTATTAGAGTTTAAATTATGATTTTAAGAGTTGATATCAAATAGTTATTAATCTAAGTTAACATATTTTGTTAAATGAATAACCAAATGAAATATTTTTAATAGATTTAAAACCACAGTAGAACAACCAGTAGGTTAGAGATTATAAAAGAGAATAATAGTTAATAATTAAGGATTATACACGTAATTTACATGTATCCATTAACAGATGCCTAAGGTTCAATCTCTTAATCCTCACTTAGCCTTAATCTCATATTATATCAAAAGAAGAAAGAAGCGTATAAATATCATCTAAAACAACATCAAAACAAAAATCTAGCGGACATGATGAATAAGCTAAAGTGGAATAATAACCCACTACAAAGACCCAATTCAGTTTAAGCAAACTTAATCTAAAATGATTTATTTTTATTTTTATATAATTTTTACTTAGAACTAATTTTATTCAAAAGTCAATATTATATAGATATAATAATTTTTTTAAAAGTAAAATTTCATGATATTAATAAATTTTTATAAATTTTTCTATTTCTAGGCATTAAAAAAAATTCATAAAAATTTAATAAGATTGTAAAAATTATATTTTTAATGCATTATTATGCCTTTACAATATTAATTTTTAAATAAAATTAATTTTAAATAAAAAAATATAAAAATAAAAAAAATTATTTTACATTAAATTAATTCAAGTTAAAATGAATTGACATCTCACTATTCCCAAACTAAAAGAAACCCAATCTTTACTTTTCTTTCAACAGCTGCTTGCAAAATTGCCTAAAGTCTCCAAGCAAGCTACATCATATGGCAAAGAATAAGACAAAAGTGGAGGCGCATTTTCAGGGTCTATTGCCAGAATACCTACAGCGAACGTTCAAAGCAACCAAAGATAAAAAGCACATACGTTTCAGCCACATATACATGGCGACGATCTCTTAACTTATTAGCTTAAGTTTTTTTGGCATAATTGGGAGTTTATGGCAATCTATTCATCTTTTGATTGGTGGATCTCGTTACAAGTGGTATTATTGTTTATGGTTAAGCTGGGTCAGATGAGGTGCTCAAGTTTGATACACAGGTTGACAATATAATATAAACAATAAGATAATTATATAGGGTTGGTAGTTTCTGCCAAAGCTATTGGCGACAATGAATCGTATTTGGCGGATTTCTCTGGTTCTCTCGTTTTTTAACTGGTAATTTTTAATTATAATAGCCTTCTGAAATTTCTTTGAGAACAACTTGGGATCTGTTGTTAAAGTTTTATGATTTCTAGCATAAGTAGATGTGTGAAGAATAAAAGTTGTATTTCATCGGGTGCTAAGTAAATCCTATTCAATTAATGTTATGGATCCACGAGGGAAAATTGAAAATCAAGGTAAAGATATTCATGTTCGTCCAAATAGCTCTAAAATGAGAGAGAAAAGTCAAACCAGAATCATCATCACATGGAGGCATCATTGATAGAGTTCGTCCAAATAGTAACTCTATTCAATTTTGTTTATTATTCTTTGAAAAGAAAATGGGCCAAACTAGGCCCAACTAGAATCTCATGGACCAACCAACAAGAATCAATTCATAGAGATCAACCCACAATTATAAATGGGCCAAACTAGGCCTTACCGGCCCGACTGGACTAAACCACCACTTTGTTTACTTTCGAATACAGACAGTTGTACTGGGCCTTACACTGAAAACCCAAGCCGGGGAAAATGTAGGAATTTAGAAAGCCCAATAGTTTTTTTTTTTTTTGCTCGCAAACAAATGAAAGTCGAAATTGAAAACGTTAAGAGTTCTTTTTGAAACGTCAACAGTTGTAAACAAATTTACATGAAAAAGAAAAAAAAATTTTCATAAAATAATTATGGAAAGAAGTTATAAGCATAAGTAAGCTGTTCACCCTTTCCCATTAGGCCAGGGTTTAATTTTTTTTTTTCAGGTCGCCATTTTTCTTTGAAATATGAAAAAAAAAGGAAATGGTTTAGAATATGATTGTCCTGGTTTGACCTTTTTTTTTTAAATATATTCACAATAGTTATTGGGAAGGAATCTTAAAAAAAAAAAAGGAAGAACCTTGTGACAGAAACCAAATGAGGCAATTCAAGGGTTAGCTTTGAGTTTATAATTGTCATTATGCGTCCGTTCTACATCACAATATGTTTAAGAAGAAATTATAAAAAATGGATTGACATAACTTAACGAAACATTAGCTTAATTTATCACCCATTTGCCACTAAAGTCTTTGTTTGTTCACATTTTCGAGTAAATTTTTTATTAGGAGCAAATGTACCACCGACAATAAAAAGTTAACGGAAAATGGGAAAATAGCAAGTTTAGAAATATCGATTGATTGTGTAATTTTCAGAAAATCTGAAGGACTTGGCTAATCTTCTCCTTTTCCTTTCGTGTAGAAAAATGTTAAAGCCTAAAGGCATACATAAGTTCAAACAAATAGTATTACACTGACAAATTCTTTAGACCTATAAATTTAGAGCTTACTTAAAGAGAGTTTGTTAATTTCCCGTTCTTTTGGTTTGGTTTGGTTTTGTTTTTTTGTTTTTTAAATTTTATTTCTATTTTTTCATATTTCTAAAATAATAAAATAATATATTTTTATTAAAATTTAAGTGTGAAAATTCAAATAAAGTAATACAACCTCACAATTTTAGTAAAACTCAAATAAAGCAATGTATTTCACAATTTTAAAATATGTTTTCAAAAATGTTGAAAATAAGATTTTTATGGTTTCATTTATTTTATTTTTTATGTCAAAATTCGACATTTTGGTTCAAAGAAAAATAGAATTTTTTATAATTGAATAATTACCAAACCAGCAACTTACGTTTTTTTCCAAGCAACCCAAGGTTCCAAAGTTTGCCAATTTTTCCGCTTTCCGTCGTAGTTTTCAATGGACAGACAGATTAAATGGGTCCCAAACTACAACAACATTAGTAAATTTGGTCCCAAACTATGGTAAATCTATATCTTTGCCACTTTGAAACAGAACATGTGATTCATCCAAATGGAACAACTCTCACTAACATGGTTCGAATCTTGTCATCATCCCTTCGGTGACGTTGCAATTATTCTCCCCCTCGGAAAGAGAGAAGGGAACAAGAGAACTAAAACTAAGAGAAAAAGGAAGATCCAATATGCGAATGAACAGTACGAGCATGGAATAGAAATGCTAGTTGGACTTGTCCAAGTCCAAGAAGGAAGCATATGTTCTGTTCTCAGATTTAAACAAATCCTCTTGAGGACGACGTCCCACCGATGGAAAGAATGGAATTACTGCAAATTGTTTCCAACGATGTAGACACTTTAATTCTTCACATCTTTGAGTCATCCATGATAGGAAATGTTCCACATTTGTTGAAACGCACAATAAAAAAAATTAACAAAAACAACAACAATTACACAAAGAAACCTGATCTGAAGATGACCAAACCTACCAACTCCAGTGAAATCACCTCCGTTTAGTCCAAGAGTTCAAAATAATCTTTGATGGTGGGCATAAATCTTATTAGCCATCCACTCAGTTCAATAAAATCATCCATGATTATTCACTCATCTGCAATTCAAGATTCATATCTATAGAATCATTTATTTTTTCATCTTTAATTTAAGATCCATGCGCATATTTGGTTATGGTTTCCACCCACATCCCCCGACCCCCATAAACAAGATTGTTCATAAACTCGACTGTTTGTGGAACATGTTGATGTGTGTTTGCTTTTGTTACATCAAAGAGTTCATTAATATTGTTCACGAGCATGTTCTTCCCTTTGGTTCATGACATGCATGTTGGGATGTTCACTTGACAAACGAATGCTCTTTTATGAACAAGCCAAACAAAGAAAATAGTTTTTTGTGTGGGCTAGGAGCTAAATGAACGAATAGAAGAACCATTATGTGTGTTTGTTCGATTCATTTTGCAGCCCTACACAGACAAACAAACAAACAAAAACAAGTTAAAAGTGAGGACAGACACCCATTACAACAGGGGAAGCGTGGAGCTTGCAGAATCAGAAATCAGAAAGCTAATGCCATCAAGTAGTCAGCTCTCCCCACCAGAAGCCAACATTCCAAAGAAAAAGGCACAACCACAGACTATTTGACATTATTCAAAGTGCCATACAACAGAAGCCCTTTGGTCAAAACACAAAACGGAACCTCTCCAATGGAACCCCAGCTCAGCCCTCACACAAAACTTCGCAGAGAAACTGAAGGAAACATAATAATCTAATCGACTAGCATCTTATTCTTATGAAAGTGACCAAATTTGCTTACTACGAAACAAAGCACAATGATTACTAGTATTAAACTTTTTCTTATGCACACACACTTCCTAGACTGATATCTGGCCACGTTCTATGATTCCACCTATTATAAAAAATATTTGGCTGCAAAGGCAAAAAAAAAAAGATGTGTCGACCTAACACCCTATACAAACCAATGAATTGATCTTGCAGCTAACCAGAAACCAGAAATCACCCAAAATCAAAATAACTGGGGGAAAGAATTCAAAACCACAGAACTCCTTAGACCTAGCACCCAAAACGAGCAGAAACTTGTTAACCCCAACAATCAAAACAATTTGAAAATTGTTAGACCTGAACCGAGATCAACCTACGGCCAGAAATTACTTGAAGCCTAATGACCATAACCCGTGTAGTCCTTGATCCAAAATGACTTAATATCCATATGTGAATGGTTAAACCAATTAACCTGAAATGACAAACTTGTACCCGATCCAACCCACCTGTTTGACATCTATAAAAAGGGATTATATAGATCTCCAAAGATTTAACGGGTAACAAAATTTACAATGTACTTCTTGTTTTAGTATCAGACTACCAATTAACTACTTTACCTGGTGCATTCAACCACACACACACCTATAAATGTGCAACCTCAGAAAACCAGAAACACTAATTCTTAGCAATAACAGGGGTCAGCAGACGGAATATTATGTGTCATCCCTATAGGAAACAAACAGTAGCCGTAACTCCAATGACCATTGAAATTTCTGCCCTCCACCAACTCACAAATAACTCATATTGCACCACAGACAGGGTCACAGGGCTGTTCAGTCTGCAACGCAACTTTCTTTTAAAACACTAGCAGCAACACATCACATTTATATCCAGGAAATTCACATTCCATGGTCATGTATATGTGAACATGTGCCAATCATGCTAAACCATGGAGGTTTATCAACTGGAAACAAAGATATGAAGGCGCTATGGGATTAAAAGCATCACATCCATAAGGACAAGTAGTAGAAAGAAATTCAATGGAAGTATCAAACAAACAAAACGGATGAAACAATACAAGAAAGAAAGAAAAGAGGAACTCTAGAAAGTACGAAGAGAAACTGCTCAAACTAATAGCCACCAATTTCAATGATAAATGTCATCAGTACATAAGCCAACCTCCAAGATGACAACCTCTAGAACTTATTTCTTCCCTTGATGACAATGCCAAGAATATCAAGGATAAAGAAACTTCTCTGACTAGATTGTGTTCTTAAAGAAGCTTCAACAAACTCTAATGGCAACCTACAAATGTGTTGGTACTTTTGTTGATTATTAATCCTATTCCTGTGCTGCATGATTCCAGTGTTTTGAAAGTTCTTATGTTACTAAACATGGGGAAGACACAAATTTAATGGAAGAAAATTTGAATAAAGTTGGAAAGAAAAGAACTAAAAACTCAAGATCTCCTATTAATAAAACATTCTGTTGAATCTTGAGTGACCTTCGAAACTCTTCCCCTTTTCCCATCTATCCACCGGGAACTATGAAAAAAGAAAGATGGGAAATTACCAATTAGCAAGAATCCTGTGTTGAAGAAGAAACCATCTTTTACAACCCACTGGTGGTGAGGAAACCTTCCGCTACACATTGCACCACCAACATCCATCTCCTACTCAGCAGCCCATCACAGCACAATTGTAAACAAAATTGCCCAATGGCTTCCTGGCAAGCAAGTTCCATTGTGGAGGGCCATCACTTGGAACCCATGAATTCAGCTCTATGAAGCCTTCACCCAAAGCCCTTGGTCCACCGATCACAATGAGGCAATCTCCACATGCTCTGAATGCCAGGCCCCAACCATTTAATGAAACTGCCCTTTCAGGCAGTCTCCCTATGGTTATCCATGATCTTCTCCCCTTATCATATTTTTTAATTTCCATGTCAGCATGATCTGCTGCATACAATTCATTATTCACAACAGCAACCAGGGGCGGAGCACCAGCAGCTGCAGGCACCTCATTCTCCCCAGCTACAGCATTCCTAGCAGGGGACATGTTAGGAATTTCACTCCACTTTTTAGTCTCCAAATCATACTCCTCACCACAAGTGAGAACACTCAAATCACTTCCACCAATACCCCCAATAACATAAAATTTTCCATCCATAAATACTCCAGAACACATTTTCCTAGGTTTAATCATGCTTGGAAGAGTTTCCCATGTCTGGTTCTCCGAATTGTACATCTCAGCAGAGCTCAGGATATTTCCCTGAGGATCACAACCACCAGCAAGTATAGCAATCTCCCCCAGACTGGCAGATCCAAACAAGCACCTGGGAGCATTCATCTTCATCCCTGAAGTCCATGAATTGGTCAAAATACTGTATCTATATATTACATGGGACATCACCTCCTTGCCAAAAACAAGCAACTCAGTGCCCACAGCCAAAGATTCTTTATCAGAGAATATAAAGCAGCCATTAGAAGGCATCGGAGGAAGATGCATCCACCGGTTGCAGATAGGATCAAATGCTTCCCACTGAAGGAGGTGGCAGGAGAAGTAAACCCAATGCTCAATCACACCTTTCTTCCTCCTCAACTTGTAGATCTCTCCACTCCTTATTAGGGACCTGAAACCCTTATTCAAAGAGGCGATGGTACCATAATCGGACCTGGAGCACTTCATGATACAGCTTATTGAATTGTCTCGGCCAATATGCTGGATGAGGGAATCCGAGTCCAGAGATGAATCACCAGCATGGTGCCGGTAACCATCATTAGACTGCTCAGGAAAATCTGGGTTGCCACTGCTGTTAGATTGCTCATTGGTGACATTGTCACCAATCTCACTGGATGGCTCATATGAACCTTGTTCAGTGTCAGATAAATGATCTCCATCACCATCATCATCAACATCTCCACCATTATGATCATCACCATCATTAACATATACATCACCAAATTTTTCAGGAGGAATTCCACAGCTGCCACGGAAATTGGTTAAATAGTTATTCCCATCAACATCGGAATCCTGGGGACTTTGGCCAGAATCTGAGAGCTTTGGGGACTTGGTATGTCGACAATCATCGGATCCAGTGTCGAAGTCCAGAGGTCGCTTGCCCTTTCCAATGAAAGACATACAAGACCAGTTGGCTTCTGGCTGGCAAGAGCTGGCAAACACTCTGGAAACAAGACAAGACTCGCAGGGCCGCTCCTCCAACATGACTCTTAGCCTTTCCAAGAGGGAGATAAAAAGAAAATGGAACTTTATTCACAAAACTTCACAAGTCAATCTAGACAGCATTACGGAATCGATTTGAGCTCAACCCCGCCGAAGATAGCGCCCCAGATCACGCAGGAGACCCAGAAACCAATACCTATTCAGAAAGACATAAAATTCCAACAAAGAACAAAAAAGACCAGATTAAAACATTTGAATTGCTAATAAATTTTCACGCCGAAACAATCTAGGAGCACAATTCAACAAAGTAAGCCATATAAATATAAACCAAAAATTGATCTGAATTAAGTGCTATCGGAGCAAAAGAAAACATCAAAATCGACATCCAAAACAGCGAATTCAATCGGAAATTCCCGATCGAACAATCTCCAAAACGGAAAACACCAGATCTCGGAATCCAAACACGAGCACAGACGAAATCGGAAAACAAATCCAGATAATGAATCAGATCTGATTCCAATCCAATACTCCGAATGCAACAGCATCGCAAGCAGCAGAAAAGCAAATCGAGAAAAAAAAAAACATAAAACCGAAACGCAAAACAGAAAAGATAGAAAATCAAAAGCAACAAAAAAAATTAAAAAATAAAAACAAAGACAACGAATAGTAATCGAAATGCGAGGAGGACTCACTGATTGGATGGTATTGGAGAAAAGGAAAAGAAAATGAACTTGATTGGAAACTGTTTTTTTTCCCCTTAGAAAATTAGAAGAATAGCGTTATCACTATCTCTCCCACTTGTTTCTCCCGCTTCTTCTTCTTCTTCTCCTCCTCCTCCTCCTTCTTCTCCTCTATGCCGCTTCTGTTCCTCTTCCCATTCTTCTTCCTTAATTTCCCTTCACGAAAAAAAACACCAAAACACCAAAATAACGCTCGCTTCGGTTCTGGCTTTGCAAGAAGCAAAATCGTCCAGAGCTCCTCTTTATCTCTCTTAAACCCCCGCTCTCTCTCCCCGTCTCCCTCTCTAGTCTATATTCTTTTTTTTCTCCCTCTTAATTTTATTCCTTGATTTTCATTTTCAAAATTAATCAAGAATTAATTTTTACTTTTAAGATTGACACGGCAACTTTTTTGTGTTTTTATTTTTCACTGGTGGAGAAAACAAAGACGGGAGAGGGGGAGGAGGAGGGTGGTGGTTGGGCCCACTGGAGGGTCAACCGGCAACTGGTGAGCGCCGGTGCCGACACGTGTTGACTGAGAGAATAAAAACCGCCCACGCCGGTGTCTACTTTTCCCTTTTTGCGGGTACTTTAAATCGTGGACGACTCCGACTCCGTTACTTATACGTCTTTTTCTTGTCACTCTCGTCCAACTTCTCGTCTGGGTCAATTTCTCGTATACGATGAAGACGGGTTCTCTGCCGCGGAGCTGCTTCCGTCTGTCGTGGTCTGGGTAAACTGAGGTAAAATCTAGGCCCGCTGGCTACAATTTTTATCATTTTCTTTGATAAGTTATAAAAGATTTGTATTAGAATGTAATAGTAAAATATTGTGTTGAAAAATATTTATCATTTATAATTGTGTTGTATATTAATTGGAGAACAAGAACACCGAATAGTAGCATAGTCTTGAGCCGAAATGAAGAAATTGGAGAAATTTCGGAAAAGGCTTCCAAGATCTCATGCTTGAATTTAATGGTCCTTAAACTTTCAGTTATTCCAGTCGAAACCCCATTATGCAGTAGCAAAGGTTTTGCGCTGGGGATCAGCAGTGATCATCTTGGCACAGAAACACGTCCGGAAGAAATTTTGAACATTTAAAAAAAAATCCTCAGAATCCTATGCTTTACTTTAATGGTCCTCCAACTTTTTTATCTTGCAATTGACCCCTGCTTCTTGGTAGTAGCTTTTTGTACTCTAGCCTCGCCAGCAAGCTGCGAACTATCTGTATACATGATTAAATCCAGGTTTAGTCCATTAAATATTGCTCTTTTTTGTCCTACTAATTCTCAAAAATTATCTCCTAATAAACAGACCCCTAATTTCAACCAAAGCAGCTATATTGTTTTGTTGTTGTTTTTATGGATCAATGGTTGAGGCCACTTTTACTTACTAAAATCCCACCCTTTGGCGTTTTGATCCCAAACTTTATCTTTTCAAGAATCTGCTCCAATTTTTTGTATTTATTTGAATTCTATAAAAAGCTTTTTATGTAGCAAATTTTTGTTGGTTATATTTACTGGCCACTTCTCTATTTTCTTTCTTCTTTGATTTTATTGAGTATAGCTCTTAAAATCTTTTGATTGTGTCTTTTAATCCCTAACATTTACTGGTAGCGATTGCGCCCTTAATTCTTAGTAATTCCTCTTTTTCTTTTTCTTTTTTTACGGATTAATGGTTAAGCCTCTTCACCCTATTGGTCCCCAAATTTTATTATTTGATCAGTCCATCTGGTACTACTTTGAATTGAACCTGCCACAATGCACGGGTTTTTGCACCTCCTGAGTTCATTGGACAGAATAACAACATTGACCCTAGTTATGAGATAAAGGTAGTAATTGTTAATTATCCGTTTGACTAGTCAATTTTAATTGATATTATAAACCATCATAATAAGTATGATAATAGTCACAATTAAACAGTACTGACTTTGTTTTTTTGACTAGTCAAGTTCCTTGTCCATAAATCTGGTGAATAATTAATACGTTATTGCTTTTAATTTATACAAACAACAAAAAGAATGGGGAGGGAATAACCATGAGTAGAAGGTGAAGCATAAACCAATATTAAAAGGAAAAAAAAATATCAACACGTAATTTTATTTTGGAGCATCTATAGTATAATGAATTGATATATAAAAAGGAAAAATTACAAATCCTCCCCCCCCCCCCCCCCCCAACCCAAGGTTTGGCAAAACCTATAGTTTTGTCCTAACTGTTTCAAATATCTACACTTACCCCTACCAAATTAACTTAATCATTCACCATTAGTACACAAAGGGGAAATGATTAACTTTGCCATCTTAACCTTCATTTTTAAAAACATTGTCCCCTAACCACTAAAAATATTCAAATATAACCAATAAATCTTTTGGGGGGGACTTTGTCATCACCATCGTCGCCCCTCTACTCTCCCTACCCTCACCATCGCCGCCCCTTTCTCTCTCTCTCTGCCCTTACCATCGCCAACCCACTCTCTCTCTCTACCTTCACCATCGCCATCTTCGATCATTCATCGGCTGCCCATAGCCTTGCTCTCTACCCAATCGTCCGTCGACTACCCACAACCTCACTCTTTGCCCGATCATCCATAGCCTACCCACAACCTCGCTCTATTGATCTTCCTCTCTCCTTTCCTATGATGAATTAGTGGTTTTGATTGCAGCTTTAACTCCCTTGGAGCAAGCCATTTCCCGATTCCCAACTCTCAGTCATCCGACAAATTTTGCACATTCAACTCCCGATTCTCAGTCATCCAACGAAATCTGCATAGTCCCTCTCCTGATTCCCAATTTCCCATCCAAACAAACACATTCAACTACCTCAACAATCTCATCCCTTCTTTTTATGTAGTTCGAGGAAAACATCGGCCATAACCGACGAATAGATTAAAGACACCACGAACAGACTGAAGCAAAACCAACAATTCATCTAGGTGCTGAATGATACCGAACAAACCGGAGAAGAAATGTGACAGGTACAAAGCAATCTACAGCTTCTACTTCGAAGACGGTGATGGGCTCGACGATTGTGGGTGGCGACCAGACGGTCATCCTTCTGATTTTGTTTCTGGATTACGATTCTCAATTCCCTCCGATTGGCATGAGTTTTTTTCTTTTGTTTCTAATTTGTGAAGATATGGAGAAATTAGCAGAGATTGAGTTTCTAGTGATGGCTGAATGATGAGCCATGCAAATGTTGATTGATTCATACATAAGGTTTGGTTATTTATGGTTAAATTTAGTTGTTCTTCCGTATTGAAAGAGGAAAAACCCAACAATCGGGCAGTGGATGGCAGCAGAAGGGAGTAGGGTGAGATGTTGAAGTTAGAGGAGGGTGCAAAGTTCCAACAGAAGAATGTTATGATAGTAAAATAGAGTTCTTCCTTTTTTTTGTTTTAACAGTTATTAACGGAGTTAAATTTTAGGAGGTAAATGCCAGTAGTTTTTGAAATATTTAGAACACAATTGTAGGTTTTGCCAAACCTTAGGGGTTTTTTTTTGTAATTTTCCCTAGATAAAAATTGGTCTCTTTAAGATATTACCGAGCATTAAAATGAGGAGACCTCTAAATTCAATACTTTATATAGAAGAATTTTTGGATCAACCCAAATATAACCTCTTACCTAAGTTCCTGACCCTCTTTCATTCAAATTAATCCACATTAGTTTTAGCTCCTAATTGATTTTCACTGCATGTAGAACCGAACCTCAATTTCTCTTAACAAGTACATATCATTATAATTAACATTTTGCCTGACAAATTCTTGCCTAACTTTCTAGACTAGCTATTGCAATGAACTGTGTCTTATAATCCCCCCTCCCCCGAATTCACTCATTTTTTAAAATGTTTATTCATTTTCAAAACATTTTATTCTCATTTTTATCTTTTTTTTTTTATTTAGAACCATTATCATTTAAAAATTAATAATTTATCTTCAATTATATGAACTTTATGCTTTATAACTAAAATTAAGCATTTTATAACAATATTTAAATCGTGGTTTTAAATTTTTTTAATTAAGCATTTTATAAAAATATTTAAATCATGGTTTTTAATTTTTTAAAAAAAATTTGTTAAATGTTAGATTTCTTGTTATATATTTTTAATTAATAATCACCACTTAAAAGATAATCACCTCTAATCATTTTCTTAAATTAATCACCTCTAATCATTTTCTTAAATTATCTACTAATAAAGGTGTAAAATTGGGCTCGACCTGCTGGCTCGGTACGGCTTAGCTTGTGCATGGCTCAATCGAGCAGTTTTTCGGTGATTCATGACCCATGACATCTGCCCTTTGCATGTTGTGCCAAGTTGGGAAAATGACAACCTAGCTTGGCACGCGAACGACTTGGCTAGCAAAAAATTTAAGGCTGTTTTTAGTTCCATAAATTTTTTTAATTTTTCTGGAAAATTTTCTAAAAATTAGAAAATGAAAAGAAAACATGTTTAATTAAACTATTTTCTTTTCCACTTTTCTTAGAAAACATTTTTTTTTAATTTTATGAAGATATGGAAAACATTATTTTTATTGTTTTCCAAGTTTTCTAACCCCTCTCTCTTGCGTTCTCTATTTTTCCTGACTTGAGACTTTCGGCTCTCTCGATCTCCACTTCCGTCCTTGCCATATCTCACTTTCCCACCATCTGACCAAGCCACTTCTCACTTTCCACTACCATCTAACCAATCTCCCTGTCAGTGTCGTCCGACCAGCACCATTAAACTCCTTCGACGCAGTGCTAGTCAACTTATATCTTATCGACTTCAATCACTAAATCCTCTCATCCTTCCTTCAATTACAAGCGACTAAGCTGCCCTTGGGGAATGAAGTGAGTCTAGGGAAGCAATAACAGCGGTATCGGAGCTCTAAGATTGCGAAATCAACAACGGAAAGTGGGATGCCAATAGTGAAATGGTGGTGCATACATAAGGAATAGATAAATTGAGAGCCTAAGTGGCAAAGATCAAACAGTTGGGGGTTGGCTTTGTGAATTTTACATTTTTATTTTTGAAGCTGATAGTCTTGGGAAAATATTCTATTATAGTCCATAAACTTTCCTTCAGCTTTCAAATAAAAGCATTGAGCTTTTCCAATGTATTGTACATGTATATAATCATATTTAATTACTTTAAAACAACTAAATATGTTTTCTAAAACACACTTTGGGAAATTGTACATAGAAAATGAAAACAGATAACAGAAAATGAAAAGGAAAAATGTTTTCTACATCCAAACACTTCCTAAATCTTTCTAATTAATTTTCCAGTCATGTTTGCCGCATCAACACCACATCAGCACGACATGGCCTCGGCTAGTTTTTCAAATTCTTTTGTGTTTTGCCATTTTTTCTCTGGTCAAAATGCATTAGTTGGCCCTTTAACTTTATCAACTCAAGCGAGTTAATCCTTTATGAGTGACTCAGTGCAACCTAGTCTCTTAACTTTGCAAAATATAACAAGTTAGTCCCTGATTAAATGAAATAGAAAATGACATTTGTTCCTCTGTTGTCAGCTCATGGCAGCGTCTTCCCAAGGGTCATTCGACAATTCCCCATTTTCATCCACCGCGAGGCATTATAGAATGGCAGCAACATTGAATCAATTGTAGCATCATCGACGATTCCCCATTTTGGATAGCATCGTCAAATTAATTGCACACATCATTGAAGCTGCTCTAGTTCAAGGACCCAACCTTTGTTACCCGAGGCGTTACTCTGTGAGGCGTCATCTCTGCCAACACCTGCCTCACTGTTAAGGGAGCCAAAGACGTCATCCGTATCCACTTCATCGCCGATTCCAAAAAGGAGAAGGAGTAGTGGATCAATTCGATTGGCAGACAAGTTGCCTCTGTCCTCCACTACTACCTCAAATCCTTCTGGCAGACGAACTGCCTCTGTCCTCTACTAAACGAAAGGCCTCAAATCCCTCCGCAATTACCTCAAACCCCTGGGTTGATGAGCCCGCCACTGTCCCTGTGACTGTAACGCCATGTCAACTTAAAAGACGTATAAGTTGAGGGGCTAACACGTTTCATCAAAAAAGTTAAAGAACTAATTTGCACTGAGTCAAACAAAAATGACAAACTTGTTCAAGTTTGTCAAGTTAAAGGACCATATGTGCATTTTGGCATTGTTCTATATCCAAAATAAAAAAAAATAGGGGGTTATTTTTTTGGGCAAAGATGTAAATTATAAATATATTACAAAACTCAAAAAAACACTAAAAATATATTTAAAAAATGGCAAGTGAGTTAGACGCATGTAATTAAATACTACGGTATACCACAGGTAATAGGAATGCGATACAAATGTTTTCGCACTTTGTTATTTTATCGCCTGATGTACTACGACATTTTGCGGTATTTCGCATAGTACTCATTTTTTTGTGTACATTTTATTCAAAAATCACAGTATACCGTTAATGCAGTAAGGTACGTACTATGGTATTTTATTTTTTACGTATGTGTGCGATATTTTTTTTTTTTTGTCATTTTACACCAAAATATCATAAATATATAAAAAATTAAAATATAATTAATTCACATATTATAAAATAAATATTTAATTTTATTCTTTTTGTTACTTTTCTTAGTTAACATAAAAATTTAATGGTTACTTAAGCCACCTAGGAACTCAATATGATATTGGAAAATGTATTGTTATTATTAAAGTATTATTTTTTTCTCTTATATTAATAAATTAGTTTCTTTCTAAGTATTATTTATTTTGCTTTATATATAACATTTTTTATATTTTTTGTATAAAAAAAATCTTTTATTATATATATTTGATAAATTATTATGAGAAAAATTAGAATACATATCAAATGTTAAAAAAAATATTGAATTTATGCCACCTTAAAAAAATATTTTAACATTTACTTTTTTATAAAAATAGTATTAGTATGCGGAGTGGTATACCGTAAAAATTTGAGGTATAGTGTACCAACCAATAACAATATTTAGCACCTTGATCACACATGTCAGGCAGGCATGCCAGCACGTAACACCTAAGGCAGTACACGCGTCACGGCTCATCGCAGCCAACTCATGTGCTACCCAACTCAACCCATTTTATGCCTCTATCTACCAAGTATAATTTATGATCCTTCTTTAGAATATACAGCTTTTCTCTAGGAAATCTTTAAACTTGTATTTTAGGTTTCTAAGTGTCAAAAAAAGAATACCAACATGTTGTGAGGTGCAATGATCAAGGCTTATTTCCTTTAGCATTAAATTGACTTAATTTAAAATTACTTATTTTCATATTTACGGTTTTTTCTCCAAACCCAATACCATTTGAAAGAAAATACTATATACATAAAATAATCCATAAATAATATATTTTTATAACACACTTAATATTTCTTTTTTGTGTCAAGCAGTGAAATTTCATAAAAATTTATATTTAAAAATTGAAATTCAATTGATTGTTTTATTTTTATAAGAATTACAATGTACGATAGGGTTGTAAGAGAAATTCTATTAAGGAATCTACCCTAGATCCTATCCCACATAATCTAAGCCTATTATTTGGTTAGAAACCAGAAAAACTTTTTGCACAAGTCAAGATTTGAATTCTGGTCTGCCACAAGAAATAGTAGGTAACATGTCAATTAGTCTACGGATCATCAGCTGTTGTATCTATTTAGTATAAGTTTTCAAATGTTATTAGTTCCAACTTCTGAACAATAATTTATCTAATTTAATTTTAAATGAGCTGGGTTTAAGGAGTGCCAAATTTTATTTGGATCGCACAAATGTTAGTGACTAAAATGTTAGGTTTTAAACTGCAATGCCTTATTCAATATTTAATCAAAGTTTTGAGGCCATTTTGCAATATTTAAACAGATAAAAGACTAAAATGAAAACTTTTGAAAAGCATATTAAGTAAATTATAACTTCTTAAGAAATTAGAGAATACATTATAATTTGAAGTGAGTTTAAAAACAGGAACAATATCGTAAGTTGCCTATAAACAATTACTGAAAAATATTATAAAAATTTTGAAACTACACTTAAAAATGTGATATTTGTAAAATAAAATAAAAAAAAAAAGGAACAGAGGATCGAGCAGGAGAAAAAGAAAACATCTCCATCACCTTTAGCTGTGCATAGATTCTCAATAATCATTTCAACTTTTGGTTATACAAATTATAATAATACACTATAGCCTAAAGTCATAGATAGGGTCCGCCTCCCACTTTGTTTCAAATACTAACTAAAAATAATCATCGCTGTCCTAAGGATTTTCCATCTCCCCCTTTCGTTTTTTTCTGTTGAAAAAAACAACCTCTCGCTTATCTAACCTTTTCCTTTTTATTTTCTAATTTTGTGGGCTTTGTGTGTTGCCCAACATGAAATGTTATACTCCCTCTATCTAAAAAAGAATAAAATATATTTTTTTATGTCTAAAAAAAGATAAAATGTTTCCTATTTTAGAAAGTTTTCAACATCTAATTTACCTTACTATCATCATTTAAACTCCTAAAATACAAAACCCAATAAAAAATCTCTTTTTAAATCTTCATTTAAACTTTCATTCCATCAAACCCCAAAAAAAATATTTTTTATTCATTATTTAAATTTTTACCACACGAACACCTTAATTTCTGTACCCAGAGAAACATTTCATCTATTATGAGACAAAGGGAGTATAAAAAATGAATAGACATAAAATTGTAGCTTTTCAGTTATTACAATGGAGTATTATTCATTTCTTTTGTTTGGAGTAATACGATAAAGTATTCATCAGTTATTTATTTATTTATTTATTTTCTCTTCACTCTAAAAAAAATGATGAAGAAGGTCATTTATACATATGTTGGATAACTTAATTAAAAGGAGAAAATTTGAATTAGATATAGTTAAGAAGGAGTATATTTATTGATTGGGGGAGCTTGCGGATGAGAAATCTTTGCAATAATGAGTCATGGTAATAGGTATTTGGCATGGAAGGTCATCAGTTTTCGTCCTCCTTCAAATATTCGCAATTCTACTAAAATTCCCTTGTGACTTTTCTTAGGCGGATAAGAAGATTTGCAAGGGAGGTGGATCTATTATGATAGGTGGAGTACTGATGAAACTTCAAAGGGTGACTCTCACCACGAAATTTTGAACTAATGTCTATCTGAATACATGTTCACACCACACAAATCATTATATATATATATATATATATATATATATATATATATATATACACTCGGTCCTATTTCATATTCTTTGATCAATTTTACTTTTATGTTTTTTTTTAATAAAATGTCATTTATCTCACTAATTGTAGATCTTACAACACCTACAACAAAAATAAAATACTAAAATACAGAGCTCAATTATAGGCATTATAATGCATCTTGAAGATATTGTACCATAAAAAAAAATTTCACGGATAACTTAGATAATGTCAATATTCATATTTATAGATATAAAGAGATAGATCGAAAGAATAAAAAGACAAACAAACTAGTAAACTAACTGGAAATACTAACACACTGGCTGGAACCAATGTATAGTTGGACTAACACATAACGATCCAAGTATAACGCTTGGATGAGTGATAAAGATAACAAAAACAAAAAAATAAAATGAAAATGAAACACAAAACCTTCGATCTATTATTTAGATATTGCTCATAGCTGCTATAAGCTCTATGTTGTATTCTTCGGGCATAGCCAAACCACCATTAATGAAGCAACAAATCATAATCCATTGTCAAGCCAACCACGATCCTTAATGTCTGCCAATAAGCTCATCTTCGGATAAAAATGGATCGCTAAAAGAAACAAATATGAAAAAAACATTAACAATGAAGATGATTGCACAATATAGGATCATAGATTGACCAATCAAGTTTGGACTGAGAGCTATGTCTAGCAGGATAGACAATGGATTGAAGAAGAAGGTTTGAAAGACTAAAATGAGGCGGAGCAACTAGGGTTTCTTACTTCTAATTCTAGGTTGTTCTAATCCCATTTTATTTCACTTTTTTTTTTTACTTAAGTTTGAATTGAATTTATTTATATTATCATTTTCTAGAAATTTTTTTTTTTAAAAAATCATTTACCATATGTGTGTGTGTGAATGTAAATAGTGAATGAAGCAAAAAAATTAAAACAGAAGTAGTAGATACTAATCAGTGCTCAAGTTCTAAATCCTGAAAGTTTATATACATTAAAATTCTTTTGCTTATATTCAAAAAGAAAAAAAAGATTCTCCTACATTAATTTTTTCCAAGTCACGGACGGTTGCCAATATTTTGTTCCTAATTAGTTAAATGGATAAAATCATTGTTTCAAAATTTGTACTGTCCCACACGATCAAGTGAGTTGGTGAAAGTGTAGGGACATTGGCTCCTATCATCCGTATATCCTAAGTTCGAGCCGCCCCTCCCTCCTTTTCCTTTCTCGAGCCGCTCCCTCCTTTTCCCTTTTGAAAACCAAAATTCTAAGTACAAAAAAAAAAACTTGTACCATACCAACTACTAGTATCATATTGTACCGATCAAAACAATTACTTGACTGGCTTGTCTGGTTCCATCTTCTATACCTAGTTTTATTGATTGGTACCGATCATCTTCGACTACCTCATACCACATTGTACCAACTACTAGTATTATCTTGTACTGGTCAAAACAAGTGCATGATTGGTTTGTCTGGTTCCGTCCTCTATTCCTAGTTTTACTAATTGGACCCGATCATCTTCAATTGTCTCTTATCACATCGTACTATTCTGGGACAAGGAGCAATGTATTTTTTCAAAATATTTTATTTATTTTACACTTTTAAATGAAATATATAATGATTATGTGTAAATAATTACTTGCACAATAGAATTTGTTTGATATTTGAAAGAATGTTGTATTTTTATTTATTTTCATGGCTTAGAATTATATTTTTATTTTATAAAAAATATTATTTAAATGTAAAAAACCTTGCAACTAATCTACTTTTATGTCATATACACTCGACATCCATATACTTTTAGTAGTTACATTCTATATATTCATATGTTATAATTATATGAATGGGGTCCCCCCAAACACACACACACACACACACGCATAACCGTATATCTGAGCTGCAATGAGATGGTTCTGTTATTGTACTGCCCTACTAAAATAACGTTACATCATCTGGTTTAAGATTCACAACCTTAGACCTTCTTACATTTGGTTGAAAAATTTGAATTGCAAGGGTGAGACTTCTAATGAGCAAAAGTGGGCATATATAGGGTTTCTACGAGAGTAGTATGACATTTGTACATGATCTAAACTAGACAAGAACCCAAAAGTACTTAATCCGTCTGACTCTGATAATATTTATTAAATTCATCATTTGAAAAAAAAAATATCAGTGATGTACCATAAAAGCATAGTATAAGCATGCATATTCAATAGAAGTAAATTTTATGAATGGTCTTTAACCTTTAGTCATTGTCTCCTTTTAATCCCTGACATATTGAATGTTCTGTTTTAGTTCTAAACCTATTAAAATGTTTTTTTTTTAGTCATAAATATATTGAAAATGTTTTATTTTTATCCCAAATTGATGAAATTTGTTAACTCAAAGTGTTTATCTGATAACAAATTTTTATATCATAATTTAAACTATCCGGTAACTATCTTACAATAAATTTAATTGTATAATAATTTTTTTACAATTAATAAAAAATTCAAATCACATTTTTTTCTCTTTGTAAATTGAACTTATTTTATTCAGAAAGAAAAAAATTATTTATTTAAATTATCTATTTACTATTAAAAAATATTAAACTATTTAAATTTACTTGAAGACAACTACCGAATATTTAAATTAGGATTTCAAAAAAAAATTTCTGATAATTATTCTGAGTTAATGAATTTTATCTGGTAAAAAACCAAAATGAAACAATTTTAATAGATTTAGGACCAAAATAGAATATTCAATATGCTAGGGACTAAATGAAAACAATGATCAAAGGTTAGAGACCATTTATGCAATTTACTTTATTTAATAGTGTAACTTAAGAAATTTTGAGGAGATAATGCCAAATTAAGTATAATAAATTTATGAAATACACACTTAAATAGTACGAAATGAAATTAAATTAGTTGCATTTTTTGTTCGAGTCTTAGGCTTATTGAGTTGGGTTAGTTTGTGGATAAAACTATGGACTATTTTCAGGTGCTAGTAGAATTTGATGAGTGATTAAAGTAACTTAAAATTTATGTACTGGTGCTTGTAAAAAAAATAAAAATCTGGTGTCGCTTATTTATTTACCTACTAATACAAGAGTTTTTCTAAATTAAGTAGTGGGGGTCATCTAACCGACACCCGTACAAATGAGGATATGTCACTGTTCTCCAATGTTCTAATATAATTTACTAAATAGAATATTCCCTTTGACAATATATATTAGGATTAAAAATAAGCCGAGTTAAGTTGAGTAGTGAGTTAATCATATTCAAGTTGAGATATCTATCAAACTTGATATTTTATTAATATTTAGATTAAAAACAATATGAATGAAACATGCACGAATTTTTAACCTATTGAGCTTGAGCTCGCTTAAATTTGAAAAAAGTTAAAATTGTGCTAATATAAGCCTAGTAATAAGTAAATCAAGCTTTGTTTGAATTATGAATTGAGCCTAAAATTTTATTTAGGTTTGACTTGATAACAGTTTTAACAAACCATAAAAGGGTTTTAAATTGAATTGAACTTGAACTGTTTGTTTATTTTTTTATTCATAATATGCATATCAGGTTGGCTTCTTTTGTATTCAAAATAATGGATCCTGTGCCACATAGTAATAGCAACAAGCATGAAAAAATAACATATACTTTAAGACATAAAAATTAAAAATACGACATGTATTGTAGAAGGGACGAAATGCTTAAAATGCATTATCTATCTTTTTTTATGAAAATGCGACACATAATATAGAACGGGAGAAATACTAAAGATGCATGACTTATCCCATGAGGATAAAACCCAACGAAGATCTGTCACAAAATGTGTGATGTCCTAATTTTCCCCACCACAGCATATTAGCATTCGGGGAGTGCTGCATCAACTACCATAGCCTAGTGGTTACGTGTTTGGATACCTTCATTTATGATTGAGGTTCGACTTTCCACAAGTACATTGTGCGCCCCTTTATCAAATTGTGGCTTTACGCCTTTCAAGTTTTCAGAAGTAGGCAGATTTTACCTCAATCTTTTCTTAGTAACTCTTTAATGCTTAACGGTATTTTAGAAATCAACAATGGCATAAAACTCTAAGGGATAAGAAAAATATAAAACTAACCACTAAAAGTCTACTCATTCCCTTGATATTGAAAAAAATGAAGATAATCGAATCAAGTTGAATCTTTTAAGTAAGCCAAAATAAATCTAGAATAAAGAATTGATAAGTAGCTAAAAAAAAACCGAGACCAAGCTAACAATAACCAAATAATCTTGAAAGCAATCAAGTATTAGATGTCTAAAAAAGACAATTTATAAAAGCAAAATGACTACTTATAAAACCTAATAAAATAAAAACTGATTTTATTCTATACAATCGACTACATATCTATTTCCAAACACAAATACATCCTAGTAGAGTTAAGATTTCAGTAAATCCAATAAAAAATTTAGATTTATTATTGACCGTCTCCAATTAAATATTTACCATGTAAGAGTTTGAAATTACTTGTAACCACGAGAATTTAAAGAAGATTATATTAACCATAAAATTCAATAACATCCAATAAGGTCAGTTAAGTAATGAAATAACTGAAAGAGAAAATCTGGACTAAAATCTAAATCAAACTGAGAACAGTCAATAAGGTATATTGTAAATTTTGCGGCAGCAGGCATGTTGAACAAACAATGTCGACAAGGCCACCAGTTGAGATAAAAATGCGAGTCTAGATAGAGTTGTCGCATAGGATATGGTGCCGGTAAAGTTATGACCGTTAACTATTAATAAAAAATTGTTAATTGAAGAAATCTTAAATTTAAAAGTAAACCATCCGCTATTATCTAATTAAGCAAATTTCTTTTAGTACTTAAAAACATAATAATCTAATTAATATTTTGTAAATGAGTAAATTGAAAGTTGCACTCCTCATATGTAAATGCAATTGATTAAATTTAATATCTCTTAACTTAAGCTCTCTAGAGGTAATTTATTTTAATTTAAGTTAATTTAATTTAAAATAATTTATTTTTTATTTTTATATCTTTTTCACCTGAAACCAATTTAATTTAAAATCAAATATTATATAGGTATAATAATTCATTTGAAATAAAATTTTTTATAGTATTATTAAATTTCTTTGAATTTTTTATTTTTTGATACCTAAAAAAATTAATTAAAATTTAATAGTATCAAAAAATTTTGCAATCAATGAATTATTGCACTTAAATAATAATTATTTTTAAAAAAATTATTTTAAATTAAGGTAACTTAAATTAAAATAAATCAGAAACCTCCAAATCATTATCCTTGATGTAATAACAAAGTGATTTTTCAACAAGAAAACCGCCGCCACCGTGTTTCTAAAAATTGACGGCCCAGCGGGCATTGTAACCGCATTCATCCTTGTGTCGCGTTTTGGTTTACTTTCAACAAGGAGACTGCCGCGTTACCTTTCCATGGTCTTTACAATTGGATTTGTGACTTTTTTCAGACAAAATAAAAGAAAATTAGGATGTGCAAAAAATAAAAATAAACAGACAATGAAAGTGAACACTATCCTCATTAAAAAATCCCGTCCCTAGCAATGCCCATAAGGCGAAAGATAATTAGGCTTTTAGAAATATATGTCAGACTAATTAGGGTAATTTGCTTTGAGGCAAGAATTATTATCACCGTCCTAAAAATAAAATTTTTTTATGAAAAATTTTGTTTTAAATGATACAACAAAGCTCTTAACTCCATTGTAGAAAGTATCAAAAGGTGCTTTAAAGAGACTTTGTATTTATAGGGCATAAGATGACACAATGTAAAGTTGTGCTAGTTCTAACAATTACATTAGTTCAAACCACCATGTTGTTACCAACCAATCTGTTGGCTAGAATAGACATACATATTTACTAGGATAGTTATAATATTTTATTAATCAATGTGTTATTTAGAATAGACATACCTATCACTTGAATAGTCATAATGCTTCTAATTAAACAACACAACTATATCAACCATTGTATTGTTTAGACTGGACATATATCTATTCATTTGAATAGACACAATGATTCTAAACAAACATAATGATTCAAAATTAAAATTAAATTAAATATTAAATTCAAAAACCCTAAGTCTCATAATTAGTATGTAATTTGTTTCCAAAACTAAATGAGAACTCTAACAATGCCCCACTATGTTTGAAACAAATTCTATTTTACCCTTTAAACTAACAAACATTATGAATACAAAATGGTATCTTTTGATTTAAACCATTAATTAGTGTATATATTCAATTAATTTTAACAAAGTTGTTAGTGTCCGGAGATTAAACTACAACTTTTATTATTAAAATTAGGCCTAAAGCCATTGTTGGCCCCTAAAATTGAATGACTTGGACACTTAACCTCCTTAACATTGAACCTGTTTAACTCACCCCCTGAACTTATGAACTCTAGACACTTAAGCCTTTTTTACCCCATGTGAGCATTATGTGATTTTTCAACTTGGCGTTGTTTGTTCCATTTCTTTCTTGTATATATATGGTATTCATTTCACCAAGTAGAGCGCAAAAGCAGAGCATATCACAATTGGGAGATTTTGGCGAAATTGGCATTTGGGTTCTCCTTATTTAGAAGTTAGTTCAAGATAGAATGGGAATGAGATAGAAGGCTTTTACATGAATTCTCCTTATTCAGAAGGTAGTTCAATATTAACTTACATGGTTTGTTCTTAAATATGGCCTTTTGGTTAAAGATAATAGTGGTAAAAAAAAGCAAAATATTTGGCTTCGATGATGACAAGGTTTACAAATATGACAAAGGTGCTAGCGACAGAAACCTCTATTTTCAATCTTCATCTCTAGTTTAGTCGTAGGCAATCATTTGTCGAAAAGGTAAATCATCCTTGTCGAACTCACCTCCAAGCATCAATCTCCAATTACTATCTTCAAATTAGCCCACAAAATTTGAGCATTCTTTTCCAAGATCAAGTCCATGGAAATAAATGAGAAAATGGGAAAAGTTGGAAAAACCCCTACGGAACCAAAATAGGTGTTCTTTTGATGAAAACCTATAAGCTAAATCTTATTTAAGAACCAACCATGTAAGTTAATATTGCTATAATATGAAAATGAGCAATAACTTTTTTTGCAAGAAAACTAAGGGTAACAAGGATCAAGTCTTGGAGTTTACGATATACTGGTGGTATTCGAGCTAAGTTTTGATTGACTTGTGTCTCTGTAAATGCAAGGAATCACACTTAAAACCTCAGTCATTGTCTGCTTACACATTTTTCTAGTCAAACAACCTGAAAGTGGAAATAGTTGAATTCATAGTTACTTTTCTAATTTCTGCCAAAAATCTGAATGTTTTGTTCTATTCTTTGTCATTTTTTTTATCACAAAATTTTGGTCAACTTTATTCATCATTAGCCATGTTTGTAGTTTTTATACATAAACACAATATATTCAACATGCAACATGTTAAGCAAAACTACATAAACCAAACAGGCTATGCTCCTGCTCCATCAACCCTTGCCACTTTCTTGTCTACGTGTTTTTCTACATCAATAGCATATTTGTCTACAGCTTCTTTAATTTGCTTCATAGTGCTAGCTGCAGTCAATTCTATGTTTGTTTACATTTTCATAACATCATCATTCCTTTCCTGAGCTTTTTTAATTTGCCCCAAGACATCTGATTTCTTCTCATGAAAATCTTCAATTTTGCCATTTATCTTTTCCAATTTTTGTTTCAGCTTACTAAAATCTTCATTCCTTTCTTATTTCTTAAGTTCCCTCTTTTTCTCACCGTTTTCTATGTCATTTTCTTCGTCATCTTGACCATTTGGCCACTTCACATCACTGAATTAGGCACGAAAAAGCCATTGCCTTCTGCCTTCAATTTCATGAGAAACAAATGGAGCAAGCGACATTAGGTTAATAAACATCACGTGAGGAGCATAAACAAATGGAGCAAGTGACATTAGGTTAATAAACATCATGTGAGGAGCATATGTGAAAAAAGAGGGTAAAATATCCCAATTTTTCAAGTTTAAGGGGTTAGTTAGACTGATTCCAAGTTAAAAGGGTTAAGTATCTAGGTCATTCAAATTTAGGGGCCAAAAAATGGCTTTAGGCCTTAAAATTATGAATACAACACACATAATGTTTATTATTTTTTTCTTAATAAGTTGATCTCACCTTAGCACAATTATATATGACCATGTGCTAATCCTGTTTCACAAATACTTATAAGAGAGTTCTCATTTCCTTTATTGAAGTGACACCACTTCTATATTTGTGTATGTGGAGTATTAATTTTATCTCAGTTACTAAAGACATTTTTTTTAAAATTTTAAAATTTGAATTCAATTCCATGAATTCTAATTCCATTAAGCAATAATTGCATATTTTTTAATAACGTAACTGTCAGCACTAAACATTAACACACAATGGAACTATATTTAGTACAAACAAGTGTTTAACAATGACTTATTATTATCCATCAAACTTTAAAATTAGTGTTAACAAATTTAAAATTGGGTTGCCATCATTGGCACTTAATAATTAGAGAGAAGTCTAATTCCTCGTATTGTATTCCTAACCAAATCTCTTAGAAGAGGTTTGGTAAGAGGATTTACTAAATTATGTTTGAACCTAATAAAAGTTATGGTGATCACCCCACTTAGAATTAATTAACATACATAATTGTGTCTAAGGCTAATATGTATAAACTTTTCATTATAGACTTCACTATAAGCTCTAGACATTGCTGGTCACTATCGCAGTCCAAAAAAATAGATGGCATTAGTTGTGGGCACAACTCTATTTCTAATAATAAGTTTTTGAGTCATTTTGCTTCTTTACCTAGCGCAACAAATGTTTGTGATTCTTTTTTGGATGGAGAGAGTACTATGTTATTATTACATGCAAATAAGACTATAGAAAACAGCCTTCAGTTTTGCCTGTAAAGTTGGTTCACTTGACTTGATTTAAATTGCTCGGTGCCCAATCATATCTTTCAGACACAACACAAGAGGATATAGACCCAAGAAAAAGTATTGTCACATTTAATTTTGCATATTAATAAGTTTTTTTTATAAGATTATAACATTAGTTTCTTAGATTTAATGATATTCAACAAATTCTTATGTTGTATTTGCTCAGGTATAAATTAGCAAATTCTGACCTTTTTAACTAACTATTGTTTTAAATTTCTTTTTTAGTAATGCTTATTACTAATACATTTAAAAAAAATAGTGTTCAAAATGATTTTATCTATCATATGATACACAAATATTTTACACATTATTTTGTTACAAACTAATCGAGTCAACTTCGAGTTGTTCAATCCTTATTGAGGGAGTAATACTTTTCATTTCATACAAATAATAGGGGAATGATCTGATATACGTAAGGGAGACATGAGTGCCGTGAAAAAAAAAAAAACCTAATCAAGTGGGATCTAAGAGAACCCTATCAATTTTGCTCCATACAGCATTGGACCCATGTCCATAATCGGTTTATCTTAATAGGTCATTGTGGGCATAAATAGAGCATATAAAAACTTTCTTCCAAATGATTAAAAGTTGATCAAACATGCTTCTCAAGTGAACCTTTACCTCCAGATGATCAATCCCACTAAAACAATGCAACCATTGTAGTACATACTGTGATCGAAAGCCATCTCCTACTTAGACCCCCAATTGCTAAAAACCTCATTTAGTTGATTAAGAATTGACTCTAGTTTCCAGAATAGCTAATATAACTACTTTATTTACATAAGCGAACTTTCTAATTTCTAGCATTTTGTTAGGTTTGTTGCAACCTTGCCATTCGAAGAGGAAATAATCGTTTAGATGAGGATGACTTGACTTTTTTCAACCATACTTTTCCTGGAGGGCTTAAATTGTTATGTGGTAACTTTGCTCTTTAGGTGCATCTAGATTTAAGGTCTGTAATTACGATGGGCCAATTAATAAAATTATTGTCTAAATAGATTCTTGGAGCTCTAAACTCCTTTCTCATGTTGGAAAATTGCAACTAGTAAGATCTATTTTGTATAGCATTCAAATGTTTTGGGCTTTTATTTTTGTGTGTATATGGGCAAATCCTACATAGGTAAGAAAATGAGTTAAGTTAATATTTTATATAGTGATGAGACATCTCTACCTATTACCAATTGGTTTTGAGTTAGATACTTTAACATGGTATCGGAGCTCAACCATTGCAAAAAATAACTCACGTGATAGAGGCGAAGCGGTCTACATGTGATAAGGGCTATTTACCTATAGCCACATGGTCAAGAAAAGGGGTTAAGTTACTCCAGCCATTACTAGAAATAACTCATGTAATAGAACAGAAATGGCTAATACAGAAGAGGGCATATTAAGTGGAAAAATCTCATATAACCAAAAAAATGGGTTAAATGTTTTGTATAGTAATGAGACCTCTCCACCATTGCTAATTAGTTTTAGATTGGATGCTTTAACATTTTATTTTACCAGTTTCAATGATCAGGCAAGTGGAGCCTAAATATGGGTTGTTTATGCGGCTTGGGCTAAAAGAGTTATGTTTCTGAAATTAAGCTTTGATTCTTAAGATTTTTTTGTTTATATCTCAAAAGAAAAATCTTTGTGTATTATGTTGAGTAACATGATTATTTTATTTTGGATCGACGCTTCTACTCTCATGTTCTTAACACTTTTACTTATTTAAATTGTGCTCTAGGAATTTTCAGCAGAACAATTAAACCTGCAATTCACGAGGTTTGAGAGGAAGGTGGGAATCCCATTACTCAATTGTGGTGTGCGTTAATGAAAGCTGGATCTATGTTTTTTTCTTCTTCTTTCCCGTCCATAAGATAAATAAAAAGCAAGAAAAGCTGCGGTACCTAGACTGAAAAAACATAGAGTTGAGTACAGAATTGACAGAAGATGAATAGTCTGCGTAGTTGATGGGAGAAAGTTTCCAAAAAAGGGGCATGAATCCAGCTGTAAAAATGTGATGGTTGATCCGAGTCAGCTCTTTGGTAGGATGTGGTTCTAAACAGGCCTGGGTCTGTGGTCCACACCGACCTTTTCCATCAAATGCGTCTCTCCATTCACCTCACACGACCCAAAATCCCCTCTTACTTTTCACGAGATTTTGACTTTTTCAACATTGTTCAACTCTCTTTATTTCTTATTTTCAAGTACGTAACATTGTGCCGAACTTCTTCTTCCTTTTTCTTTTTCTTCTTCTTTTTTTTTTTTTTGCCCCTTTCAGCCTGTAAGTTTCTTTTTTATGATTCTATCTGTCTTAATAAGCCTACTTATATTTACATAGTAAAAGTGTGAATCCATTCATATGGTAATTTTTAGTATATGATTATGATAAGGTGATGCATCGGAGTACATAATATATGAATGTCATAATTATACATGTGGAACTTGTTTTGAAAAATTATTTTAATAAGTTTGTCCTGGTATGGATATCTTTTGTTCATATCTTATACTAAGTTCATATTATTGAGTGGTTGTGGTTTAGTCTTATGTGGCTAATCTCTATACTATAGATTATCAATTCAATTATTTAAGGAAAAACACAATTGATGGTTTGTGATAACTGTTAATTATCACAAATTATTGATAAAATAAAAGGATCCCTAAATTATAAGAATCCCAAGTCAAGTGACAGTCCAGAACAATTAACGATTTTCACGCTATTAATAACCGTTATTTAAGTATATTAAAGGTCAAGCATAGACAACTTTCAAATGAGTATTTTCTATATTTGTCGCATTACATTGACTCCAGAAATTTTTTATTTAAGGTGATTAAGCCATTTAGACGAATTCTAGTAAATATTCTGCAGCGAATTTGTAACATTATTTATGTGATCTTGGAAACTTAGCAATCTCACAGTAGTAAAACCCTATTTATATGTTTTTTAATAGGAAATCATACTTATTTACATGTGTGCTAGTAAAAGGTCTTGCTGTACATAAATGTTAAGTACGAAAACTTTGTCGCTGCAATTGCGGACGTGGTAATATTCCCCGACTTGACCCCATTGCTTGACACTTTGTTTTCGCAAATTTTTGTGTTAATTGTAATTTGTCCCCTAAGGTTTAGATAAAATTACACTTTATCCCTTTTATTTTAAAAATATACATTTTACCCATATCTTTTTAATACAGTCTGACAATAATTTTTGAAATCTTAATTTAAATATTATGATAGTTATTTTCTGGTAATTTTAATTTGTATGATATTTTATTACAGTTAATGGACATTTTAAATTATCAGTTTTTTCTTTTTGTTCTTTTTATAAATAGAAAACTGTATTTTTTAGATATCAATTTACTATAAAAAAAGTACCACATATATTGAAATTACTTAAAGATAAGAACCATATAGTCTAAATTAAGATTTCAAAAATTGTTGTTGCATTGTATTAAAAAGATAAGGGGTAAAGTGTATATTTTAAAATAAGAGATGCAAAGTGTAACTTCACCTAAACTATAAGGAAAAATTGTAATTATCCCCAAATTTGTTGGACTCGTGCGCTTTTTTTTATATTATAAATTTCTTTGTTTCTTTTTTTTTTTTCGTGTTTTTATGAGATAAGACTTGACGGCGTCGACGAGGTGAAGCTTTTTAAATAAACAACTCAAACAAAATTTTCTCTTAATAAAAAAGTACGGCAACAAAATGAGGACCGCTTTGTGACACGTGCTGTGCATGTGATTCGAACAACCCTCCGATGCTTCGCTCCGCTCGATCTGGTAAAAACGCTCAAAAGAAAGACGGAAAGGGTGAGCGAGAGCAAGAAAAGAGGGCGGGGGACTGAAATTGGACACACGTGTGCACACGTGCAGGGGAATAATTTTTGGGTATGAGCGCGACCATTGAGGGGCGGACGACACTAGCATGGAGCCGTGAGCCACGTGTCGGTTCACATGATGCGGTCTAAGTGGAGGTTATTAGTATCACTACCCTTTTAAATTGTGAAAGGAAGTTTACAAGTTCTGTCCATTCTCTCTCTCTCTCTCTCTTTTTTTTTTCTGTTGTTTTTTTTTTTTTGGGTAAACGGGTTTTCCTTTCATCCTAGGAGCTTTCCCAAGAAAGAGCATGGCGTTTTCGTTTAAAGAGAAAAGTACAAAAGATAAATATTATTCTTAACATAGTTTAAAGAGTTTTTTTTAGTTATTTCTAAATTTTAAGTGATACTATGCTTACCACTGATATTAAAAAAAAAACCATTTTTTTCTTATTCTTTTAACTCGTTAGTCAGAGTTACAAATATTACAGATGCACCATCAAAATTTGGAAATCTGTACTTTTACAATTGCTTTTTCCCCCCATTATTTCACAGTAACTTATAAAATCTTAAATAAAACTACTTGCTAATTGTCTTCCATTAAATGAACATGTATTTGATTTATTTTTCTATTTGTGTAATATTTTTAAAGTTAATAAATATTTCAAACTATTAGTTCTCCATCTTTCTAAATGTAAAATATTTTTTTATTGAATTCCAATTAATTGTTAAGAAAATACCAAAAAATAAAAATTATATAACATGGTTATTAGATAGATTAAATTAGGATTTCAAAAATTATTATCAAATAATCCTAAAAGAAAAAAAAAGAAAAAAGAAAAAGGTGTATATTTTCAAACTTTAAGTGGTAGCTGTAATATTAACTTAGGTTTAGGGATGAAAATTGTAATTCTTACCAACAGTTAATTTAATATACCAAAAGAGCAGGGTATAAGGGTATAATTTCAGACATCAAGGGCTAAGTGTATATCATCTAAAATTCATGGAGTAACTGCAACAAATCATGGTTTGGTATAAGGATTTATAAAATATTTTAAAGGTAAAATTGTAGCAAACAAGATTAACGAAAAATAAAACTTCATAAAAATATATAATGTCAATTTTCTTATGTTTATTCATACCGTGTTAAGAAAGAAAGTATCTTTTTTATATATAATTTTTTTTTAGGTAATGGCAAGCATCAGGAATGAAAAACCTTAGAACAAGAAAACTTGTTATATAAAAATGAAAACATACTTCAACAAAATACAAAAAAATTACCATTTTTTTTAGAATTTTTAACACAATGACTAAAATCCTGCCTTTCATAGTTTAGTGGAATATTTGTAAATTTAATAAAATCTTAGATACTATTTTGTAAACTTATGAGAAGTCCATGGACCAAACTTGTAACATGGTTTCAACTGAAAATTATTAAAATTTAGGGACCACATTGTAAATTTGAATTTGGGACATTCTAATTTTCCAAACTTAAAATGCTTCTTGAGTTCTTACTCTACCTAATCTAAACTTAGGAGAATAAATCATGCAAAATATAAAAAATGTAGAATGTCTGGGTGTTATTATCCAAATAAAACCAAATATAAAATTGAAAGGATTTTAACATTCTATCAAATTGTTTCAATTCTTCATCTGTAGTTTGGGGAAGTCTAATAACCAGAAATTAAAAGTTGTTGCAAGCATTTCCATTAAAGGAGATGAAACTCCTTTATGTACATTATAAATTTATAATCATCCTTTGCCTCTCAAAACGTTAACTCTATTTTGTATTAGAAAAAAAAAAAGAATAAGATACTTAAATATTCACCTTGTCATGGTTTTGCTCAAATAAAATCTACCTTTTCTACTGGTAAAATCTTTATACAATCATTTAACATGCTATGAGTTATTCCTTTTTCGTAATGAAACTAAAATTATTCTTAGTCTGAAGCACACTTTTTTAATAACATAATTAAGGTTTGAGGATTAATCTTTTTAGTTGTTATATAACACACAAACTACTTCTTACAATATCCCAAAATAGTTGAAACATTTAGGTGTGATACAAATAAAAAAAAGGGAGGGGGGGAACTGTAGGTTGTTTCCAATTTTATTCTTAAATTGGTGCACGTAAATACTAAAAGATGGGGAAAAAAAACATATTAAAATAATAATTTAAAGAGCAATATCAAAAAGTAATTTACAAAATATTAAAATGTCAAAGAGATTTAGAATGACTCAAAATAAAATATGTTACAAACAACTTAGGAGAGAAGAAGTGCATGTTTAATAGATTGTCACACCCTTAATGTATGGTCCAAGTTACATTTTTCCCCTTGTCGTATCATAAGTCACAATTGCCACCTCGTTTTTCTAACACATTTTCCAATAGTTAGTCAATGATAGGAAAAATAAAAATTATATTATAATAGCTCACAAATATGATGGTTCAATTTGGGCTGTCCATTTCTATGGACCCCATGTAGATCCCACATGAAAAGATGGCCCAGATTAAGCCATCAAGTCTCTGAATTACGGCTCTTCTGTTTTATAAAGGAAAAACTTATTTTTGGAACAGTCTAGTTAAATTGTAATTCATCATTGATTTTATTTGTAATAAACTAGCAAACATTTACCAGATAATATTTTCTATCATGAAAAATGGTCGTCTCATAAGAGTAGAAAAAAGTGTGATTTTGATTAAAAAATAAAAGTAAGTCATATTTTGCCTAAATCACTTTTGGTCATTTGAACTATATATACTTAGACATTATCATCCTTGAACATTCGTGCAGTACAACTCAATCCATTAACTATAAAATGTAGGGCACTTAACCCATTTTACTTGTTAACTTAGTCAAAATCATTAGATTTCTATTGGTTTACTGACTTAATTGTAAAAATGTAAAGTTTTAGTTGCTAAATCACAAAAATACATAACTTGAAGCATTTAATAAAGTAGCCTATGATTTAAAGTTGAGAGACTAAGTTGAACAGCACTAACAATTTAGAAACTATTTTAAACAAGCTAACATAGTTTCGAGGGACCAAAAGTGACTTTTACCTATTTTTTAGGTAAATATAGTGTGCAACATTTTATTTGGATTAGTGGTGCCTCAGAATTTGTGGAAAGGTCAGAAATGTGAGGAGTACACATGGGGGAATGTCCGGCCGTGCCGGCTTTGCTGCCATTTCAAATCATTATTTATTCCGGATTGATGACGATGATGAAGTATATGATTCTGCTGCGTTTACCAAGACGAAAAATAATAATAACAAGATAAAACCACCATCGTAGTAGTTAATTAGCTTGTTTTCATATCAACAATTAAGTTGCAACAAATTTATTTTAACTTAAATTAATTTAATATAAAATAATTTATTTAATTTTTATATTTTTTATTTAAAATTAATTTAATATAAAAACCAATATTATATATGAGTAATAATCAATTTGAGAATAATTTTTTATATTTTTACTAAATTTTTATGATTTTTTAGGTATTAAAAAAGAAAAATTTATAAAAATTTAATAACATTATAAAAATTATATTTTTAATTGATTATTATACCTACATAATATTAGTTTTGAAATGAAATTGATTTCGTATAAAAAAATAAAAATAAAAATATTTTAAATTAAGTTGACTTGAATTAAGACAAATTACAAATTTATATGTATCATTTAACTAGGATTTACCAACTAACTTATCCTATTGGCTGAACATTTGCAAGTATTCTCTGCATTTCTTTTAACGCATAGCTAAATTTCACAAAGTTCATAACTTTAATTATTATTTTTTAGTCATTAATCTATTAATTTTTAGTCTTGGCCATGAACTGATTAAAATTATTTCGTTCTGATCGCTCACCAATGAAATTTATTGACTCAAAATAACTATCACATACAATTTTTTTTTATTATAATTAAATATTTGATAAGTGTCTTCTAGTCCATTTAAATTATACAATAATATTTTTTTTTACAATCCATAGACGTTTAAAGTCATTGTTTCTTTCTAAATGAAATAAGTTTACTTTATAATAAGGAAAAACTAGTGATTTAAATTATCTAGTAACTGTAAAAAAACTTATTGTATGTATTACTTTTTTTTGTAAGACAATTAGTTATCAAATAATTTAAATTACAATATAAAAAGTAAGATGAAAGTATAACCCACAACCTGATTATCAACTTGAACACAAACAAAAAAATATTAGCTCAAGTTAGTTTTGATAATGAAATTAGCATAAAATGACTCAACTTGACCCGACTATAGAGTGCATAAAATGGTTCAGTTTAGCCCTCAACCTGACTAATTGGAACATTAAGACCAATCCACCCTCAATCTCCCTAACCGAACTTAGTTACCCTTACTCTCCCTAACCCAACCAAATGCCTTAGGTATAAGTCAAACCTAACCCTCACTAAACCCAACCCATACTCTATTGAACATTAAATGCATGCTTTACTCATGGCCCTTACTTGCTGCCCTGCCTTTTGTTCATGACTCCATTGCCTTAACTCAACCTTACATCCTTGCTAGCTTCTGCTTTTTTTGTCTTCGCCACTACTAGAGTCAACCTAATCACCATTAGCACAAAAGTCTGAGAAGAAAAACAAAACACTTGACACTCTAACCCAAAATCTAGAAATAAGTGTTGTGAATTTGTGTAAGTGACATTACAGAGAATGATTGAGGAAAGAAAAAAGGAATCGATTAAGCGAAAAAAAAATATAACTTTGGGAAATGGCCATTGTAGATGGTGCCAACATTATCGGACGAGTGTAAGAGAGAGGCAACGCTCATGAAACCCATAAAACAGAAGAAAAAAAGTAAGAGGGCGAGACTTAAGAAAGAGATTGGGGGTGGGGTGAAAGAGAGAGAGAGAGAATAAGGTTGTAGATGAACCGAACCGAACGAACACGAATGAGAGTTGTTCGTGTTCATTCATTTAGGTTTTTAACGAACACGAACAGGCCTTGTTCGTGTTCGTTCGTTTATGTTCATGAACAACAATAAACGACTCAAATGAATGAACTCGTTCATGAAAGGTAATACACGAACACGAATGCGTTTATGAACAATGTATAGAATATGTTTATGAACAATTTAAACAAACATAACATAAACACACACACACATGAACAAACGAACAACGAATGAACAATAATCGAACTGTTCGTGAACATAAATGAACGAACATAGGCTTGTTTATATTCGTTTGTTTAAATAAACGAATAGAAAATTGTGTTCATGTTCGTTTGTTTAGCTTAATAAATAAATATAAACAAACTCCCGCTGAATGGTTCATGAACAGTTCACCAAACGTTCTATTCGTTTACGCCCCTAAGAGAAAGTGAAAAAGACACCATGAGTCTCCCATTTGGGAAAAAAGGTTTATATGCAACTTTTCAAAATTACACCCCTCAGTCCTTGATTTCTCTTCCGCATTGCACTTAGATATATATTATTTTTTCCTATTATAGGCCGCACCACCAAATAGAGAAATCTGGTTGACCCAATTGCAATCAACTTGAACTTGAATTAATTGAGGTTCGGACTGAGTCAGGTTGGAGCACAAATTGGGTCAAGTTTGGTTATGTTTGGTCTAACATATACTTTATTCTCTATTTCTTAAAAACTACACTTTGTCCCTGTTTTTTTTTTTAACACTGTTTAACAACAACTTTTGAAACCATATTCTAAATTATACGATAAATATATTCCAGTCATTTTAATTTCTCTAATTTTTTTGTAGTTAATAAACATTTAAAACTATCAAATTTTCTTCTTTGTAAATATATTTTCCTCTTTGTAAATGTAAAACAGTATTTTTCAAATTTCAATTAACCATGGAAAATATCAAAAAATTTAAAATCACTGGAACTTAATTAATATACAATTTAAACTAGAGTTTCAAAAGTTGTTGTGAGACAGTGTAAAGAAAGTAGAGGTAAAGTACAAATTTTTTAAAATAGATGGGCAAAGTATAGGTTAGTTTAGCCAGTTCCACATGTGTATTTTTGTAATTTCTCCTTTATCTTACAATATAAAAAATCCCATATTAGTTAGTTGGGTAAAGGACACCAAATGTTCCTAAGCTCTTACCCATATTGCTTTTTGATCCTTAAACTACCAATTATTGCATATTCATCCCCAAAACTACCCTTAACATTGCATCATCCGTCCTTTGTTAGTACTGTTATTAAAGTAGGCCAAATTTAGCAAATAAACAAAACTAGATGTCTAAAAAGGAATTTGGCCACAAAATAAAAGCTATTGAGTTTTAAAGTTTGGCGAGAATTTATAGGTGATAGATAAGCCCTAATTTGGCACATTTTAACACAAAGGTGTTAACATGTTTTCGTTGATTGGGGTCAATTAGATTTGTGTCGTCTTTGTGTTTGCCCCAGAGCTTTGGGAAAATTACAAATGGCACAAGACATAAAGTGTTTGCCCACTCATCCTACTTAGGGGGCAAAATAGTAACCAAGAGATTGACCCTACACTCAGTCAATCCACTTGTCTGAAAAAACATATTAAATTGTTTGAGTTAATTTATGCTAAATTGGCTGTAAGATTTTGGATTTAGTATATTGGTAAAAGTTGTAGAAGAGATAAAGAGAAATTGAACCAAAGAAACACTTTCAAAAGGGGAACAAATGCTTTTAGTCCTATAACTTTTTCAATTTTACCAAGTGAGTTCTAAAATTACTCTAATTGCCAAAGAAGTCCTAAAACATTGAAACCATCAACTCTGTTAGTTCTAATTTCTAAAACTTGTTTGGCTGATGGAAATGTTTACATGTCACTTAACGTTGTTTATTTCAATGAATAAACGGACACTTTTGAAACCTTAGCTACTCATTTCAAATGTTTTTCAAAATTTGAGGGCATTTTTAGTATATTTTTTTTAAACAGAGCCTTCTATCCTCCGGCAACTGCGGGCATCTTGATGGCGTGTTGACAGGAGAGTGGTCGACGTTGTGGACGTGAGAGAGTTGGAATTGAGTTCGTTCATGGCGGTGATTATTGGGTCACCAACTGTTTGGGGGTTGCCTTGGGCGAAATGGGATAGAGACCCAACTGTTTGGGGGGTGCCTTGGGCGAAATGGGATAGAGATGGAATTTGCATGGGAAAAAAGCAGAAATGGGTTTTGTAGAACGGAAAAGTTGGAAGGTGGGGAGGTCAAGAGAAGACGGCCTACAATTGCTTGTTCAACCATGTGTCAATTTTCTGTGTTAACTTTCTTGTGTTTTCAATTCTATTCACGACTTTCTTTTGGAGTTTGAGCCAAAAGAGTGGCCATACATAGTCGGTAGAAATGATCTGACAGGCTTTTCTCTGGTTCAATTCATCAATGTTACAAGCAATAACAATAATAAAGCTCCGACTTGTGTCATCTAATATAATAATATTTGTAAATATATTTCTATATTTTCATTAATTTGAAAAAGTATATATTTTTTTCATGCAAAAGAATATTAAAGGTACATTTATATATATTTTTAATATTGTATGAATCATATGATAGTTATTTACTGGTTTGAAATTAATTAATCGTAGAATCGACTTAATATATTTTAGAATAATCCATGTATACCAGTCAACTGCATGTTCACAAACTTGTTACCATTCTCATGTACCCCCATCTGTCATGCTCGTGAATTCATAGAGGAAGGGAAGACTTGTATTTTTTATGTTTTCAAAAGAAAAAAAAAAATCAGAACCAATCCGGCTCCTCTGAAAAATCGCCTTCCTCCTCTGGAAAATCTTCCGTACAAATTCTTCCATTTCCTCTTTCTCCTCCTTGACCTCTAAATCTAAACGACCCAGATCCCCAATCTATCTTCAACAGAATCAAGCCCGGCGAGATCGTAGAAATGGAGCACCGCAGAGGCTTTCGAGCCTACGGTGGCGATGTCCGCCATACCCGAGCAATGGAAGTGATTTCATCTATGTGAGTCCATCCGTAGCAGGACGGACGGTGGTGACGACAGAAGCGTGTTATTTCATTTATTGGCCGGCTAGACTAGAGTGCTGGAAGTGGAGGAACGGAGGAAGCGGCGGGGTTGGAGGAAGATGGAGTGTAGATTCGGCTTTGTTCCAAAAATACTAAAAAAACCCTAAAATTTGTAAAAAATTTCAAATAACAATGGTTTAAAAAGTGTCACTTTAGTCACTGAAATAAATAGTGTTAAATGCCATATCACCATTTCCGTCAACCAAACAAATTTTAGGACAAATTACTAGAGTTGATGGTTTTACGTTTTAGGACTCATTTGGCAACTCGAGTATGTAATTTTAGGACTCACTTGGCAAAATTGAAAAAAATTATAGGATTGAAAGTGCCCTTTTCTCCTTTAAAAAATTGAAAAATTTTTGTCACAAGCTGCCAGAGATGGTGGTCAAGAACATTGGTTTATGGTGTCTGGCGACCAAAAGTTCCAAATTTTCAAACTTTTTTTATATGATTTGATTTTTCTCATTTTGTGTTTGCTATAATGTTTACCAAAGCACCAAATTTAAAATCTTAGTCTATCTTCTTTAAATCCTCATTGAAACTTCAAAATTCAAAAACTTTTTCCTTCTAATTGGGACTGAATAGCTAAGGTTTTGGATTCTTTACTTTGCTAAATGTTGTAGAGAAGAATGAGAGTAATTAAACTATATAAATTTTGAAAATCTAGAACTTTCGATTATAGGCTACCATAAACCACTACTCCTGACCATCGTTTGTAGACTTTGGCGACAAAATTTTTTAAATTTTAAAATATTTCTAAGGTTTAATTCCCCTTACTCTCCTTTACAACTTAATTCTATTGAAATACCAAATTCAAGATCTTAACCTATCATCTCCAAATCTTCACCAGAACTCTAAAACTAAAAAAATTTCATATTTGTGATCAAATTCTTTTTACCCCCATTTGGTTAATTTGTTAAACTTGGAGGACTAACAAAGATGGATGATGAAACATTAATGATTGTTCGAGGCTAAATAAATAATAATTAATAGTTTAAAAATGAACGAACAACATGATTCATAGTTTAGACTCATTTGGTGACATTAACCAGTTAGTGTTAATTTAATGACACATAACTTGCTGAAAAGTTTGAAGCGGGATTCATAATTTTTTTTCTCTCTTTAAGGCAAAATATAGCCTTTTTTATACTGCCGAGTAAATGTTGACAACGATGGTTACGAATGAGGGGAAAGGCATAGGTTTGAAAGTTAAAAAATATGTAGAATTCATAATTTATATATTAATTTGTAAACTTGAGCATACAGCCAACCCATGGGCATTTGAATGTAAAAACCTCGCGAAAACAATTTGAATAAATTGATCGTTTTAAAGAAAAGCTACGGTTGATGGCTGCCTCGATATTTAATCCTTTTTTAAAAAATACTTAAAACTTGGACGGTTGAAAGAAAAAAGTATTGGATTGGATAACATAGAAAATCGGATCTCTGTGACTTACCACGTCACCCAATTAATTCCCAGATTTCTCGATCGTTAACGATGGATCTAGAGTTAGTCCACGACACAAGGCAAAGGACAACTTACCTTCTACAACACAAAATTAACGATAGATCACACAATATATATATATATATTCTGAGGAAGAAAACTTGGACCAGAGTTGTTAAATCGACATCAAGAGCAGAATGTTCCCAAGTCGAACTCCCACAACAAAAGCACAGGGCCATTGTATTGGAAACAAAATTGGAGGAGACGCCCTTCGAAAGCAACAAGAAGGAATAAAAGAAGACCATTCTATTGGAAACAAAATGATCTGTGAAGTGCTCGTGCTCCTATCTTGTTTTGGGCTAATGTAATTTGTAGACTCTTTTTGTTGAACATTTTTTTTTGTTTTCTGTTAATTGAGAAAAAAAATTGAAATTTTGAAATATAAAAGTTCCAATTTTCTACGGAAGCAATTCAAATAATACAATAATTTTTTTTACATATAAAATCATTTTATAAAAGGACAGGAACTATCATTATCAAGGATGTTCTATTCTAGGATTACTGCAATCATTTCGTGAAATTTAACCACTAATCAACTGTCGACATTAAATATTAATGAGGGTATAAGGGAAGATTTCTGAAACAAAATGGATCAAAAAGTTTTAACATTTTATGAAAAAACATACTTGGATTTATTATTTTACCCGATGTATTAAATTTTGCATGGTGCAGTGAAATTTTATGCAGTATTTCGTGTACCGTAAGTATGCATTACATAAGTTTTCATAGTTTATCTAGTTTCCAAACAATCTACTGAAGTATTATATATAATTTTGCGCATCGATGCTAATTTGTGTGCTCTTTTCAATATACCGCGGTTAACTATGGATTGGATGATTTTTTTTTTATTTCACATCAATCTACCATATATATATATATATATATATATATATATATATATATATATATATATATATAATGACAAAATATAACTGATACACATATTTTGACATAAATATTGATTTTAATTTTTAAGAAAAAATAAAATTTAATAATTTTTTTATTTTTTCTCAACCACAGCTTAGTATTAATTAATATCGGATATCCACAATTGAATTTTTTGTGCATAGTACCCAAATTGAATGTTACTCTCAATTGAATAATTTCTTAACTTAAAAACAAAGTTCCATAACATGAGACAAGTGTGTTGCTTTTGCAGAACAGACTATGACAGTAGCATCATACTTTGAGCCACTTATAAACTCAATATAATATTAGCAAATGTACTATTATTGTTAAAATATCGTTTCCTTTTTTTTTTCTCATGTATTAGTAAATTAGTTTTTTTTTACTGAACAATATTTACTTTATTCTATATATTCCATCTTTATGTGCTTCCATATAAAAATATTGCCTTTCTTATAAGTTTTATTTATATTATAAAAATTATGATGAAAATAATTAGAATACATATAAATTAAAAATAATATCTTATTGTATAATTGAATTTTTGGTGCATAGTACCCAAATCAAATGTTACTCTCAATTGAATAATTTCTTAACTCAAAAACAAGGTTCCATAACATGAGACAAGTATGTTGCTTTTGCAGAACAGACTAAGACAGTAGCATTATACTTTGAACTACTTAGAAACTCAATATAATATTAGCAAATGTACTATTATTGTTAAAATATTATTTCTTTTTTTCTTTTATCATGTATTAGTAAATTATTTTTTTTTACTGAACAATATTTACTTTATTCTATATATTCCATCTTTATGTGTTTTCATATAAAAATATTACCTTTCATATATGTTTTATTTATATTATAAAAATTATGATAAAAATAATTAGAATACATATAAATTAAAAATAATATCTATTATATAATTTTTTTATTAAATTGGTAACAGTAAGCAATAAGATATAACATGCAACATAACTCTGATTTATATAGTGCAACACAGCTAACAATAATATATTATGATGCATTTATTATCCCTTTTAATTGCTAACATTAACATTAATCTAGGAGGAAATCTTTTAGTGTGTCTAGAATGCCACTACTGAATTTCAAATAACATTTTCTTTTCCTTCGGCTCCAACGAGGGGATTCTCTATCTGACTTTCTTGGCTGACGTCTTTAATCGAATCATTGCCCATGGCCGAGTTTAGAAATAACTTTTATAATTAGTGTTAGAATTTTAAGTAATTTATTAAAAATAAAAATTAAATTATTAAAATTAAAAATTAAAAACTACTATTAGATAATTTCTTAGAACTCTGACGTTAATTGCTAATATTGATATCCAATGGGCTTGATTTTTGCCATAATATTGTGTTAGCATTTTTCTTTTTTGGGTAGAAACAAAGTTATTCCCCTCTTTATTTGTACTCACTTTGTTTTGTTTTGTAAAAGTTGACCCTTTTAACTTTTTAATAAAAGTTTGATTTAAATATATTTATATTAATTTATATTATTAAAATTTTTTAAAAATTATATTTATAAATTAGAATCTTTGAGGTACTATTTTCATATAAAAATTTTATATTTCTATAAAAAAATTTTTTTTAAAAAATTATATATTAATTGCTGTGAATAGTATAGAGGATAAACTTTGTAAGATAGAAAGAATACTATTTTCAAGTGGTCCAGCAGGAAAGCTAGAACGAAACAGCTTTGGAACTCAAATGTAAAAAACACATAATGGCCTAGATAAAAAAATACCTAAAAATATTGGTTACATAACATGGAATAAATCTGAATAAAATTGTGATTCCAACAACATATACTTTATTTATCTTTAAAACTTAAATAAATGACTGGAGGATCTGACCACTTGCTGTAGACGTACTCGCTAGGCATGCAATTGTTTCTTATCCTGTCAGTTCCAGTATATTCCTTGTTTGGATAATGCTTATGCGAATCACTTAGCTGAACTATGTAAAAGGGGATGAGATCTATGAAGTGGACTTCTATTCCCTTATCTTCCTTGTATTATCTTCTCTTCCATAACACTTTGTATGAACTTCCATAGCTTGGCTGGTAAGAAATCCCTTTTATTGGCAAAAGAATATAATTTGTTATTAGAAAAATTATATTTAGGGAAGTAAAAGTTGAAATGGATATTTTTTAAAAGTATAATATGTAATTTTATTTGACAAGAGACCAAAATGAAGCATTTTAAATGATTTTATGACCAAAATAGAACTATTAATAGGTTAGATATTATAGTACGATATTTAAAGTTAAGAGATTGTCCACGAAATTTACTTATATAGTATATAATATGGTTAATTATAATTCCCCCCACACTTTGCCTCATTTTATTTAAAAAATCTACACTTTGCTTATGTCTTTTTTTTATAATGTTCAAAATAACTTCTGAAATCTTAATTTAAACTATATAGTAGTCATCTACCAATAATTTTAGTCAGTATGATACTTTTTTATAATTAATAAAAATTTTAAATTACCAATTTTTTCTTTCTGAGAATGTTAAAATTTTTTCTTTAAGATGGTAAAATATAAGACAATGGGCAACATGTATATTTCTAAAATAGTAGGGGCAAAGTGTAATATCACCTAAATTTCATGGGTAAATTGTTATTAATTCTATATATTAACTCTAGAAATTTAATTAACATTTAAAGAGTATAATATGTAATTGGATAAATGATCTTAGGTTGTAAAAGTTAGAACTGATATTTTGTAAGAGTGTAATTCATTTAGTGAGAGACCAAAGTAAAATGTTTTTAATAAATTTAGGACTAGAATAGAATTCTTAATAAGTTAGGGAGTAAAACAGTAAGATATTTAAAGTTAAGGGTCTGTCCTAAAATTTACTTGTATAGTATATTTATTACTATCGTTTTTGTTTTTAGAACCCAAAATTTGTGTAAATCTTAAATCAAAATAGTATCACTATGGACTTAGGGATCCAACTCCGGTGACTGTCATTGAAAATCGAAAGGGCAGAGCAATGGATATGGCTGAGGAAAATGCATCTTAATAAATTATTGTTTCACAAGAGCATTTTAGTCTTTAGACCCACTAAAAACATCTTCGATCTCCATTAATGGATTATTGTTTGCTAATTAGCCATTAAAACGGGTAATAAATGCAATTTAACTTATACCTCAGGGCACAAGCTCAAAATAATTCTACGTTCACTAAACGCTATGAGACTCTTTAGATTGAGAGAAGGGAAAATGAAGTGATAAAAAATCTGTACGACTCCCTTATTTTGATAAACGAAAATAAATGAGGAGGAAGAGTTATTATCTCTCCAGTTACCTCATTTATACCCTTTATTTTTTTGTCTCTCCAAACTGGAGCAATAACTCATCTTTTCCCTTTTCTTCTCTTTCCTCCCGGCTCCCATCCTATTTCTTTATTAATTCAATCCAGGGAGATCCTTTGCTTATAGCCTTATACAGTAACCTCTATCCTCATGGACCTCTATCCTCATGGACCGCGGCACAATTCAACTTAATCTAAAATAATTTTTTTTTATTTTTACATTTTTCCTGCCTTAGACTAATTTTATTTGAAAGTTAACATTATATATGTGTAATAATTTATTAAAAGTATAAATTTTTTATGTTATTAAATTTTTATAAATTTTTCTTTCTTAAGCATTAAAAAGCAAAAAAAAATTAAAAAAATTTAATGAAATTATAATTTTTTTTTATTTCTTAGAAATATAAAAATTTTATTTTTAAATGAATTATTACAGCTATAAAATATTAAATTTCAAATAAAATTCGTATTAAGTGAAAAAGATGTGACAATAAAAACAAGTAATTTTAGATTGGGTTAAGTTAACATGAATTTTGTGTGAATGACTAATTGCAACAAGATACCAAAACGCGCCTATGTTAATGGGAAAAAGAGGAAAATATATACGTACAAATGAACAAAAAAAAATGAGTCCCATCTTATATACGTCTTTTTCTGTAATTAATCAAGGATGTATGCTAATAATAAATATTAGTATATATGCTAGTTGTATATTTTTTTTAAACAATGTTGGCGTATATTAATTACTCTGACCTAGATTAGGTATAATAAAAAGTCATATTATATATGGGTATTTAATTTAATAATAGGGGTAAAATAAAAAATCATTTCATCAGTCCCAAATTCTTTGCTTTTATTTTTAATTTTTTTACTTAAATTTAACTTGAATTTATTTATACTATTATTTGCTAAATTTTTTAAAAGATTATGTTTACAGTTCCTAAAAATATTTTTTTAAAAAAATTTAGCAAACAATGATATGAAAAGTTCAAGTCAAATTTGAATTAAAAAACTGAAATCTAGCAAAGGACTTGAAACGAATAGAGTATATAAATGATGAAAGAGTGTCCCCGAATTTTTTATTCAACAATTCTAACGTGTTACTGATTGTTAAACATGAGGAATATGATCTCTCTTTTTAAAAAAAAAAAATCAAAACAGGAGACTTTGTGGATTATTATTGTTTTTTCTATAATCATTTCAAATTAAGCACTCTCATAATAATAATTATGTATACAATATATCCCCGTTGTCCGGCACATGATGAATGATTTTTCTTGGGTGCGGATACCAAGACACATATGATTTATGTTGTTGTTTTTTTCCCCCTGAAACTAATTTTTTTTTTATTTTGAAGAAAAAGAAGAAATGATTCAATTTTTTGATTTTATGTAGTAAGCATTTAAATGAGGGCAATAGAGTAAAATTAGATATTAAAAAATTTCTGAAAACAAGAAAAACTCAATGTCTTTTACACAACTAAAAAATATATCTGGTTAATTTTTTGGACAAAAGGAGTATAAATTTTTTTTTATAATTTCCTTTATTTTTTATAATTATTGTTAAATGGCAATACTTGAGTTAAGCATTCTGAGATTTCAGTTTCTCAATATAGAACTAAAAAAATAGTTGGTATAAGACCTTGTTTTTTTATTGTGAATGCAAGAGTAAGTAGTAGAATTAGTATTAAACTTTAATTGGCATTACAAATTTCCTCAACATCCATATCATTGCAAATTGGTCCCAGATCATTATAATTCACTGTATATCAATCATTAGCCCTATGGAAAACTAAGTTCATGCAGAAACCCAATTTATAGGGACAAAAATATAATATTTTAAAATTTTCATTTACTACAAAAAATTATGGTACTCATTAATTTATAGGCAAATAATTACTAAATAATTTAAATTTAAATTTAAAAAGTTGATGTCAAACAGTTACGTGATATTTAATAAATTCAAACTATTGGTAACCGTCTTCTAATAAATTTGATCTAAGACATAATTTATTTATAGTTGATTGACCATTTAAACCATTAATTTTTTTTTCTCTATAAACCACATTTTTGTAGCAACTAAGATTTACCAAGCACTACACTAAAGACCAATATACAATGAATTATAAAGATTTGATATCAATCTTCAAAATAAATAGAGATTCAAAACAAATTTGTAGTGACACTTAGAGGTTTTAGGACCAATGGTGATTTTTATCCTAAATGCAATTACAAGACTAGTGGTTTAGTGAACGACACAGGCCATTAGTCGATTAGACTCTATTGGCCTAAGTATAACTAATAGATGGGTGAATTAGCAGCTTTAAAAATTTTGCAAAACTAAATTTTATAATGAAATTCACTCAATTAAAAATTAAGAACAAACCGACTAAGTATGAGCAAAATATAAAGAGACAAGGAAAATAGTGCACCATAATTTATAGAGGTTTAACTTCATCAACTCAAGTCTACGCTCTCTTCTCAAGTTTGTCCGCTTGAGAATTTATTTATTATCTATTGATTAATATTATAATGATGTTTTCTTTAAAGTTCACATCCAACTAATTCTTAGTTTATTTCAAGATTAACTAGAAACCACACTCTAATTTTCTTCAAGGCTTACTTAAAAATCACAACCTAGTTTTCTTTAATGATCACTAGGAATCACTTGGGCACTCAAGAGACACTAAAACTTAAAGTGTTTACAAGCTCACATAATAGTATTTTTTTTCTATATATACAAATAAAAGCACAAATCTTGGCTTTTTTCCCCTCAAATGATGAATACTTTGATGATGAATCTTTAATCCAATGGCCAAGTCACTTAAAAAATATGTTTGCCCATGTAATTATACTCATTTGGGGGCCAAAGAGGTGTTGCAAAGTAGCTGAAAATGTTAGACAACACTTCACAAAATTTGCTAGATGTTACTTTGTTTTTGTGCAAGAATCTCAAGTTTAACACGTTAAAAATTTTGAGTTTAACGAACAAAACTTTGAATTCACCTGTCACTATTCTTCAATGACTAGTTCTAAATTGTAAAGAGTAACTAAAGCATCCAAGTTTCATCCTTTGATTTGTTCAGGATGATTTTGAAATTTGGGCTCCCTTTGAGTCAATCAAGAGAAAAATTCACAACATTCAAAATCTCTAACCAATCTATTAAAATTTGAGTTTAACAGGTTAACAGGTATAAAAAAATTGATAACAGCTCCAAGTTTTAAATTAAACTAAGTTTAACCTGTTAAAACTCTATCTTTGAACCAAAACTCATATTATTTGAACTCAAACTTGATTAAATCAAAACTCATTCAAATATCACATTCTTAACTCATTAAAAAAAAATAAGATTAGACAATAAAATTCATTATTTTCTATTGAAATGACTCATTCAAAACTTCCAATTGAAAAACACTTTGTTTAAACTTGGAAACTTTGGAGTTAAAGTTTTAAACCATAAATTAGTTTTGTAATCATCAAAATTCAAGTTACGTACATTATTGAAACAAATCAAATAGATTCACTTTTCAATCCCCCTACACCTATTATGTATAATTGGGGCTCCCCTTTTACCTGTTCTCATCCATCAGTTTGTTTGGTGCATGTGGCATAATGACCCGCCCATCCATTTAGCGATATTGCATTGCACATCAATTCTTAGGTTGGTGAAGTGACCTAAAGTGCTGAGACTCTTTCATTCTATCCCCAGTTGTGATAGGGATGATGGTGATCCTTCATGATATATCTCAGACTATTAATATCAGGCTAACTTGATGTTGTTACCATTCTTATAAATTGCTCAAATACTTTTCTTAATAACATTTATCTTCACATGCCTAAGGAGTGGGCTACTAGGCAATTAATGAATAAGGTACAAGCGGTGGTGCTATGTGTTTCTTCCCCCTGTCTAATGGTGATCTATAGGAATGCGGTCAATGAGGCTCATAACCTTACCTATTCTCATCTCTCTTAAACTCTCTTCTCCTTTCTCTCTTTCGACTGGAAAACAAAACTTACCGCTACTGTTAAAGGTCCATGAACTATTGACTTAAGTCAATAAGATGGGGTTCCTTTCAACAAGAAGCCAAAGTCCATAAGATGGGGTTCCTTTCTTTGTTATGGACTTTGGCTTCTTGTTGATAATTAGTCTATGTAAAATATGAACTGTTAAACGTATGTACATTATTAAGTTTTATGTGAATTTATAAATCGCTAAATTAATATTATTTGTAAAATTATGTATATTTTTTTGAATTTTTCAAAATGATATTACTTTGAGTATAAAACTTTTTAATAAATCTTCATATCAAAACTAGTCAAGTTTAAAGAACTAAAAATTTGTTAATATTAAGTTCAGAAAAGACCTACATCATTACGAAAAGAAAAGCCCAAATAATTCATTGTGGTACAAAAGGAGTATGACTCCCTAATTAAGAGCCAATTCATTTTAATAACTTAACCCAAAATGTTTTATTTTTATTTTTATATTTTTTTTCCTGAAATTAATTTTATTTAAAAGCTAATATTATATATATATATATAATAATCTATTTAAAATACAAATTTTATAATCTTATTAAATTTTATAAATTTTTATTTTTTTAATAACTAAAAAAAAGAAAAATTCATAAAAATTTAATAACATCATGAAAATTTAGTTACAAATAGATTATTACATCTACATAATATATTGGCTTTCAAGTGAAATTGATTCTAGGTAAAAAGATATAAAAATAAAAATAAGTCATTTTGAGTTAAGTTAACTTAAGTTAAAATAAATTGGCTCTAAATCATTGCCATTGTTTTATTTAATTGTTGTATGATAGAAATCATACATAATCTATTGAGTACTTTGATTAATTAATTTTGAAAATTTTAAAATAGTATTTTCATTTTAAGGTAAAATATGTGCCTTACTAACTTATGCAATTCTTATAGTTGAAAGGTTGTAGTTATAAGTTATCTTTTAAAATGAATTGGCTCTAAATCATTGCCGTTGTTTTATTTAATTGTTGTATGATAGAAATCATACACAACCTATTGAGTAATCTGATTAATTAATTTTGAAAATTTTAAAATAGTATTTTCATTTTAAGGTAAAATATGTGCCTTAATAACTTATACAATTCTTATAGTTGAAAGGTTTTAAATACAAGTTATCTTTTGAAACCAAGGAATAATTCAAGCAGTCCAATAGTAATAAATAGTTGAAGGGTTTCGAGGCTCTTTGACTTCTGCCTTGTATTGTCTTGATCCAAAGTTAACAGATTTGATTTCTCACTACTGTTTTCTCTCTTTTTGTTTTCTTTTCTTTTTTGCCATTGACCGCCCACATCCTACAAAAAGAATCAATTTGAAATAAAGTACCACATTCCGACAATATTATTACTAGACAACAACTGTTCCATATCTAATTCATGTTTTCTAAAAACAGGAACGCCAAGCATATTCCCAGTGCCAAAAAGACACATCCCCTTAATCTAGATATGCAGGAATGGAGCCAGAAAATTATTTTAGTGGAGGTAATTAAAATTATTTTCATGTATTTTATAATGAGTGAGGCCATTACAAAAAATTCTATAAGGTCATAATGAATATTTTTCAAAAGATTATATAAAATTTACATAATTTTTCCAAAATTAATGGTGGCATTTACCATCATTCACTTATACATAGCGCCGCCCTCGTGGATATGAAAAGAAAAAAAATAATTTTTAATAGAAAAAACAGAAGAAAAGAGAAGTCACTTTCATACAGCTAATGTGGTTTTATTTTTATTCTCGTTTTATGCTTGCAAAGCTCCTTTTGCAGCTGTAGGGGAGGTGGAGTTGTTCCTTGTTTTGAAGTGGAAGAGAAGGGAAAACATGTAGTACTAATTTTTTTGGGGGCTGCCCATGTGACTTGTAAGGTGGTTTACGTGACACACTTAGCAAATTAGTTTTGGGGTTTATCTGTCAAAGGCCCCGCCCATTGCCCTGAAACCAAAACTGGGATTTCCAGCCAATTTCATTTGAGGGACAAGGGAAGATTCCCTCTTTAGTTTCCCATTAACATTATATTACAAATGCACACTTATTTCTCATCAATTTTTGTTTAATTAGTTGATTAGTTCGTAGAATTCAATCAAATATATTACTTACTCCGTATCGCAAATGATAATCCGTTTAATTTTTTTACTGAATTTAAAAAAATTATATTTTCATTGATAGTTTTTTACTTTTTAAGTAAAGAATGATAAATAATTGAAGGTTTTCAAAAAACGAATAAAGATCAAATATTGTGACATAAGTAATATTGATTACCACAGTAATCTGATTTAGTCCAAGGACTAGTGAGACAAACATGAAAGCGTGAAAGGTAAACTTGTATACACATAACCATATATTGAGAATAAACAATTATTTTCGGGAGATCGGGAGTAAATACATTCAAATAGTAAAATTAAATATTAATGATATAATTAAATAAAGTTGTTAGGCCTATGATAGAATCCTAGAACAAAAATGTACGAAGAAATAATAAAAATAAATAAATAATACAGATAAAATGAACAGAAGAATTCTCCATACAAATGGCATATTCTAATAAAGTCCCCACAGCATAAATTTCGTCAAGCTATATATATGTGTCTGTCGACTATACAATTCAATATCATCTAGCTAGTTTATCATTTATTAACAAATCAAGTCCACATCGCATATATACTCTTCAAATATTGGCCACCTATTATAGTTGAACGTGTTCTTTACACCTAATGGTAGCTTTTTTGCCCTTTTCTGCTAAATTATGAACATAGTTGCTCTCGCTTGTACGCCTGTACGTTTTAGATATCTTTAAATAAGGGGGAAAAAAAAAAGCTAAAATCTCAATTTCGCCACTAGAATATAAGAAAAGGGGCTAGGATACAATGTGTTAGGTGTATCTTATACATCCCCCACAATTTTGACTTCATAGTTAATTTAATTAAAATAAATATTAATAATAAATAATTAAAAATTCTCACTCATAAATTTATGTTCATTAATTAAAATATCATTTTATTGTTATTTTGGGCTCCCTTTATTTTATTTTCTTATCATTAAAATGATTAGTTATAAAAAAATTAATAATATTGTGAAACATATGAATACACATGTTTCAAAATGATGAATATTTTTTGTCATTAAAAAATAATTCACTAAAAATTTACATCTTTTATCAACTCAAATTCCAATTTTTAATGTTGAAGAGAAATTTATTTGAAAAAAATTATTTTTGATATTAGCAATTATGGACCCAACTACTTTATTAAATCTTAACGCTTCCAAAGCAATAAGTAATGCTACAAATATCAATCATCAATAATAAAAATCTAAAAATAAAATCTAAAACTATATTTTATTTATATTAACCATTTAATGGTTTAACCATTAACTTAGTAAAGGTAAAAAGAAATGAAAATAAAAAATTTAACCAAAGCCAAATCCACCTTAAGTATAGACAAACTAGGCAAATTAAAATGACTGAAATTTTATTTTAGAAACTAATAATATACAAAAATAACAAAAAAATTTGGGGACTAAGACAAGATATGGAAAAAGTTTAGGTATTAAGGATTTAATAATTGAATTAATAAATAAATAAATAAATAATAGAAATGACTAACTATAAATAAATAATATTTTTTACACTATTTGACTTTTTCGCTTAATTTGACTTAAATTTATTCATATTAGTATTTGTTTAAAAAAATTTTAAAAATATATATTTAAAAACTATATGTTTTGATTTATCATTCTTATATAAAAGTTCTTCATTTATATACTAAAATGTTGAAAATAACAAATTATAGATTAATTATTAAAAAGTAAATAGTGCAAAAAATATGAGATGGAGGGGGTAGTACATAAAAAACAACAAAAAAGTTTGAGTAAATTATAAAAGCCCCTTGGTGGTTTAATCTAACGTACACTTTACCCTGTATTTTCTTTATAGTGTCCGACAATAACTTATGAAACCTTAAATTAAACTATATGATAATTATGCTATAGTAATTTCAATATTTTTGATATTTTTTTCATAGCTAATCGACATTTAAAAATACTGAAATGAATTTATAGGAAGAAAAATGTATTTACAAAAAGAAAAAAATAGTAATTTAAAATACTTATTAACTATAAAAAAAATATTAGAGAGATTAACATTATTGGAAGATGACTATTGTAAAATTTAAATTACAGTTTCAGAAATTGTTATTGGATAATATAAAAAATTATTGGATAAAATATAAGCTTTTAAAAATAAAAGGAACAAACTGCAGGTAACATGGGGATTGAAATGAGGAAAAGTATAAATTTAGAGACTGAAATCCCTTTTTGTGCGGTAGAAACATAAAACAGATTGAAAACAGATAAATAATATTAAAGGCACTTAGAAACATGATTACTTTGCAGAAATTGGAACAAATTTCAAAAAGATTTGATTGCGTTCAGAGAAAAAGAAAAAAAAAAAAAAGTAACTGTTCATGAACTATGCTTTGCACTGTTTATAAACAATAACATTCCACGCCTTTTAAAAGTAATTAGTCATATATTATTTAGTTAGACCCCGTATTTAGGGACAAGATCTTTCAAAACCTGTTTTTTCATTCACATAATTTGAACTTGAAGCCTTACTTAAAGGATGAGAAAGCCTCTAATCGCTCAACTCATAGGTATTTGGTGTCTAGAAGTTCTTTTTTGTTTTTTTTTTTGGATTTATTATAAGTGGCCAAAAATTACAAACCTAAACTCGATCTGCACACCTTCAATGGTTAGTCTCAAGGCAACATTATTGAGAATGCACGGACATCACTCAAATCATTAGGTTTGACAACTCCATAATAAAAGTCACCATAATTTTCATGGAGAACAGAAATGAGACCGCCCGGGCAGGGAAAAAATTTGTCAAAGTAGAGGAAAACTCAAAAGATAATTGGCCAGAAAGGGTCTAAAGATCAGTCCAGGCCGAAAACGTAACTTCAATTGGGAGAAACTTTTGAGAGAGAGAGAGAGAGATGAAGGAGAGACACGTAGAGCGAGAGAGTTTTTGCAAAGGGAAAGTTATAATTACCCCCAAGGTTTACCCTAATCTACAGTTTTTTCCCTTTATTTTTGAAAACCTATATTTTACCTTTTAATTTTTTTATATTGTCCAATAACAACTTTTGAAACTATAATTTAAATTGTATGATAGTCATTTTTCAGTAATGTCGGCCTCCATAATATTTTTTTATAGTTAATAGATATTTTAAATTATCATTTTTTTCTTTCTGTAAATGCACTTTTTTTTCTTGTAAATGTTTATTAACATTTTTTAAAGGTTGGTTAATTATGAAAAAAAATATTAAAAAAATCTTCAAATTACTGGAATATGATTATCAAACAGTTTAGTTTAGGGTTTCAAAAGTTGTTGTTAGACACTATAAAGGAAGTAAAGAATAAAGTCTAGGTTTTTTAAAATAAAGGGGTCAAAGTATAGGTTAGATGAAACCATATGGGGGGATTTTGTAAGTTACCCTTTTTTAAACTTAAACATATTTAGAGAACAATAAAAAACTATAAGATACATATCAAATAGAATAATAAGAATACGTCTAGGAACAGGAACAACAGGAGAGTAGAAGGAAACAAGAAGATGTATCTTCTACGTCAAGAACATGAAAAAATATACTATTCCTTCCGTCCAAGATTCTTTGATACGTTTCACTTTCTTGACTGAAGTTCAACTTGAATTTATTCATATTATTATTTACTAGAATTTTTTTTAAAAAAAATTGTATCTAGAAACTATAAGTCTTTCTTTGTCATTTATATATAAAAGTTTATCATTTATATACTAAAATAATAAAAAAAAATAAGATTCATTAAGAATGGCTTGCGTAAGGAATCTCTGGAAGATATCCGAGAGGTTCTTGAAGCGCATTCTTGCGAAATAGTGCAATTTGAGGTTGTTGGATTATGGATAATTCTCCAAAAATCTTAGACAAATGATTTCAAAAATAACAAAAAAATAAATAAATAAAATAATTGAATTTCTCTTAAATATTTTAGACTTATTAATTAGATATATTTTCAGAGATATAAATTAAAATTAAAAAAAAAGAAGAAAACCTCCGCTTTATTTATTGTTATTTAATTTTTCTTTATTTTATGGTTAAACTCATTTCATTTAAAGAAATTAGCCATAAAAATATATATATATGTAAAATAAATCTGAACCATGTTGTTAAGTCAAATTTTTTTTTTAATTCATGGTATATTGGCTGGAAACTGTCTCGTGCCCGCTTTTGAGCTGCTTCACCTGGTGAAGAGGGTCTGGCTGAGTAACAACGCCCCGTACCATGATCAAAGATTTTTATTTTTTTTAAACCCTTTGATTCCTTTAAATTAACTTCTTATTAAATAAAAATTAATTATTTTTTTAATTCTTTTATAAATTGAGTAATTCTTTAAATAATAAATATCCTTCATTAAACAAGAAAAATCAGATAAGAAAAATAAAAGAAAGATAAAAGAAAAAAAAAGAAAAAAAAAAGAAAAGAAAGAAAGAAAAGAATAAGAAAGAAGAAAAAAAAGAAATTAAAAGAAAATTAAAAAAGAAAAAAAAAAGAAAGAAAGTAAAAAAAGAAGTAAAAATATGAAAATAAATTTTTAGTTAGATTTAAAAATCATTCATAAACAAAAAGAATTACCATTTAAAAATTAATTCCATAATAATAAGAATTAAATAATTATAATAAATTAAATCAATTTCCATATCCGGATGATCCGGCAGGATCTACGGTTTGGAAAATATCAAACTTTTTTTAAATAAATAAATTAAATAAAGAAATAAAAATCCATATTTTTACAATATGGATAAAATTGTTTAAAATTTCACCAAATTCCGTGTCCAAATGACTCGGCAGAGTCCATGGTTCGGAATCAAAATCTTCCGTGTCCAAATGACTCGGCAGAGTCCATGGTTCGGAAGTATCAAATTTTATCCAAATAAATTACCAAAATCCACATTTTCGACTAATTCAGTTAAAATATCTAAATTAACTGAAAAGTTTTAAAAGCAAAGTAAAACAAAATTAAAATCAACTAAGGTGCCAATTTTTGGGCGTTTTAACAAAGTTGTTTTAACGTAACCGTACTCCCGAACCCCCGAACTCTCGCAGACCATATTTTAGGTGACCAATCGACCTAGGTGAAACCGATTGGTGGCGACTCCAGAAAACCCGACGTTGCCACAGATACTAAAAACTTAAGATGAAGGGAGTATATACTTGGCGTAGTGTATATATGGAGGAACAAAAAAGCAAAAAGGAACAAAAAGATGTATCCTGTAGATCCTATTATACCCTATAGCTACTCAAAACTATGACCTTTTATCTATAAATTGAATTCAGTTTCCAAATATAACTCAACCTTTTAGATTTAAACCTAACTGGCCATTCAGTAACCACCCAAAGCAGTGCCTTAAAAGAGGTTTTCAGCTCAAAGTTTTAATTCTATTAATTTTGATCAGTTCATGAAGTTTAATGATACAGTAGCAGTTACATTCCAAAATAAAAGAAATTTTTTTTGTTTATTGCCCAAACGACACAACGCAAAGACTTGCTCAATCACCGGTGATTATCGCTGTTGTACGTGGGAACTCAGGATCCAGTTGGGTATGCAAATGAAAATTCAGACAATATATGGAAAACAAACCGAATATTAGTTTACGAGCTAAAATTATATTAGTAATCTTTGTATACATCTTGCTAATGTCGTGCGTCACTTCTGAAAAATTTATGAATTGTAGATTTGTCTGTGACACAGGATAGCTACTTACCTTTTTACTGTGAGTGTTGGACAAAGTTGTGTGGGGACATATTGGCTAGTGCGCTTTTAGGGGAGAGGGTTATGTGATCTGGGGTTTTAATATCCGCAGTCCCTTTCTACATTTTTCGTATTGTCCTTTTTATTTGTTTCTTGTTTTTTCCTTACATTATTTTTTTCAATTTTTTCCTATTTTCCTTGCACTCCTGCTAGAGACAAACCTCCAATTTCATTTTTCTGTTTTGTTCCCAGTTTTTTTTTCCTTCTTTTTCACACTTTTTTTGTTCTCTTTTTCAATTTTTCTTGCACCTTATTGTTGTTTATTTTCTTTTTTCAGTTTCATTTTTTTATTTTCATTTTCTTGTCTTTCCATATTTTTATATTATTTTCAGTTTTATTTTTATTTATTTTTTATAAATATTTTTTTAATTCCTATATGTTCTTTTATTTTAGTTCCTATATGTTTTTTATACACTATTTTTCAATAAATTTATTCTTTTTCAGTTTCTATATGTTCTTTTATGCATTATTGTTTTTTATTTTATAAATATGTGTTCTTTTATGAATTGTTATTTGAAATTTTTTAATTACTATATCTTCTTTTTTTTTTTGTTCTTTTCTTATTTATTACTATTTGTTCTTTTTTATTTTTGAGTTCCTATGTGTTCTTTTATTTCTTGATACTTGTTCTTTTTCTTAAACTACATTTTCTTTGCTCATAACTAAAATAAAAAATTAAATTAGAAAAATAAAAGATAAAACTCAAAATATAGAGTAAAGAACAAAAATAAAAAATAATACACAAAATAGAAAGAAAAAATGGAAAAAATTGATAAAAGAGAAAAAATGGAAAAAGTAGATAAAAGAATAAATAAAATTGATAGAAAAATAGATAGGAAACTATTTGTTCTTTTATCAGTATATATTTTTTCTTTTAAAGAAGCTATCTATTCTTTTAAAACTATCTATTTGTTCTTTTAAACTGAAGACAATACAAAAAAAAAAATGAAGTAAAGAAGGAATACAGAAAAAAAAAACAAAAAAAAAAGCAAAGAAATAGACAAAAAATGAAGTAAACAATAGGACAGGAAAAAGGAAAAAAAAAAACATAAAGCATACAAAAAACGAAGTGAAGTAGAAAAAAAAAAAAAAAGCAAACAAAACAAACGTGTGTATCCTGAATCGAACCCATGCCCCCAAAAATTCCATAAATACTAAGGTGTGTCACGGCGCATGCACACTCATACAGTTTCATACGCACACAAGTGCAGGACAAATTTTATATCTATAGTTTAGGGACGAAACTTAGATTTTAGCCTAAATAAATAAGATTCGTGCCAAAACTGAAGAGATAATACCAAGTTGGGAAGGGACTCTTTGATTGGCCACAATTAGGTCAATTAAGTACAAAAGGACGGGCGTATAAGTCAGCATAAGAGGCGTATCCCTTCTGCTAGTATCCCACAACAGTTAGGTGGCAATCTTTTCTATACAATTGAAGATAATCCTCTCTCTTATCTCCTAACCCAAGTTGAGACTTGATTTTGGATATCTAATTTCAACATCAACAGTTTTTTCTAGTTAATTATTTAATGGTCGTTCAATTCTATTTTTTTAAAAATCAAATATTGATGGAGAAATGAAAATATCCACTTTGACAGATGTCTGCTACAGACAGAATTCCAACATCATTTGACATCCTAGTCTTTAATTATAGGTTAACAATGTCTACATTAGAGTGCTTGACATTGGGTTGATGGTGTTTATTTTTTGTGTCTAGGTATCTGCTTTTGGTATTTGAATGTCTATATATCGTTTTCAAGTGGTATAGATAAGATAGTTTGATTATTCAAATTTTACATTTTTGAGATGATCATGTCACTTTTAAGGATATATAAGTGGCAAATTGTGTAATAGTTTTTTATGATTTTCCTATTTTGTTGGTATCCAAATCGATTAGCATTTTGAGTATATGTTTCAGGCTTGCACACTATCCAAGAGTCTGATTTTGGTGTTTAAGTGTTCAATAATAGTGGTTGAATGTCTAATATGGTAGGTTTAATGTTTAACTTTGGTAAAAGAATGTCTGAAATTAAATTCTAGTTGTTCAATTCTACAAATAACTAATATATAAACTTATAACAATATTAGTATCTACAATTAATATGAGATATGTTGAAAATGGTACTAAATTCTCAATTGCAAGTCTAATCAATAAAACTCTCCATCATTGGAAAAATTAACATACGTCAAATTGATACTAGTTTTGCAAACTTGTTTTGCACTTTTGTGGCGGTCTTCCTCATCGACTAGATAAGAAATATATTTTATGTTAAAAAATTGATATTAGTTGATTTATATTTATTACAAATAAGAAAAAAAATCTTTGAGAAAAATGATATGATTATCTCTTATTGATTTAAAAAAGTAAAGGTCAAAAGAGAACTGTTGGATTGGAAATTAATTACTCATTTTAATATTTTATTTATTTATTTATTTAACATAGGAGGAGGACCCAAGAAAAGCAAATGATTGACCCTTGAACATTTTAATAACAATAGATATGTAAAGACATTGCTTGTTTAATTTACTTTTTTATTTATATCCTAAATAGCTATACCATATACCCGATCTATGCCATGCACTCATATTTTTGCAGTATTTATAAAACTATCATCGCATCTTGAGCAACACATTTTCCGAAATGAACACTACTATATTGAACAACATCTTCCTGAAGAAAGAACACCACATAATATTAAGCTGAACATTAATTTACATTTAGATATTTTCAAACTGTAAACGTGCTATCATTGTCAAATTATCATATTATAGAACAACACATCTTACTAAATAAATAATATATTAACATCACATTTGTATGAATAGAAATTACTGAATGAGACATTATTTATAAAAAAGTAAGAAGTGGTGTAATATATTATTCCGTTCAGTAAGAAGTGATATTTTCATTTTTCAAAACCAAAAACACCCTTGTGGCAACGTCGGGTTTTCGGGAGTCGCCACCAATCAGTTTACCTAGGTCGATTGGTCACCTTAAATATTGGTCTACGAGAGTTCGGGGGTTCGGGAATACGGTTACGTTAAAACAACTTTGTTAAAACGCCCAAAAATTGGCACCTTAGTTGATTTTAATTTTGTTTCGCTTTGCTTTTAAATAAATTTCAGTTAATTTTCAATCTAGAATTTTTAACTGAATTAATCGGATGTGGATTTTTGGTAATTAATTTGTATAGAATTTTATACTTCCGAACCATGGACTCTGCCGAGTCATTTGGACACGGAAGATTTTTATTCCGAACCATGGACTCTGCCGAGTCATTTGGACACGGAATTTGGTGAAAATTTTAATCCATATCGTAAAAATATGGATTTTTATCTTTTTATTTAATTTATTTAATTAAAAGGGAGATATTTTTTTTAAACCGCAGATCCTGACGGATCATCCGGATATGTAAGTTGATTTAATTTATAGTTAATTATTTAATTCTTATTTTTATGGAATTAATTATTAGTTTAATTACTAATTCGTAATTCTTTTTGTTATAGAATTTTTAGATTCATTAATAATCTAAAAATTTTTATTTTCTATATTTTTCTTTCTTTTCTTTCTTTTCCTTCTTATCTTTCTTATCTTATCTTATCTTTCTTATCTTTATTATCTTTTTCTTATCTTTCTTATCTTTTTCTTATCTTGTTTTAATTTTCTTTTTGTTTTCTTGTTTAATGAAAAATATTTATTATTTTAGTGGATTTAAAAGTTATATTTTAAATAAATCAGTAAAATATAAAGTCTTAATTTTCATGTATTTTTTTAAACAGGTTTTATTTTTATTTTTTTATTATTTTTACTGGATAAAAATAACTATTAAAATTAATTTTAACTTTTTGTTATCTTTAAAGAATTAAAAACATGTATATAAAAATAAAAATAATTGGATTTTTTTAAAAATAATTTTTATTAGCCTTAATAATTAATTACAAAATAATCTTCTTTTAATTTTCATTTATTTATTAATTAGTAAAGGGTAAAGGTGAATTAAATAAAAAAATTATATAAAGAAAAAAAATTAATAATAATAAAGTGGGGCTTTTTGGCCATCCACTTTAAAAATAATAATAAATGTTAGCAAAGTTAATTAAATTAATTGTTAAACAACAATAATAAAAATTTAGTCAAGTTAATTAAATTAATTAATTAACAACAATAACAAAAAGTTAGCCAAGTTAATTAAATTAATTAATTAACAACAATAATAAAAAGTTAGCCAAGTTAATTAAATTAATTAATTAACAACAATAATAAAAAGTTAGCCAAATTAATTAATTAATTAATTATCAACAATAAAAGTTAGCCAAGTTAATTAATTAATTAACAAAAATAATAAAAAGTTAGACAAGTTAATTAAATTAATTAACAACAATAATAAAAAGTTAGCCAAGTTAATTAAATTAATTAATTAACAACAATAATAAAAAGTTAATTAATTGTTAACAAAAATTATAAAAGTTAGTAATAATGCAAAAATTAAAAGGTTAGTAACAATAATAGTATTAAAAGTTAGTTGTTAGTAAGTTAATAACAACAATAAAAAAAGGGGTTAGTAATAAACAAATAATAAACAAACAAGTAAAAATCAAAAGGGTTAGTAATTAATTCTGCAAGAATAAAATACAAAGTTAGTGACCAAAGTGAAAGAAATTGAAAAGATGAAGGATTAAATGAGAGTTGTACCCTTGATTTTAAATTCTGAATTCTGAGAAATGGAAACAGAGGGCGCGCGGGGGGGGGGAAGAAGATGGCTTAATCGTCAAAATGAAAAGTTTTGAGATTTTCTGAGGAAAGGAAGGAGAGCTAGGGACTAAGGCTGTAATTTTTTCTATTTTAAAAAACGGAGCTCTAAGCTTTTCTTTCTATTTTTCTCTGTGTTCAGCACAAAATTTGGGGGGCTATTTATAGAGGAAGTTTAGCTGAACTGTTGATGGATAAATTAATAAAAAATTTCAAACTTATCTCTTAAATTGGTAAAATGACAATTTTAGTCCTTTACGTCTCTCAGCCTCAGGATAAGTTCCTGAAGCTTCTGATTTTGACAATTTTGTCGTTTTCTGTCAATTTGAGCCAAAAACGTCGGCAGGCTCAAAATTTTATGTGACAAACTACCAAATGCTCCTGGAACTTTTAGAATTTGTCAATTTTTTCCGAAACTTCTCAATTTTGTCATTTTTACCTCAAACTTTTAATTTTTTGTCATTTTTTTCATGAAATTTTATTTTATTTCAAACATACACATATTCACACATATATCATTTTAAATCAAATTTTCACAAAATAAAAATATATTTTAAACTAATTAAATTTTTTTTAATAATAATAGTAATATATTTTTTTTTTTTTTAAATTAATTTTTTTTAATAAAATTTTTTTTCAAAATTTTAAAACATCCGGACGAAATTGGGTGTCAACAGCTGCCCCCCTTTGCATGCTTCATGGGACATGATGTATGCAAAGTCGTTACCAAATTTCGTCCGGCTTAGGTAGGCATTGAGAATGTTCTCGCCGCCCAAACAGTAAGGTTTAAGGAAAGGTCCTTGAAACCTCTAACGATAGGAAAGCTCCTATTGTTGTAAGATGGACTGATTGATTGATTATTTGTTTGAGGTTAAGGAAAGGTCCTTAGAACCTCTAACGATAGGAAAGCTCCTATCGTTGTAAGATGGACTGATGGATTGATTGTTTGTTTTAGGTTAAGGAAATGTCCTTAGAACCTCTAACGATAGGAAAGCTCCTATCGTTGTAAGATGGACTGATTGATTGATTATTTGTTTTCGAGGCAAGGGTTCCATCCTTAAAACCTCGGATTGATTGATTGATCTCGAGGCAAAGGTTCCATCCTTAAAACCCCGGATTGATTGATTGATGTCGAGGCAAAGGTTCCATCCTTAAAACCTCGAATTGATTGATTGATGTCGAGGCAAAGGTTCCATCCTTAAAACCTCGGATTGATAATTGATCTCGAGGCAAAGGTTCCATCCTTAAAACCCCGGATTGATTGATTGATCTCGAGGCAAAAGTTCTATCCTTAAAACCTCGGATTGATTGATTGATCTCGAGGCAAAGGTTCCATCCTTAAAACCCCGGATTGATTGATTGATCTCGAGGCAAAGGTTCAATCCTTAAAACCCCGGATTGATTGATTGATGTCGAGGCAAAGGTTCCATCCTTAAAACCTCGAATTGATAATTGATCTCGAGGCAAAGGTTCCATCCTTTACAACCTCGGATTGATTGATTGATCTCGAGGTAAAGGTTCCATCCTTTACAACCTCGGATTGATTGTTTGATCTCGAGGCAAAGGTTCCATCCTTTACAACCTCGGATTGATTGATTGATCTCGAGGTAAAGGTTCCATCCTTTACAACCTCGATGATGAAAATTGATTCTTTTCAAGGCAAAGGTTCCATCCTTAAAACCCTGATGATGAAAATTGATTATTTTCGAGGCAAAGGTTCCATCCTTACAACCCCGATGATGAAAATTGATTATTTTCGAGGCAAAGGTTCCATCCTTAAAACCCCGATGATGAAAATTGATTTTGAGGCTAAGGAGCTTTCCTTAGGACCTCGAGCGAAATTTATATAAAAGCAATTGAAATTGGAATAATTTTCTTCGAAAGTGTGAATTTTCATAATTGGCGAGCGCAAAGAATTAGGCTTCGATAAAACGAGTGAATCTTGATGATGACAATAACACTGACAAATTATGTAAATGGAGTGGATGTTTGGAATCAATATTCAAGGTTCATCTAATATTTTCTTCAGTAAATATAGATTCCCTTGTGAGATATGTCATCCGAATAAGGTTAAAGCTTAACTACCCCAAAATGTTATGCCTAGTAGACCTAATAGGATGCGTCTCAAGAGTAATAAAAATTACTCTTTACTCAGCCATTCCAACCTAAAGGCATTGTCGCATGGTTTTAATATCAGCATGGACGAAACTATCTTATAAAAAGAAATTTCCTGAAAAGAAAAACTGAAACGCGAAAGAAAATGCTAATAATAAAACTAAAGGACAAGAAAAACGGATCAGATCGCTTCTTTCTTCCACAATACTTCAACAGGGTGAGTAGAGGACCATTATGGGAGTGAACTGGTCGGGAAAGACTGTCGTGTCCAGTCTATCTGAATCATTGCTGGATCTGGTTCAGGAACAAAAGCTTGTATTTTATCTAGCAATTCTTCAGCAGTTGTTGCGGATATTATGATTCGCCGTGCCACTCTTGATATGAAATTCTTCTGCATAGCATAATCCATAAAAGCTATCAGACCTGTAAAGAAATTGTTAACATTCAAAAGCCCAATGGGTTTCTTATGCAAATTAAGTTGGGCCATGGAAGCAATTTGAAAGACTTCTCCCAATGTGCCAAAACCACCTGGTAGAGCGATAAAAGCATCAGCATTTAAAAGCATTTGTAACACACGCTCTTGCAAATTTTTAACCACTAATTCTTCTCCAATCGTGCCCCCAGAAATAAATTTCAGAGGTCCAGGGATAATACCCAGAACTTGACTTCCTCCTAGAGATGCTGCTGATGCTACACCTCCCATTAATCCGACACTACCTCCTCCATAAACTAAATGTATTTTTTGCTCAGCTAATACTCTTCCCAAATGGTTGGCTGCTTTTAAATACTCTTCATCTTTTCCAGGAAAAGCCCCAGAAAATACACAAATACTTCGGGATTTACGAGTTGGGGTTTTCTCCATTCCTATCCTTACCTTTGTGAGAAAAGAGGATATATTTATAGAGATGAAGAGATAAGGCAATAATTTTATTTTCAAGAATGGAGACATTATTGCCAGCTATTCACAGTAGTCACGAGTATGACTCTGGTCAGGTATGGGTACACTATCGTTAAAAGAGGAGGAAAATTTTCAAAAGCAACTAAAATATACAGTAGTCGCGATTGTAGCTTATGTCAGGAGTAGGTACGTGATTGCCGGAAGTTAAGGAAAATTTCAAAAGTGGCAGCTATATACAGTAGTCCGTGTCAGGAGTGGGTACATTATTGGGAGGATAATTTCAAAAGCGACAGCTAGCACGTACAGTAATCGTAACTATGGCTCATGTCAGGAGTGGATACATTATCGCTGAAAGGGGAGGAAAATTTCAAAAGCGACAGCTAGTACGTACAGTAATCGTGACTTTGGTTCACGTCAGGAGTGGATACATTATTACCAAAAGGGGAGGAAAATTTCAAAAGCGACAGCTAGCACGTACAGTAATCGTGACTTTGATCCTCGTCTTCCACTGGCTTTGCGTCCAGTAATGGCTTCAATGCTTTCTATGAATCGGTGATTTGCATCTCATCTAGCTTTCTCACAAACTGGCAAACAGGGTCGTTTAGGGTCAGATTCCCAAGACTGTAACGATCTCGTTCTTTTTGGAAAATTATCCATAATCCAACAACCTCAAATTGCACTATTCCGCAAGAATGCGCTTCAAGAACCTCTCGAATATCTTCTAGAGATTCCTTACGCAAGCCATTCTTAATGAATCTTATTCTATCATTACGATTTCTGGTGATCACTCCTGGAGCACGACATTTATTGCCGCAAATCCACCATCCACAATTATGACAAACGCCTAGCCTCTTTGCTCTTCTTTTTTTGGCATAAGCGCTTTTACCAAAGCCGGGCATACGGGGAAAGAACGCTTCGGGAACTTCACCAGCTGAACGAACCTTAGCTTCAATTAGCCACCGCACATTATCAGGAATGCCTTTGTGCATAAATACTCTGAATCGTTCACATCTAGCTTGATAAATCTTTTTAAGAACATTTATTGGGAAGGAAGGAAAATACTTTCGTAGGGCGGAAAGAGAAGACTCCATTGATGAAGGAGGCAAAGAAAGAAAGAAGGGGTGAAGGAATCAGTTATTATGGGCAACTGAGAGAACCGACTTGAGAGTCACGGAGTACCGTATCCGCCGTTTAACCGGAAAAGTAGATCCTACTTCATTTTGATAGATATTTTTTTTTTATCCGTTGATCCAGTCCTCGATTATTGAATCCATTGTCCGCTTTTGACAAAGTTTCAACGACAATATTTCTTGATGTCTGCCTTATCTTTGACCACAGCTATCTCTTATCTTGGATGCTGCTAAGCTGGCATCAATCCTGTCCTTCCAGGTGTAGCCTCGATTATTGAATCAATTGCCAAGCTTTTGACAATATTGTCTACTTTATCCTTTTTGATATCTGCCTTATCCTTGGCTATAGCTATCTCTTATTTTGGATACTACTAGCTGATGTCAATCCTGTCCTTCCAGGTGTAGTCTCGATTATTGAATCAATTGCCAGGCTTTTGACATATTGTCTACCTTATCCTTGAATTCCTGATGCGGGTTGGTCCCGCATATTAGCTGTGTATCCAGTGATAGATTGGTAAGAGCTGATATTATTGAGATCTCAGCTTATACTGCTGTAACGGTGCGGTGGATGTGTTTCCCATTTGATTCCTATCATGTAAAAATCATGCATGCATGATGTGAAATGCATGAATGCAAAGCATGTGTAATTGATGGTTCTTTTTTTTTTTTTTTTATTTATATTTATTTTTTTATTTTTTATTTTTTTTGGATTGATCTAGTTCTTCATATCTTTGCTTTACTGGATCCTCTTTATAATTGTCTTCTTGGACTATCATTGAATCTCTTTATGCTTTCCAGCTTTTGTTCACTGCCTCAAAAGCCCAACTCTTTTCAAAATCCCCTTTCTTTGACTTGTTCTTGAATTTTGGCCTCAATTTCTTTAAAGTTGGCCCGCCTCATAATTTATATCTCTTTCGGGTACTCATCCATTGTCATGGATTTGATACCATCAAAGGCTTTACTTTCAATGTCTGCTTTGCCCATTTTCTTCTGGCCGTGCGGACACTTGTTTACCCCCATGTTACAGTCCGAATGATTGCTCTTCCTTAGACTCAGGTTCTGATCCATAAGACTTGCCCCCTTGTCTATTGAGCTTCTTTCTTGGCAGTACTTTTCTTGCGCTTAGTAGAGACTACTTTGCCCCCTTGATTATGGTGTTTATGTGGAAAGAGATATCATCTCGCCTTTGATTTAACAGAAGGTTGAGGATTTCTAGACCTTTGTGATGGCACTTGATCGTAAATTTCTCTTACAAGAACCACATCTTATTAAAGAAAGACTCAAGCTATCTCCTTACTTTTAAGTCTACATACATTAATGAATAATGGTTTGGCCTTAAAGAAAAACTTTCATCAATTTTCAAAGCTTGACAAAGTAATTTACGGTCTTTGTTTTCAATTAAAATGTCCTGCCATTCTTCCCTTTCCAACTCGAAGACATAAACTGTGCAAGGCAATAAGGTAGAAACATGATTCACAATAATAGCCTTTTAACTGAATGAGGATGATATCGAGAGGTAAATGTTAGGTGTGAGGAAAGTTAAGTTTGAATGTTTTTTTTTTTTTTTGTGGCAGTCTTTTAGCTGAATGAGAATGATATTAAGAGGTAAATATTAGGTCTGAATAAAGTTAAGTTTGAGTGGTGTGAAAGAAGGGTCTTTTAATACTACTCGTGAGCAAATTTGATTATGGTGAAAAACTCAATAGTGATGACCTCAAACTTGCCACTCTTTCCAGAAAGTTAGACCTCATCTGTTGCCCCCCAACTATTGTGATCTTTATGCATGCTTGGTTTGAGGGTTGCTTTTGTATTCTAAACCGCCTTTGCAGGTTTTCAGTCTAGAATCCATAGCTCACTTTTTTTCTTTTTTTTTTTCTAGTTTGAGCCCTTTTTCCTCTTTTTTTTTTTTTGTTTTTTTTTGTTTCCCTTTTTTTTTTTTGTGAGCTATGGTGATGACATACTTGATAACTCTCTTGAAGTGAGATGACTCAAGTGGCCTTGCTTGCTCATGCTTGTTCTCAGTCCTTTTTGGTTTTGAATTTTCCCTTGTTGTCTTTTGATGGAAAGGATGAATTTCTCTTTTCGGAGTTTGTGTTGCAAAGAACTGAGATCATAGCCCTCTTGAAGTGAAATGATTAAAGTGGCTTTAGTTGCTTGTGTTTGCTCTCTGTCTCTTTTTTTTGTTTTTGAATTTTCCCTTTAATGGCTTTTGATGGAAGGGATGAACTTCTTTCCTTTGTTGGAATTTGTGTTGCGGAAAACTGAGAATTTTTTTTTTTTTTTTGTATTGAGCATTTGTGAGAATTGGGAGGCCACTGAAGTCATTTAATATGAGAGCTACCTTGTTTGGAAACTAACCCCAAACTTCTTGCAAGGATGTTGATAACCACTATGAATTCTTTTTTTTTAGAGTTGGGGTGCAACATATGAAATCCTTCTTACTAGATTTGACAGCACTTTCAAGATTGCCACTATTAAATCTCACTTAACTTTTTATTTTCACCCACGAGTAGTATCGTTTTCAAAGTAAAGTGTGATAGCAATAATGGATAGTATAATGGAAAGGAGTGAGAGATGGATATAAAAACGGAATTTTTGGTAAGAAGTGGTAGAATGTGTAGGTGTAATAATTGAATTTTTGGTAAAAATTGGTAGAATGTGTAGATGTAATAATGAAATTAAAAAGTGGTAGAATGCACACATAACGTCTTTTTGTTGGAGAACAAAAAGAATTACCGGTTGTCAAAAAGTAAAGTGTGATAGCAATAATGGATAGTATAATGGCAAAGAGTGTAAAAATGGAAAGTAGTAGAATGCACGCATTACATCTTTTTGTTGTACCAGAAAGAATACCAGGTGTCCATCTAACAAAGACTACACCCTAGATTCTGGACTAAATCTAGGAGATTTTTACTATTAGATTACTTTTGCAAGCTTTCAAAGATACAAGTTTATTCAAAGGATTCCCTGTCATTCGAAAATGTATGCGGACTGTTAGGTCAGATCTGACTTGGAGCCCTTCCAAAATCAATGTAATTCCAGCTCAAAATCTTCACTTTCAATTACCAATCACATCGGGCATAGCAGCTTGACCTCGGTTTTGTTTGATTTGTAGAGGAATGGCCTTGGGACTTGACGGCTTAAGAGTAGGTTTTGAGATTGGTATAGCATTGACTTCTTGTTCTTTAATGATCACATTCACATCATCATAAAAACGATAAGTTGGGATGAGTCTATGAGTCTTTGCAGATTCTTACGGAATTCTGAGCATTCTTGGATAGAATGACTCTTACTGTCATGAAAGTTGCACCATTCCTCATCTTCAACTTCTTCATGTCCAAAAGAAGGTTTTCCCATGATAATCCCTTCTTTTACAAGGCATGAATATACATGCTTAAGAGGGGTTATGATATCATTGACTGACTTTTTCATCAGCCGGTGTTCTTCTATCATATTGACTGGTTTTTCTTGATGAGGCGGCAATGGATTGTGAGTGACGTTCGGTTCATCGGAAAAGTCCAACCACTTTGATTCGATTAATTGTTGGACTATACGTTTCAATGCTGTGCAATTTTCCAAGCCATGGCCTGGAACGCCATCATGATATGGGCAAGTTATGTTGGGGTCATACCACGTTGGATATGGGGGTCCAAATGGATTTGTAGGAATTGGATGGATAAGTTGACTTTCTATGAGTTTTGGATACAACTCAGTGTAAGTCATGGGAATTGGTGCAAAAACTTCTTTTGGTCTTCGTGTGGGTACTGGAGGAGTCGGAACAGGTGGCCGTAACTGATTAGGCCTGTTGAGAGGATAATTGTTGGGCCTATTGGGAGGATAATCATTAGGCCTATTGGAAGGATAATCATTGGGCATATTGGGAGGATAGTCACTGGGCATATTAGTAGGATAATAATTGGGCCTTTTGGCAGAATAGGATAGGCGAGGACCGGTAGCCACAGTACCTACGAGGGGAATCCCTCTTTCGCGTCCTATTTGTTGTACTTCTTCATCTTCTGTTCTGGATGGTCCTCCTCTTTTCATAGGATCACTAAAGGACTCAGCAATCTTCCCAGTCCTAATCCCATGCTCGATCCTTTCTCCAGACATGACAACATCGGAGAAATTAGTTGCCGAATTGCCAATGAGTTTGTCATAATATGGGTATTTCAGTGTCTGGACAAACAAAGTGACCATTTCTTTTTCTGTCATGGGTGGCTGAACTTGTGCAGCTAAGTCCCTCCACCGTTGGGCATATTCCTTGAAAGTTTCTGGCTTTTTCTTCTCCATGTTTTGGAGAGTTTGGCGATCCGGGGCCAAGTCCATAATATGTTTATAGTTGCCGATGAAGGCCTGAGCAAGGTCATTCCAAGTTTTGATGTTTCTTGGTCCTTGACTTAGATACCACTGCAATGCTGATTTTGTGAGACTTTCCTGAAAAAGTGCAATCCACACATTTTCATCTTTTGTGAGTGGTTGTAGTCTCCTTAGGAACAGTGTGATGTGAGTGATGGGATCACTCGTTCCGTCGTATTTTACGAAATCCGGTACTTTAAAGTCCGAAGGGATTATGACGTCTGGCACTAAGCAGAGGTCATCCACTGAGAGAGATCCGAATATATTACCTCCTTCAATGACTCGCAGTCTCTTCTCTATTGTTTCGAGTTTTTGAGATTCTCCTTCTTCCTTTGGTGGTGTCTTCTTCTCTTCATACACAGTGTCTTGTTTTAGGTGAACACTAGCAGACTGTCCTGGTTCCTGAAACAGGTTTTCTTGGACTGAGACTCGTTGTGGGGTGATTCCCGGAGGATAAGTGGGATCTTGTGCTTCTTTGATGGGAACTTGAGTTGCTTTCCCTTTGATTATTTCCATCAATTGTCTCATTTGTTCTGCCATACTTTCAATCTTGGACTCCATCTCCATGAGACGTCCTTCAGCTTGTTCTGCCATTAATCTTGTTTGGAGCCGAGTTGGATATCGGTGTTGAGGTCCAATTTTACCCCTTTTTAAAGTAAGATTTATTTTATTAGACTCTACATGTATGTGATTGATGCAATGAATGCATGCATGCAATGTGAGATTATGTTTTTATCAGACTTTGTATGCACGTGATTGATGTAATGGATGCATGCAATATAAAGTGAGATTATGTTTTTATCAGACTTTATATGAACGTGATTAATGTAATGCATGCATGCGATGAGTGAGTTTGCTTATCCACTATTGTGGAACTTCAAAACTTTTAGTTGTCATTATAAAGACCAAAAAGTTAGCATAATTTGATGCGTGGTTTTGATGCATGAAGAATAATTGCACAAGAAAGATAAGGTTATTAATAAGTTAAATAGCAATTAACAACTCATAAAGTATTATGGATAAACAAGTTAAAACCATACGAAGGAAAGTGTATAGTAACAACACAGCATAACAAGGATATGCTTATGGTGTTGGTAAAAATGGTAGAAATTCTATGGTCAGTTCTATGGTTAAGTGGGGAGTTCTATATGCATAAGGTGGCTTATCAAAAAGGCAAGGGATAGTTCCCGAATCCCATCACTAAATCATAGTGACGGCCCGATTCCTTACCCTCTAGGGTTAATGTAAGGAATGGATTAATTCGAGTCGTAGCTTTTCGTGGGCCCATGCAGAGACTAACCGTCTCAGAAGGCAATACACTACTTTGCTACTTTGAAACCGGTGAAGGCTTGGAGACCGTGGCCTCACAAGGACAGCAACACCAATTCCGCTTAGAAAGAATCGTGTTTGATTTAAGGAAGCTCGGGTATAGAGCTTCATATTGTGAATGCATTATGCATGTTTAGAATAAGTAAATATAACATATAAATCCACATAATAAGCAAAGTAAATCAAAACAAATCAACTTTAGGCTCGACTCACTAACGTGGAGTCCCCAGTGGAGTCGCCAAGCTGTGGCAACGTCGGGTTTTCGGGAGTCGCCACCAATCAGTTTTCTTAGGTCGATTGGTCACCTTAAAATTGGTCTGCGAGAGTTCGGGGATCGGGAGTACGGTTACGTTAAAACAACTTTGTTAAAACGCCCAAAAATTGGCACCTTAGTTGATTTTAATTTTGTTTTGCTTTGCTTTTAAATAATTCTCAGTTAATTTTCAAAATTAGAAATTTTAACTGGATTAGTCGAAATGTGGATTTTTAAATTAATTAATTTGTATGAAATTTTATACTTCCGAACCATGGACTCTGCCGAGTCATTTGGACACGGAAGATTTTTGATTCCGAACCATGGACTCTGCCGAGTCATTTGGACACGGAATTTGGTGAACTTTTAAATAATTTAATCCATATTGTAAATATGGATTTTTATCTTTTTTTTATTTAATTTATTTAATTTAAAAAGTTTGATATTTTCCAAACCGTAGATCCTGCCGAATCATCCGGATATGGAAATTAAATTTAATTTATTGTTAGTTATATAATTATTACTTTTATGGAATTAATTATTAGTTTAATTACTAATTCGTAATTCTTTTTGTTATAGAATTTTTAGATAAAAAAATTTTATTTTTTATTTTCTTTCTTTTCTTTTCTCTCTTTTCTTTCTTATATTTTTCTTTTCTTTTTGATTTAATCTTTCTTTTCTTTTCTTTCTTTTCTTTCTTTTCTTTTTCTTATCTTTCTTATCTTTTTCTTATCTTTCTTTAATTTTCTTTTTGTTTTCTTGTTTAATGAAAAATATTTATTATTTTAGTGGATTTAAAAGTTATATTTTAAATAAATCAGTAAAATATAAAGTCTTAATTTTCATGTATTTTTTTTTAAACAGGTTTTATTTTTATTTTTTTATTATTTTTACTGGATAAAAATAACTATTAAAATTAATTTTAACTTTTTGTTATCTTTAAAGAATTAAAAACATGTATATAAAAATAAAAATAATTGGCTTTTTTTAAAAATGATTTTTATTAGCCTTAATAATTAATTACAAAATAATCTTCTTTTAATTTTCATTTATTTATTAATTAGTAAAGGGTAAAGGTAAATTAAATAAAAAAATTATATAAAGAAAAAAAATTAATAATAATAAAGTGGGGCTTTTTGGCCATCCACTTTAAAAATAATAATAAATGTTAGCAAAGTTAATTAAATTAATTGTTAAACAACAATAATAAAAATTTAGTCAAGTTAATTAAATTAATTAATTAACAACAATAACAAAAAGTTAGCCAAGTTAATTAAATTAATTAATTAACAACAATAATAAAAAGTTAGCCAAGTTAATTAAATTAATTAATTAACAACAATAATAAAAAGTTAGCCAAATTAATTAATTAATTAATTATCAACAATAAAAGTTAGCCAAGTTAATTAATTAATTAACAAAAATAATAAAAAGTTAGACAAGTTAATTAAATTAATTAACAACAATAATAAAAAGTTAGCCAAGTTAATTAAATTAATTAATTAACAACAATAATAAAAAGTTAATTAATTGTTAACAAAAATTATAAAAGTTAGTAATAATGCAAAAATTAAAAGGTTAGTAACAATAATAGTATTAAAAGTTAGTTGTTAGTAAGTTAATAACAACAATAAAAAAAGGGGTTAGTAATAAACAAATAATAAACAAACAAGTAAAAATCAAAAGGGTTAGTAATTAATTCTGCAAGAATAAAATACAAAGTTAGTGACCAAAGTGAAAGAAATTGAAAAGATGAAGGATTAAATGAGAGTTGTACCCTTGATTTTAAATTCTGAATTCTGAGAAATGGAAACAGAGGGCGCGCGGGGGGGGGGAAGAAGATGGCTTAATCGTCAAAATGAAAAGTTTTGAGATTTTCTGAGGAAAGGAAGGAGAGCTAGGGACTAAGGCTGTAATTTTTTCTATTTTAAAAAACGGAGCTCTAAGCTTTTCTTTCTATTTTTCTCTGTGTTCAGCACAAAATTTGGGGGGCTATTTATAGAGGAAGTTTAGCTGAACTGTTGATGGATAAATTAATAAAAAATTTCAAACTTATCTCTTAAATTGGTAAAATGACAATTTTAGTCCTTTACGTCTCTCAGCCTCAGGATAAGTTCCTGAAGCTTCTGATTTTGACAATTTTGTCGTTTTCTGTCAATTTGAGCCAAAAACGTCGGCAGGCTCAAAATTTTATGTGACAAACTACCAAATGCTCCTGGAACTTTTAGAATTTGTCAATTTTTTCCGAAACTTCTCAATTTTGTCATTTTTACCTCAAACTTTTAATTTTTTGTCATTTTTTTCATGAAATTTTATTTTATTTCAAACATACACATATTCACACATATATCATTTTAAATCAAATTTTCACAAAATAAAAATATATTTTAAACTAATTAAATTTTTTTTAATAATAATAGTAATATATTTTTTTTTTTTTAAATTAATTTTTTTTAATAAAATTTTTTTTCAAAATTTTAAAACATCCGGACGAAATTGGGTGTCAACAACCCTATCATTGTCAAATTATCTACAGCGTATTACAGAAGAACACATCTTACTAAATAAACGACATATTAACATCACATTTGTATGAATAAAACAACACTTCTTACTTCCGTTCAGTAAGAAGTTCTATTCATTTTTGTAATAAGATGTAGTGTTCAAGTGCCATGATATTTTTGTAAATAATGTAAAAGTGGGATGTACATAAATAATGTAAATATTGTTCATAAATAATATTATTCCATTCAGACAAATGTGTTATTTTGTAATGTATTATTCATTTTGTAAGATATGTTGTTTGTAAACAATGTTGTTCCATTTAGTAAGAAGTGCTGTTTAATTCTAATAAACATAGTGTTGTGTAAAATATTGTTAATCTCAAAAGAAATACTGTTCGTAAATAATATTATTCAATTTATTAAGAAATATTGTTTCTTTCAAACAATTGTACTGTTCTGTGATGTGCTGTTCTCTCCAAACAAATATATTGTTTAAGACACAACAACAGTTTCATAAATAATATTGTTAATTTGATTCATTAAAAAATATTGTTTCTTTTAGACTAATGTATTATTTTGTAAAGTATTGTTTTCTTCAGATAAATGTGTTATTCAATGTGCAATGGCAGTTTCATAAATATAACAAAAGTATAAGTGTAGTATGTAGTCCGGGAATATTTTATCCTTATGTTTATATCCTAGTCTTCTATTTTATTTACCGGACCAATTCTTTTTTTAATTTTCATTTTCACAATTAATTTTTTTCTTCAGAAAAAGCATCTAATTTCATCATGCAACTTTAATAAAATTTCAAAATTAAATCACTCTGCATTACGTTATCTATCAAGAATTAAAAAATAAAAAAGAACTTTGAAAGTCATCTAACTAGTCGATTGTGAATAAGAATAACTAAAAATTTTCCGTTTCTTTCTTAAAAAATAAATAATTTATGACTTTATTGTGAGCAAAAGAATTAGGAAAAATGAATAGGAATACCAGTTCGACATTTTGTAACGCCCTATGAGGTGTGAGAATAAAATATGAAAAGTGATTAACTATAAAGCTATTTAAAATTAAATAATGTAATTGAAAATGTTCTAATTACCTAACTATAAACCAAGATACTCCATCCATTTCTTAATATATGTCTATTTTTCAATTCTTTGGTGCCAAAATACATCCTATTTTTCCTATTTATATATCCTTTTCTCAATGTACCATTCTGATCATTATGGAAAGTTCATAAATTCTTAAAGTTCTAATCATACAATCTTTTAATGAGTTTATGTTTTTTTCAATGAAAGGACGAATAATATCTTTTTATTTTTTTTTTATTTTAAAAAACGATGAGTTTCTTTCTTTAACGATTTTGCTACTTGGTTCTTATTCTTGTCGAGATTTGGTTTGGGATTTAAGAAAAAAACAAACAAAATTGAGATATTCACTGCCTTAAACTTGAGTGTACGTTACTTTGCTACTTTGTGGTTGCGGGTAAAATAAAGCAATGGTGACCTAGATAAAAACTTTTGGTGTTATTTTATTATTATTATTATTATTATTATTATTATTATTTGCATTTTTTGCATTTTACCTGTATCTAATTGACAACGGGGACACGGTTGCTGCACGTTTGGTGCAGAGTGTGTGTTTATCTGGGAAAAACACCCGATATAAGTAAATAAGTTCACAACCATCCTCACATGGAAAATAGGATCGATACCTACACCTCATTGGGAAAAAGGTTCGCTATTGTGTGCTTTTGTTAGACCAAACTTCACGCATTTGTTGTTCACCATCTTTATTGTGCCGCAAGATACGACGAGCAAGGTATATGTCACAAGACGTTGATGTTTAGTCATCAAAATTGATTATGAGCTAGGTTTCTATCCACACCCTGTGTGTATAATGTTTAACACTTAGGCATATTGATACCTTATAACCAATATTTATTACTTCATCCATCCATATTTATTGAACCATTTGATTTGATACGTAAATAAAGAAAGTAAGTTATGTATTATTTTCACTTTCACCCTTAATTTTTTTGTACGTTAATCGAGAGAATTTGAAAAAATAAATATTAAAATAATAGTTTGAATGATAATATATTAAAGTAATACACTAAATATGAAAATGTTGCGAGGATTTAAGACTGTCAAAAATAAACTCTGTTAAAATAGTTTTGGGACTGATGGAGTACATCTTAATCCTAAATTGACTATCATCCCAAAAAGAAACCATAACTGATATGACCCATCAACTATCACATGAGCCTTTGAATGCTAGAGAATTTACGTAAATCTAATAACTAAATTTCATCCTTATCCAAAAAATGGATGATAGAACCAGAAGGTATAAGATCCTAAATAAAAACGTGTTATGTTTAATGACCAAAGTTCAAAATCAGTCACTGAACATCTATCCACATCATATAAACTATCCTTTGTGAAAATGATAAGCACCAGGTGATTGAGCTTTGAACCAATATGGGATACGGGGTGTCACAATCTTCCCTACTTATATGTCCAATGTTATCATTGAATTACAAACAGATTTAGAATTGTGAGCTTAGTAAGTAATGGATATGAACTGTATACACAACAGATAGAACTAAATCAGTCATCGACCTGAACAAAATCAGAAACATGACCTACACCATCACGGAACCAAGTTGGCTCTGATACAATTTGTAGCACACATGTAGCGCTTATCCTTTTTATAAAAGATAGCTCATGTGATATGAATAGGCGTTCATAGACCGGTTCTTAATTTCAGTCATTATAGATGGTGTTAGAGCATGAGAATGATTGAAAGTATGTGGTTGTATCCGCTAGTATTGGACAAAAAAAACTTCTTCATATTGAGTGTCAATTCTTAAGCAACTAGCATGTAAGGCAATATACATGTTTTTACATTCTATACATGTAACGCATACACTTGTATATCTGCTGTGTGTGTGTGTGAATATAGGTGAGTGATTTTTTTCATGGACAAAGAATATACATAAAAAAAAAGTTGGTGAGTGTACTAATTTTTGTACTAATTTGACAAAAAAAATTGAGTTGATTTAGTTAAGTTGGTGCAAATAATTTATATTTTCCAAATTAGTACAAAAATTAGTGCACTTTCTACTAGGGGCAAAAAAAATAAACAAACAATTCTAGTTTATCTAGACTTTTATTCAGGTTAAAGCTCGTTCATGACTCGTTTAAACTGTTATTAAGCCAATTTTAAACAAAATTTCATGCTTGATATAAAAAATAAAAAAAGCTCAATTTACTTATTACTTGGCTTGACTTAATTCAATTTTAGTTTTTCCCTTGATTTAATTGAACTAATCGAGCTCAAATCTTGCTCGATTGGTTAAAAGCTCATTGTGGCTTGTTCATATTATTTTCAATCCAAATATGAATAAAATATTGAGTTTAATAGCTATTTCAAGTTGAACATGTTCAATATGCTACTAAACTCAGTTTGGCTCGTTTTCAGCCTTATTTTCTAGCAATAAATATATTGCTTAATTTTAGGATTAATTGTACTTACCTCTTAAACTATAGTAGAAATTACACTTAATCCTTAAGGTTTTAAAGTTATACTTATCTCCTATATTTTCAACATCTATAAAGAAAAGGACTATTTTACTTTCATAAAGAGAAAAATAATAATTTAAATATGTTTTGCAATTGCAAAATTGAAAAAGTGATAATTTAAATTTTTCATTCATTATAAAAATTATCTAGCATCTTAAATTTACCAAAATACTACTATCCTAGTATAATTCAAATTAAGATGTTAATATTGAATACTAGACAACAATGAGAAAATAAAAAATGAAATAAAAGATAGTTTAGATGTAATTTTTAAAACATCAAAGAGTAAGTGTACAATAAGGGTTAAACGCATTTGTGGTCTCCATCTTTTAAATTTTATTTAATTTCCATTACCAATGTTTAGGTTTTCTACTTCTGTCCTTAAAGTGATTAAAATGTTCTATTCTCATCCTTCATTGGATAAAAAACATTATGATAGACGGAACTTGTAGGAAAAATCCTAATTTTGACACATGAAAAATTGTCTTGTCCCCCTAGAAACCCAAACTTCTCATTTGCCAATTTGATTACCCCAATTCTAATACAGCTCTATAACAATGAACTAGGTCATTCTTTGTGATGATGGTGAATTCTTTAAGTCCTATGACCGCATGTCCACTGCCAGCTCTATTAACCTAGACTCCAATGATGGCGACAAGTTCGGTGATGCTCGCTTTTCAGCTCATTCTTCATCTATAGATTTTTTTCTCAGGCAACACAATCTCTTTGTTATAGCGATCATAGTGGGATGCTCAGTAAGCGAGGTAAGTTCATAAATCCCTAACTTAAATATTTTAGTTATAAATGAATTAGCAAATCAAGTAAGTTATTAAAGGTTTATTACGTTCCGAATGGTTTATGGAGCTAAGTTTGCCCAAGGGTAAAATGGTCATTTTACATCTCAGAGGGTGAGGGTGAGGGTGAGGACGAGTCCTAGAAGTGAAATCATGTTTTTTGAAAAAATCAAAGCCCAGTTTAATTAAGTTGTTGCTTAAGTGTTTATTCCCCTAGTTACTATTTGAGGAAGGGGTAAATTTGTAAAACTTAAAAAAGTTTGGGACGGGGGAGCTTTTGCGTTTAAAACACTATTGGAGGTGGATTTCATGTAGCCATTCATCCCATTTCTAGCCCAAATTCACAGTTGCTTTCCTTCCTCTTAATCTCTTGCCAAATCCTTTTCAAAACCAAGATTTCTTGATGAAATTGGATGGTTTTCTTGGTGCCCAAGTGAAGGATTGTTTGTTTTCCACTTGTTTTCATGGTATTGGAGCTTATTGGCATTTTTCAAGCTTGAACCTTGGTTTCTGCATGTAGTAAGCTTCAATCCTTGAAAATTTCATGTTTCTTGAGTTGATTTAAGTTTAGGTTTTGCTGGGTTAGTGTTAATTTGGTGTCATGTGCCTTGTGTTACTTGGAACCTAGGAAAAACCTTAGTAGAGCCTTGGAACTTGGAATTCTTAGCTTATGATCCTTGATGTTTGTTCATTCTTGTGCAATTAAGGTAATGTATTTATAATTCAAGCTTATTTGATGTCATTCATAGCTTACTTATAGTGGAATCCGTGTAGTTTTGAGGATGATGTTAGTTGGAGGATGGTGTTGGTTATGGTGGACTAATGAGATTGCCAAACTTAATTTGGTGTTTTGGTGCATCTCAACCTTGGTAGGAGTGGTGTATTGTGGCCAAGTTTATGTGTACATGCAAGTTTGAGGCAATTTGATACATCCCTAGGACCATTGGGAGGCATTGGAAGCCCCTAAATTACCTATGAGGCATAATCTGGAATTTCTAAGCACAAAGGGCTGAGGATGCATTGCCAAGCCCTTGTGTTAAAAACCGAAGAGTTTTGCATTGTGGTGATGCATCCCCACAGGCCAAATGCTGGAACTCACTAGCTTCGATACTCTTATAGTATTTCAACCATAATTTTTTAAAATCAACCTATGCCTAACTGTATTTTCATTTCAAAGAGAGGGGAAAATAAGGTTAAGAGGCCATAGTAGAGCACCATTAGTCGAGTGAAGGGTTTAGTACCATCAAGAGCCTGGCTAGGCCTTTGGGTTTAAGGACTTGATGCAGGAACCCTAGTGCACCTAGGAGGGTTCCACGGAACTTAAAAATTATGAGCCCAACCATGACATTTAGCACTCCACTAGGGTGAACTAAGAAATTGTGAATAGGTGTGTGCCTTGAGTGAAGGTTTAGTACACTTATAGCCTAGGTAAGATTACTTGAGGCACAAGTAAAATCCTAGTGCACTCTTGGTAAGGTTTTAAGATAAAAGCTTAGTACATAAATGACTTAGATAAGTCTAAGGACTTGAGACACTATTAGAGACTTAGTACACCTAGTGAGTTCCTTGAAACTCAAGTGATGTGCATCCATCATGTTCATTTACACAACAATCGAGGGAATGTTATTTAGTGAGCTTAGCTTACTAGGACGTTAGCAAGCCAAGGCTTGGTAGGAGTAAGTTAGAGGCCAGAACTCACAAGGCATGGGGTGACATCTGTGCGAGGACTAGGAAGATGAGGGGTCCCAAGAGACTCAAATATATGTGCATATGTTAGCCCTCAGACTACATGTGCGCAATAGACTTCACATATTATATGTATATGTGTGTCCTCAGTATTTTTCTTACAGGTTAAAGGATTCCTTATTGAGAACCAAGGATTATCATTCCTTTAGTATTTGTTATGTAGATTTTGGGTCTGTAGAGCCAAGAACCTTTGAAGGTTGTTGAACTAGGTTCACGAGTAGGTAATATGTTCATTTGAATCTTTGTGATTCTAGTTTTGTGGTTTATTTATTGGTTAAGTTGTTGTGCTAACTACGGTTATTTATTGGCCGATAAAGGCTAGTAAAACACAAATGAGGGCTTTGGAGCTTACCACTGGGAGTTGCTCTAAGGTGGGAGCTTACTTATGAATCTCAGTAATATAATTCAGTATATAGTTTCCATACACTAGTTTACCTCCAATGCTCATGGATGAGTAGTGAACTCTAGAGTCGCTCTTGGGTGTAAATATTATCTTCTTAAGCTTGGATGTACACACACGGTTGATTATGTGTTGTTAACCACATAAATGTTTTTTTATGCTTTGACAGTGTTATTTCCTTATTTTATTGAACAAGTCAAAGCATATATTCATGCATGAGTGTATAGTAGGATTAATTAACTAAAAGTGTAAAGGTTTTTAACAAGTGTGCACATAATTAATTAGCCAATTACAATCAGTGTGAGACACATTCCCATAGACTTCCTGGGAAGGCCTACGAAGGGTTATGTCACTTTCCCTAGCTACCTTCTTTTCTACCATAAGAATGGTGCTGAACTATAACATCTGGATGGCCTCTATTGGCTCGATCACTAAATGCCGTAAATGATTGCTTTAGAGAATGGCATTCATGGGTAGCAAACAAATGGCTAGTTTTAAATGCATCAATTCTGAGTGAATGGCCTTTCCCAGCGCCTAAGCGACTCCCAATCCTGCACTAGAAAAAAAGCCTTGTAATCAGCATAAGGCTGTGGTGAATTCATCGAAGGGACTTTGAAGCCAAATTTATCTCCACTTTCTTCTAATTGGCCAATGTTTCTTCTTCGGCCTTGATCCTTCAGAGAATTCGATGCTTTTTATAACATCCTCATATCCTACATGAGAGAAATGTGGGAATCTGTCTGTGGATATATAGACACAAGTTCCAGAGCACAAGTATTTAGTGCTTATCTTTATCCAAAGGATAGTGCATAGGGTGTGAACAGGTGTTCCGTTGACCAGTTCTGAACTTGAGTCATCATATTTTCTCCTTTGATTGACAATGAAAAGAGGCTTTGTTCGACTCAATGTCCAAGCAATGCCTCACGCGAACCTGATCCTTGATTGCCACGTGCACATGCTGGGTGACATGGTGTGGATGGTGGGGGAAGGACGATTGGTGAAGAGATTGAAGTGTGGATAATGGGGGAGCGGGCAACTGGTGAAATAAGGATAGAAAAGGTGACATAGAGGAGACCGAGGGGTGACAGAGAAGGTGTGATCATTGCCATGGGAGAGGGGGAGGCTTGGCCAACGGTCATGGTGGTGGAGGAAGCAAGCAACAGAGTTGGAGGAGGTTTTCTTAAAAAATAAGAGTAGATTGTGGCCAAATTGACAAATGAGAAATTTTAAAGTTTTTGGGGAGAAAATAAGTTTTCAGGAGGGTTAAAATTGAGATTTTTCCTACAATTTTGTGTTGGGGTGGCATCTTTTCATTTGCTATAAATGTTTTCTGTCCAAAATAGATCAAAAATTGAATATTTTAATGACATTATGGAAGAAAATGGAATATTTTAATCGCATTAGGATGAAAGTGGAACAACTTAAATGCTAGGAATGAAGTTAAATAATATTTAAAGGTTGGATACTACAGATACATTTAACCGTAACCATATGAGTAAGTAAGCTAAAAAATACCTTCATTTGGGAAATAAGACCTATTACTACACCTCTTTGGGATAAAAATCATGCTATATCCCTCTGGAAATGATCGTCTGTTCTTCACAATGACTTTGGCGAACCGTGATTTGAAGTTTCGCTAAACAGGAAGGGGAAAAGTAAAAAAAAAAAAAAAAAAAACACAGAGAAAAACGGATAATTAGAAAAAAAAAAAAAAAAGGAAGAAGGAAGAGAATTATACGTTTGTGTTTGTGTTGAAATTTCAGCTTCATTCATTTTTGGAAGCGTGTTTAATTTAGGGCACCTTTTTCTCATTGCATCAAATTGGGCTTCTCACTTCCAAAAAAAGGTCTAATGCATGCTTGGCTCATTGCTTACCTAAGCACATTACAACAATTCAATATTTGCAACCCTTTATAGAAAGTATTCAACATTCTCATGCCATGATTTAACTTCTGGCATCGATATATATCTTCAATACAAATTAGTACTTTTATCATTGTTTTATGACAGTAAAAAAAATTCATATTATGAAAAATATTTTGAAAATAGACAGAGATAAGCTAAATAAACAAAATCTGCCCTTCTTGAGCAAATGGGTAAAGAATTGTTTTGATTGAAAGTTAGAAAATCTAGAGGAATTCATTTGCATTAAGATTAATATATTATTGTGCATTATTCTTATATATAAAGTAACTTTATCTAAAATATTACTCCATCCGTTTCACAAAAACATATCATTTTACTATTCACAGTAATTAATTTATAATTTTATTTATTTTAAAATTTATTATAAAAATATAAATATTTTATATGAAAATGAAAATTTAAATATTATAGTTTTTAAATATGATTTTAATAATTTTTTAAAATACATATTAATATAAATATATTCAGGTCAAATTTCAGTAAAAAATATAAAAATGTCAGTTAATGCAAAATAGAGAGAGTAATTCATTGAAGTCCTACACTTTAAGCAGTTCAAGAAATATTTTAGAATATATTTTTTTAAAAATAAGTATATTTTATCATTTTTTTAGTTTAGATAAGTTAAAAAAATTAATTAATGTACCAACGTGTTTAGGAGTTGTCATCAATTAGTTTTGCCTATGTCGATTAAATACCTGTTATGGTATACAAAAGATTCTAAGATTATAAGTTAGTTACACCAAAATAATCTTATTCTAGTGCCCAGAAATTGGTACTATAGGGGTTCAGTTTTTTCTTTTCCTAAATTTTTGTTTCTTTACCAAATCATTGATAAAATAGTTTTTGTAACATCTCAATATCCCAAACGGAAGAAATGTAGGAAGCCGTATATGGATATATAGGCTCTAGATCTAGAGCATAAATATCTAACATTTATCCTTTTCACAAAAGATAGTCCATGTGGTATGAGCAAGTATTTTGTTGATCAGTTTTGAATTTGGGTCGTTACTAATGGTATCAAGGTATGAAAATGGTTCAAAGTATATGATTATGTTTATGGGATGAGAAATTCCTATGCAAAGAGTCCGTTTCAACACCTAGCACTTATCTTTAGTGATAGTCCATGTGGTATAGGCAGGTATTTCGTTGAATGGTTCTAGACTTAAGTTGCTATAGATTGTATCATAGCTAATCTAGAACCATGATGATGTGGCATACTGGTTGTGAATATGCATCATCTACTAGGATGATCCTGGATTAGAGATGTTATTTGGCCAAAGGTCAAATAATCCGATTAGAGAGATTACTAATCCAGGGGACCATGTAATCTGAGCGACTCCAATGAGGATGTTGGGTACATAAATTGGGGGGGGGGGGGGGGAGGAAGAATTTGTAACACCCCTATATTCCATATAAGAGAAATGTGAGAAGTCTTAGATGGACATATAGGCTCTAGATCCAAAGTATAAATACCTAGTGCTTATTCTTTTCACAAAGGATAACCTATGGGCATGTGTTTTGTTAATCGATTCTAGACTTAAATCGTTACAGTTTTATTTAATTGTTTTTAATTTTTAATAGTTCTCAAATTGAGTCATGGTTGAAACAAATAAATAAAAAAATTAAATATAAATTGAAACTGAAAGCATGTTGTTCAGTGCCTATGTCAACGAAACAAAAAAAAAGTTAGTGATTTGTATGAACGAAATAAAAAATTTAGGAACTAAAAAATCGTTTTACTAAACAGGGAAGGCTTGAATGGGGTCAACAAGTTAAATCCAGGTCAGGAAACAGGTCGCGGGTGGAGGTGGTTTCATCTTCCTTCTTGGGTGGCGAGACAAGGGCGACGTGGGTTGGGTTCAATGGGGACGTCCCAAGCGGCTTCCCGGAGAGGCGGATGAAGCGTGGCAGGGGAGGTATCAAGAGCGGTCGGGGACTGGTGCGACATGGCTATTCTTCTCTCTCCTTTAGTTTTTACACGAATAACGATGGGAACACCTGGGGACGGTGGCGTGACATCGATAAACTCAAGAACGGCGGTCTTAGGCTGTCGGCAGTAGCTTGAGGCAGCGTTTTGGGGCTGGAGGCGTCGAGCGGTAGCAAAAACACTACTGGGGTGAAGGCGGCAAAGGGAGGAAGCTAGGGTAAGAAGGCGAAAAAATAGGGGCTACAGACACCATTTTGCTCTTTTATAGTTTTTTTTTGTTGTTATTTTCTTAGCTTTTTTCTCCCATTTTCTTTAAAATGGTGACTCATATTTACAATACAAGTGTTATGAATGTGATTAACAACCAAATTTGAGTCAATTCGTTTTAACTTAAGTCAACTGACTTATTTTCACTTTTATATTTTTTATCCTGAAACTAATTTTATTTAAAAGTCAATATTATGTAGATGTAATAATCCATTTGAAAGTAAATTTTCATGATATTGTTAAATTTTTTATGAATTTTTATTTTCTAATTTCTTAAACTAGAAAAATTAATAAAAATTTAATAAGATTAGAAAATTGTATTTTCAATAGATTATTATAGCTACATAATTTTAAATTTTAATTAAAATTAGTTTCGGGTAACAAAGACGTAAAAATAAGAATAATTCATTTTGAAATCAATTAACTTCAGTTAAAATGCATTGGCGTCTCATCAAAATCAAATTTGTAGAGGTTTAAATCTCTTAGGATAAAATCTTGTTAGAATTGTTGTCCAAGTCCACAAAAACTCTTATTTTCAGTGAAATTTCATTTCACCCCAGAACTTTCAGGATTTATCAAATTAGCCCAAAATCTTATAAAATTATTAGGTTCTTCCCAGATTTTTATAAATTCACCAAATTTGCCCCCAAACTCTTGGGAGTTGGCAATTTTACCCAGAATTTGCAATTTGCCTGAAAAGATTCTAAAAACCGTCAATTCACTCCAAACTCTTCCACTTTGCCTACATTAAGTACCTAGACTAAATTAATTCACATTTCAACCCTAAATGTCCATTCTAAATTCCTAAAGATTTATAACACAAAATAATGACATGATCTAAATGCAATTAATCATTTTAACTTCCTAAGTTCTAAAATGACCAAGTTGACTCACATGTCCTATAAAATGATCAAATTACCCTTGAAAAAAAAAATGCCTCCTTAAACTAATTTTTTAATCTAAAACTAAACTAAAATTAGCATCCTAACAAAATTAGGTGTCAACAATTAAAAATATATAACTTTTATAAAAATATTATAACATTAATTTTTAGATTTCTTACAGTGTAAGATCATAATAAATTAGCAATTTAGACAAAAAAAAAATATATGCAAAAAACACTCTATAGTATATTAATTTTAATGTAAACCAAATTAGTCATTTTGGATTTTACTGAGGTGATGTTCATTTATCATGACTGGCACATGGCCATTTCCTTTTTGTTTTTGATAGAAGTGATAAGTATAAGTTTTACTCAGCAATATTTATTATTGGGTAAAATGTGATGCCTTAAATTTAGAATTTTCGTTGCAAATTGGTCATCAACATCTTCTCGATGCATATTGGTTATAGTGCACCGCATATTGGTGTCTAGTCATATAAAAATTCACTAACTTTAATGTAACTGCAAAGCATTAAATTTTTTAAATTTTAATTTAAACTGTAAGATAATTATTTTCAAAGAAATTTAATTGTGTCATAATTTTTTATTAGTTAATGGGCTATTTAATTATAAGTTTTTTCTGTCAATAAATTACGTTTTCATGCTAACTCAATTTTTTCCGTAGATCTGGAGACCAATATGTACAAAACATAAGATTGAAGATTGATTCGTAATGGTAGTAATAGGTTTGAGACCAACATTATATTTACCATTAATTAGGTGTACCCCTTTATTATCCCAGTTAACTTGCACTTATTATCGGACTCATTAATATTTTTCTGGGCATGCCTGAGGTTTGGTAAAAATTATATAGTTACGAGTTTCAAAACTTATTCCTACGTTCTCTAAATTTTTTCAGCCTTGTTGAAGAAAAATATTGTATTGTATTTGTAGAGAAAATTATTAATATAATCATCCATTAACTGCTAACATTTTTTACATAATTTATATTTTAAGATAAAATAATTATTAGATATTTTAAATTAGAATTTAAAAACTGGCATCTAACAATGTAAAGAAAGAAAAAATTAGCGCGTAAATATAGGCCTCCATATGCCTGGGGAATGAAAATAGTAATTAACATGCACCAAAATTTCAAAGGGAATATTATAATTGACCCTTAATTTTTTTTTTTTACTACAAATTGTTTTGGCTTGATTACAAAATGTAGTGTTTGAAAAATATGAGGTAATACTATATCTTTGAATATGTCTAATTGGATATATTTGGGAATTTTTAGATTTATTTCTCATTATCATAACTAATTTTCTTCATGTGTTCTACTCTATGTTGTGACTTCATCTTCTCTAGCAACAGACAATGACGTTTCGACATTGTGAATCTTCATCTTCTCCAGCCACTGCTGCCTCCAACGATGTTTCCAGTGACAATGCTGTCATCACACTAAAGATAAGCTAACAGATTTAGGTATTTGTTGCGCTTCTTCTTTTTCTCCGGATCACCAAAGTTGCCTTTCCTAAATTGCAAAACTTCTTTTCTTGCCGTTGCCACTTGTTGGGAATGTCCATATCAGATCTAGGGAACCCGCTGTCCCCATTGCTCTTTCGTGATCAAGGCTAGTGGTTATCTCGCAATATCACCTCTATTGTTCAACCTCGGTCGAGATGGTGGTAATTATTGGAAGCAACTGCAGGTCACAATCGTTGATATTGTACCAGATTCTGAAGAGATCACATCATCAGCGATATCTATCATGCTTAAAAGCTAATTTTATATATTTATTTAGACACTTTTATTTTTTTACTTTAGATACCTTTATTTCTAAAAAGAATAAAATTATCTGCATATTGGTTTAAACATTTTCATATATTTATATTAGACACTTTTATATATTAATTTAGATACTTTCACTTATTACTTTAGATACTCTTATTTCTAAAAATAAAAAATTATTTGCATATTACTCCAGATACTTTTACATATTGCGTCAAACACTTTTGTATATTGTTTTATATACTTTACTTATTACTTTGGACACTTTTATTTCTAAAGAGAATAAATTGTCTACATTTTGCTTCAGACACTTTTATATATTATTTAGACACTTTAATAGGCTTACACGTCATTTGTAAAGAAAACAAATATTTGCATTTTTTCTAAAGGAAACAATTTGTTTGCATATTGTTTCAGATAATTTTACATACTTATTAGACACTTTTATCTATTTGTTTAGACATTTATGCCTCTTCTCTTAGACATTGGTTATTATTGCTAAAAAATTGACAAATTCTTAGTTTTTCTAATAGGTATATACTACAATAGGATTAGGAAAATGTTGAATAAAAAAGTTTAGTACATCTATAAAAGGTTTAGATATGCTCATTCATGCATCAAAGTCTCAAATTTATGTGGATTAAATTTGAGTGTTCCGAAAATCTTGATCAAAAGTGCAACATTTTCTAAATTTGCAAAATTTACACATGAAGTAGTTCATAATTAGTAAATGTCATATTTCAATGGGAAAATGCTATCATCAATGACCATTATAGCCTGTGATGGATATGAATCGTTGGATGTGTGAGTCTCACACATCCAGTGGCCCAGATCCATATCAAACTGTAACAATTTGTGATGTTATAAGAGTCCATTTCAATGTTAGGACTATTCAATCTGTATAAAAATATATATATTTTATACAACTCCTCCTGAGTTTGCAGATTTTGTAGAATAAATATTCCATTTTATAACCTTATTAAGTTTTTAGTTAAAGGCGCCAAATAATCTGGAGACTCAATTGAAAAAAAAAATAAATTAGTAGATGGACACGGAAAAAAAAAATCGATTAACTGATGTGCATATTATAAAAAAAAAATTGATGTCAAGCCGAACAAAATGGATTTAATATTTGCAGGGGCATAATCTACGGAGTCTAATAGTAAGCCAAAAAGAAAAGGGCTTAATACATGTGGGTACATACATTTACACATAAATTAGGTGAATGGTCGTGCATTATTGCTGAAATTGTTGTTTGAGCGATCTTGATAAAGCAAAGACTAGGGATCAATATAATAAAAAATCAAACTTCTAGGAACTTGAATAAAATGAATATTAGAAGTCAATTATCAATTAAAATAGTTTAAAGATGAAAAAGAATAAAACTCGATCCCTTTAGAGCATTTTCTTGGACTGGGCTATTAGTGGCTTGGTCCAATTTATTCTTAGTGTAGGTCTACACTAATTTTAACATGTAATTTATGTGTGTATTTATATATAATAATGATGGCACGTAAATTGCATAGGTGTTAGATAATGGAGCCATGGAGCAGGGTCCTAAAAAGAAGCTTGGAGCTCTGTGATTTAACTTGGAAATCAGCCAATCGATTAGACAGGTCACTGGTACATAAGGGCATGATTGTTGCTTTTCACTAGTCCAATTAGTATTGTTTTCATAAATGTCCGGGCAGACATTTTGGCAGGTCAGATAAAATTAATCAAATTAATTGGTCTAACTGGTGTGGACTAGTCAAAAGGGGAGGAAGTGGAATGAGCATAAAAAGGGAGTTGGATTTGGGGAAAATTACAGTTCTTTGCCATTGATTAGCTAGCTAATGAGGTGTCAAGTGTTAATACACCTTATCCCCTCATTTGGTAGAGTTTACAATTTTTATAATTAGCGTTAGAGTTTTTGATAATTTATTTAATAGTTAAAATAAAAACACTAAACGCTAAAAGCTGTCATTAAATAATTTTTTTTAAAAATTTAGTGCTAATCATTGGTATAATACCAAAATGAGATCATTTTCTCTATCTTACACCGTAAGAACAGAGGAGCCTGGTTTTTGCGTCCTTTTTGTCTGCCATCAATGAAGCACCTCCCCACCTCGCAAGCTCCTCCTCTAGCCACCTAAAGCCTTATATCCAATTCCTTTTTGCCCTCTCAAACTTTTCCAAACTCCCTCAGACAACATTAGTTATTGACTTTCAAGCAACATAACCTAATTTGTTTTCCATGTATGACGAGAAGCTTAGGATTGGTGGCCATAGACAATTTGATTCATTGACAAGGATTGACGGTGATGATTGGCCCAACTCATCCAGGCAATGCTAAAAAAATGGCTAAGCTCAAGCAAGTATGCTGCTGGTGTGTGCGAGAGAGGATGCAACTCTAGAAAATTGGGTTTGACAAAAGTGGGGAAAGTTGTATAAGGTGAAATTAACTAAAAACTGAAGGCATTTTTCAATTTCAGCTATGGGTTTTGTCAACTTGCATTGGACCAACGAATAATGCGTATGTATTAATCACATTTAATTCGAACTGTACTCCCCCACTATTATTTTATCTTTTCTCTTTTTTTATTAATGTTTTTTTATAATCAAATGTAAGTACAAGCCTTATTAGGGAGAGATAAAGTGAACTTACATGTTGCTCAAAACTTGGAAGATAATCAGCTATACTTGCCATTATAACTTTGCCATGCAAGTTGGACGAAAAGATTCGAACTCCAGGCGTGGCTAGGGACAAACACTCCTAGGACCAAGTGGGTTAGAGTTCTGGAACTTTTATTGATGTTAACCTTGCATTAATGGAACTAGAAGAATACACACACACGCACGCACACACACACACGCACACACCAGACAGAAAATTTGATGCCAATATGTAGTGTAACAATTTTATCAAATTTTCATTTCATTTCACAAATTCAATGCACGATCACACTCTCCCGTCCTGTAAAGGGTGAAACATTTCTCTGAGAACGGAAATAAGGCACATGTAATTTTTTATATTTTTTCAATTTTCCCTCAAAGCTAAAATTAAAAAGAAAAATCATTTTGGGTTTTGTGCCGTGAGAGTTCAAATGATGATTAAAAAAAATTCTTTTATGTTGTAAATGTTTAAATGAAGATTGAAAAGGAAATGAATTCTTATTAGGTTTTATAAAGTGAGAATTTGAGTTACTTTGTACCTTCAGCCATTCTACAAGAGAAAAAAAAATTGTAATATCGTAGAACCAAATAAAAATATTTATTACATATACTAATGCTCTAATTATTATTCCTTTTGTCTCATAAAGAATGATGCATTTCTCTGGGCACGAATATTAAGGAGCATGTAGTTTGTTATATATTTTTTTTCATTTTTTGCCCCTAAAACTAAAAGATCCCTTTTTTGGGTTAGGCCTAAATATATATTTAGCCTCTGAACTTGGACAACTCATGTAAGTTAGTCTACAACTCAGTACTCAGTAATTGTTGGCCCCTGAACAGTCCACAACTCAATACTCAGTAATTGATGACCCTTGAACTTTGTAAAAGCTTGCAACGTAGTCCATGTTGCGTAAACATGTTGATGGAAAAATTACAAATGTAATGTCGGTCTTTTTTACTTTGTCATAAGAAATACTCTTCTTTTAGAATTATCCAAATAAGTCTTCCCCCCTCCTCATCATTTCTTTTGCCTTCGCAAAATTCATTATGTTCTTACTTCGCATTTGGCACCAAATCATTGTGCGCTATTCAAGTAGAGTGTGAGTTTCAAAAGCTAAAACTAGTTATTCTACACATGGAAAGTCGACTCATCACTCATCATCTTGGTGCTCAGCTTCTCCCTAGATAAGAAACAATGCCATATGATCATGGATTACAAATTCATGCTTAATGGCAACTTGCAATACAAGATTAATGTAAAATGCTATGTTCCACACAAAATGCTCAGAATTAATGCCTTGGAAGATGAGATTTTCAATTGTTGTAAGCTTTACGAATGAAATCAAATATCTCCATAGGTTGGATCTATTTGTAATTCACGGTGGCGTGAAGTCAAGCAATGTTCTCTTGAATGTCTTTGCCAAGATTGTGGGCTTCAGGTTGGCAAGGTTGAAAATGGAAGAAGCCTAAGTGGATAAAGCAAAAACTACTGAGGATTATGAATTAGTTATGAAAATAGGAAGCGTGATTATTGCTTTTGACGAGTTAAATTTGGGGGTGGATTAGCTGCTAAAGGTTTGTGAGGGTTTCAAGTTTGGTGACAGCCTCGTTGAAAACTGTTAAGGTGGTTATGGAGCCTCCCTGTCCAAGGAAGCAGTCGAAGAAGAAGGAGGCAACAACGGTTTGGTGTTCAACAGCTACAGAAGTTTAGGAGTCAAATGTATATTTAGGCCTTTGGGATATGTGGTGAGGTTTAAATAATGATTAAGAAAAATTATTTTTTATGTCTGTGTAGTAAAAGTTTTATTAAAGATTAAAAAATAAAAGGTTTCATTTTTTGGTTTTATATGGTAAAAGCATAAATGGGGACAATAAAGTATATTGGATGTAAAAAAATTTCCAAAAAAAGAAGCACTTCTTCCTTGTTCCTTCTTTCATTTTGGAATGGTAAAAAAAAATTACATTTATCCCTTTTGTGGATGAATAGAGTATCAATTATTGAGGATAAACACCATACTTGTATAATCTACTCAGTCTACCACCACTACAAGCTCACACAACAAAGGTCATATTTGGAAACGGCTGAAAATTAGTGTTAGAGTTTCGAATTGGAGGCTTGAGGTTTCGTCGTGGTTTCTTTGTCTTTTTATGTTAATAATACTCACTCATCTTTCAAAAATTTTATAAAAAAAAATTAGAGGTTAACTTTCTAGCTTTTTTTTTTCTTTTTAAATTCTAAAGTAGCATCGATGCTAAATGAGCCTAGAAATACATAAAAAAATTTTGGGTGCTCAATTTTTTTATAAGAAAAATGTACAAATTTACCATTGACATATTAACTATAGAGTGATTTTGCTATTAAGATTTTTTTTATTTTAAATTTGTCATTTATTTTTTTCTATTAAAACAATTTTACCACTGTTCCTTAAAAATATCAGTAATAAATTTGTGACAAAAAAAAATATCAATAACAAAATCACTTTATAACTAAATAATAGGGTAAAATCCAACGGGGGTCACCTAGCTTATTTTTTTGTCCTTAACGGGTACCTTACCTTCAAATTGTCCTACCGAGGTACCTTACCTCTTATCGCGTGTCCTATCTGGGTACTTTCCGTTGATTCCATCGTTAAGTCTCACGGAAATTGCTGACGTGGCATTAATTAATGCTACAATAAACTTAAAATAACAACTTTGGACCCTAAACTTTTCCAACCACTAATTCTAAACCTAAAATTTACAGATCTAACACCTAAATCACTTTTTTTTTGTTGGATCCACCAACATCTCCTTTTTACCCGCCTGATTCTCTAAGTGAATCCAAAACCAGATCTAAAATAATAAAAGAAAAGCCAATAAATCTTTCCAGAAATAACAATCAGAACTAATACGACTTTGTTACTGAAATTTCCAGTATCACTATCGTTGAAATTCGGTCATCTCTCTTGCGCCGCCGAATCGGAGCTCACCAGAAATGTCATTGCAAAGAAGACTGAATCGCTGCCCTGCCCTCATCATGTTCTGGGCTTCCGATTATGAATTCGCCACAAAACTACGTCTTTGTCCATCAATCGCACCAACTGAGCCGGCTTTATCCACACCTAGCATGTTACCCCCTTCAACTCCTGTTCTTGTTCTCCTTGCTCCTTTGGAAACACGTGGTCGATTGTTCTGGCTTTGACAGCAACGAGGCAATTTCTCGAGATGGAATTGAAATGAAATTGGGAAAGACTTGAACTTTGAACCTTAACCCCTCATTCCTCATCGCCTTTTCCATCTCCCCCCGTCTCCTCGAGTTCCAATTCGGCACCCACATAGCGACAGTGCCTTCAAGTCCCTCCGTTCCCTTTGATCGCTTCGACAGCGACCACGGTGACAGCGTCGATCTCAAGGGTTTCAGGTTGGATACAACGCGGACAGAGGCAGGTTGGTGCGAGTTTAGGATTTGGAAAGATCGAAGGATCTGATGAACAAGAAACAACTCCGATTCTGATGGCTGATCGGAGCTCCCAACGGTGGCAATGGTGGCGGAGAGAGAGGTAGAGCGCGGCGGAGGGAGAGATCGGGGGGCGGCGAAGGGAGGACGATGAGGATGAATCGGAGGACAAATCGGAGGATACTGCGGAGGACGGGGAGGACGACGTAGAGGTCGAGGGCGGCTGGGATGGTGGGCGACAGAGGAAGAGGTTGACGGTGGCTCAAATGATTTTGGTGGAAGTTTAAGGGTTAGAATTAGTTATTAGAAAAGTTTAGGGTCCAAAGTTATTATTTTACGTTTATTGTAGCATTAATAAATGTCATGTCAGCAATTTCCGTGAGACTTAACGATGGAATTAACGGAAAGTATCCAGATAGGACACGCGATAAGAGGTCAGGTACCTCGGTAGGACAATTTAAAGGTAAGGTACCCGTTTAGAACAAAAAAATAAGCTAGGTGACCCCTGGTGAATTTTAACCCTAAATAATAGTTGTAAAATTACTCTAACATACAAAATGAATGATAAATTTAAAATAAAAAAAAATTAATAATAAAATTACTTTATGACCAGTAGATTATTAGTAAATTTGCCCCTTTTCCCTTCTTACAATTCATCCACGACGCCTCATCGTGAGTTGATCGCAAATGGTTTTGACTGTGAGGATAAAGAGCAAAGTTTTAACCAGTTTTATTGTAACATGACGTAAGGGATGAGAAAGTCATAAATAACTCAAACTCTGTACGTTTCCCATGTCAACAGTGAGGGATCATTGATTAGCTTTTGCGAATTAGTTTCATTCACACGATTGACAAAATTTATCAATCACGTGTCTCAAATACTAAACTTGAGACAATATCCAGCCAAATGCGTGTTTCTTAATTCTTACAAACTTTGTATGCTTTTCCTGCTGCTGTTGGGCTGCATCTTACTATAATTCATTGAATTGGAATTCTCTAATAGTTTATTCTGAAAAGTGAATTATATAGCAACGCAAAATGAAGTCTTCCGCATCTTTCTCTCAATCCTATGCATGTTCAATCTCATACAACAATAGGCACTAGATTTTAAACTGGCTAAGGCTAACAAAAATTGAAAATTGAAATAGATTTATAAATAAAAGCATATAAACTTCCCTTCCCATCCCATAATTATTATCTTTTGAGTGAAATAAATTTTTATAAATTTATTTAAATGTTTTGAAATAATTCTTTTCACATGTTTTAGAGTAAAAAAAAAGTATAAAAAATTTTAGAGTGAAATAATTCTTTTTTCCAATTCAAGCATATACATTAAGAATAAATTATTAACTATTTTAAACATAATTTCCAACAAACTGGTGGCATAGTTAGGGGTGCAGGTACCACAATTTTAAAAAACATAAATTATAGGGCATATTGGTAAATATTTATTTACAAAAAAAAAAAGAATTTTAGAAAAGATCATAATTTCTAAAATTTATTCTAGTTTTGTACTCAACTTTTATATAGAATAAAATATCATCAAACAAAATTTTCATATTATTATTACTAGGTACATTGAGCCAAAAGTCAATAACCATCATTTCTTGTTGTAAATCTATCTTAAACATATTTTTCATGTGCTTGATGATTTCCAACTTCTACTAAAAATTGTAAATTGAATATTTTTGTTATATTTCATCAAATTTTTGAAAAATTCCATCACTATCCTATACTTTGCTAATTTATTACTTAGCTATTAGTTTTTGTTTTTATATAGATAAGAACTCTATATGGTTAACTTATACATGGTAAAAATTTTATTAAAATTTTTGTCAAACCTAGTGGCCAAAGCTGATAAAAAACTTAATAAATGTCAAAAATAGTTGAAAACTATCAAGTGATGAATGAGAAATTAAAGACCGATTCTGCACCTTCAATCCCAAATTTCTGGTTACGCTACTGCAACAAACCCACCCTAAGGTTTCTTTTCCCATGTGTGCAAACCCTTTGCATGCTAGATACTATAGGTGTTCAGTTGGCCAAGTTGGCTCAGCTTGGCTCGAGGTCAAACCCAGCCCAGCCTGGTAAAGACCTGGCTCGGCCTAGTCCAGGAGGGGGCATGGGAAGAGGTTAGTTGGTTGTGGGCCCAAGGGAGGAAGAGGTGTTGTGTGGGCCTGACTCGGCCTAGCCACAAATGGAGCTTGGCCTAGGCACAGTGGACTCAGGGGCTGGTTAGGCTGAACAACAAATTTCAAATTCTATGAAAAAGTGAGCAAATTACACCCTAAGACCCTCTAACGACTCCAGCTTACTTGTTGACCTCCAATTACCATTTTGACCACTCCAGCAAATAATAACAAATAGTTTCTGAAGGCTTTTTGTCTTAAAAAAAAGGGCACACAATCAATAGTTGTGACTAAAAGATGTTTTAGTTCCAGGAAAATAAAAAAATGAAATAAGCGGATGTGGCTACCACCTGAAAAGATATGTTGGTGCAACCATAATTAGCTTAATGCTACTCTTAGTTGTGACGATGGGACCTTATCTAATGAGGATTACTAGTATTACTATCCTGTAATTGTTGGAATGTTTCATCATTTGCTCATGTATTACACGTTTCAACTTTTATAAGTATCATTTAGATTTTCAATTAATAAAATCTAGTCTGGTAGTAGTGTTGCTCTCCTTAAATGAAATATTAATGCAAAATTAATTAAATAAATTTTAATTTTTTTGCAAAAAAGAAAAAATCCATCCCAGGTCTGGGTCAAGCCATGTCTAGACCGGGCCTAGGCTAATCTTGGATCAGGTAGGCCCATTAAATACCTCTACCAGAGACTGTATTTACACAGATAAATACTGCATGTCATGTGGATAGTTAGAGGGAGATCAAGAGGAAGCGAAAATTTGAACCTTTAAACCTCACAACAATAGTTAAGTATAATCCATATTATAGGTAGCTACATTCTAGCTATGCTAAGGCTATTTCTTTTTTTTTTTTCCCTCTGTTACAAAGCTAATTGCCAAAAAATGATAGAATATGGAATTTTAAAGAGTCCCGTTTTCATATATAAGGAATATGGAAAGCATTTGATTGACATAAGGTGGTGCAAAATTTCAACATTGCTACAATGATGGAATAAATACTTCCTGTGCGGCTAGCCATAGCCCATAGGCCCATAACACTGCGGATTCACTATCACCACCTGGCTAAAGTTCCACATTCTCCTCTCCTGCTTCAGATGTGCTCTCTCCTTTATTCTTTCCCAAATCTTAATGGCTTTCGGCGTTTTTTTTTTTTTTTTTTGGTGAAACCTTAATTCATAAGTATACACACAATATTACCATTAGAAAAATGAAAAAATAAAACTCCATCATGCACCAACTCATACTGTAATACTAATTTATTTGTAATTTTTCATTATTTTCTTTAATAGTTTTATTTTGTCTTTCATGTGTCACAAGCCTATATATGTGCACGAGCGCGTGCATAATCGTGCGCACACGCGCGCACATACACATATATATGTGTGTGTGTGTCAATTATATGTTATACATAAAATTATTTTTTGTGAATCATGTTAAGAATGTTCATAAAAAAAGGAAAAAGAAAAATGTAAAATTGTATAATCTTATTCAAAGAGGAGTAACATTGAAGTAAAATTAAAAGAAGAAATTTTTAACCACTTGGCGAGACTCCTATTTTTTCCGGCTTGCACATCATTTTTTTTAAAAAATGGTGCTTACTGCGGGGTAGGTCGAAAATTAGTTTGAAATTCAGTGTCAAGAAGTGGATTTTTGCAAAAAATGGGGAAAACACACACACGTACCAAATTGCTAGTAGAAGATTCAATTGCAATTAAAACAAGAGAACAAGAAAACGAATATTTATAATAGACAACAATTTAACTTTGACAATAATCTAATGAACAAGTTCTAACACATAAATTTCTAACTAAAAGGCCATATGTAAAGTAATACTTGTTTGTAGTGACTATTAGAAGACTTGTTTGTAATTTTCGAAATGAAACTTGTCACTAGATCTCTAAGTAATTTTTAGTCTAGTACGTCATGACCTATTCGGCACGATTGAGAAAGTTCAATGTGCATCTGTCAATGAAAAAGAGTTAAGTGGGCAGATTATAAAAAATGTACAAGCTTGATGGCCTTCCGTGTATTTAACCAGGCTGGGCCACTGTGTCACAGATCCATCTACTCTGTAACTAAAATGCTGAAGACTGGCTCTGATTTAACCGAACTTAGGGCCTACATCCTATCCGCCATTAATTTATGATTTTCTTTTGGGTCCAGTCCATTAATTTCTGTATGTTTGTCTAAATTTTGATTTTAACTAAATTTCTTCTTTTAATTCTGTTGCTAGATTTGAAATTATTTTGGATAATACTAACTTTTTGTTTTAAAATGAAATAAAAATTAGAAAAAAAAAACAGGCAGGAAGTTTCCCTTTTTTCTTCAGATTAGGGAGGAAAAAAAAAGAAGGAAAGTTAAGGACCTTAGCGGCCCACTATTTTGGTTGTTAGAAATCTAAAAACTTCATCTGAACTACAATGTGGGTCTGGGCCTCTGACCCAGATCTTATTCAAACCCAAATTGGAAGAAACTAAAAGGTAAAAGTATCAAAATTGCCATTAATGTTTAAGTTAGGGCTCGAATCTGTCACTATAGTTTTTTTTTTCCAATCTCCAACTAATGTTTTAAAATGAGCTCAAATATGCCACTGCCGTTAAAAAATAATAGAAAATGTAAATAATAAGAAGTTTTGAATTTTTAGGATGATAATGTAACTTTCAAAAAATTACAAGAATTATAGGTATTTTAGACTCACCTTCAATATTGGGAATTTCTCCGGCCTTACATTTGACGAAATTGCGTTCAGCCCATCCTCACATTTGGCAACATCCCGTCAGACCGAGGAAGGAGCACCAGTAGAGGGCTACAGGCAAAGTATCTAGCCAACCATTCCAATGGATTTATTTCGAGATTAGAATTGACGAAATCTTTAACATTTCTCCTAATTTAGTCTATAGTGTAACAATTGAAGTTTTCAAGAATATTAGCTTTGTATTTTGTGCTGCAGATTCTAGAATGTTGATTTTCACCTCTGGTGGAGCAACAAAAAGGAAAGGGAAGGGAAAAAGTATCGAAGACGGCGAATGAAGTGCTTTTATGTGAAAGAAGGACAGCTTTTCCTCTTGAATCTCACTAGTGGAGATGGGAGAAGAAAAAAATGAAATTTTTTTTTTATCATCAGCCACTATGGACAGTGGCTGGAGAAGCTTCAAAAAGTGATGACAGTAGACGCCGTTTGAGAGAGAGAGAGAGAGAGAGAGAGATTAATTATATAAGATATTTGAAGTTTGTTAAAACTTGTAATATCACCCTAAAATTTTAAAATTTATTATTTTTAACATTTTCTGTTAAATTTTTTAACGGTAGTGAGCCAATGACATATTCAACCCAAATCTAAAAACTTTACTAGCATATTTGAGTCAATTTTAAAATATTAATGGGAGATTGGGCAAAAAAAAACTATAATGGCAGATTTGAGATTTGACCTAAACATTAGTGGCAAATTTGATACTTTTGCCAAACTAAAACGGCAACAAATTATTTCTTTTTGTTTTTTCAGGAAAAAAAATGGTTTTGACATTTGAAATTGAAAATGTCGTCGAAATTTTGATGGTTGAAGAATTGAAGCAGACGATTCTGTGTTGGGCGCCAGAAAATTCGCTACAAGGATGAAATTTCTCAGTTGGGTCTTTCTGGCATTCGTCTTTTCCAACGTTGTCGCTCCCGCCCAAGAACCAGGGCTTTCCTCTGCTCGTGTCGTTTTCCAGGTTCTTGCTCGATCTTTCTGTTTGTGGTTTTGTTTAAATTCATGATCTTTTGGTATGAATTTGCAGTTTTTGGTTTCATTTCTTACTTAAAATGATGAATTTTGAGTTGTGTATCTTTTGTTTTTGGTGGGTTAAGGAGGAATCTTGGTCCATGGGATTGTTTTGTTTTTCATCTGTTGGGAATTCCGGAACCATTAGTTGTTTCGCTCTTGTTGATGATTTCTTGTAAGTTACTTAGATAATTTTAGCTCAGCGCAGACAAATTACGGAGACATTGAGTTCGGATTCTACCCAAGTGTTGCGCCTAAGACTGTTGATCACATTTTCAAGCTCGTGCGCCTAGGTTGCTACAATACCAATCATTTTTTCAGGGTATGTAATATGAACTTGTACAAAGCATTGATGTCCGTATAAATGGGTGGCGTGATGCGTGGAGTGTTTTAATGCGGCATATTGTGCTCAGAGTATGAAACTGGTTGCAGGTTGATAAGGGCTTTGTCGCCCAAGTGGCCGATGTTGTAGGTGGAAGATCAGCTCCCATGAATGAGGAGCAAAGAAGGGAAGCCGAAAAGACTGTTGTCGGTGAATTCAGCCATGTAAAGCATGTCAGGGGAATCCTCTCTATGGGAAGGTACTCTCATTTCTTGTAGTGTCCAGAAACTGATATTCAAACTCATTAGCAAGTTTTTGGCAGCAAAAAATGGCTAAAGCTTAAAACATAGACATATCTACATATGGAAGGAAATTCCAGGGATTGGTTCATTGTGAACAGTCTTTCTTAGCAAGTTTATTTCAAACCAAGTTCATTGACATTGGCTTAACATAGGTGGACACTCCTATTGTTTGATCAGTTTTCTCTTAGCTAGTTTCAATGTAAGTTCTATTGGAGAAGTGCAAGAAGATATGACTGGCGGGAAGGTAATGGAACGAGTTTTCTATACTTAAAAATCCTTTGCCATGTATGATATCCGTGGATTGGTGGCTTTTCTTCCTGATTTTGCTTTATTGGATGTTTCCCAGCGTCCTTGTTTCATGTTTTTTCTAGTATTCCATGCTGATCTCCATGTTTACTTTTACCATTTCTTTTCTTTCTGAAAAAATTATTTATTTTGGAAAACTAGTAATGTTTTTTTTTTTTTTTTTTGCTTATTTTTAAACTTCTATACACAAACTTAGAAGTAATGAACTATGAAAATTTCTTTATATACGTGAAGCTTTGATATGCTAGTAAACTAGTAGCTCTTGTTCTGCCTAGATATGCTGATCCAGACAGTGCATCATCCTCATTCTCAATACTCCTTGGAGATGCTCCTCATCTGGATGGCAAGGTATTATGGCTATGCATGCCCATTGTGATTGAACTTAGCTGATGCATATTGATTTGAACTGCTGCAACTTAAAATCTTGTTAGTATGCAGTTTTTGGTAAATTAACAAAAGGTGATGAGGCACTGAGAAAACTTGAGGAAGTTCCTACACGTCGAGAGGGTATTTTTGTGATGGTATGCTTCTGATACTCTTTTTTCTTCATTTTTTTCATGTACTATGATTTTATATCTTAAATTGCAAAATTTAGAATGTGTGGTATTAGGGGTGTTTTTGCCTGCTGATAAAGGCAAGTAGTTAGGTTTTTGATGTTAGGTTTTGAGTATCAACTAGTTGCTCTTGAGGAGGCCTGGGTCCTAACTCTTTGATTAGATACATGCTTGTCAATAATGATGCGGTTCACTGGCAGAAAAGAAGTTGTGATATCTTATCTGCAGTAATTAATTCTGCAAGTGCACTTAGGCCCTGAATCATGGATTGTAATTATGGGAACTAAAATTTGCTTCCATGTTTTTTCCTATCTTTCATTATTGCAGCCAACGGAACGTATCACAATTCATTCATCCTACTATTATGGTGAGTTAGGCTATCTATTCCATCAATCTGGTTCCTATTATCCTTTTGAAAATGTTTAAAAAGAAAGCACATTTTTAGAAGTCCTATATTTTCACATTACAAATTGGTACCCCTAGCTCTTTGGGATACTGCAATAAAGTTGAGAGAAATTGTAGTTCTACTTAAGAAAAATTTCGTGGTTAGAGGTGTAAGGTAGTAAAGCATCATAAGGCAGGTTTCTTTACGGGCCTTGGCTTTTTGGATGTTTCTAAAGGTTTTTGTTTTATATAGGACTGAGATTCAAAGGGTCTCTTGCATTGATGTTTTTGAACTTAACCTAGCCAGAGAAAGGGCTAGCAACTGTGGGATTATATGTGTGGCTAATGAACCAACTGCTTAGACTTGTGCTACTTGATAAATGAAGTGATGGAGGGATCCTTTTTACCCGTTTTCCAGTTTAGGGTCTCAAATCTGTGAGAAGCCTCTTGAAGAGTTCCTCAATTTTTGTACTGGTGTTCCTGACATGTGTTTCTAGGGAAGACCCTGCAGTGCTTAACCCAGGGGGAGATTGTCTGTGACTAATAAGGGTAGTGTGATGAACAAAAGGTAGACCATACCTGGTTAGTAACAGGAGGGTACAATAGTACGGTCCTAGTTGACTAATATATCTTTATTTTTTAAAAAAACTGATATATATTTTACTAATAAAATTCAAGTGTCAAAATATAAATAAAGCAAAAATTTTGCAGAAATTGTACAAATAATACTAATGAAACAATATTTTTCTTGATTGAAAAATATAACATAAGCATCAATACACAATTCACTTATATAAAAAAATAATTGGGCTTACTCAACTGAACAATTAATTTCTTTTAAGAAACAATTAAATTTAAAAGCACATACTAATGGAATAAAATGAAGTAAACAATAAAAGATGCTATAAAATAAATTATTAGCAAATAAATGAAATATATAATGTTTATTCCTTTTTAATATGTGGTAATGTGGAATTTAAACCATGTTAGTATTAAAGTAAGGAAACTAGTAGGAAAGAAATAAGAACATTTCGGGCTTTGGTTAATTTTTTACCATTTTACTCAGTTTGTTCGACGTGATGAGTTTGGGATCGATTAAGTAAGAATAGGTCAATTATTCAAGGCTTTATTAGTTTTCTATAGCGATTTTCGAGCAGTAGGGTCAATAGAAAATTTTCAGTGGGGTCAAAGTTCATTTTTAACAGAACTTTATGGACTAAATATAGGTTTTGTAAAATTGGTGCGGTGACAATTGCCCCCACTGACCTCAACGTAGCTCCACCCCTGGGCTTTGCTGACAGGCATGATAAGGATAGGGGTCCTAGTTTCGTTGGGTGTCTCCTTCCAGTTAAGAGCATCCCACTGGGAGTATGACATCACTATCCTATTGCCAGTAATGCCCCATTCATGTGAATTGGGTTGGCATAAGCATTTTATGTGTCCTCTGCCTAAATAAAAATTGCTGTGATGTCATAGGCAGTAGACATCATGTAGAAACTAAAAAGATTATATATATAGTTTTAACTCAAACGTGAGATCCCTTTCAAATGTGTTTTCAGTTCAGGTGCCTGGCTTGACTAAAAAACTAGTATGCTCATTCGTACTCTGTCTACTTGAAATCTTTGTACTTTCCGCTTCCTTGATTCAATTACAGTATAAACAACATGAAATATAACCTCGTCTTTTGCAACTCAAGATTCTGCAATGGAGAGCTGTGAAGAAGAGAGGTCTGTCTTGAAGCGTAGGCTTGCTGCATCTGCAGTTGAGATTGAAAGACAGGTATCTTGTGCCCCCTCTTGAAGTCGTGATTAGATTTTCAGCCCCATGATTAACTCGTAACGTAATCGGATAATCTTCTATTCACTGCAGAGGATGAAATGCTTCCCGTGAATTGGAATCAGGCGCCGAACTTGAAAATGAGCGGAGAAAGTTTGGAAGCACCAAATCCTGTTTCTGCTCCGGGAACAGGCATGTGTGATGGGTACTAGTTGGTGATGTTGGTTTGTCTGCGAGCTTTGTCTTATGGTGCTTGATGAGAAGGTGTTGTTTTTCGTTTGCTTTCCCCCTTCTCTTTTGGGTCATTTCCTTACTCCAATCAATTAATGTTTAAACATTTTTCTTTCACTCAACGTCCGATCATAAACTTTCTTCTTCTTCTTCTTCTTCTTTGCCGAAATGCGCTTATCACAAAATTAGAAAATAAATCAAACGTAATATCGAGCTTGTTTTAATGGGTTGATGGATTATTATGTTAAACTCATCTAGTGTCTGCAATCGAATCCGTTTGTGAACAAATATGGAGATGGCAACCGTGACGTTTGGGCTCTCTTTCCTCAACAGCATGTGCTCAAGGCATGTTTAAGGATTGTTTTTTCACGTATCTTCTTATGTGTTTTTTTTTAATCTATAGGAAATTTAAGATTGAAATATTCTATTTAATTGAAAAATGAAATTAGGATTATTGATTGTTTGGCAGGTCACAGATGTGATCATTCACCCTGGATCGTTCCTTTTTTTTAGGACCCATAAAAATAAATGGCTTAAATTGGATTGTCATTTTTATGACCTGACATAATATATAGTAAATTCGTTTGAACTTAAGTCAACTGACTTATTTTAGTTTATATATACATATATTTTTTGCCTGAAACTAATTTCATTTGAAAGCCAATATTATATAGATGCAATAATCCATTTAAAAGTTAATTTTCATGATATTATTAAATTTTTATAAATTTTTTTCTTTAAACTAAAAAAATTCATAAAAAATTAGTAAGATTACAAATATTATATTTTTAATGGATTATTATAGCTACATAATATTGAATTTTAATTAAAATTAGTTTTGGGTAAAAAAGACATAAAAATAAAAATAAGTCATTTTGAAGTTAATTGACATAAGTTAAAGTGAATTAAGTGATAGTTTTGCATGAAAATATTTCAACTAGATAAATCAAGCTTTATTTTATTATCCTAAAGGTCCATAATTATAAATTGAATTAGTTTGATTTATTGGTATTGAACCACAACTTGGAAGAAATCTGTATCCATTATAAGCTTTTGAAATAAGTTGAAAGATCAGCCACCAACATGTTCCTCTTAAAAAAAGTTAATGGATTCGCTAACGGGTCATTCGACTTAAACATGTTAATGAGGATTATGGCCAGTTTGTTTCAAATTTAGGGGCAGTTCATTTCAAATTAATTCAATTAATCTAAGCTCATTATTCTTTTAGTCAACAGCTAGTCAAAAACAGGATAAGAAATTGGGGATAAGGTTGGGCTTAATTACAATGAGTGCCATTGAGTAAAAGTTCGGTCGCCTCTCTGCCGCGTTTTCATCTTTGACGATGGTCGTCGCACTCAGACTGATGACCTATAGCCGGATCCAAGTTTCAGCAGCCACCAGATCTACTCGCCTATCTCCATCATCGATGGCATTCTCTGATTCCCAAAGGTTAGGATCGTGTCCACAAGAGGATGTTGCGTGCGTTATCTGATTCTTGTGGATCTGCACTGTCATCTATGTGTCTGCAGATTCGAGTTTTGGAAGCCACTAAAGCTACTCGTTCGTCTCCGACCTCGACATCATTCTCCGATTCCCCGCCGTAAAACGTTAGGATCATGTTTGTGTGAGGACTCTTGCATTTGTTCTCCGATTCCTAGCCGTCGACGGCGTTCTCCAACTAGTGGATCTTCGATACCATCTTTCTGTCCGCAGTGAGGGTTGTCATGTTGTCGCCAGCAGGGAGAAACCTCTAATGAGCAGGGTGGCACACTTTGTAAATACTCCAAAAACTGTGGCTAATTTCAAATAATAACTCAGACTTGTGTAAAAACCCAACCCGACCCGCTATTAATTAAATATTTTTAATTGCATTAATCTGAAACAAACCGGCCCTTAAGTATTATTACATATTATTAAATTTGTTCAAATTATCAATTTTTATTAGATTAATGTGATATCATGATAATATTATATACTTCATTTAGTAAATTGTTCTTTTCTCATTTGCTTCAAGAGTGCATAAAAAAATCGAATCAATTAAAGATATAAAACATTAGTAGCAAAATTTTACAAGACAATGTTAACTTGTGTTCCCTCTAAAACAATGTGACAGTATAGATTTAAAATCATTAGAATAATAAAATTGTAAGAAACATTGTAAGATTTAGATTGTTTACACCTAATTCAATGACAACTTAAATAGAACAAATTATATCTACAATGGTTGCTCAAGTGATATGATGGTTTTTGTATTAATGAAATATTAATTCGATTTCAAGTTCTTTGCATCATTTCAATTTTTTAACTTAAATCTAGCTTAAATTTTTATATTAAAATTTGTTAAATTTTTTTTGAAAATTTACATTTAAAAAACTATAAGCCTTTTTAGTTTCTAAATATAATTTTTTAAAAAAATTTAAGTTAAATTTAAGTGAAAAAATTAAAATAAAGTAAAGAATTTTGGGGTGAGGGAGTAATTACTATTGACATGAATTTTGTAATTAGATATACTTTTAACTGCTCATCTAAGTAATTAATTACACAAGTTTGTTGAGTGAATGGAGGAAAAAAAAAATAAAGCAAACAAGAAAAACTACTAATGTCCATAATCGAAAAAAATAGGGGCATTCATGAATAAATAGTGGCGCGATCAACTAAAAAATTTGGACCAACAAATTAAACCCGAAAATTCCATGTCACTCATCGAAAGTGAAAGCCTCCGACCAACTCGTTCAAAAACGCTTCCTCACTTCCAGCGTCTCTCTTTCTTAACTGAATTCCAGTTCTTCCATCACCATCTTCCACTTCCAATTCCAAATCGTTTCTTCTTCCTCATCCAATGTCCGCCTCTCTCGCTGAAACCTACGCCTGCGCCCCCTCCACGGAGCGCGGCCGTGGGATCTTGATCTCCGGCCACCCCAAGTACAACTCCGTTCTCTACTGCAATGGCCGATCTGTCATCATCCGCTACCTCGACGACCCCCTCCGCGTCGCCGTCTACGGCGACCACGCATACCCCGTCACTGTCGCCCGCTACTCCCCAAACGGAGAGTGGATCGCCTCCGCCGACGTCTCCGGCACTGTCCGCATCTGGGGGGTCCACAACGACTTTGTCTTGAAGAATGAGTTCAAGGTGCTCTCCGGTAGGATCGACGATCTCCAGTGGTCTCCTGATTGCTTGCGGATCGTCGCCTGTGGTGATGGGAAAGGAAAGTCTTTCGTTCGTGCCTTTGCGTGAGTGAGAACAAGAAATGGCATTCCTTTTTAGGATAAGAATTTGGAGTATTCTTGATGTCTAAGTTTTTAACATCTGATTCTTATTATTTATGTTACTTCGAATGTGATGTTAGGTGGGACTCGGGGAACACTATTGGGGACTTTGATGGGCACTCGAAGCGGGTTTTGAGCTGTGATTTTAAGCCCACCAGACCCTTTAGGATTGCGACTTGTGGCGAGGATTTCAACGTTAACTTTTATGAAGGCCCTCCTTTTAAGTTCAAATTATCACACAGGTACATATCTTCGTGTTGGCAATTTGGATTTGTATGTTTGAATTTAGTGATTGAAACTAAGAGGGTACTAGATCTGCTTGGTGATATAGGGATCATACAAACTTCGTGAACTGCTTAAGGTTCGCCTCCGATGGGAGCAAATTTATAACTGTGAGCTCAGATAAGAAAGGTATACTGTATGATGGGAAGACAGCTGAGAAGATTGGGGAGTTGTCATCCGAAGGTGGACACACTGGCAGCATCTATGCTGTTAGCTGGAGTCCTGATAGTAAACAAGTAAATATAATTCTCAGTGCCATCAGCTCTTCTTTTTCATTGCCTTTTCATCGAGGAATATTTACTAAATGCAGCATTGCTTTTGATCTTTTACCTATTTCTTCATCCTTTTATGGAAGTTCTGTGATGGAAGAGTTATCGGCATTTGTCACTTGCAAAACATTTTCTTCGGACAAGCTGCTAGTAACCTGCAGAATAGGATTAAATGTAGTTTAATCAATAAGTCCATTCTAGCCATATGCAATCTGGATGGTGAACATTGGTTGCGTAACAGCTGACTACATTTTTCTATGCTTTATTAAGGAAGTGATAGCACATTTATGCGCTTTGGTAGTTAGTGTGCAAGAAGACTGTAACACTTGCTTGCTTTGCCTTGCTAATGTTCAAAATTTTGAATGACCTGCTTTGTGCCATGGTGGAAGGCAGTGTATTTATTGTCAAAATTCTATTAGTACCTTTTTATTGTGGCTAGGTCCTTTTGCGGTCCAGTTGTTCTTCCCTTTGGAATTTTCTGTTTCCAGTTTCCAGTTCTATTGTGTCACTTTCTTGCACACGTGCACTTGTAGTCTATTAATGCTTTTTAAGAAATCTTACCTTGCAGTTAGTCACTGATTATGGCTTATATTTGCATGTATGTGCATGTCTGTGTCTCTGAGAAAGAGAGGGAGGGAGGAGAGAAACGCGTTGCTTTGTGCTGCGGACTGCAGTGCAAAAGTATCTGGTTCTTATCTTATGAAAGAAGAGAACCGAGAACTGCGAAATTTGTTTGGTCTGTTATGAAAGATTCAAGAATGAGGTGAGAGGTGAATGACTGGACTTATGGAATGTCTGTATGATGGTTGTCATGCATGAAGGTATGGGAGGGAAGTGAGTGAAAAGGTTTTTGGGCAAAGAGGATAAGACTGGAGGGCAAGTCCATTTCATCTAGAGTATAAATATAGGAAAGGCTCCTGCACCAATATGTCTTTTGGCTGCTGTCTTGACTTCTCCATCCCAAATACCCCCTTTTTACATTGTTGCCAAATTCCAGAAAATGCTGCTGCAAGGCACACTCTTCTGAAGCAAGCTGACTGCTCTTGGCCTTTCACGTTCCTCATAAATCAGTAGTCCACTATCACTGCCCAATTATGCTACTTAAATTGCTCTTCAAACCCATACTCTTACTATTTTCAACTACACCTCCAAGGAGCATTCACTCTGAAAGAAGGTATGGTCAAAAGTCTTTCTTCCTCTAGAGCATAATCTGCAAAAATCATCTTTGGTGAAACCTCTGTCATAAAGCCTGCCTTTGACTAACAGTTTTCCAAGGCAAGCTAGCCACATGATACATGAATGCTTTGGGATATGTCTACTGCTCCCCTCTAGCTTTCTCCAATGAACTGCACTGGCACTAGCAGCCTACTTGTACAGTTGTGCTATAGAAAACTATACATATTCATATAGTGCTTCCCATCTCCTGCTTTGCTCTGGTTAGGTCCTTCCATAGCTGTGAGTCAGATTCTCGGTACTTGACAGCATTCATATTTCTCCCCTTCACATGCGATTTCATATGTTGTACTCTCCCTTGTCTTATCTTCTTCCCACTCACAGGCTCGGGGATCAACCAAGATGTTTGAATTCAATATTCGCTAAAATCCTGCAATGTTGGTTAAAGTTGAACTTACAGAAGAAAAGGAGATTCAGATTAAAATCACCATTGCTGAAAAAGGAAGAAAGACAAGAACATGGAGGAAATGTTCATTTGTTTGATTGTTCCTAGTTCCTACTCTTAGTTTCATGTCTTTCCATTCCTGAAGCCAGTAACAATGATCATTTAGGTTTTACTTGGAGTTCCTAACAGTTGTTCTTTTTTCATGTTTTTTTCTCTTTTTTCTGGCTTCCTGATGTGGCGATGCAGTTTCTTTTACAATGATACTGTAAAATATTTGTTTGGTGTAGAGCATTTTTATTACAGTTCCATCTTTCCTTACATCCTGATCTTTCCCTGATGTTGTCAATGATAAAAGGTGGTCACTGCATCAGCTGATAAAACTGCAAAAATATGGGAAATATCTGGTGATGGTAGCGGAAAACTGAAGCGAACATTGGATTGTCCAGGATCTGGTGGAGTGGAAGATATGCTTGTTGGATGTCTATGGCTGAATGACTTCATCGTTACCGTTTCCCTTGGTGGTATTCTTAATTTGTACTCTGCAAGTGACCTGGATAAAAGCCCTATAGCATTATCTGGACACATGAAGAATGTAACTGCACTAAGTTTGCTCAGAAGGAGTGAGAAAATGATTTTGTCTGCGGGTTTTGATGGAGCACTTATTAAATGGGTTCAAGGCATTGGTTACAGTGGTAAACTAGAGAAGAAAGGTAGTTCCCAGATAAAGTGTCTAGCAGCTGTTGAAGAAGAGATAATTACCTGCGGATATGACAATACGGTAAATACCACAGCTAATGTTTTAATTTCATTATTTTACGTCCTTTTTTTCCTAACTGGCAATGATTTAACAGATAATGAAGGAATAGATAGTGCTATGTTCCATAGAGTTTGTTCCCTTTTTCTTTTTTGTTCGTATTGTTATTACTGTGTAATTGCAGATCGGTCGTGATTTGGTAACTCTGACTTTTCCTTAGTTTTTCCCGTTTGTTTTTCAAATCTCAAAAATTTTTATTTGTCCTTTCTAAATGCTCTTTTTTCTATTATTTACTTTGGGAACACTTCATAGAAACTCGCTCTTTTAACCATGGCTTATTCCTCAAATTTGCCACTTAGTTGTCATCAAAGTGTCAATTTCACTGCCCACTATTTTTTTTTTTTAGTCGAATTTGCCACTCGGTCGATAAAAGAGTGTCAAATTTGACACTATTTGGAAGAAAAACAAATATTCTTTAGAATATTCAATTTAGGTAGTTTTATAATCGCCTGATGCTTTTCTATTTTTGGAATTGATGTATAGTTTTTATTCTACACAATTATATGTATCTTGCAAAACAATAATCTGAATTTTCTTTTAAAAATGTAATATCATGCACATATACAAAGCCTTTACCATTTTGTATGTATGTAAATCTAAATAAATTCCCCAATCAAATAGCTAACAGGGCTTTGAAACTTGGGACTCGTGTGCATACAGATGCATGGATCCCGTACTTAGCATTTCTCATGATTTCCAGCCAATATTATGATGATCACATCTTTCACATAAAATAGCCAGCCAGGGGAGATGGCAAAAAGTTTGTGCCTGTGACTTTACCCGAGAAAGCCTTAGCTAACTAAAACAAGACCTTTTCCCAAACTGTTTTTCACTGTCGGCTGAACTGGAGCCATTCTTTTTCAAAAGACTGATCTCTATTTATCTGCTTTTGGGGCTCTAGCTGGTCCATTAACTTGTATTAACTTTTGTCCAAATTTCTAGATCCAAGTCCCCTGGGCTTCTTCAGCATCCAACTTTATGCTGGTCAAAGAAAATTATAGAATTGGGAAGAAATTAAAGCATATTGTCTATGAATTTCTGTTGACTGGTTTATGATGATTTACATTTGTTGCAGGTATGGAGAGTTCCTCTTCGTGGGGATGAATGTGGTGATGCGGAGCACATTGATGTCGGCAGTCAACCAAAGGATTTGAGCCACGCCACTAGTTCCCCAGAGCTGGCTTTAGTTTCAGTTGATTCTGGAGTTGTTTTGTTGAGGGGTCCAAAAGTAATATCAAATATCAGTCTTGGATTTATTGTGACCGCATCTGCTATGTCACATGATGGAAGTGAAGTGATTGTCGGCGGACAGGATGGTAAGTTGCGCATATATTCTGTTTCAGGTGATTCACTAAAAGAAGAAGCAACACTTGAGAAGCATAGGGGTCCCATTAGTGTGATACGCTATTCACCAGATGCTTCAATGATTGCCTCAGCTGATCTAAATCGTGAAGCTGTTGTTTGGGACCGTTCTTCAAGAGAGGTAAATTGAATTTGAAGTGTTGGTGTACAATATTCTTTTCTACATGCATAGCCTCCCACTCCACACCTCTCCTTTCTTCCTATTGTTCCCCTTTCGCTTGCTTTGTGGATATCATGGTCATTGTTGCGTCAAGGTAGATCTTAGAATTTGGTGCTATGAACATTTAGCTCATTTGAAACAGATAATTGTGATGATAAAATAATTAAGTTCTTGAGGGATTGTAATGCAAGCATGTTTGGGTATTTATGTTTAGGGGACAAAGAAAAGAAAAAATGGCAAGTTGTTTGATTGTTTGAAGAAAGGGACCTCATGGAGCTTGTTTACTTGTGAAGAAATTTTCTTTTTTTTTTTAAAATTCCTCAAAAGAATGTTGTTGCATGTTACATCCCATATGCATGTGGAAAACCTTTCCTTTCTAAAGTCACTTTTGATGATTCTCTTATTTTTCAAGAAAACTAGAAAGCAATAATCTCCAAATCTACAAAATCTGATAAATTACCATGTGTTTACCATAGAAAAATTAGAAAAGAAACATGAAATATCTTAAAACCAAAGAATTCCTGACGTACTTTCAGTTTGAGCGTTAAAAAAAGAACAAAAAAGAAAACAAGAAATTTTGGTAAAATAATAGAATGTGATTTCGGCTTAAACACCTTACTAAAGCCTTTCACTTATCGTCATATTTTTAGGACCTCTCTACTGATTGCATGCCTGATTTGGAAATATTTTAATGCTTCTGATGTTTTTTTTCCATCATAATATCATCTTTTGCCAAAACTCTTCGTAGATATGTTCAGGTTTGGTTTTGATTGGCACAAGTTTTGTTCCATGGAGTGGCATGTCAATGCATAATTCAATAACTTCATGCACAATCGCACACACCCATGATTACAAGTTTGTAGTTATAGAAATGGATTATCTTATGGAAAACTCAGAAGTTGTATTAGAGAGCATCAAAGAGGTGTGACCCTTGTACTGAAATACGGGGCTTGAACCTTCAAGGAAGTTAATTTCTCCCACTAGAAGTGGGAAGAGACAAAACCACCTAAATACTTGCCTGCTGTCCACCCAACTTAACACAGCAGCTAAACAGAAGCTCAAAAGCAACAATCAACGAACTACTGAAAGCCAAACATTGCAATATAACTTGGTATCAGCTTAGGGTTGCTATGGCTCCTTATTACTCAAGCACTATCTTTCTTGTCCTTGCCTCCAATCTGCTCTTCTTAACATCTGACAGTAACATAGTCAAACCCCTGATGTGATCCCTGACAAAACCAGACACGTATCCAGCCAAACTCAAAGATGTTAGATACAACACTAAAGTTTGTAAGGTGATCGTGAAAATGACCAAGAGAAATAATTTTTGAACTTATTTCTCAGATGTGACGCTTCAAGTGGGGATAATTTTATGTGCAGTTATATTGCTAGAGGCATTATGAACAGTCCATGTAGTAATGCATGACTTACTGTATCCTGCTTTTGATCGGGCTATGTGATTAGATATTTACTTTGTTGCAGGTGAAGCTCAACAACATGTTGTACCACACTGCTCGTATAAACTGCCTCGCTTGGTCTCCTGATAACACACTAGTGGCTACTGGATCACTTGATACCTGTTTGATCATCTATGAAATAGGGAAGCAGGCTTCAAGCCGCGTAACTGTAAAGAATGCTCATCTTGGTGGTGTCTATGGTGTGGCTTTTACTGATGAGCGTACAGTTGTAAGCTCAGGCGAGGATGCCTGTATTCGTGTATGGAAGGTAGAAGAGCACTGAGACAACGACACAAGGTAAGTTTGGTTTTAGCACATATATCTGGTCAGGTTCAAATGATATGGCACGGAGAAATACTGAAGAGGGGAGTGATTTGTAAAGCAGTTTGGTTAAGGCCATGATTTCGGTGTTGGAATGTGAGTTCCGCAATTCGTAAGGTTTGATATAGAAGTGGTATTGGTGATTTACTGGAAAAGTTGATTATAAAAGATAGGGCAGGTGTTTGTCAACCAACTGCATTTTTTTTTTTTTGAAGAGAAAAACGCGGCGGGGGGGGAGTTTAAGTTTTGACCAGTGTTTTGGTTTTAGCCTTTAAATGCCAGTTCTTCTACTGGAAATGATGCTTTGTGGATTCTATTTCAAACGGTTTTGAACAGTTTAAATTATTTTACAATTTGCCATTATAGATTCTTTTCGAGTTCATAACTTATCGTTTCATTAACACCTACTTTTGTTATTGGTCAATGGTCATATTCTACTTGCAAATGCCTGAATAAGTGGATATAAAACTTTGGAAGACACTATCGCCGTCTCTAACTCCTAAAATAAGTTGGGCGGCAACGTGAGAAATACATCCAGTGGAATAATGTTCATATGGTAACAGTACGTTTAAACAGGCATCCGTAATTTTTAAAGACCCTTTTGATCGGACGGTCAAGATGTGTAAAACAGATTTATGGATCATCAGGAGGCCCTAAAATTATTTGTATTTTGTATGGCAATCTGTTGGTAGTGGCACTCTATATATCTATATGGTAATTGGTAATTGACTAAAGGGAACAGTTGAAGCTGGAACCGGAGCAGGTCAACACTTGGACTCACAGGCAGGATGTGGTCCTGGCTCTGGCTGGCTCCTGACGCCTGCTGTGCCTGGCCTTGGATTGAGACGAACGAACCCAATCCACTTAATCATCTGGTCCACGTGATGACCACATGCCTATCCACATAACTTGCACACACTTCCATATTCATTCATATAATGTTTTAATGCTGATTCAAGTTTGTATTCCTCTATTCCTTTACATATAAGTATCTACTTATAACCCTTATATTTTGTATCAATACCTCAGAATACCAAAAAGAAGAAAAAGAAATGAACAAGCCCAATTCTTCTCTACCACACCATCTTTGTAAAAGGAGGGTCATGCTTAGCAAGCAGTTTGTCACTCGGACGGATTCATATGAGCCTTCCAAATGAACATGAACTCAATTAGAATTCACGGGACATCACTCCATTGAATTTGAAATGCTCGAATTCATCATATCATATGAGTGACAGAGCATTAGCTATAAACCTAAGAATATAACAGCAGCAGGCATTTATATAGAAAAAGAAAGAGAATAAGAAAAATAAAAGAAAAGAAAAAGCACTCAACGAGCGAGTGTCCCGGACATGGCATGGACATGGCAGTACTTGTCACCTAATTAAATACAGAAGCAGATAAATAAACCATAAAGTAACCGTAAAAATGTCCAACCCACAGCACCCGGTGTCATCATTGTCCCTAAACAACCCCATTGCCCAATGTCACATTGTCTACTGTGAGCTTTATAAAAAAAAAAAAAAAAACCTACTAGAGATTAAATTAAGAACCAAATCTTCAAACAAAATCAGTCCTTTGACCCAAACAGAAACAATCTGGTGGAGTGAAACTGGAAAGGAGAAAAGAAAAACATCATCTTAACAAAGTACACAATACACATTAGGTTCACTCAGACATCCCATAACCATTCCATACTTGGAGGCCTTTATCAAAAACAACTAGCTCCACTAAAGATGGTTTACATAATTTTTTCCAAGCAAAAAGACCTCTACTGGTCAGACCTTCCATCACATTATTGAGCAGGTGCTGCTGGTGTTCTCATCACTGAACATATGAGCTGCTGCTGCAGATGCAGATTGATCTCCATAATAATGAGCCTGATCAGTGTATGAGCATGGAGAGGCATAATTGTAATAATACCCTGTGCTATGAGGAACCACTGGCGATCTTTGATACATCATCTGGGGTTGCTGCACGACATGCCTGTTCTGCATGTTCATCATCATTGATGGATGGTTGTAGCCATTCATGTTCATCAGCGTGGATGATGGGTACTGACCTGTCACATATCCACCATGTGTGAACCCACCATTGTTGGACTGGTGATTTTGGTGTGTCCCAAAACCATTAGGATTAAAATTAATCCCCCCTAAAGCAGCAGAATTGTGAGCGCCATTCCCAGAATTTCCATGGAAACCAGCAAGACTGTTCATCATAACATTAAGATCATTCCCTCTCTTGGCCTCACCTACATTGATGCCTCCACCACCCAGCTGAGCATTGTTCATCTTCAGAGCTGCCATTGTTTTCTGATCAAGCATGTTCAAGTTTTGATTTGGACTTCCTCCTTTCTTCCCAGCAATAGGATTAGCCATGTTGTTGTTGTTGCCGTTGTTGTTCATCTTCATATTGTTGGAAGCTGCAGCATTAATGGCTCCAACACCTTTTTTACCTGCAAGAGCTTGCTGGCTTAGCAAACCCAGATTCCCAAGCTGGTTTACCTTGAGTAACTGCAACTCATCCACCTCATCATCCTCCTCATCATCAAAATACTCATCATCAGCTTCCTCAGACATAAAGTTCTGGAATTTCTGCTGGTTCTTGAAGACTTCAAGGCCTTTGATCACGCCTTGCTTCTGGTTTCCCTTGTTGCTGTTGGTGCTGCCGCTGCCGCTGCTATTGTTCTTGTCATTTTTCAGGCAGCTGTTCTGCTTCTGATTCTGGTTTGACTTTTGGGGCCAAAGTTCAGCATGCTTGCGTGCTTTGACCAGTTTCTTGATCAATGTTGCAGAATCTATTGTCCCTGAAACAGTGACTTTCTGCTGCTCAGCATCTATGTTAACCTGGTAAACACCTGAAAGAGAGGAAAAAATTACTAGAGCTAGAGATTAGAGAGAATTAAAGTAGACTTGTCCAACTATTGTGGAACAAGTACTGGTACATCTGAAACAGTACATTTATTTATGACATCTTAACGATCATAAACTATAACAGCAGCAGCTCTACCAAGAGTACTTAGTACTGATGATGATTTTTAAGCCACTTTGAGACAAGCAAACCAGAGAAATACAGAACTCAGCAGAGCAAGATTCAAACTTTTATATAGAAGGCAAAAGAAAAGGCAAGGCCAGTGCCTCTTTATCATACATTCTCTTAGAAATCAGAAAGTGAAAAAGTTTGAGGTATGAGTACTAAAAGTTAAAAACTTTTGACTCATGAAAAAATTCCCAGAATCTTGGCATTTCTTTGAAGAGGCAATAAAAGGTAAATAGAGAGAGCACCTTCAATTCTCTGGAGGAGTTTCTTCACTTTCTGCTTACAGCCATCACAGTGTATGTTCACTTTGAGAACACAAGTCTGAAGAGTAGATTTTTTAAACCGAAGAAAAAAAGATGAAACAATGGAACAGAATGAGACATTAAAAAAATCAAAGCCAAGAACAAAAAAAAAGGGGTTAAGTAAAGATTCTGAGCAAGAAAACTCCAGTAAATAGAAAACAGGAGGATGTGGCCAAGAGGGGAAAAGAGAGAGAGACCTGAATTTTGAGGAGCTTAAAGTCTTCTTCTTTAGTCATTTCCTCAGAGCTGTTCCAAATGGAAGAGTCACCCACACACACAGCTAGAAAATTGGGGAAACTTGTTGGAACAAAGGGAGAGCCTAAAAGCTAGTATGGGGTTAAAAGGGGGCTGCTTCGTTTTTGTTTTTGTTTTTGTTTTTGGTGTTGCTGTTGATGTTGCATGTGAGTTCCTTTTTTCTGCAACTAATACTACAAAATTTAGATTCCTTTTTCCTTTCCCTTTCCCTCCTCTTCAGTTCCCCTGAAAAGCAAACAAGACAAGAGAAAACAGAAACAAAAGCAGATGGAGGGGTCCTGAGCTAAAGAGCTCAAGCAGCTGTTTGTGATTCCGAGAAGGTTCAAGGAAATCCAATGGAAATGCCAAAAACCCAAAGAGCGCCAGAGGAACAGGAAAAAGTAACAAACAAGCTAACCCACCAAACAAAAATGTGGGTGAGGGGGAACCAGAAGAGGACAGGTGAGAGAAACGAGGGGGAGCTAGTAAGATAAAAGGTGTGGAGGAGTTCTTGGAATTCTGAGTTGATGTGATTTAACGTTAAAATTTTTACTCAGGCCCTCATTTAAAAGAACAACAGCGACTTGACAAGCCGACTTCCCACCTTTCCATCCCCTCTCTCTGCTGTGCTTCCACTGTTTTTTAGTACCATTATTAATGTTATGATTATATCGATTTATCATAACTACAGATTTCGCAAGAATATGTGACTTGATGGTTCATTTCAATCATTAGGACCTTGGCACCTTGCTATTGTGAGTGTAGACGTTACACCCTAATTTTTTCGGTTATTATAATGTATGGCTGTGATTATATTACAGATGACAAACATCACGGATGAATATGAGCCATCTGTAATTATAGATCAACCATTATTGGCGGCTCAAATCTATTTGTAATATCTATCATATGTGACATACGGATTTTTATATAACTTATCACATTGTAAGCTCATAGTGATACTATAAATTGTACTACTCTAAATCCCTTAGCTATAAAATAGGGCCTAGGCCTCTGGCAGACTGAAGTTATAGGAAATTGGCTCAATAAAAAAAACTTCTGCATAATATATTTGTACTCCCAAGTTTTTTGCAATGTTGCTAGACTCAACCTATGAAGAAACCTGAAAAGGTAGATAAGTGGTAGGTCAACCAGTTCAAATAGTTTAATTAATCGGGTTAATCACAATATCCAACAACTTTTGCATGTAAGCATGCTTACACCATCCCAAACGTGTCCAGCTGTTACTATCTAAAATACAACATACTTTTATATTTTTTTTTATACATATGTTGTATAATAAGACTTTTCTATTTTATATTTCATAACACAATGACACATAATTTTAATGTCTAATAAGCTAAGTGCATAGTTAATTACTCAAGTTTTAAAATTAAATTCCTAAATATTTCAAAAACATGTATGAATAATTAACGATTTTATCTTGAAGACGAATCTTATAAAGTACTAATAATATAACAAAAACTCAATTTTTGTCCATCTTTGTCTACTTCTAAAGCTTCATTCGCACTTGATTTTAAGATTATCATTTGCCTCCTTTTAACTTCTAATCTTTTTTTTACTTTTTTTTTAAAAAAAATTGTTCTAACTTTGGGGCAACTAAACATTATCCCAACATAATTAAATGATCTAAGTTTCAAAGCCCACATGGCCAACACAAAAAAAAAAAAAAAAGTGCATAGTCCAGAACTCGCATAAATCCAGTCTAGCTCAGGTATACTAGGTCTTTAGGGCTTTGATCTAAGTGGGTTTAAGGGTGCAACTTTGCCAGTTGTACCACGGGTCACAATTGAATTGGTCTGACCAACCGGACTGGTCGAATTTGATAACACTAGTTATCTGACACTTTCATCATGAACGAATTAGTACGATCAATTGGGGGACTAGATCATTTCCAAGAGTAGGATTACTCTTTTCACATATTCTAAAGCCAATAAAAGTATAAAAAGGATATGGTGCATATATGTCTAATTAGACATAGAGAATAATTTTACTAATTTACCCTTTACCCTAAAACATTTTTCGCTCATTCAAGCTGCCATCTTCAATAAGCTCTTCTATCACTGGTGGCGTGCAACAGCTACTACGATGGACGTAACCTCCTCTCCCCTTACGCTCTTCAATAACTGGCGAGTCCAAGGTGAGGGATGGAAGTGATGTGACGAGGCGAGGGTAGAGGTAAGATAATGAGGTGAGTCCGAGGAGGTGAATCGGTGATGTGAACAGGCGTGGAAGGTCGAGGCGAGGCGGTGCGAGAGAGGAGGAGAAGCGGTGAAGCGCGTCCGAGGAGGCAAAGCGGGTATGCGAACAGGCGTTGGAGGAGGGAAGATTGTGGGGGGATGTGGAGGTAGCAGCTGTGAAAGATTGCTTTAGGGGCAGCGTATTGCTCCAGGCATTTTGCAATTTTTTTAAATAGTTATTTAGACATTTTCAAATATTAATTTAGACACTTTTTAAATTTCTATGTAGACACTTTATTTATTATTTTGTATACTTTTTTATTACAAAATTAAATTATTTGCATATTGCTTTAGAAATTTTGTAACTTTTCTTTGCTTTTCTTTGGATACTTTTACATATTTATTCAAACATTTTTTTATTGTTTCAAATAGTTATTTTTAAAGAGAGTAAATTGTTTATATGTTGGTTCAGACACTTCTAAATATTTCTTTAGACACTTTTCAGTATCCATTTAGACACTTTTCATTATTTTGAACATTTTTCTTAATTTTTTAATAATAATAAATTATTTTTAAATTACTTCAAACACTTTCAAATATTGCATTAGATATTTTTACATATTTTTGTAGGTACGTTTGCTTATTACTTTAGACACTTTTATAACGATGCATATTCTCACAGTGGGTGGCGATAGCAGAAGTGGTGGCCGGCACCAAAGGAGACAACAGTAGCAAGCTAGGATTTTTTTATAGAAGAATATTTTAACAAAGGGTATTTTTATCAATTTTCTGATAATTTATGTCGTATATTTAGAATATTAAAAGTTGGGTTAGTATGTCTAATTAGACATATGTGCATAATAAAAGAACTGATAAAAGTAGACCAAAGTATAATTAAGGATGATTAGTATGTGAGAGTTATCATCACAAAAACTAATGACAAACACATCTCATACCATCAATCCAAATGAGTCCTAAATACAACGCAAACCTCATCTAGACCGTGATTTATTTATAATTTTAAAAGTAATGACATTATATCAACTAAGTATAGTCCTACAATTAGGGTATTAAGGGAAGCAATATTCTAAATTGGCAAATCTCTACATCGTAGCATATACTCTCTCTATCTCATATCTATTAAATTAATTAGTTTAGCATGTAAATTAAAAAAAAAATTAAAAAAGGCTATGTGTTGCTTTCATTTTTTTCCTGTAACTATTTTACAAGTGAGTTGAGAAATTTTTTTTAAAAAAATTAAATATTAAAATAATAGTTTAAAAGGTGGTATAGTAAAATAATTTATACAAAGATTCAAAATTGCATAAAATAAATGGATAATTACAATTTGCCCCCTAAAGTTTAGGTAAAATTAAACTTTATCCCATATTGTTTAAGAAATATACATTTTACCTCCTACCTTTTTAATACAGTTTTATAACAACTTCTGAAATCTTAATTTAGATTGTACAGTACTCATTTTTAAGTAATTTTATTCTGTATGAGATTTTTTTATAACTAATTGATATTTAAGAAAATATAGTTCTCTGTTTACGTAAAAAACAGAAAGAAAAAACTAATAACTTAAAATGTCTACTAATAGTAAAAAAAAATCATAAAAATGAAAATTATCAGAAAATGACAACTATAATATTTAAATTAAGATTTTAAAAGTTGTTATCGGACTGTATTAAAAAAATTGGGGGTAAAATGTATATTTTTAAAGCAGTAGGGGATAAAGTGTAATTTCACATAAATTTTATGGGCAAATTGTAATTAAACCTAAAATAAAATATGATTTCGATATAAAATCTCCACTGAACTTGAATAAAGAACAACAAGAGAAAAAAATAAAAGAGAAATGCAGGAAACTGGAGTAATTCAGAAGCAGGAGAGAGAGAGAGAGAGAGAGAGAGGGGGGGGGGGGGGGAGGTGGGGCGGAGAAGGAGAATCTGGAGCGTTAATTTTGGGGAATATTGGTCGAGTAGGCCTCTGAATTCTGCAACGTTGTACTGCAGCAGTTCATCGATTGTTGGGCCCAACGGGCCTGTAGAAGACCCCTTTTTTTTTTTTTTGTTTTTAAATCTACGTATTTTTTCTCGGGTTTCAACGACACAGCAATTGGCCATAACTCAAGAAAAAATTTATTTAAATTTAGTATATAACTTACAAAAAAATAGATTTAAAGGGTAATATGATAAACTAATCTGATAGATATGAAAACATTGTAAAAATATGTAGCAAATATTTGGAATGACACAACGTTAAATATTACAAAAAAAAAAAAAAAAAAGTAGGGAATCATAACAAGCGTCCGACTAATCACTTTAATTTCACTTTCATAACCCGACTATATATTCGTCATTGTAATTAATTGGTTTGCGTTATCACATGAATGTGAGTTTTACCGGTACTCCAACCATTATGTGAAAATTTTACTCTCTCAGCACCACTTTCTTTATTTCATTTAAACTTTTAGATTAGTTTAACTTGAAATTATTTATATTATTTTTATTAAAAATTATATATTTAAAAATTATAGGTCTTGATTTATCATTCATATATAAATGTATTTCTTTTATATGCTAAAGTGTTAAAAATAAAAAATTATAGATTAATTGCTGAAAAGTGAATGATGGAAAGAATTTGAGACAGAGGAAGTAAAATTTAAAGTGTCCGATCGACATAAAAAAGGACCATTAACTTACAAAAACTTTACAAAAATACATCTTTTTATAAATTTACCATATTAGTAATACTCAAGGTATTCAATATTGTTACTACAAAGTATATAACATGGTATACTGCATTGCAACTGTTATCGATTTTACAAAAATAAAATATATTAGAACAATATTTTAAGATGAAATACATTAAATATAAATTTGTACACATTTTTGTATGTATTCTAACTATTTTCATTATAATTTTTCTAATACATAGAAAATATAATATGAAAGAAAATACTTTTTATATGAAATTATATAAAAAAGTGAAATATATAGAATAAAATAGATATTATTCAACAAACTAATTATTGACACATGGGGAAAAAAACAATACTCTGATACCAATAGTACATTTTCTAGTATTATATTGAGTTCTTATGTGCCCCAAAGATTGATACTTTCATAAATACTTATTCCCCAAAAGCAACATACTCATCTCATGTCGTAAAACTTTAGTTTTAAGTTAATAAATTTTGTTTGGAAATGTAAACATAAAATCGATATTTATGTTATGATTTGTGTATTAATTATATCTTGTCATTTTATATACGTTTTTATGGTACTTTAGGTTAAAATGAAAAAAATTGCTTGATGTATGTACAGAGGTATATTGCATACAACAGTCATACCATGTTGTACACAATGGTAACCTGAAAAAAGAAAGTGCACAAAAATATCAGCATCCAAAATATCATAAAATGCCACTGTATACCGAGTTAAAAAATGACAACTTGTAAAAAATTATGTACCACATGCTCATGTAAAGGAAATACTGCACAAAAATGTGCAATTTCATGCAAAATTAGATTCGTTGGTATTACCATAATTTAGTATTTAGAAGAAGGTGAGGTTCAAAATGCCCTCCGCTGAAATGGGTTCAATGAATAGCAGCATTAAGTAGAAATATAAGTGTCAGAAAAGCAACTTAAGAAGTATGAGCGCGATTGGTGACAAACAATTTTATGTTGTGAGAAGGTCAAAAGATCTTAGGTAAATTTCATTCTTATTATGTTTCGTTTGATTTAAATTGTGTGGCAAAATCTAGTCAATCCTACAAATAGAAGAAACTCATAACACTCCCAACTTTCAAAAGTATAATTGTAACAACACACTACTAAACATTCATGGATCAAGCAGTAAAACAAAAATAAAAATGTATCTCTAAATGGTAGTTTAAATTGAAGCATACCATAAATTGAAAGAGGCATGAAAGTGTCCATGCTAGCAAATGTCGGCCACTAACAAAACACTAACGCTATTATGTGTTCTATTATAGGTTAAGAGTGCCAACTTAAATTATCTGATGCTAGGTGGTAGTGTTTACTTTTGGTATTTGAGTATCTACTTCTAGTCTCTAAGTGTTTGTGAATTATTTTTCAAGTGGTGGAGATAAGATAGTTTGATCATTCAAAATTTACATTTAATAGGGAGATAATCATGTTATTTTTAAGGATATTTAAATGAAAAAATCACGTAATATTTTTATAGTTTCTAATATGTTTGTGTCTTGTCTACATGTAAATGAATTTTTATACATTTTATATAAAATTAGGCACCATGTAGATATAATTAAGTGTTATATACATAAAATTAGATCTCTCATACATAAAAATGAAAATTGAATCATTGATTTTTATATTAGGTATAAAGGTGTATAGCTTCATCTTTTTCTATTTTTGTGGTGTCTATGTATCTGATAAGTTTATATTTATTATATTTATTTCTCTCATATTTAATATGTTTTAATATGTTTTGAACCTTAAGATATATTTTGAGTATGTTTTGTAACTTAGAGCATATCTGAACTCAATTGATTGAAAGTGGATTTAATTGCAATTTTACAAGTTTTAATTTGGTTGTGTCCTTCCAGGATTTTGACAGATTGGTGATATTTCGGTAGAAAAATCATATCTTCAGCTACAAAGATCGGAATAAAGTGATTCTTGATTTATTGGAAAGCTAACATCTGGAGCTATAATTTACATTTAGACCATGAAACCCAGTTTGCAAGTTAAGAGGGTAAAATTTAGCTTCAAAGTCGCGATTTGCAAGTCATTGCTGATTTGGAAGTAGTTGCAGTATTTTGGGCATATCTTTAGCTGTAGATGTCCATTTTATATGATTCAAGTGTCGTTTCGAAGTTAAGAAAGAGCTCTACAACTTTTATGCTTTGAGGTTTGAGAAATAGTGATTACATCAAGGTCGAATCTCAGCTTGAAGTTACTACTGCTGCTCTGGAGCATTACTTGACTAACAACTTTGGAACCTTCTAATTATTTTGAATTTATTTATTTATTTAGGGTAATTTTGTAATAATATAGAAATTTTAGAGAGATTTTATAAATTTATCACACTAGGTTACATTTTTCTTTGTTTTAAGGGCAGGGGCTACGCCCCGTCTCGGAGCTTTTTTCTTTTTTTCGACAACCCTAGGTTTCTTTTATTCTTATTTGTTTTTCTTCCAAACATGAGTAAGTAATTTTTCTTATTCAGTTCTAGGGACGATTTCCATTGCCAACACCGGTTATGAGGATTGATTTTACTTGCTTAAATTTTATTTAAATTCAAGTATTTACTTCTTTGTTGTTCAGATTTATTGAAATTAATTTTTCTGCTCTCGTTTATTGGATTGGTTATGTGATTGCAAATCTACTTGATTTTCTTTCAACCGCTTAGGTGATGAATTTGATTTAGAAGCAAATGAATTGACTAGAGATTACTTTTATTTCTAGTTAGTTCATACGGAAAAGTAAGACAGATTTAATTGTTCAAGCTTTTAGATTATTTCATGGAATAAACTTTTGTTCATTGTTCCCAATGCTAATTTTAGGTTTATTAGAAATTATTTTTTAATATCTGGTTACTCACAATTAATAAATTAATTTGAAACTTTTTCTGGTTAATTTTACTGTTAAATTCATTGGGTTCTTTTTAGCTTTAAAGCGAATCATGTTTATTTGCTTGGGTTGAAGAAATATTTTCTTTCAATGATCAACTGCGTAATTGGAAAAAATAATTAACCCTGAACTGAGCATTTTTAGTATTGGTTAATTTTATTTTGATTCTACAGTTAATTTAATTCAGCATTGAATTCAAGAAAAACCCTCAAGCATTTTATTTCAGTTTTCTGACAGGAAGTTTTCGATTAGAAAATTTTTCTTGGGATTCGATCTAGTTTTCGCTATTATATTACAAATTTATTTATTCTAAGTTGTTAGGGATACCATAATTATTTTTTGCGGTTTCAACAACGACCGGTATCTAATTTTAGTGGTTAGATGTCTAGTGTAATAGATTGTATGTCTAAATCTGGTAAAAGAATGTTTTGTTTGTCTATTTAAATATATGTTTTAGGTTTGTATGGTGCCCAAGTGTTCAATTATAGTGTCTAAGTGTCTAATTATAGTATTGAATGTCTAGTGCGATAAGTTAAATGTCTATATTTGGTAGGGAGCGTACAATCTACTTAATTGCGGTGCCAAATTGTTCAATTAAGGCAATTGAATATTTAGTATGATAGGTTGAGTTTCTAATATGATAGATTGAGTGTATAATATGATAGGGTGAGTGTGAAATCTACATGATTGTTTGACGTAAAAAAAAAAACAAATAGTAATTGATTTAGTTTCCTTAATTAGAAACAAAAAATAATTTTTTATCTTTAAAGATAACATGATTACTTCATTGTTGAATGTAAATTTTAGGGAAAAAAAACTAAAATAAATATAATAGAAAAAAAAAACAAATGGAGTTAAAAGTACATCCTGGCATACATCAGCTAGAGCGAACGCAAGAATGCTCTAGGTACCGAAATGTGATGTCAAGTTTCATTTAATTATGGGGCAGTTCGTTTTTCATTAACCCAACTAATCTTGGTTCATTTTTCATGAGTCAAAGTTGGGTCAGGTCGAGTCATTCACAGGTCAAGATGACCTAGCGTAGCAGTACAACGTTTTGGGCCTTGATTTGGTCAAATTTACGGCATTGTGCGACTTTTCTTTTCCAGTTTATGCTCTAGAGGCAGACCCATGACAGCCACCGCCCCGCTGAGCCCATACATGTTCATCTCCATGACCTCGTTCGTCTCGAGTGCCCAAGCGTTTTACTAACAATACTTCATCATCAACATCTCTTGAAACAAATCAAAATCATAACCCATAGAATTCAAAATTTCCTACAAATTTCGAGTTAAATCTAGCCCATTGGCAATGCCATCGTCGTCATCTCAGGTATCTCGGCTCAGAAGTAAAGAAACTCTCAATCCTTTACCAGTCTGTTAGCCGACCTCGTTTCCATCCACCATCCTCTTCCTTCACTAGTTCGTGTATCCTTTTTCTCCATCTCAGCCTTCCTCTCCCAGCCACTGTAGTTCTCTTTTCTCTCCCGCCGTTGGATTTCCCGATTCGCGATCCTTGACGTGCAATTACCCGATTCCCGATTTTCCGATTCATGCTTCTCCGCTGTCACATTTTTTTGTTGCGATTTCTAGACGGTGCTGTCACTAGGAAGGGGAATAGGGGCTGGGGACGGAGGACGGGGTAACACCAAAGCGTAACACCAAGATAGCTGGTAGCCGAGATTCGAGTGAATCAAGCCAACGGTGAATGGCATCCGTTGTAAATAAAATAGGAATAGGAAGAACTTTGAGATGGTTATTGGACGGGTTCTCTTAACCCGCAAAAACCCGACTCGACCCGATAATAATAGGAACCCATTAATTCACATTAATTATAAACAAACTGGCCCTTAATGCTTAAATTCTTATTGCTCTCCCAAACTATAGTGACTCAGACAGTTAACCCCCTAAACTATGAACCGCATCTACTTGAACACTGAACCTTTAAAAAACGGTCACTTTGGTCTATTGACTTAACGATACACTCTTGTTGTCTATTAAGAAAAAAGGAAAACTATGAAATAATCACTTAAATTTATATTTGTTCTCTGTTTCACCCTAATCTTTCATCTCTAACACCCAAGTCACCATTTCCAATTCGTCTCCTTCAACCCCTGGAAATCCACCATATCCACCATCGAATCTTCCCCTAGAAGAATCATCATGTCAGCTCCAGTACCATGACCCTGTAACAGAAGTCACACTCGTCATCCTCGTCGATCTCTTTCCCCCAGCTTTTGGACCTTACGACCGTAATCACCACGAGCACTTCCTCGTAGGCCAACTTTAACAACTGCTCCTCTAACATATGAAAGTCGTCATCGCATCGCATTTTGTAGACGCACCCCTCGTTTCTCCATGGTGGGGATTTCCAATGCACCCTTTTGCCATTTTCGAGAAAAGAACAACGAAACCACCACCATCCCATATTGCTCTAATTTGCATCCTGGGGATATTATCACCAAAGGAAACCACATCTAATCTCCCGTCATTTTGCTCCCAAGTCGTCTAGCCCCATTCTGTCGCCAATTGTCGCTTGAAGAACAAAACCAAAGATCAGAGCCCTGACTTGACCCACTCATGTTCATGAAACGTCGCTGCTGCAATCTAGTTTGACTTAATTACGCTTTAAGTCCTTCTGGTCATGTCTTTCAATAATTTTGTCCCTGATATATATTTTTTTTTTTGTGATTAGATGCTAGTAATGTTCTAAAACTGACGGAATACAAGTCACGTGACTTCAGATGATTGAGTTGCTGAGTCAGAAGGACAAAAGTGACTACTTTCACAAAGTTTAGGATTCAAATTGATACAGTTTATAGTTTAGGGGGTTAACTATTCGAGTTACGATAGGTCAGGGGAACAATAAGTATTTAGGCCTTTAATTAATTAGCATGTAGCCAGTTGATTGACTTGTGATACGATAGTGAAAAATCAAAACATGTTGTCTAACAAAAAGAAACCCATAGAAAACTAAAATGTGGAAAAGCACCTATAATTTTGTTCAAGATTTTTTTTTTGTACTTATAAGTATGTTGGATATATATTTAAGGAGTAAGGGGTAAGAGACAGTACCTTAAAAGGTTTGAGAAAAACTTACATATGGAAGATTTTAACCCACAAATTACAGTGTGGACGCACAATGCTTTGTTGGTCAGAATCGAATCCGATTGGTGGCTGGGGATGGCCGATCATTTTTGCCATTTTACCAGCTTATGTTAACATCCAAGCTCTAAGTAGTCTTCCTTTATTCGAAGTAATGCGCTAATAAAGAACAAAATGAAACGAGTGCCAGAAAAAAAAAGAAAGAATAAAACGAAACATACATTATGTTACACGGATTATCTGTACCATTGATCAAACCAACTGACGCGGCAAATATTGTAATTTTCAATAGAAAAACAAAAGGGACAGCCTCTCACAAGACATAAACAAAAAGGACTTATAAGTTAAAAAAAGGTTGACTGAGATCAAACCAATGGGAAACCATTGCCTCTTTGAATCTGAAGATGTTGGGATCTCGAAAAGACTTATGATTAACAATCCGTTTCTGCATATGTTCGTCAACACGAAGAAGAAGTTCAGAAACCCAAACATTTGCCCAGTCCAATTCAGGGGTAAAAAAGAAACTTGAAAGGAGCAATGGAACGAAAAAAATCCTGTAAAGAAAACAAACTTTTGGCTTGGAAAATAGAAATACATAAAAAGTAACTTCAAGTAAATTGACTTCAAAATAATTTATTTTTATTTATATATATTTTTTTTACTTGAAATTAATTTTAATTAAAATTCAATACTATGTAACTGGAATAATCTATTGAAAATATAATTTTTGTAATCTTATTAAAATTTTATAAAATTTTATAATTTAAGATATTAAAAAAAATTCATAAAAATTTACTTTCAAATGGATTAGTATATTTATATAATATTGATCTCCAAAGCGAAATTAATTTCAAGTTAAAAAAGGTGTTAAGGTAAAAATTTTAAGTTAAAACTATTTAAACGAATTGACTAGATTTCAAATATTTCGTTAACAGAAATTTTAAGAGAAAATTACCAATACCCCCCTAATATTTGGCGTAACCTACAGTTATTCCTCCAGTTTTTAAATACTTACAATTACCCCCAGAAAACTTACCACCATTAAAGAACGTTACTAAAGAAAAGAAAAATTGCAGACTTAGCCCCTTTTGAAAGTACTCAATAAAAACTTTGGAACCCAGCTTTTACATCTAACGATTTACCCACCCACCCACGCACGCCGCCGCTGGAGCATGTCCGCCTCTGTCCAAATCCCACCCTCGATTCCGCTCGAATTCCACCCTTGATTCCAGATCCCCAAAAATTTGTGGCCAATCGGCCACTGGAACTTGCGACAACTTTGCCCCCTTCACGGATTGGTCGGCGATCGATGAAGATTTTAGTGATCGAGAAACATCACCTACCCCAGCTTCCTTGCCGCCGTTAATCGAGCACGGGAGAGCCCGGGCGTGAAGAGAGGTGAAGCTGTCAGACGATTTGGCAAGCAAGGAGACCTAATCAGGCGAAATGGTCGACAATTGGGAAGGCGGAGAGATTGAATCGAGCGAAGGTGTCACACAATTGGGCTCCAGCCGCAGAAGCCGCTCACTATCACCGATGTCCTTGGTCGCGAAGCGCCTTCTCTTCGGCGAATTCGTGGATGCCGATCGCAATGAGCCCCCCTCCCTCTAGCGTCTTTGTTCGGGGTGGATTGTTGGCATCCAGCGGCAGGGTGGTCGAACGCCATCACCAATTGAATGGAGGGTGATTGAAAGCGATGGTCGAAACGACGGTGGACCCAGGAATCACCTCTGTTCGTCACACCGAAATCGTGCCTGTGAATCGCCTTCGCTCGACAGCCGCTGCACCTCCATGTCGCTCTCGATTTCGGCACACCTCCGATCGACGGCCACTGCACCTCGCCTCAATCAGACCTGCATCTCAATCCACGTTGATGGCAACATGCCAGACGGTGCCTGTTGTGGTGAGGAATCAGTGCCGAGTTCTGGTGCCAGGGCAGATTATGTGAGTTGCATCAGCCACGAGCAAACAGCAGAGAGAAAGAGAGGTGTGAAATCATTTGAAACTGGGGGACAAAATTTTAAAGAAGGAAAGTGGGGAGGGCAAAGTCGAATATTTTCTCTTTTCTTCAATAATGGCTTGTAACGAAGTTAAATGTGAAGAGGGATAACTGTAGGTATTTGAAAAACAGGGGGCACAATTATAGGTTACCCAAAACCTTAGGGGTTTTGGTAATTTTTCCAAATTTTAAATAAAAATCGTCTGATGGAAAATAAAGGAGAAGTTTATTATTGGTTGCGAAACTGTCCGTTTGTCCAGTTGGGGGGCAAACTACACTACTTTTTCAGTAGTAAAGTGGTTGGACTCAATTCGAGGTCAAAATGAATCATTAAATTGTTGAAAGTTGAAACCTGGAAGTGTGGTAGAATCGAAAAAAGGAAAAGCTCAAAAGTGAGAATGGATTCAATGAAAAAACGAGAGAAATAATTTTTTTTTCTGCATGACAGAATTCCCAACCACACTTGCCTCTATTTCAAGAATGCTGCTAAACCACAAAATATTTGTACATTGATGATACAGAGTATGTGATTAGAGGAAAATTATCTACGGAATCTGTTTAATTTCTAATTTTGTAGATTTAACAGTACTCTTAATTTAACAAGGTTAATTATACCCCACTTATATAATATTTTACAGAGCATTTTCTTGGACGATGCTATAGAGCACAGCATTTTCTTATACAAAACTGAATTTACAAATTAAACAGTGCATTATTGAACGACTCAAATTTAATTACATCTTGCACATATTGGTCATCCATACGCAAGAGGAAGAAATAAGTGAGGATGGCAACGACAACGGTGAAGCCCAACATCACATGAGAGACGATGCCCAATCGAATCAAAGGAGGCCAAAACAAAGTTGTCAGCTTTTGTTCACCACACGTTGTTTCACTATCCAATTGAATCAAAGGAGGCCCAATTGAATTGGATGATGCCCAATTGAATTAGACAAAAATCAAAGGAGGCCAAATCATAAAAAGGCACCTAACCCTTCTTCAAGAACTCTGAATACATGCCTTTTTCATCATCAATGTCGCCCCGCTTAGTATTTCCGTGAAAATCTTTATTGTTTTTGACTCCTAGTTGAACTAGTCAACCAAAGGCATTACCAGTAGGTTGGGCAAGGCTTGAGACAGAGACGTCATGGATGTGGAAGCAGGGACAATGGAGGTTGTAGGCTAAGCCAGGAGATGAAGGCAATGAGGCTAAAGAGGAATTTTTTTTTAAAGTGAGAATATGGCACTTGAAAGTAATAAAAATGGACAAATCTAACCCCTTTTGCCTTTCCATCTAATTTGGACTAATTCGTTAAATTTTGCAAAATTAGGGGCTAAGTTACACTGTATCAAAGATAACTGACTAATTCATTAAAGTTGAAAAAGTTAATGGATCAAATCAGCATTTCGGCCAATGTATGATGGAGTTCTTCTAATGTTTTTCACACAAGATGGGTGATCATCTGGCTTATATCAACATTGAAAAAACAAGAGTTAATTGATTTATACTGGGTTGCAAACATGAAGAGTTCATTGATGGTTTTTTTGTTATAATTTAACTGAACGATTGATGAATTATTTAGTTGAAGTCACTTTTGTAAGTACTATATTAAAATATGCTCCCTCATTTCCCAATTTTTTTAAACAATTACTATTTGAGGGTGTTCAAGCCTTTCCAACATTTTCTCCTATTTAGTAAATTATTTTATTATATTATCTTTTAAACTATCATTTTAATATTTATTTTTCTATCTTCCTTGATTTACATGTAAAAATTTTAAAATAAAAAGTGAAAATATAACATGTAATTTATTCTCTTTGTTAATTTTGATTTCAGGTTTAAAGAATTTATATAATTTGGGATGAAGATGGTAACTAAATGAGCCTTTTAGTATTGAACTATTAGTAACAGTATTTTTTTTGTGTAGTTAAAGAGGTGTATTTTGGTAGTGTGTTGGAGGTGCACGCAATCGCCGGTTTCGGGGAAAATGTGATGGGTAGGATAGGACTTCTAGGGTAGTGTGTGTGTTTGTGTGTTAGGGCCATCATTACTTGTTCCCTACTCCTGCAACTCTATCTGCACCACTCTGTCCTTAACCATTCCCAATTACCTCACCTTTGCTTCCTTTTCAAGTATCTTTCCTTCTCCTTCTTCTTTTCTTTTTCACTCTCCTACTGCTCCCTTCACATAATTACATAAACTGCCACTTCTTTTTCCCCCAGATTCAGTGGTGGATGCTTGTTTGGTTTAAGTGGAAGTAGATAAGAACCGAGATACGGCTGGAGATGGAAAAATGAACGTGTAATAGTTATTAGATGAGTGAGTCTCGTATGAGCCAAGCTATTCAAAGGCAAATAAAAGAGAATCATCAAGAACTAACTAAAAAGGAAGCGTAATTAAAAGTTGGTAATTGAACCTCAAGTTTATCTATTTTTATGACATTTCTCTTAATTTCTCATGCAAAATTTGGATTCCCGATAAAATAATTCTCTGAAATGATGAGGCAGATGAGCATCTGAGAAATGGCGCTTTCCAGTCCTACTAGATCAGCAAAGATGATCCATGATGGATTTGGTTTTGTCACATTAGTATGCATGCTAGTGCACTGTTTTGGGATTCCATAGAGAATGATTATAGTCAACAACTCAAGTGTTAAATGAAACCAACATTATATTATCAATCTCAAGTGATATTTGATGAACAAAGTCAAAAAACAATCAAAACACCACCTATGAACACCATATGAGTTATCATTTAAAAAAAATAAGCACTAGATCAATCTTTCTAAATTTGAGTCATATATAATAAACATTTAGAATAAGCGACATAGACTTGCCAATGAGTGTCATATCTGTGTGATTTCTTACATGTATACTTGACTCCAAGTTAAAGAGTTTAATCATCTAGCATCGCTTTTCCTTTTCTAAAGGGTAGATTCTAAATTTAGGTTGTTATAAATGATATCAAAGTCAGCTTAGTTCTATAGTAATATGGTTTGTACTTATGATTCTGTGTGAACCAAGGCATAATTTTTTTTTTGTCTTTCAATGTGCGGATCATATTCATTATCAACTGAGCTCACGATTCTAGATCTATTTATGACATAAACAAAAACATAAGGCATACAAGTTGAGGAGATTGGGCAACTGTCTTACAACATGAGGAGTTTGTGTGATTTCTGATGCATACATATGATCGTAAATTTAAGAATTTAATTACCTAGCGATTATCCATTTTTATAAAATAGCACATGTGGTGACAGCATGTGGTTTTTGATGATTCTACAATCTAACATGCATTTATTATATATACATCTCATTTAAATGTGAGTGTATATATAAGATGCGTTTGTGCGGGGAAAATAAAGTAAAAAAAAAAATGCAAATGGTGTTGGAGAAAATTTGCTATTGTTGGTATCCTTCAACCACCCCCCTGGGAGGATGAAATGTAGCTTTATTAAGTTAAAATAAGAAATGATAACAATTAGTTCATAATCTAGTGTTCGCATGTCCTTTCATTTCTCTAGTCTAGTGCTCTGTTCTGGAGGGGGAGAAGGCTTTAACAGTGTTGTTTGTTGTGTCTTGCTGGTTCATTTGGTTCAATATGAATCGAGTTATCCATGAACAATCATGTCAATTACCCCAACCCAACATGTAGCTACTGCCATTCGGATCTCAGTTGCCAATTGGCAGCATTCTATTTATGTTGCAATCTTCTCAACCTGGGAGAACCACGGTCACTTTGGTCTCTAAATGGCGAAGACCTCCCGTTCTTTTTGTTAAGGTCAATCTGGACAGGCGTGGTAAAAAGACCAAAATCGAATTATTGTATGAGTGGTTGGTAGCTTATGATGCAATTGGCAATGTTTTTTATGCTGTCTTTGATTATTGGTTTTGCACTGGTTAGGATGTTTTACATTTGTAGGTCCCCGTGATTTTGTGGAGTATTAAGGTAGGGTGTTGTTAGTAAGTTCAATTTCTCGAACTATAATCAAATTTTTAGATTTTAGTGTGCAACTTCAAAATTTTCATGTTCTATCTTTGTTTTATTTGGGATTCATTCACAATGAAGCTTGAGTTTTAGGTGATTTATTTGTCTCTTGTTTCTTTTTTTTTATTAAACATTCATGTCCTAGCTCGATAACATATATCTTTCATTGATAATTTTTTTAGGTGATTTGTCTCTATCTTGATTATGTAATGCTTTTTGAGTGATCAATAATATGGTCATTAAGACCATTTTTCCTTGCAAAGAGAAGCACCTTAAAAGTAAACATTATAATAACTAGGAGGAGTACCGGCACTTCGCAATGAGTACATAGTTGTAACTTAATGAATAAAAAAGACATTTGGTAATTGGATTTGATATATGTTGTTAATCAAAAATTTTTATTGTGGTTATTTCAAAATATTACATGTAATTATCATTTATTATATATTCTTACAACACAATTCAATTAGAATTGTTTTTGTTGATAAACACACCAGCTCCGTATTTTCAAAACAAATAACTACTACAATAAAAATACCATAGTTCTATAGTATTGAGAATGAATAGAAAGACTATTACGACCTTCTAGGTTGCAGACCTTCAACGGTCATGTGAGATTTGTCAAATAAGTCAAAATCCCTAATTTAATGCCTCAATTAGCTTGAATAAGTAAGTCAAGCAAGTGTTTAAAAGAGTATATGGTTCCTAGTTAAATTTGACACCTAAGTGTCACCAGGGGTAAAATGGTCATTTTATACCCCGAGGTGATAGGTTTGGTATTTAAGCTCATAAATTATTATTTTGGATCTAGGTGACAAGATACTAAAAAGTTTGACTAAATTGCCAAGTCTTATGGCACTATTTGAGCATATGGTCTTTTTGGCAAAACTAAAGAAGCTGAAGAGTTAAACTGAGAAGATTGTTTTTAAGTCATTTGGGACATTTTGCACCTACTATTCATCATCTTCAACCTTCCATTTCTTCATCAATTCTTGGTGGAATTTGGTGCCCCATGATATATATATGCATGAAAGAGCTTCCTTTTGCATGATTTTGGTGTGGTGAGCTTTGGATGGCGTTTTTCATGCTTGGGAGCTTAGGTAATGTTTTGCCCTCTTTGTTTTTGAGTTGTTCTTGTTTTCTTGAGCTTCAATGAGCTTGAGTTTAGCTTGGTTGAGCTTAATTTTATGCCTTGTATGTTGAATTTGCTTGGAACCATAGGACACCCTAGTGGAGCCTTTGTTGCTTGGTGTGGGTGCTTAATTCTTGCTTGTTCTTTATAATTGAGGTAAGGTATTTAGTTATCACATTCATATGATGCATGTTTTAGTTGTTTGAATGTTAGTTTCAAGTAGTTTGGAAGATATGCATAGGTTATGGTGGAATTTGCTCGTGATGGAATGGTGGCAATCAAGCTCTTGGGTAGTGCAATTGAGCACTTGATACTTTGTTAGTTTGGCAAAGTAATGGCCTATTGTAGTATTCTTAGACTTCTGGAGCTTATGAAGGCTTCTATTGGATGTTTGGGAGGTGTTGGATACCCTCAAAGTGTCTATGGACACTAGGTGAGAAAACAAGGCACGTCTGGAACCCGAGCAGTGATACTGTTGGTGATGAGTCGCCAAGACCCCGACAGCATTGACATGCTGTAGTATTTTTGGCATAATTTTTTTATCGGGTATCCAATTGAGGTGATTCAAGATTCCATGTGAAGTGAAGAAGAAGAGGAAGAGCTACAATTCTATGCTATCAACAATGCCAAAATTTGCCCAGGTTGTTTTTGAATTTATTTCCAAAGGAAGGGGCTTAAGAGTGCCTAAAGGGACTTGGGGTGAAAGGTGCCTAATGGTGTCTTAGTACCTTTCATGGCTAGTTAAAGCACTAGGTAGTTAATGAAGTGTTCTTAAGTGTAAAGAAAACATGATGGAAGATGATTCATGTACTACAATAGAGCCATTAGGAAGGTTAAAGGGGTTTAGCACCATTGGTGGTCTAATTGAAGGCTTAAGGCTTGTGACACTGTGGCAACGTGCGGGAAATTTTCGGGAATCGTCACCAATTGGTTTCCACTCAAGTCGATTGGACACCTAAAATATGGTCTGCGAGAGTTCGGGGGTTCGGGAGTACGGTTACGCTAAAACAACTTTGTTATAGCGCCCAAAAATTGGTACCTTAGTTGATTTTAATTTTGTTTTGCTTGCTTTTAAATAAAATTCAGTTAATTTTCAAAACAGAAATTTTAACTGAATTAGTCGGATGTGGATTTTTAAATTAATATGGGCTTTAAAATCTTCGGTAATTAATTTATATAATTTTTTTACAAATTTGATATTTTCGAACCATGGACTCTGCCGAGTCACCTGGACACGGAATTTGATAAAATTTTAATTAAATATTTTAATTAGTTAACAATCCATATCATAAATTCTGCCGAATTATCAGAATATGGATTTTTATCCTGATATTTAATTTTATTTCATTTAAAAAATTTATTTTTCCTTCTCCAAGCCATGAATCCTATCGGATCACCCGGTCATGGAATTTGATGAAATTTTAGTTAATTATTTTAAATATTTTAATTAATTAATAATCCATATCATGAATTCTACCGAATTATCAGAATATGGATTTACATGCTGATACTTAATTTCATTTCATTTAAAAAAAAAATTTTTTCTTCTCCAAGCCATGAATCCTATCGGATCACCAGGACATGGATTTTAACTTAAAAAAAAAACTTAATTCTTAATTTGTCATAAATTTTTGTGAACTTTTGGATTTTTAATAACCTTAATGTTAACTAATTTTAATTTTTTTAAAAAAATTATTTTGTTCTTTTTCTCTTCTTTTATTTTTATTTTCTTATTTTGTTCTTTTCTTTTTTTTTTCTTTTTCTTTTTACTCTTTTCTTTCTTATTCTTTTCTTTTTTGTTTGATGAAAGATTTTTTTTTTTTAAAAAAGATACACTTAAAAATTGATTTTTATTTTATTTTCTGGTTATAATTTTTTTTAGTTTTTATTTTTAATAAAAGGTTAATTTTTTATTTTTTTTAAAAAAAAAATATATGTATTCCAAAATAATAAAGGATGGGGGCTTTGTTGTAAAAATGGATTCTTGATTAGCACTAAAAATAAGTGAGAGAAGGTTAATGATTCACATTAAAAAAAATCTTCTTTTTTTTTTTATATTTATTTATTATCTTTTATGGATAAAAGTGAAATAAGTCTAATCATCCACATAATTGCATAAAGTAAATAAAGGAAAATTAAATGACAATAAATAAATAAAGTAAAGTGGAGGTTTTTTACCTTTTTTTTTTTTTGGACATCCATTAAAAAAAAAGGTGCATAAATTAAATAACACATGCAAATAAATAAATAGAAAGCACATAAAGTAAATAAAGGAATATGAAAAGATAATAAATAAATAAAGTGGGGCTTTTTGGCCATCCACTTTAAAAATAAATAAATAGGAGGTATAACCTTCCATGAATAATAATAATAATAATAGTTAGTTGTTAGTAATTAGTTGTTAATAATAATAATAATAAAAGTTAATTGTTAGTAAAGTTAGTTGTTAATAATAATAATAAAAGTTAGTTGTTCGTAAAGTTAGTTGTTAATAATAATAATAATAGTAATAAAAGTTAGTAAAGTTAGTTGTGCAAAAATTAAAAGGTTAGTGACTTATAATAATAATAATAATAATAACAATAATAATAATAAAAGTTAAAGATTATTGTTAATTCTGCAGAAATAAAAAAAAAGTTAGTGACCAAAAGGAATAAATATGAAAAGGTAAGGGATTAAAATGAAGTTTTACCCAAAATTAATTGAAATTGAAATTTGCTGGAGACGGAAACAGAGAAACGATGGCGGGGCGGGCAGGGGAGGTGGCTGGCGCGGCGAAGGGCGAGGGAGGGATGGCAAGGTGAAGGGCGGCGAGATGGAGGGGGAGGCCGACACGGCGGAGGCAGGAATCGCGGCGACGGCGTGGCGAGGCGAGGAAGGTTCGACGGAAACGTGGAGCAAAAGGGGGCGACGGCAGGAGGGAGCACTGCGGAGGGGCGCAACGGCGAGGAAGAAGGCAGCGCGACGACGGCGAGCTGGAGAAACGGACGGCGGAACGAAAAAAAAGGGTAGTGGAAGGTGGGGTTAAACGGGCAGTTTGGAAAAATTCTGGTATTCTGGGAATAAGAAAGAGAGGCCAGGGATTAAGGCTGTAATTTTTTCCTTTTTTTAAAACGGACTAAACTTGATTTCTATTTTTTTTTCTCCTTCTTTCTTTACATATTTGGACCCCTATTTATAGGGGAAGGAGTGCTGGACTGTTCATAATTAAAAAATAATTAAAATCAAACTTATCTCTTAATTTGGTAAAATGACAGTTTCAGTTCTTTCCGCCTCTTTTGACTTTGGGGATGTTCCTGAAACTTCTGATTGAGACAATTTTATCTTTTTCTGTCAATTTGGGCCAGAACCGTCGGTCTGGCCCAAAATTCATGTGACAAACTAACAAATGCTCCTGGAACTTTCATATTTTATCAAATTTTCCCAAAACTTCTTAATTTTGTCATTTTAACCCCAAACTTTTCAATTTTGTTTGTTTGTTTTTTTTTTATGGAGTTTTCTTTTGTAATTCCTACATACATACATACACACACATATTATTTTTAACTAAACCCTTATAAAACAAAATATATTTTAAACTAATTAATTAAAATTTTTTTAGTAATACTAATAATATTTTTAATTAATTTTTTTTTAATTTTAATTTCTTTGGATATACACACATAGATATTAACTTAACAAAATGCCCCTTCCCCAAAACTATTTAATTTAATTCTCTCTTTGTATAATTAATTAATAATAATTTTTATATAATTATTATTTTTTAATTTTTAATTAATTTTTTTTAATTATTATTTAAAAAAAAAAAAAAAAAGTCGGACGAAATTGGGTGTCAACAGACACCAATGAGAAATCCTAGTGTATATGTTGAGTCCATCCATAGCAAGTCTTACCATAATAGTGTGAACCAAGTAATGGTGGATAGTAGAGCACCATGGAGGAAGGCTTAGTACTTTGGTGGTCTAGGTGAGCTTATTAGCTCAAGACACCAAGTGGAAGCCTAGTGTGCCTACTTGGGTGGAGACTTAGTACCATAGCGGCCTAAGTGAGCCAATGGCTTAGGACACTATGTGGAGCCCGGTGCACTTTGTGAATTTCTTAGAACTCAAGTAAGGAACATCCACCATGTTCACTTGCACAACAATCAAGGGAAAGTTAATGTTACTGCGTCAGTAAGCTAAGACTTACTAGGAACAAGTTGGTGGCCAGAACTCGCTAGGCACGGAGTACCACTTGTGGGAGGACTAGGATGAGGAGGAGTCGAAAGGGAATCAGATATATACGCATATATTAGCCCTCAGATTGCCTTGGGCCCATAGTAGATTTCATATATTTTATATATATGAATGTCCTCAGGTTTTTTTTTGCAGGTTTTAACGTTTTTTTTTTCAAGTACCCCAATCCCTTACCGGGAATCTTCAGATTCTTACTCCCTTTAGTGTTGTTGTGTAAATTTCATCTGTTTAGAGCTGACGACCATAGGGATTTATCGAGCTAGTGTTTTACTGGCTAAGTTGTTTGTGCTAACTATGGTTGTCATGTAGCCTTGTAGAGGCTAGTGGCACAATGATGGGTATAGTCGACCATGGATCGTAGTAGTAGTCTTGCAGTATACGTATGTATGCTAGTTTGGCCTCCAATGTCTTTAGGTCGAGTAGTATTTTAGTTATTTTTTGGCATGTGCATAGTCTTTATTTATGTAATGAAGCATATGCGTGATTATTATTTGGAGTAAATATACTTATGTTTTATGCTTTGGCTTGTGTTTTAAATATGTTTTAATAAATTGCACGCAATGTTTTAGTTTCTTTTCATGTTTGCTAATTAAAGTCGAAGCAAGCCCAATGCATGTTGCATTTTAGGTTAATAATTAAAGGGCATGAAAGGTTTTAAAATGGGACAAGTAATTAACTAGCCAATCACAACTAACGCGAGACTCCGGTTCCATAGTCTTCCTGGAAGGGCTCCATCTAGGGCAGGTGACATTACAAAGACAATCAACGGAAAGAAAATAAGATAACAAACCATTTTCAAAAGGAATCATTGTGGCCAATAATCTATAAACATAAACTAACAACAATCGCAATTATGTTAGCAAATATAGGACACAAATATTTCTCCTATACAAAAAATCTCACAAATAATTAACCTTATTAATAATTAGTCTTTTTTTTTTTTTGCCAATAATTTAGAATATCATTTCTGTCAACTAAAACAAATTAACGGTATATGGAGAATAGTCGAATGCAATTTTAAGCAAAGTTATAAGTTATGAAATAAAACCATACATCTAAGGCACTTGAGTCCTGACAATGTACCAGATGAACTTATCAACCAGAGTAAATTGCACTATTTAGACAATGGAAGCATCAATTTTAAGTAAATAAATTTATCAATGCCTTCATTTGAATTAATTGAATATACACATTGCAAACATGTCATTACTACCCTAAGTTTCCCTCACTGCAAATACATTCATGTAAAATCATATATCAAAAACAAAATAATGAGCAACTACAAGTATAAGTTTCTAATTTATAATATTAATACCCAATAACTCGTACAACAAACGAAAGAGGACAATGACCACCGTAAACAACAATTTTTTTAAGGTGATGATTGCAAAATTTAAAGAGGCAAAGGGGCTAACTGTGAGCATAGGACATATGCAATGATCTTAGTTAAATTGGGCCGGTGATGTGATGACAAGTCCTCATTTGAATGTAGACGCAATTGTGATTGTGACCTTCAAGCCAATAGAAACCTAACACGACACAATTATGTAACCGGAAGAACCAAACCAATATTTACCCCCCAGAAAAACACACGCGGACTCACCCCTCTTGTACTTTATAGTACTATATAGATACCATTAGGAAGATAATAAAATATTACTTCCCCATCAACTCATCTACTAAGCTTTATAATGTCAAAATCCTTATTATTTTGTTTATCTTTTATTTTTAGTCACATTATGGTTGTAAATGAACAGAGTGTTTGATGAACCGTTCAATGAGAGTTCTTTTATTGAGCAAAATAAATAAATACAAACACAATCTTCTGTTTGTTTATTTAAACAAATAAATATGAACAAATTTGTGTTCATTTATTTATATTCATAAACAGTTCGACTATTATTTTTTATTTTTCATTTCTGCAGATGAATTAAAAGTTATGAATCTTTAAAATTGTGTGAAAAAAAAAATTAAAGGACTAAGTAAATGGGAATTGAGGGAGCAGTAAGAAGAAGAGTCTGGGTTTCTAGGTTTGCAGTCCACCAAGCAACAAATTGAATTAATGCTCATTGGGTCCACTGATATAAAATCTTTGGGGCGTCAAAAAATGTTATCAGCTTCAAAGCATTGGGCCAAACTTTGAAAATCAAATGTTGATTCGGCCGAACTGGTTCAATCACTCATTCAATCGGTGTGAGATCTAGAAATCTTAACTAACAGAAATGAAGGGGGCAAAAAAAAGACTAATGGTAAATTAAAAAAAAGACTTTTTATTTTTCAGTGAGAAGCAAGGTATATGTATAAATATTAGGAGCAAGGGATGAAGAGTAGTAGGGGTTAGTGAGCCTTGAACCCGGGTGAGTTACGAGGTGACGTGGTGTTTTCACCATTTTGCCTATAGGCAAAAAATAAAATAAAAAGACTAATTGGTTTTAAATGTGCATGTTTTTATGTCAAATTGTCAATATTATCGGTGTAACAAAATCAATTGAAAATTCAATTAATTAATCACAGGCATCGCCGACTAACAGAAATAAATCGTATTGAGAATCTAATTCAGCATAAACAAAAATTTGTTTTTAATAGAATGTAGTTCAACATTTGTTCCTCATCTAACGATAAGCAAGCGTACTAGGGTATGTGCTCGCATGCAAATATAAGCCCGCCCGTCTCTGATGGTGGAATGGCAATGGGATAGTCGAAGTTTTATTAGAATTATAATAGCTAGTTGTGGAATCAAAATGCTTTTTTGTTTTTTTTTTTAAGAATTTTATTAAATATGGTAAAAGTTTTATTAGAACTTATATATTAAAATTTTAATTTATATATTAAAAAGTTAATTTCGTTTGTTTTTCATCCATCAATTAAACTATATCATACACTCTCTTCGCCCCATATTATTTAAATTATTTAAATTTTTTAAATAATTTGACATGAATTAATTCATATTAGTGTTTACTTGAAAAAATTTAAAAAATATATTTAGAAACTATATACCTTTATTTATCATTTATATATAAATATTTTTTATTTATAAACTAAAATGTTGAAAATTAAAAAAATATAAATTAATTATTAAACAGTAAATGTTGTAAAGACTTTGGGCAGAGCATAGAGGGAGTATAATTTTATAATTTTTTTATACAAATATTTAGTACATTTAATGCTATTAAGCTTTTCTAAAACGTCAATAGCCACGCTAATAGTTTGTTTAATTCACCTTTTATTACCATTTTTTTTTCTAATGGAAATGGGAGAACGAAGCAAAATTATCACTAGTATTTGCTCAATTGATCAAATTTGCCACTATTATTATTATTATTATTATTATTATTATTATTATTATTATTATTATTATGCAAAGTTGCCACTAATGTTATCTGTCAAGGGCAATTTTGTTTATGAAAATTGCTTATACAGCAAAAAGTGGGAAATATGGGAGTATCAATTCAAAGTTTTTTTTAAAGTTTTAATTTTCTGAATCTATCATTTTCATGATGATATTCAATATTATCCTTGCTCTCACAACCCGTACACCCTCCACCATTCCACAACCGGCACCACCATGACTCTTTAGACATCCCGATAACGCCACTCAAAACAAATCCTGAACAATTCCATTCTCCATTGAACTGGATTGAATCAACTTTCATGAACAGAGAAATTTTGGATTTGAGGAAGCACAACTGTTTGTGGCTAGAGACAAATTTTGGTGGTGGATGATGAATCAAGTATAACCCACCATGATACTACTATGAAACCGGAAAAACCAAAATTGGTGTTAACCCTAGGAAAAACACATGTATCACTCTCTCCTCACCCTCTTGTACTTTATTGTATCATATTACACTATACTTCTAAATATCAACATTGGTACTGTTGGATAAACAGTAGCTCAGTTTCGAACTGGTTGAGCCAAGTTGGTTTTGAATCATGGTTCAGCAGTTTTTCTTTTGCTTTTGACTTTTTTTTTTAGGATACAATTTGCTCTTTTTTTAGTTTTATCTCATTTCGTAAGGTGCTTGCCTTTATGATTTGTAAGGACCTAGGTTGAAATTTTCTTGGTTTTTGTCTGTCTCACATTTTTTTTTTCAGTTAAAATGCGATTTCATTCTCTAACTTTCTAATTTTTTTTATCTTTTTGGACCTAAGTTACATCTGTGTTACATTTTAGCCCCTGAATTTTATGACTATTTAAATATTCTATTTGTTCTCTTGGCCCCTAAGCTTTTCTTTTTGTTGTTTTTTATGTACTATATTCTAAAGTAAAACATTAGTGACCATAATTTGTTTATTTTCTAGTTAAATTTTTTTATTGTTTAATTAAACCATTTTTTTTATCTTTATTAAATCAATTGTTAAATCCTTAATACCTAAACTTTTTCTATTTTTTTTGTCTTGATCCTAACTTTTTTTTATTGATTTTCTTTATTGTTGTTTTGTAAAATGATGCTTTAATCATTATTTCTATAATTATTCTTTCATTATTGATTATTAAGAATTGTAGCGTCAATTATTTATTTCAAGCTCTATAGTTTAATAAAGCAATTTGGTCCATAATTGTTAAATTTGAGAGTAAATTTTTCTAGATAAAATTTTTTATCGATATTAAAAATTAGATTTTGTGTTAATAGGAGATGAAAAATTTTATTGAATTGTTTTTAATTAACAGACCAAATATGCATTGTTTTGAAACATATAACATGCTTTGTGTCACACTGTTATTATTTAAATTTATTACAAAAATATCCACTACAATGTGTGGGCCACAAAACCTATTCATTTGTTCCCTTGGTCTCTAATTTCTTTTTCATTTTTTTATTATCTTTTAAAGTAAAATATTGGTTACCATGATTTGTTTATCTTATGTTTTTTATAGTAGTATTTTTTACTTCAACATCCACCTAATAAGGTGTGAACATTATTTTATTTTAAAATTACAAGGACTGAAACCTAAAAACATATTTTTTTGTTATATCAAATCTCTACATCTTTTCACAAATTTATGCAATGATCATATATATTACCTAAAGAGGTGAATTTTATTGATCTCAACTCAATCAACAGGCTCATACAAGATATCTCGGACAAACAGTCTATGAGAGGGAGGTGATGGACAACTAGTCCACTCATAAGATCTAACCTTTTGCAATAGGATGCTATAGCATCAGCACAAACAGTTAGCCATCCTAGTCATATGACTAACTCTACACCATGTGAACCTCTGCTGCAATCTATGGATGTCAGCCACAATACCTCTAATCTCCCACGGCATTCTGACGATTAATAGCCTCAGCAAGTCTCTTAGAGTCTGTTCCACTGCTTGAAGCAGTGGGCACCACCAGAGTAGACCAGAACTCTGTGAAACCATAATGCTCTATTGAATTACAGAAAGAGGATTCAGTTTCTTATAGTGGAAAACAACGAAGATAAAAAAATATTACTTCACCATCTACTGGGCTTTATTACATCAAAATCCTTATTGTTTGCTATCTATCAATTTCAGCCACACACCGAAGAACTGGACAAGTTTCTGTTTGTGTTCTTCCACATAGAGGTGAAAAATACTAATTCATCCATTTGAGGTGACTTCGCCTTTTGATTTCTTCACATAATGTAGGAGATCATATCTTTTAATATGTTTGCGGAAAATGTAAACAATAAATGTTAATGATCAATATAAGATATTACTATCCACCATTATTTACCCTTTTTTTTTTTGTTTCTGCAGATGAATTAAAAGTAAATCAAATTGTATGAAAAAAAAAAAAAATCAAAGAACTAAGTAAATGGGAATGGAGGGAGCAGTAGGAAGAAGAGTTTGGGTCTCCAGATTTGTAGTCCACTAAACAACGAACTGAATCAAGGCTCATTGGGTCCACTGATATTGGGCCAAACTCTGGAAATCAAATGTAGATTCGGCCTTACTGGGCCTCAATCACGTATTCAATCCGCAAGTGTGGGATCTAGAAATTTTAACTAACAGAAATAAAAGGAAAAGAAAAAAGACTAATGGTGTATTAAGTGCTCACGTACAAGTATAAGCTGTAGTATAGATAGTACTCCTATTTATTGATTTACGCTAATTTCTTTAGGTTGTGGATAGATGTACATAATACACTAATTTTCTCAAGAAATCTTCGAGCCGCAAATGCTAAACTCTGATGATAGTTGTGGAATTAAAGTGTTTTTTTTCCTTCGTAAATAATTTCGCTAAATATGATACAAGGTTTATTAGAGCTTGTTTAATCCCATGTGAAAAATGTTAATTGTATATTAAAAACTTAGTTTTATTTGCTGTTTTAACTTTCAATTAAACTATTTCATATATAATTTTATAAAATTTTTGTACAAATATTTAATGTATTAATCACTATTAATCTTTTCCAAAACGTCAGTAATCACACTTATGGTTTGTTTAACTCACTTTTTAGTATTTTTTTTCTTATGGAAATGGAGAGTGAACAAAATTGCTACTAATGTTTGCTTTAGTAAGCAATTTTGCTATTAATATTTTTTGTGCAAATTTCTATTGAACATTATCTGTGTTGAGCAATTTTCTTAGTAGTTGTCAAAATTGCTATATGGAAAAATGAGAATAATGCAAGTTTCAATTTTAAATTTTCTTTACTTGAAACCTTACCACCTAATTTTCTGAATCTATTATTTTCACCATGATCTTCAATATGGCCCTCGCTCTAGAAACCCCTGTATCCTCCACATTTTTCACAATTGGTGCTACATCCACCCTTCACATATCCCGACTATGTTGCTCAAAACAAACCCTGAACAAACTCAATGTCAATCAAACCAAATTGAACCGATTTTCCTCAACATAGAAGTTTTGAATATGAGGGAAGCATAATTTTTCTTGTCTAGAGCACAAAATGAACAAATTCTAGTAATGGATAGTGAATCAAGTATAAGAAATTGTAAGAAATGGGGTTTGATTGATGTGGAAGGGACTGGACCAATGGATGTTAGAGTTCTAAAATAAAGGATCAACGACGGGGGCAGTGGAGGGTTTCCTAATAAAGATGAGGAAGGTGAAAACAAAAAGGTTCAACAACAGGGATATATAATTAAACACAGGATTCTAACTTATCTGGGTGTTATGAAAGGTTGAAATATCTGAGGATTTAGGAGAAAAATTTTTGGAACTAATTTAAGAGCTGTGTTATCTCACAGTTAAATACTCCAATAGCTATTTTGCCTTTTTTTGCAACTTCATTGACAAAATTGCTCCTATGTACTAACATACAACATTAGTGGCAAATTTACACAAAACATATTAGTGGCAAATTGCTTATTAAGCAAATATTAGTGACAATTTTACCTTTTTTGCTAAGACGAGACAATAGATAGATACAAGAAAGCAACCACAGCCCTATACAAAATTGATCACTAAAGAGGTGACATATTTATAGAATTTCCTCAAAAATTTGTTAGAAGTGCCATAGAATATGTCATGTACATACTCTAATTAGCTATTTTTTTTTTGTAACATATTTATAAAAATCTATTGTACTTTTTCCTTAAGAGTAGCTATGGGTGATCACTATTTAGTTAAAATAAAAAAATTTAAAAAATTAAAATAGTTTAGAAATTTAGTTCAGTTAATTTAGTTTTTCGATACAGTTTCGGTAGAAGCCAAATAGGTCAATTTCGGTTATAGATGTTAGTTCTTTCAGTAATCGATGGGCAGATTGACAGATTTAAAAGTAATAGAGGCTGAGTGGAACGGAAATAGAATGTTGATGGCATTATTGGGGTTTGGTCATCCTAAGTAAAATAAATCCTACTCGCGTTCCGCTGGCGCCATCCTCCCACACGCCATCTCCGTCACGCCGCTCCGTCGTTGCAGGCTTCATCGATCGGCGTTAACGGCGGTGCTTCAACTCCATGATCGAGCTTCGATTTCCTGTCGAAGAAGTCTTTTACTCCTCCCTTATGGGCTCTCTCATCTGATTCACGTTCCTTCCCACGTCTTCTCTCTTACTCATGGCAGCAGCTCTCTCACCTTCGTTTTTTCTGTCTCTACATCTGTGCGCTTGATTCCATTGTCGCATCGCGGTGACCAATTGAAGCTGCCACAACACAAATGCCGATTGAAGTAAATTTTGGTTTTTCTTTTGGTTACTTACTGGAATCTCCCCAGGCCAACAACACTGAGGCCGATTGAAGTTGCCACAGTTTTCCAATTTCAGAACTCAATTTTAGCTAAACCCTGAGCTAGTCCTCTATTTCTAACTAAATGGTTAACAAAGTTACCCGTATCCTTACTTTTACATTGTAGCCACCGGATTAGAACTAAGTACTTTGGTTATTTCGGTGTGAAACTAAACCGAAATGAAAAAATTCAGTTTGGTTTTACTTTGTTCTTATCCTTTAATTCGGCTAATTTGCTTTTGTTATAACTTATGGTCAAAAACTGAAAACCAAAACCAAATTAACCAAAAATTTTGGTACAATTTTCAAAATATTTTTATACCATTTGAAGTTAACTATCCTATGCGTATATAGGTTGAAAATTCTTGTAACGTTTTGGAGACAAAAGATTTAGGTAAAGTTAAGTTATTGAAGTTGTACCTTCACATGTGTCCAGTTACAAACTCAACATTCAACTTTTCTTTTTAATGCAAAAACATCCCCAACGTTTATGCAAACACAACCTCTGTACTGTACACCTCCTCAACCAAAGAAAACCCAAGCACAAGCAACAAAAGGAAAGGGCATTATGGCAAAGTGGTGGAGACCTCCAGCTACAGAAAAGACTACAAGCCGATTCAATGATCACAAACTCTAATGACTAGTCCTCCATGATTTCCAAAATTCTATAAACATCTGTTTACCAAACTAAGTCCGCAATAAGAAAAAAAAAGTTGCAACTCTATTTAAAGTTACTCAAACAAAAGATATTTAATTTGGACTCTTAATAGCCTACTGCCTACATAATAGAACAAGCATTAGGGTTCTCATCACTAAACAAAGTAACGAGCCTCTCATCGGCGTCATTGGGATTGGGCAGGGCTTGGGGGACGTCCTTAACGTAGCCGGAGGGCGCCTTCTTGTCGTAGGCCTGAGCAACATAGGGATATGCCACTAAGTTGTAGGGCACATAAGGCCAAAAATCTGCTCTCTTCCCAGTGGCTCTCACTTTCTTTAACACCTTGTTTGGCTCTACGTACCCACTCACTGTCACCTTGCTCTGCTTCCTGCTCACTTCTACTGATTTCACTCCTGTTTCAAAACAAGAAAAAAGGAAAAATGGATATGACTAAGTATTCATAAATGGCATGAAGAGTTGGACGATTCAAATTTGGTTCTGTTTGGTTTATGGGAACTTGGTTGGCATTTATAGTGGTAAGCGGTAACCAGTAAGTCCCAGATGGCAAGAGCTCTAATCACTTTCTAAACTCAAAAGGGTAAAAACAACCAGTAGAGGAAAACAAAAGTTTCGTCCAAACAACACGATAAATTATAATCTGTTCTTGTTTGTTTGATATTTTCTACACTAGATCCAAGTAAAGGAAACAACTTTTTTTATTTTTTTAACCTTTTCCGAAGAATCAAAGGAAGTTGTTGTAAAAGAAAAGTGATTATTTTTTGTTCCATAAGGTGGTCATGTTTCATAGAAAGAAGAAACAGAGGAAGGAGATGAGAGACAGGTTTCGAAGTTCAAACCTCTGAGATCAGAAACAGAGTTTCTAACTCTTCTCTCACAACCATCGCAGTCCATTTTCACTTTGATCTCCACTGTCTACAACAATTCAAATTCAACATAGTCATAAGTAACAACCCACCTTAAATATAGTAGAGGGGCGAAAAAGGAACTTTTCTTGAAGAGAAAACTTAGAAAAAGCAAAGAAAGGAAAGAAAGATCACAAAGGTACCTGCCACACTCTGTTTTTCTTCATCTTTCTCTTGGTATCATAGAAAAAGTCTGAAACAGAGTCGGCCAAAGAGTCCAACACTCCCATTTTTATAGCAGCAAAAGAGTTCAAGAGAGAGAGAGAGAGAGAGAGAGAGAAGGAGAAGATTGATGGGTCAGAGAAATTTGAAGCGATTGAACTTGGCTTCGTTTGGTTGCTTCCATTTATAGGACAGCATTACGGTGCTTTAAGAAATCAGCCGCAAAAGAGAAAAAAAAAATAAATGATTTTTTTAAGAAAAATAGTACAATACAAGCTGTATTTTAAAGTTGATTAATTGACTTAGTACTTATATTTTTTCAAAAACAAAATCGTTTAATATAAGCAAGAAAGTGACTTGTGTCCCATAAACCATGCCATTTCTTACAAAATATCATGCAGACAATTGTGTTTTCAATGATTTCTTAATATTTTTCATACTATTTTTTATGAAGGCTAAAACACTAATCATTTACGATTCCGTTAGTTTTTTTGAACGAAATATTCAATATATATCTGCAATTTTATTTGACGTAGTAGTTCTGAATATCAAAAAAATGAAAAAAGAAAAATACATTTACCATGTAAACATTATACTATCTCAAGCACAACTGTGTATGAAATAATTGTTGGTAATTCAACAATTCTATTTCATTCCTCGTATCATAATATATTATTCACTTTTGTGGAGTAAGTACACTTTGTGAATTAAAAATCATTTATGTCATAATCAAAACACTTTTATTAATACAAGTAACCTGGACATAAGAATTGAACCGCCAAAGAGTTGTATCAATAGTTAAATTAAGGTTTATCAATTTCTTAACTAGTAAATAAATTAGGGGGGTTATGTATTCATTAATAGTAGCATCTTGTCGTTGGTGGCTGGTTAAAGGGGGAGCTTCTGAGATTAAAAAAGAAAAAAGAAAAAACACAAAAAGAGCTGTTGTCTGGCTGGGTTATGTTATGTGCTTTCTTGGGACCGAAGAAACTGATTACTATTTGTTGTAAAGCGCTTAAGCGTCCGCGTTCATCTTCTGGACTCTGCCCTACACCGTGTTTTTGCTCGCAAATTTTGTAGTTCAAGAAATCAACAAGGTCATTGCTATCATTACCCACCAGCCACACGGTTTTGTTTCCAATTTTCTTCTGCTTAAATATATACCAACATTTCTAAATAATAAGCTATTTAAATGGATTGTTTATAATGTTGCTGGGACCAGGGCAGAGGTGGAAAATTTATTGAGTGAGGTGAGAATTATGTATTAAAACTAGTGGGGTAAGTAGCTATATATATTAAAAAATTATGGAGTCAAAATATTTAATGATCATAAAATTAGGTCTCATATATATAGTTTTTTAAAAATTGAGTGGGCAATTGCCCCAATTCAACTATATGTAATGTGGCGCTGCCTCTGGTTGTGAAACTAATGAAAAGAAGATGGTTAAAACAAAGTAAGTAAGTAACTATATTTAGATTAAAATACAATTAAAAGATACAGCTTAGAATGTTATTTGATTTTTTATTTTTAAACCATAAGTTAAGATATTGGAAGATGGTGTTTAAACATTGTAAAAAAAGAAAAAAAACTCTAATTAAAAGTAGAAAGCGGGTTTCATTATTGTTTTATTTTCTTTTTGGTTTTACCTAAAACAAGCAGGGCTCTCTTGGAACTTGCATTAAGAAATCAAAACCTTAGGCGCTGTAAAAAGGTTTTGTACCATTTTAACGTCTAAGACAAGTACCCAATAAGAAAGAAAACTTTTAAGACTAGTATAGCTCAACCAAACGTTATAGGTTTCCCTCAATGTTTAACAAGTTGTTGGACTCAATTTTATTTTCCATGTTTCGCGGGTTATGTGGATGGTTTGATTTTATCTCATTTTTGGTGATTGTGATAGCTTTTTTGTTTTAGAAAAATTCCCTCAAATGTATATAGGAAATTAACTTGAGAGGTGGCATCAATTATGAATAATCTGGAGCCCACCTGTGTCGCATCATTTTCTGGATGACAGGGACTTCATTTGTATTTAGCCTTTTTATCAAAAGAAAAATATAAGTATTTTTTTTGTTTAACCTTGAATTTTGATTGGTTGAATGGGAAATACATAAAATTAAGCATATAAAAATATTTGGAAAATTTGAAGTTATAAATCTGTGTGACTAAACAAAAATCTTAAACTAGCACTAAATATTTGTTGTAGACAATTTCAATTCGTTAAAATTGGCATTATTAAAAAAAAATTAAAATTTTAATAAAATATTAGTATGTTTAGGAAACTGCGCCATTCCATATAATTAAATGCTAGTTAAATATTTCACTTTGATAGAAACACTCCTGAAACAATAAATTTTGGCTGTACTGTAGTGGTATTTAAGTTGTGATGTTGATGTTATGAATGCATGTTGTTGACCGTGGGTGGCTGGCTTAAATGTCAATAAACTTTCAAAAATCTCCCTCTGGTTTGACATAATTTATACTTATCCTCCTTATATTCGAAAGCTTACACTTATCCTCATTTTTTCCTTTAGTTCTCCAGTTAATTTGTTTAGTGTTGAGGAAAAGGCATAAAAGCCCTCATGAGTGAGGTTGGAGACTTGGCTTTGGTACAAAAGTGGCAAACTTGCTTACAAGGGTTTCGACCAATTTCATCTAGCAAGATCTCTACTCATCGACTGTTGCCATGACATGAGGCCTTCATCTTTTTTTATGAGTTATCCTTGCCAGATCCAGCTTCATGATGGATGGGGCCGTTGATAGTGCATTGAATTTCCAATACCGTGACAACTAGCAAAGAAGGACTATGTACACATGTGGTTCCGAATTTGCTGCAAGTCCCATAGATTCAATTGCCCAACTTAGCTAAGATGCTTAAGTTTTTTCTTTTCTATTCAACTCACACTTGGGCCCTGTCACCAATTGCGACAAGTGTCAGCAACTTGCCGTGGCTCCTCAAATCATACTAATTGGTATGAAGAAAAGGGCAAGTGGCCTGAAATGTCTAGTTATTGGCAAAAGGACTTAATGAGTATGGCTTTTAATTTTAAACTTTTCTCAATTTCTTTAATATGTGGAATTAGAGTATTTAATCTATAGAAATATTTTCAATTGGATTTGAATATTGTTAATTCTAGAAATAGTTTACATGTCTAGGATTTGAAGTGAGTAAGGGTTTATCATTTTGTGTCATTAAGTTTATTACGTCTAGAGACTCTTTAAGATATAGGGATGTGTCTGTATCCTCCTGTTGTCATTATTGGTCGAGTTCAGTTGATCAACTTGTTTGCTCATGAGCTGTTTTGGGTACTGAGCATGTATTTGCTTGTGCAATTAGAACCATTTGTTTCGAAGTCATTTTACATGTTACTTGGTGCGTCAACTTAACTGTTGTTAATTTTGTTGAGCAATTTATACCTGTTATGAATCAATCACCCTGGTGTGTGCATCCCACATATTGAGATGTTTTCAATCTTCATAGATCCCTCACTTGAGGCCTCCAAAGTATAAGAGATCTAGATTGCCAAGAAAATAAAGAACAATGATTCATGCTTATAGTGGTGTCCTGTTTGGTGGTGGTGGTGTCAGGGAGAGATTTGTATCATTAACAATGCCTATTGCATTTTTCTCTTTGTGGTTTGCTCTATATAACATATTTTTTGCTCTTTTGTTCTTGGCAACATGATCATTTGTGCCTTTTTTGTAGATGAGCAGGAGATTGTAAAGAAGTGTTGAAGATCTAAAAGGCCAAGGAAGAGGCAACATACAAGAGCCAGGTTTTGAGTGTAATTGTTCCAGCTATGGTTGATGGTTTTGAGTTGATGATCATTTATTTGTCTTGGTAAAACTTGAACTTGTAATTTCACTTTGCTATTTTGGAATACTAGGCACATTTATATTTTTCAATCACTTTGTCAACAAATTTGCTTGTTTTAAAAGTTTTTTTTTTTTTGTATATCCGGTGCTAAAAGAGAAAAGAAAGAAAAAAAAACAAACATGCTAAAATCAAGACAAAAGTGAGAGGTAATCAAAACTCTTGGGCAACTTTTTATGTGCACCCAGTATATGTCATACACACACACCAAACTTTCTGAATTTGAGCATTCTAGTTCTTAAAGTTTGTTTTCTATCTTGTTTGTTTGATTCAAGAATTAATCAAAATTCCCAAGTTTTTCTCCTACTAATAATTAAATATTATTGTTAAGATCTTTTCAGACTATCACCCAAGTTGCGTATTGACCGTAAGATCCATTATTGAAGTGAAAGGGCAGTAAGATAAAGTAAAACGTTGATAAATAGCTATTAATACTGATTGATAGTTATTGATAGATAAAATCTTTAGAAATTTGACTAGGTCTACTTCAAAGAGACAAGAGAAATAAGAAATTATGGGGAATAGAAAAACAAAGAACTCACAAGCTGTGTTAATCAGAGATTTTTTAAAAAAATTAGAAAATTGAAATATTCCTAAGGCTGATAAATGAGATGTTTATAAAAAAGGAAACTTTTAATTTCAAAATGACTTATACCATTACAATGGTAGAAAAAACTGTTCCAATAATGGAAGAGGACCATAAATTTAAATTATTTTCAAAATACATGATCAATGATCATTTATAAAATTATTATAACTACTTGCATGTTGGACTTATGCAAATTGCTTTAAAACTTTAAGGGGAAATGGTTATCACAAAATTGCCTTAAGAGATTGTAGACATAATAAATTCTTTGATTTTTTGTTAGGCATTATAAAATCAAGTATGTGTGATAAACCAATTTATTTTAATTGTCATCCAAACTTCACTGTTTCTTTTAAAAGATTCTCATATCATGAAAGTTTTAACTATAAATATCATGACATCTAGTTTTGATATGCTAGAAGGATCCCAAAATCTTGTTTTGGTTTATAGAATCTATTACAATGAAAAGACAACATAGATTGAGCTTAAGGCTTTAGAGTTTGATACATGATGAGAAACTTTGTTTTTAAAGACTAATACAAAAAAAAGTCATGTTGTCATTCCAAAACCAATTAAATGAAAAAACATTAAAGTTTGTAGAAAAAATGGATTTTTCAGAATGAAAAATCCATGAAACCTCTGAAACCTCAAGAATTAAGAAAGAATAGTTGAATAAGAAAATGAAGAAGTTGAAATAAGATTTAGCAAAGATAAAATTACAAAAATTAATTTTTCAGAATTAGAACAAAAGAGGTTTCCCTCAAGAATTGCTTACAAATCCTCTAAAGCTTCATGCACTTGTGTGCCAGAATCTGAACTTAAGAAACTTGTAGGAGTTAAGGAATTCATAGAACAAGCGTCATACCTTGTTTATAGAATTGATCAACTTGTCTTAGAAAAAGGTCAAAGTTCTAGACAACAAGAAGAATAAGTAAAATCTGTATCCATGAGATCTTCTAATCCTAATTTTTTAGATTTTCAACTGAATGTCTTAATAAAACCATTTAACATTTAGGTTTGACCCTCAAAGGTTAAATGAAGATTTTTGGTTAGAAAGTAATGAGATTAAAAGAAAATGGTTTTTTGACACATATATCAAAGAAAATAGAAAAGAGATTAAACACCTTTGGTATAAAAGAATAATGAAAACTAAGAAAAAATTGAAATCCTTTAAATCGTTTATCCCAGCCATAGTGTTAGATGAAGAAACTACATTAGAAGTGCTGGAAAAAACTTGGTCTACATATAAGACTAAAGATGGAAAATAAATTACATCATCATATTCACCTAACATTATAGTCATAATAGGAGAAGAAACTATAACATCTGCTTTACTCTTCAAAGCTTTTAATGTAAAAAAACCCTGAAATTGTCAAGAAACCTATGGATAAGAAAAATCTCTAAAATATCATGGAACAGAATATATTTATAAACCATTACATACAATCCATAGGTAAACAGTTGAATAGAATTGAAATAATTTTGGATAAGTATAAGTTTGGTCTTACAAAGACTTCACTCTTTTAACCAGAACTTTTGCTAGAAACCTTAAAATCCCCGATAAATTTTTCTAAGAAACTTCTAGAATTCAAATTAAAACCAAATGATAGAATTAATGATTTAGCTGATCAAATAGCTGAACTAACAATTAGGTTTGAAGAACTAAATGAGACTATAGATAAAAAATAAAAGGGTCTTCAGATAAATGTTATTGAAAAAAGTCCAAACATACAAGAATTAATTGATTCTCATAATTCAAACACATGGAGCTTTAGAGTTAAATTATCTTCTTTTTTTTTTGAAGGGGGGAGAGGAGGTCCAATTAAAAATGTTTTAAACGTTTGGACTATGTCTCATCCTTATGCTTCATCAAAACAATCTTTAGTGGATACAAGATTAAACAATTATTATAAGTCTTATGCTTTTGTAGAATATAAAGGAGATTCAATAAGAGAATAGAATATAGATGATTTGTCAGAATATCAGATAATAAACACTATTTAACATATGATTGTGTTTGGGATAACTGTTAGAAAAGAAGTTGATAATTTAGACCCAGATATAGCAGAAATGGTTACAACTAGTTTGATAGGTTACTTAAGAAACTGGTGGGAAAAGTGTTTAACTGAACAAGTTAGACAAAAGATAAAAAATGCAAGAAAAATATTCACAGTATAACATAGGAACCAATTAATCCAAACAAGTGAACCTAATGTTGTAAATACTTTGCTGTGTACTATTTATTATATTATTGTTGATGATGCAATAAGTAAAGAAAGTAGAAATGGTGAATTGCTGTTAAATCTAAGATGTAAAACTCTGCAAGATTTAGTCTGGTATAAAGATACTTTCCTTACTAAAGTTTATGAGAGAGAAGATTGTAGATTTTTTGTTTGGAAAGAAAAATTTATATAAGGTTTACCTAAACGCTATGGCCAATTAGTCATGGATCATATTAAAGAGAAAAAACCAAGGTCATCCTAAGTTATAAAATTATACCTATGGTTAAATCATAGTAGAAATTAAAGAAGTTGATTTAAAAATGTATCATAAAATAAAGTGGCAAAAACATGTGAAAATAAAAAAATTAGCAGGAAGAAAAAGAAATGAGTAGATTTTGCTTACAATTTGGTTATGATATCCCAAGGCCATATTTTGATTATGAGCCTAGAAAATGAAAGAAGCATAGAAAATATATGAGAAGAAAGTTTGAATGATTAGAAGAAAAACTAGGACATTCTAAAAGGTTTAGAAATAAAAAAAAATATAAAAAAGATCAAAAGATTTGCTGGAAATGTGGTAAACCAGGACACTTTGCTAATAAATGCAAAACAAGGCAAAACTAAACTCTTTAGGAATAGATGGAGGCTTAAAAAATGGTTTAATGCAAATCTTGTTAAATAGTGATAGTGAGCCTAAAGAAGTCCAAGAAAAAATAATTTCTAAAATTTTTGAAGAAATAAATGTAATTGGTCTTTCAGATAGTTCAGAATCTGAGTTAGAAAGTTATGGTTCAAATTATGGTTGTGATCCCTGCCAGCTCTACAAAATACATTTGATAGTCTGCAATTTAATGTAATTCAGGTCAATGCCATTATTGAAGAAAATGATAGAAGCTTAGAAATTGCTAGGCAAATTGATTATATAGAATTAGGAAAAGAAACTTTGTTTAAATATCTTGATAAAGTTTGTAGGCAAGGAAATCAAACGAATTATGATAGAAGAAATTAAAAAAAGAAGGTTGATATACAATAATTAACCAAACCTTCTTGTGGCAACGTCGCGGGTTTTCTGGAGTCGCCACCAATCAGTTTACTTAGGTCGATTGGTCACCTAAAATATGGTCTGCGAGAGTTCGGGGGTTCGGGAGTACGGTTACGTTGAAACAACTTTGTTAAAACGCCCAAAAATTGGCACCTTAGTTGATTTTAATTTTGTTTTACTTTGCTTTTAAAAAAATTTCAGTTAATTTAGATATTTTAACTGAATTAGTCGAAAATGTGGATTTTTGGTAATTAAGTTGGATAAAATTTGATACTTCCGAACCATGGACTCTGCCGAGTCATTTGGACACGAAAGATTTTTGATTCCGAACCATGGACTCTGCCGAGTCATTTGGACACGGAATTTGGTGAAATTTTAAACAATTTTATCCATATTGTAAAAATATTGATTTTTATCTTTTTATTTAATTTATTTATTTTAAAAAAAATTGATATTTTCCAAACCGTAGATCCTGACGGATCATCCGGATATGGAAATTGATTTACTTAATCGTAATTATTTAATTCCTGAAATTAATTTTTTAAAAGGTAATGATTTTTAATACTAACTAAAAATTTGTCTTTATATTTTTACTTCTTTTTTTTTCTTTCTTTTCTTTTCTTCTTTTTTTTTTTTATCTTTTATCTTATTTTTCTTATCTTTTTTTTTTTATTTCTTTTTTTTATTTCTTTTTTTATCTTTCTTTTATTTCTTTTTTTTATCTTTCTTTTATTTCTTTTTTTTATCTTTCTTTTATTTTTATCTGATTTTTTTTTAATTTATAAAAGAATTCAAAAGCAATTAATTTTTTTATTTAATAAGAAGTTAATTTAAAGGAATCAAAGAGTTTAAAAAAAATAAAATAAAATAAAAAATTCTTTGATCATGGTACGGGGCGTTGTTACTCAGCCAGACCCTCTTCACCAGGTGAAGCAGCTCAAAAGCGGGCACGAGACAGTTTCCAGCCAATATACCATGAACTAATTTTTTATAAAAATAATTATTTAATACCAAGATTTTATTTATTTACCAAAGAAAACAAAAGAGTTGAAAATAAAATCTTAATTCTCATGTATTTGATTTTTTATTTAAAAGGTTAACCAAAATTAATTATTCAATAAAATAATAAAGAAAAGATTTATATAAAGAAAGTCTTGATATTTATACATATTTATTTTTTTAAGCTTATTTTTTTTTGATTTGATAAAAGATGAACCAAGAAAGTAATTATTTAATCAAGGTTTTGTTTATTTAATGAAGAAAACTAAAGATTTATATGTATATTTTAAAAATAAAAGTGAAGCCTTAATATTTTATTTAATAAAAGGTGAATCAAAAAGTAAACAAAACTTTATTTATTTAATGATGAAACCAGAAATTTATATATATATTTCAAAAATAAAATAAAAATCTTAATATTTGTTTGTTTTATTTTTGATAAAAAAATTAAGCAAAAATGATTATTTAATAAGGAAAATAAAGGTAAAGTTTTGATATTTATATAATTTATTTTGAAAAAAGATTAAAGAAATCAAAGATTTATATGTATAAAAAGTTTTTGATATTTATATGATTTTTTTTATGTTCTTTTTGTTTGCTAAAAGATTTTTATTATTACCTTTATTTGAAATCATTTGAATAAAATTTTATTTAATAAAGGAAACAAAAACAAAAAAAAAATGTTATATCTTTTTTTTATTATTTTGAAAGAAATAAGTAAAATATTAGCCCAAGAAAATTTTTACTCCTTTATTCTTTTTATTAATAAAGAAACCAAAAAAATTATATTTTATTATTTTGCTGGATAAAGAGATAAATAAAAAATATTAGTCCAAAGTTTTTTTTTATTTTTTTAATAATAAAGGAAAATTTATTTATATACTTTATTTAAAAAATATTTTCCAAGCCATGGATCCTGGCGGATCATTTGGACATGGAATTTAATTTCTTTTTTATATTTCATTATTAATTATTAATTAGAAAAAAAACATTACTTTTAAAGATGTATTTAAAAAATAATTTGTATTTATTTATTTATTTATTTCATTATGTTTGTTTATTAAAAGGAATAAAAACTTTGTTTCAAAATAAAAAAAAATAATTTTTATTAGCCTTTAGGAAATTATTCACATAAAATTCCTTTTTTTAATCTTTTAGTTAAAAAAAAAAAATTAATAAAGTGGGGCTTTTTGGCCATCCACTTTAATAACACAATAATAAAAGTTAGCACAATTAATATAGTTAGTTGTTAATAACAATAAAAAAAGTTAGTAAAGTTAGATTAACAATTAACAACAATAATAAAAATTAGCCAAGTTTAATTAAGTCAATTAATTAACAACAATAATAAAAGTTAGCCAAGTTTAATTAAGTTGATTAATTAACAACAATAAATAAAAGTTAGCCAAGTTTAATTAAGTTAATTAATTAACAACAATAATAAAAAGTTAGCCAAGTTTAATTAAGTTAATTAATTAACAACAATAAATAAAAGTTAGCCAAGTTTAATTAAAGTTAGATGTTAATAACAAAAAATAAAAGTTAGCAAGTTAGTTGTTAGTAACAATAAAAATAAAAGTTAGTTATGTTAACAATTAATAATAATAATAATAATAATAACAATAAAAGTTAGATGGTTAGTAAGTTAGATGGATTAGTTGTTAATAACAACAATAGAAAAGAAGGTTAGTAATAATAACAATAATAAACAAATAAATAAATAAATAAATAATTAAAAGAGTTAATTAGTTTTCTGCAAAGACAAAAGAAAAAGGTTAGTGATCAAAGTGAAACAGATTGAAAAGTTAATGAACTAAATAGGGATTTTACCCTAAAAATTGGATTTTGAACTCTCAGGAAGACGGACGCGTCGGGCGCAAAAAGGGGGGGGTGGCTGTGCACAGAGGAGGAAGAGGAAGGGCTGGGGGCTGCAGGCGCGGTGGCGACGGCGGCGCTGGCGCGGCGGCTGGAGCGGCGACGGGCAGGGCGGCGGACGGCGAGCACGGCGGGGGCGGAGGGAGAGAAAAAGAAGGAGAGAAAAGGAAGGGACGGCGGCGGGCAGGGCGGCGGAGACGGCGTGGGGCACGGCGGCGGCGGTGAGGCAGCACGGCGACGGGACGGCGGCAGGCGGCGACGGCGTGGGGCACGGTGGCGGCGGCGTGGGGGTGAGGAGAGAGAGAGAGAGACGGAATCAGAAGAGAAAAATTTTGGCTTTCTGGGGAAGAAGTGAAGAGGGCTAGGGGCTAAGGGCTGTAATTTTCTTTTTTTTTAAAACGGAGCTCTAAGTTTTTTTTCTATTTTTTTCTGTCTTCAGCACAAAATTTGGGTGGCTATTTATAGAGGAAGTTTAGCTGAACTGTTGATGGATAAATTAATAAAAAATTTCAAACTTATCTCTTAAATTGGTAAAATGACAATTTTAGTCCTTTACGTCTCTCAGCCTCTGGATAAGTTCCTGAAGCTTCTGATTTTGACAATTTTGTCGTTTTCTGTCAATTTGAGCCAAAAACGTCGGCAGGCTCAAAATTTTATGTGACAAACTACCAAATGCTCCTGGAACTTTCAGAATTTGTCAATTTTGCCTGAAACTTCTCAATTTTGTTATTTTTATCTCAAACTTTTTAATTTTGTCATTTTTATGGAGTTTTCTTTTTTTTTCTTTCAAAACTACACATATACACACATATATCAAATCTTCACAAAACAAAACAAAAAAAAATATATTTTAAACTAATTAAAAAAAATTTTAGTAATAACAATAATAATAATAATACATTTTTTTATTTAATTTTTTTATTTAATTTTTTTTTAAATTATTTTAATGGCCGGACGAAATTGGGTGTCAACACTTCTATCTATAGTTTAAATGAAATCCTTAGGAGAATAAATGAGACACAAAAAAGTTATAAAGAACGTATAATAGCATAATTGAAAGGAAAAATTTCAGAGATAAATGTAAAAATAAAATCCATCAAGAATGTAATTGAGATTTTAGAACTTCAAAATTTTGAAGGATACTTACAAGATCTTCCAAAAGATGAGCTAGTTATGAAAGATATGAAAGAATTTAAGTTTAAGGCAAAGTAGAAAGAAAGAAAGAAAAATATTCTAGAAGTAGGCCAAAAATAAAGATTCAGAAATAGAATATTTCCAAGAAAAACCTTTACAATTTAATGAAGTCTATTATACGTAAAACAAAAAATTTACTAGTAGAATGATTTTGTTAATAAAAAATCAATTCAAATTGATAGCAGTGGTCTTAGTAGGTTCAGGAGCTAATAGAAACTATATAAAAAAGTGTATTGTTCCCTACCAATATCTTGATAAGTCCTTTGGATTTATTACTGCTGCCAACAAGGAAACTACACCAATAAGGTTTAAACTAACAAATGTTGATGTGTGCAACGAGAAGGTTTGTATTAAACATCATTTTACGGTTTTAGACATGAACCAAAAAAATAATTTTAGGAACTTCATTTTTTGCTGCAATCATGCCTTTTAATGTAAGTATGAATGGAATTTTTACCAGAAAATTTGGAAAGAAAATTACTTTTAAATTTACTAAACTACCTAGAAGATCATTATTAGAAGAACTCAACATAGATCTAGGAAAAAAACAGAATGTTCTTATGTATTTAAAAGAGAAAGTAAAACACAAGAGTATTGAAGAAAAAATAAAAGACCAAGAATTAAGATTAAAAATAGAACACTTCCAAGGGAGTTTTAACCAATAAAGTTTGTGCTAATACTCCTAATGCCTTTTGGCAAAGAAAGAAACAGATTGTGAATCTCCCATATCAACCAGACTTTAATGAGAAAGCCATTCTTACATGGTCTTAGCAATCCAAATAAATGAAGAATTAAGGACTAACTATAGAAAAGAAATTCAAGATTTTTTGAATAAGAAATTGATTAGAAATATTTCTTTCCCATAAAGCTATTCTGCCTTTTATGTGATAAAGAATTTAGAAATTGAAAGAAGAGTGCCGAGACTAGTGATCAATTACAAACTTTTGAATAAAGTTCTTAGATTAATTAGGTATCCAATACTTAATAAGAAAGATTTGTTACCTAGACTTCATAATGCTTTGATATTCTCAAATTTGATATGAAGTTAAGATACTTGCAAATCCAAGTTGCCGAAACAGATAAATATAAAATAGAATTTAATATCCCATTTGGTCACTCTGAGTAGAATGTTACGCCCTTTGAGTTTGAGAATGTCCCATCAAAATTCCAGAAAATTGTAAATAAAATTTTTAATCCTTATAATTCTTTTATTATTGTTTACATTGATGATGTACTTATATTTTCCCAATCAATTGATCAACATTGAAAGTACTTAAATAAATTTACAAAAATAGTAGAAGATGCAAGATTGGTAGTATCAACAAAAAAAATGAAACTATTCCAAACTAATATTAGATTTTTGGGCCAAATAATTCATAAAGGAACAATTAAGCCTTTTGATAAATCAATAAGTTTTACCGATGAAATTAAGGATAGAAAGCACTTACAGAAATTTTTAGGAATTTAAATTACATTGCAGATTTTTATAAAGATCTTGTCAATGATTGTAAACCTTTATTTGATACGTTAAAGGAAAATCCTCCTAATTAGAGTATAGAACAAACTAAACCTGTCCAGCTAGTTAAAAAAATAATAAAAGAAATTTCTTGTGTTAATATTCTCAGCCTATAAGCTTTTAAAATTGTTGAAATAAATGCTAGTGACATTAGCTGTGGTTGACTATTAAAACTGAAAATTGATAGCAAAGAACAATTGGTAAGATTTACTTTAGAAGTTTGGAATCAAGTTCAAAAAAATTATGCCACTATTAAGAAGAAAATTCTAGCAATTGTGCTTTATGTCATAAAATTTGAAGAAGATTTCCTCAATAAGAAATTCTTAATTAAAGTTGATTGTAAAGTAACTAATAATGTTTTGATTAAAGATGTTAAAAACTTAGCTTCAAAGCAAATTTTTGCTCATTTGCATGCCATTTTATTTGCTTGCAATTTTGATATAAAATATATTGTGAGAGAAACCGATTCTCTGCCTGATTGACTATAGAATTTTTGCAAGAGAGAGAAGATGAGAAAAAATGTGAACTAGAAAAATAAAGCTATTCTCTATCAAGACACCAAAGATGATGTGATGGAAATAAAAAGTTACCTGAAGATGAACGTTGAATTAACCAGAACTTTTCTAGCTCAGCACCATGTTCATCTATAAAATCCTGAAAAAAAAATGAAATCATTCCAAAAAATTCATTCAAAAAAAGATAAAATCTAAGGGAGAACCTTCTAAGAAAAGAGATTTTTGGCTTGGCATTGGTGAATTATTGCCTTTCTAAGAGAGAAGAATATACATGATTTTTCAAAGAAATTCCCAAGAAACTAAGCAGAAGAATATTTCTTTAAGGCTCTTAAAGCCTTAAGAAATTTCCATGTATAGTTTGAGCATACCAACTATATTCTAAGAAATAGAAAGGAAATGCTTAATTTTCATATAAGATAAAAATTTTAAGCATCTTTCAATCATATAACTGGCAGAAAAATGCTGGTCTGAGCATCAGAATCCTTAGTGGCAATTCTAGCTACTCAAGAAGCCTCCATTTTTTGAATTAATTCTTCAAGAAATTGATTTTGTTGAAATAGAACATAAACCCAAAAGAACTCAGATCACCATTAACCCTAAAAGTGGTGATGAGGAACCTTTAAAAACATATATTTCAGAAATTGAAATTTTATTCATTTAAAATATTAAAAATTTGGACATTTGAAAAATAAGGAGTTTCATCTGGAAGAAGAAAAATCTTGACCAGAGGAAAATATGGGAATATGTTATTCTCATATTTGGGACTATATTAAGGCTTGGGATGAAGTATTCCATATTCAAACAAAGACCATTAGCATTCATGGATGATTTTATTCAAGGATAAGCAAAGGAAATTTTTTAATTGGTTTTATAACTGGTTGTTTGGAAACAGTTTGTTTAGAAACTCTTTCCTAGAATTAGTCATGAAGTCTTTTGAAGGATTCTGCACGTTCCAAAAACAATTTCTCCAAAAAGGTCAAAAAGTGTCATTTCTGAATTTCTTTTTTGTGGTCATGAACCATATTCTTTGCATCCTCCAATGGTATTATGAAAAACAAGAAGTGGATTATGACACCCATTTTACTTTTTGCCTAGAATGAATTCGGGAAACAAAATGGTGGGATAAATGTATCCCTAACTAATATTTGCCTGAGAATATTAGATTTGATGAAATTGATTTAATTGAAGAAGAAGATAACCCAGATGAAGAATTCTTGTATCTTATGCTTAACAGATTCTATCAAAGAAGATAATTCAGGGATAGCCAAATTCCTATCTCTATAATGAAAGAAAAAAACTATTAAAGTCTGCCTAGAAACAATTGGTTCAGAAAGACCAAGAAAACATCAGATCCTTATTCGACAAGAAGGACTCAACATGGACCCAGTAAAGGCATCTCTGACTCAGTGCCTTTATTTTCTATAGAAGAAAGCTAGTATCGGTAGAAACCGACAAGGAAAGAAAATAGCCAGTTGCCCAGAATTATTGCCTCCATCAACTGAAATAATAGAGCACCATTCGGCCATTAACTTTAGTGGTCTTAGATTCTCTTGATTTCTGATTGGAGAAATTTTGCTAGTCCTATCACTAAAGGCTTAGAAGTTTTGTCTATTTAAGGTGGTTTTCCTCCAGAGTCTAGGCATCGGAAAAAATTCTCATACCTCTTTTTTAGTCTATGTGCTGGATGCCTTTCTTTCCACTAGAGTTTGCATTTTATTACTTAGTATTTAAGTGGCGTGCTTGTACTGTACCATAGTGGTGTCAATCCTGTTAAAGCTCAAATTTCTACTTCAATAGTTCGAGTCTGTAATCATTCTAGTGTTCTTCATCTTTGTGTGGTAAATTGATTTTCACTAATTCTCTGTAAGTTTGTATTTTAAGTAAATAAATTGTATGAATGCATTTCCAATTCATATTTGTACTTGTGTTTGAATTAATTTTATGCTTGAAAAGAATGTACCTGAGCGTTTTGGTATTAGAGCCAAGAATTATTGTTGTTTTTATATTTGCTGTTTGGTTGAATGTTTTAAACCTTAGGCCTTTTTTTATAAAAATAAGAGAATTAAAACCCCTAGCCTAGAATTTAACACAGGTGTACGTAATAGCTTCTCTAACTCTTGTAGCACAACATATCCTGTGGTTTCTAGGGACCTTTTTTGGGTTCCAAAACTTAAACTTATCATGGGGCCCAACATCTAAATAGACAACTGTTGACGGAGCTGGGAAATGAGGGGTAACTCACCATAGGTTTTCAAATATAAGGATAGAAGTGTAGTTTATGGAAAACCACAAGAATTTTGTTTTTTTTTTTTAAGATTTCCCTTAAATCTCTCCTCAACCCCTAGTCTAGACGTGTCGTTCACAATTTTTTATTGTCTTTCACATTAATGTAGCCACTCAAATTTCAAAACAATATCCTACTAGTTGTACTTTCTTTATGCCTAGCATTTCAATTGTTAATGGTACTTGCTTTTAGCTACAACATTAGCCATATATATATTCTCATGTTGAATGCTCCTTCTTGCTCTTTTAAATGATTAAAATTTACCATTTGGAGCACTTTGAGTGAGATCGTCATCTTTCGATATTGAATTTGGTACTTATCGCCTCCTATTAAGACGTGGGCTACAGTAATATAGTATAACAGTCGGAACATACAACGAAACCCTGTTCTTTAAACTGATATTAATATTAATATGTCGAATGGTGGTTTTTTTTATAAAAAAAATGTGTTCTTAAAAATTACTTGTGCTTGTTATAGTTCAGCTAGTATGAGGAGGACACTGCCCAAGTAATTTGTGGCAACGTCGGATCGTTTTCGGGAGTCGCCACCAATCGGTTTTCGCTCAGGTCGATTGGATACCTTAAAATATGGTCTGCGAGAGTTCGGGGATCGGGAGTACGGTTACGCTAAAACAATATTGTTATAGCGCCCAAAATTGGCACCTTAGTTGATTTTAATTTTGTTTTACTTTGCTTAAAAAAAATTCAGTTAATTTTCAAACTAGAAATTTTAACTGAATTAGTTGAATGCGGATTTTTGGAAATTAATTTGTATAGAATTTTATACTTCCGAACCATGGACTCTGCCGAGTCATTTGGACACGGAAGATTTTGATTCCGAACCATGGACTCTGCCGAGTCATTTGGACACGGAATTTGGTGAAATTTTAAACAATTTTATCCATATTGTAAAAATATGGATTTTTATCTGTTTATTTAATTTGTTTATTTTAAAAAGTTTGATATTTTCCAAACCGTAGATCCTACCGGATCATCCGGATATGGAAATTGATTTATCGTAATTATTTAATTCTTATTATTATGAAATTAATTTTTAAATGGTAATTCTTTTTGTTTATGAATGATTTTTAATACTAACTAAAAAATTTATCTTTATATTTTTTACTTCTTTTTTTACTTTCTTTCTTTTTCTTCTTTTTTTACTTATTTTTACTTCTTTTTTTTTTTAATTTCTTTTAATTTCTTTTCTTTTCTTTCTTTTTTATTCTTTTCTTTCTTTCTTTGCTTTTTCTTTTTCTTTCTTTTATCTTTCTTTTCTTTTTCTTATATTTCCTTTTTTTCTTTATCTTATCTTTCTTTTATTTTTCTTTCTTATCTTTCTTTTATTTTTCTTGTCTTTTCTTTCTTTCTTTTCTTATCTTATCTTTTCTTTTATATTTTTTTTATCTTCCTTTTCTTTCTTATCTTTCTTTTATTTTTGTTTCTTATCTTTCTTTTATTTTTCTTATCTTTCTTTTTTTTCTTGTTTACTTTTTTTGTTTTTCTTGTTTAATGAAAGATATTTATTATTTTAAAGGATTACTCAATTTATAAAAGAATTAAAAAAAATAATAATTAATTTTTATTTAATAAGAAGTTAATTTAAAAGAATTAAAGAGTTTAAAAATAAAAATTTTGATCATGGTACGGGGCGTTGTTACTCAGCCAGACCCTCTTCACCAGGTGAAGCAGCTCAAAAGCGGGCACGAGACAGTTTCCAGCCAATATACCATGAACTAAAAAAAATTTTTATTTTTATTTTTATTTTTTATTATTTTTTTATTATTATTATTTTTATTAAGAGAATCAAAAATTTTAAACAAAAGAAGAAAAGTTTTGATATTTATTTAATTTATTTTTGGAATAAAAGATTATTTAACCGAAAACTTATATGTATTTTAAAACAAAAGTCTTGATATTTTTATTTTTATATTCTTCTTTGTTTGATGAAAGATTTTTTTTTTAATTTTAATTTATATTTCTGAAAATATATCTAATCAATAAGTCAAAAATATTTAAGAGAAAATTCAATTATTTTTGTTTTATTTTGTATTATTTTGAAATTATTTGATTAAGATTTTTATAAAGGAAACAAAAAGTTATATCTTTTAATAAGTAAAATATTACTGAATAACATATTAACCCAAAATTTTTATTCTTTTCATTCTTTTTATTAATAAAGAAAACTAAAAAAAAAATTATATTTTTAAAAGAAATAAATAAAATATTATTGAAAAATATTAACTCAAAAATTTTACTCTTTTTATTCTTTTTAATAAAGAAAACTAAAAAAAATTATATATTAATAGATAATTAATATATTAGTCTAAAGTTTTTTTTTTTTTTTTATAAAGAAAAGAAAAAGAAAATTTATTTATATATTTTATTTTAAAAATATTTCCGAGCCATGGATCCTGGCGGATCATTTGGTCATGGAGTTTTAATTAAATTTTTTTATTTCATTAATTATTAATTTTAAAGATGTATTAAAAGAATGGTTTTATGTTTATTTATTTATTTATTTTATTTTTGAATTATTTCATTATGTTTGTTTATTAAAAGGAATAAAAACTTTGTTTCAAAATAAAAAAAGTAATTTTTATTGGTGTAATAACCCTAGAAATTAAGGAAAATAAAATTACTAAATTACCCTAAATAAATAAAAAAATAATAATAATAATAAAATTTAAAAATAAAATAAAATAAAATAAATAAATAAAAATAAATTAATTAGCATTTTTTCCTTAAGGGTATTTTTTAAATTTTACCTAACAATTTAGAAAATCAATATAAAATTTAGAATCTTGATCCTTAGATAATTCCTTTAGTAGTTATTAAGTCAAATTCCAAACAGGAAGCTCATAGTCATTTTCTTTAGGCTAGGGGCATTTTTGTCATTTACAACCGAGCATCAGATGGAAAATCTGGGAGCACCATTGGATTCCTCTCAAAAAAATGAGTCAAGAGAAATTTACCTCACTCAATTCTGAATTCGTTTGCTTTGGTTTCCTACAATTTAGCCAACGCGCGTGTGGGGTTTAAACCGGGTTCGTGCTACTGCTACATAGGATTATTTTTCTTTTCTCCCAAACCCTAATTTCATCTTATAAAATGTTCCAGCCGCCAAGCACCTACAGGATTTTTTTTTTTATAGGATTAAAAAAAAAAAAAAAAAAAAAAAAAAAAAAAAAAAAAGGGGAAATTGCCAATTTATTTCCGCCGGCCATCATTACGTTTTATTTACCTTGCCCTACAGATTTTTTTAACATTTCGCTTCTTCTCCTCATCAAGCGCCGCCTGGGACATAGGAAGAAAATTGGATTTTTCTTTCATCCCTTTGTGCCGATTGTTGTCTCCACCTAGTGCTCCATCAAACTTGTGTAAGCCATCTCCCCATGCTTTGGTTCTTGGTTATTCAATAATATTAGAATATTAATTTAATTTCATATTTTACCTAGATTTATTAGATTGAGGAAAAACCCTATTGGAACACAAAAACGATCCTACACGCACCGGCGATTCCGAATTCATTTGTGTAAGTCTAAATTATTCTATATCCCTCTTTTAATTTTTTTTTTCCAGCACCTAAAGGCCTTATATCTTTGCTGTAAATATTTGTTAGATTACCATTAATCCAAGTTTTAAGTTTTTCCACTCGTTTCCGGTGCAATCTTGTCCATACTTGGTTCTAAGCCCGGTAAGCCATCGTAGCCTCTTTTAAAAATTATCTTGGCTGCCAATTTCGAATATTACAGCCCTAATAATTCTTTTTCCTTGCTGTCCATGTTGTTACAAAAGGTTAGAAAATCCTTACTTGAAGGTTTGGTATTTCTTTGGACTCCCGGAGCGTCAGAGATCCCGAAAACACATCGGTAACCGAAATAAAATTTTTTTTTCCTTCCAAAATCAGTTTTTACAGCCATTAAATAAGCTTATAAGTTAGTGTATGGCTGCTGTAATTTTTAGGATCAATATCAAGAAGGCTCCCGACACGATCCTGAATAGGCACAAGGCCACCGGAGACACCCCGAGACCCTTTTTGCCCACTAGGTAAAATTTCGGCCTAGATGCCAAGAACATGATACTTCCAAGTACCATTTAGGAAATTTCCAATTTTTAGTATATTTTTCTAATTTTCTACCTTACTAACATTTTGTAGGACCGTCCTAGGAAATCGCCATCTTTCGCCGTATTATTCCGAACTAGGTAAGGGGGAAGAGCGGGTTAGTTCTCGTGGGCCCTCTTAGGCCCAAAATAAGCATCAACCCGAATAATAAATTTTAAGTAAACAATTGGGCTAAATAAAATCTTTAAATGCGTGGGCAACATGGGTAGGGTAATTAATTAGTTTTCTAGAATTTTATTTTATTTTATTTTATTTCTCTTCCTTTGAGATGTAATTTTGGTTGGTTGGTTGTATGGTTGTAATGATTTGATGTATGATGTATGTTTGGCGCTAGTATCATATTAGGACCGCTTATAATAAGAATTAAATTAGAAATATGTTAGGACCGCCTAAATAAACACCGCTAGTAGCATGTTTAGGGCCGGCGAGACAAACACCGCTAGTACCATGTTTAGGGCCGACAAGCTCATTAGCAACATGATAAGATTGGAAGGAACCGTTAGTGGCATGTTAGGGCCGTAATAAATTATTATAAGCCGATAGATAAAGGATTAGGAGCGTAAATACTAAATGACCAATTTAGAAAGAATTCATGAGAAATGAGATGAACATTTATCACAAATACACTTAAAAGATATCACTGATTGTCATGACATCATGTAACACTAAACTAAGATAACATGATAAAAGAAATAGGATGCACTAGAATCATGGCATTATACTAAAAAGAGCTAAAGTAAAATGAGCTATGGTCATGCATCAATTGGTTGTTGCATATGATTGATGTTTGTCATATACAAGATTGCATTAAGTAAAAGATTTGAAGAGTAAGATAAAATACGAGGCATGCAAGGTTGGTGATGAACCATATCTACATGACCTAATAAGCCGTAAATTTAGACGAGAGGTTCGGAACGGACGATTCGAACCCGAGAGGCATGTTAGGGTGGCGGCAGACCGTCCCTAGTCATGACCCGATATTGACACGGAGTATGGAGATATGATTTGTGCGCTGTCAGACCATAGCTGGCGAGGGACCATGCTTATGGCTGTTATCACGAGAGGCTCTACCTCGGCGTAGGTATCCCGAGAGGCTCTGGCTTGGTGGCATCCCTAGTGGCACTGCCTAAGAGTTATCCCGAGAGTGGGTGATGTACACACTCACCACCCTAGGTTCGTCCGACGGCAATTAAGTATTGGATTAAGTGATCGATCAAGAAGATATTATTTAATCGGTAAAAAGAATTATGCATATGCATGGTAGTTCAAGCATGCTAGTAGGATTTTGATTTTGTTGTTATGATGTTGTATGGCATTGTTCTTTAAGTAAATTTGCTACAGCTTAAAGTTTATTATTCGTTGTTGTTTGTTACGGGAATATTAGGACCCACGTGATGGGCCTGATACTTCCCTCTTACTGAGCAAGTTGTGCTCATCCCTCCTCTTAACATGTTTTTCTAGGTGAGTACTATGAGGAGACAGAGTACACTGAACCATATAACGAGGTTCAAGATGTGGAGCAGACTGAGTGAGAGTACGCTGTAGCCCCTCGAAAGTAGAACTGGCTGGGACTGAGTTTTAACTTTGTGTTATTTGATTTCTAAATAAACATATGGTTTGTTTAAATTGGCACCTTATCCGCACATTAGTTTTCCTGGGATTGTCACTTAACTACTCTGATTTTGTTTAATACTCTTATTGTTTGGAAAATAATTTAAAATAAAATGTTTTACCTCACATTTCTTAAATTATTTTAATTAAATGCTTTATAATTCTGGGAATTTAAGTTATCTTTTAAAATTAAGGTTTATAAAATTAGGGGCGTCACAATTGGCCTTTAGAAAATTATTCACATAAAATTCCTTTTTTTATCTTTTAATCATAAAAAAATTCAATTAATAAAGTGGGGCTTTTTGGCCATCCACTTTAATAACACAATAATAATAAAAGTTAGCACAATTAATATAGTTAGATTAGTTGGATTAGTTAGTTAATAACAATAAAAAAGGTTAGTAAAAGTTAGATTAAATTAATTAACAACAATAATAAAAATTAGCCAAGTTTAATTAAATTAATGGTTAACAACAATAATAAAAAGTTAGTCAAGTTAATTAAGTTAATTAATTACAACAAAAATAAAAGTTAGACAATTTAATTAATTTAATTAATTAACAACAATAATAAAAGTTAGCCAAGTTTAATTAAGTTAATTAATTAACAACAATAAATAAAAATTAACCAAGTTTAATTAAGTTAATTAATTAACAACAATAAATAAAAGTTAGCCAAGTTTAATTAAGTTAATTAATTAACAACAATAAATAAAAATTAGCCAAGTTTAATTAAGTTAATTAATTAACAACAATAAATAAAAGTTAGCCAAGTTTAATTAAGTTAATTAATTAACAACAATAAATAAAAATTAGCCAAGTTTAATTAAGTTAATTAATTAACAACAATAAATAAAAATTAGCCAAGTTTAATTAAGTTAATTAATTAACAACAATAAATAAAAGTTAGCCAAGTTTAATTAAGTTAATTAATTACAACAAAAATAAAAGTTAGACAATTTAATTAATTATTAACAACAATAATAATAAAGGTTAGTAAAAATTAGCAAGTTAGTTGTTAGTTGCTAATAACAAAAAAAAAAAAAAAGGTTAGTAATAATAACAATAATAAACAAATAAATAAACAAGTAAAAAAATAAATGAGTTAGTTAATTAATTTTCTGCAAAGACAAAATAAAAAGGTTAGTGACCTAATAGAAAGAAATTGAAAAGATGATGGGTGAAACAAGGGTTTACCCTTTTGAATTAAAATTTTGAATTCCTGAGAAACGAGAACGACGACGGCGCGAGGGGGGGAAAAGGGAGGGGCAGCTGGCGGCACGGCCAGGGGCAGGGGGCGACGGCGTGGGGCACGGGGGGGCAGCCGGCGGCGAGGGCGGCGCGGCGGCAGGCAGGGGCGGCGCGGCGGCGGGCAGGGGCGGTGCAAGGGGAAAAAGGAAGGTGAGGCGGGGGGAACGGCGTGGGCGGCTGGCGGCGAGGGCGAGCGCGGCGGCGGCAGGTGCGGCGAGGGGAGGGTACGGCGGCGGCGAACGGCGTAGGGCGGCGGCGGCGGGCGGCGAGGGGCACGGCAGAGAGAGAGAGAGAGAGAGAGAGAGAGAGAGAGGGAACAGCAGTGAAAAAAAAGTTTGGCTTTCTGGGGAAGAAGGGAAGAGGGCTGGGGCTAAGGGCTGTAATTTTCTCTTTTTTTTGAAACGGAGCTCTAAGTTTTTTTGCTATTTTTTTCTGTGTTCAGCACAAAATTTGGGGGGCTATTTATAGAGGAAGTTTAGCTGAACTGTTGATGGATAAATTAATAAAAAATTTCAAACTTATCTCTTAAATTGGTAAAATGACAATTTTAGTCCTTTACGTCTCTCAGCCTCTGGATAAGTTCCTGAAGCTTCTGATTTTGACAATTTTGTCGTTTTCTGTCAATTTGAGCCAAAAACGTCGGCAGGCTCAAAATTTTATGTGACAAACTGCCAAATGCTCCTGGAACTTTCAGAATTTGTCAATTTTGACTGAAACTTCTTAATTTTGTCATTTTTACCTCAAACTTTTAAATTTTGTCATTTTTATGGAGTTTTCTTTTTTTCTTTCAAACATACACATATACACACATATATCAAATCTTAAAAAATATATATATATTTTAAACTAATTAAAAAAAAATTTAGTAATAATAATAACAATAATAATAATAATACATTTTTTTTTATTTAATTTTTTTTATTTAATTTTTTTTAAAATTATTTTAATGGCCGGACGAAATTGGGTGTCAACAGCTGCCCCCCTTTGCATGCTTCATGGGACATGATGTATGCAAAGTTAGTTACCAAATTTCGTCCAGCTTAGCTAGGCATTGAAAACCTTCTCGCCGCCTAAACTCTGAGGTTTAAGGAAAGGTCCTTAGAACCTCTAACGATAGGAAAGGTTCTATCGTTGTAAGATGGACTGAATGATTGATTGTTTGTTTGAGGTTTAAGGAAAGGTCCTTAGAACCTCTAACGATAGGAAAGGTTCTATCGTTGTAAGATGGACTGAATGATTGATTGTTTGTTTGAGGTTTAAGGAAAGGTCCTTAGAACCCCTAACGATAGGAAATGTTCTATCGTTGTAAGATGGACTGAATGATTGATTGTTTGTTTGAGGTTAAGGAAAGATCCTTAGAACCTCTAACGATAGGAAAGGTTCTATCGTTGTAAGATGGACTGAATGATTGATTGTTTGTTTGAGGTTTAAGGAAAGGTCCTTAGAACCTCTAACGATAGGAAAGGTTCTATCGTTGTAAGATGGACTGAATGATTGATTGTTTGTTTGAGGTTTAAGGAAAGGTCCTTAGAACCTCTAACGATAGGAAAGGTTCTATCGTTGTAAGATGGACTGAATGATTGATTGTTTGTTTGAGGTTTAAGGAAAGGTCCTTAGAACCTCTAACGATAGGAAAGGTTCTATCGTTGTAAGATGGACTGAATGATTGATTGTTTGTTTGAGGTTTAAGGAAAGGTCCTTGGAACCTCTAACGATAGGAAAGGTTCTATCGTTGTAAGATGGACTGAATGATTGATTGTTTGTTTGAGGTTTAAGGAAAGGTCCTTAGAACCTCTAACGATAGGAAAGGTTCTATCGTTGTAAAATGGACTGAATGATTGATTGTTTGTTTGAGGTTTAAGGAAAGATCCTTAGAACCTCTAACGATAGGAAAGGTTCTATCGTTGTAAGATGGACTGAATGATTGATTGTTTGTTTGAGGTTAAGGAAAGGTCCTTAGAACCTCTAACGATAGGAAATGTTCTATCGTTGTAAGATGGACTGAATGATTGATTGTTTGTTTGAGGTTTAAGGAAAGGTCCTTAGAACCTCTAACGATAGGAAAGGTTCTATCGTTGTAAGATGGACTGAATGATTGATTGTTTGTTTGAGGTTTAAGGAAAGGTCCTTGGAACCTCTAACGATAGGAAAGGTTCTATCGTTGTAAGATGGACTGAATGATTGATTGTTTGTTTGAGGTTTAAGGAAAGGTCCTTAGAACCTCTAACGATAGGAAAGGTTCTATCGTTGTAAGATGGACTGAATGATTGATTGTTTGTTTGAGGTTTAAGGAAAGGTCCTTAGAACCTCTAACGATAGGAAAGGTTCTATCGTTGTAAGATGGACTGAATGATTGATTGTTTGTTTGAGGTTTAAGGAAAGGTCCTTAGAACCTCTAACGATAGGAAAGGTTCTATCGTTGTAAGATGGACTGAATGATTGATTGTTTGTTTGAGGTTTAAGGAAAGGTCCTTAGAACCCCTAACGATAGGAAAGGTTCTATCGTTGTAAGATGGACTGAATGATTGATTGTTTATTTGAGGTTAAGGAAAGATCCTTAGAACCTCTAACGATAGGAAAGGTTCTATCGTTGTAAGATGGACTGAATGATTGATTGTTTGTTTGAGGTTTAAGGAAAGGTCCTTAGAACCTCTAACGATAGGAAAGGTTCTATCGTTGTAAGATGGACTGAATGATTGATTGTTTGTTTGAGGTTTAAGGAAAGGTCCTTGGAACCTCTAACGATAGGAAATGTTCTATCGTTGTAAGATGGACTGAATGATTGATCTCGAGGCAAAGGTTCCATCCTTAAAACCCCGATGATGAAAATTGGTTGTTTTCGAGGCAAAGGTTCCTTCCTTAAAACCCCGATGATGAAAATTGATTGTTTTCGAGGCAAAGGTTCCATCCTTAAAACCCCGATGATGAAAATTGATTTTGAGGCTAAGGAGCTTTCCTTAGGACCTCGAGCGAAATTTATATGAAAGCAATTGAAATTGGAATAATTTTCTTCGAAAGTGTGAATTTTCATAATAGGTGAGTGCAAAAATTTAAACTTCGATAAGATGAGTGAATCTTGATGATGACAATAACATTGACAAATTATGTAAAGGGAACGGATGTTTGGAATCAATATCCAAGGTTCATCTAATATTTTCTTCAGTAAATATAGATTCCCTTGTGAGATATGTCATCCAAATAAGGTTAAAGCTTAACTACCCCAAAATGTTATGCCTAGTAGACCTAATAGGATGCGTCTCAAGAGTAATAAAAATTACTCTTTACTCAGCCATTCCATCTTAAAGGCATTGTCCCATGGTTTTAATATCAGCATGGACGAAACTATCTTATAAGAAAAGAAATTCCTTGAAAAGAAAAACTGAAACGCGAAAGAAAATGCTGATAATAAAACTAAAGGACAAGAAAAACGGATCAAATCGCTTCTTTCTTCCACAATACTTCAACAGGGTGAGTAGAGGACCATTATGGGAGTGAACTGGTCGGAAAAGACTGTCGTGTCCAGTCTATCTGAATCATTGCTGGATCTGGTTCAGGAACAAAAGCTTGTATTTTATCTAGCAATTCTTCAGCAGTTGTTGCGGATATTATGATTCGCCGTGCCACTCTTGATATGAAATTCTTCTGCATAGCATAATCCATAAAAGCTATCAGACCTGTAAAGAAATTGTTAACATTTAAAAGCCCAATGGGTTTCTTATGCAAATTAAGTTGGGCCATGGAAGCAATTTGAAAGACTTCTCCCAACGTGCCAAAACCACCTGGTAGAGCGATAAAAGCATCAGCATTTAAAAGCATTTGTAACACACGCTCTTGCAAATTTTTAACCACTAATTCTTCTCCAATCGTGCCCCCAGAAACAAATTTCAAAGGTCCAGGGATGATGCCCAAAACTTGACTTCCTCCTAAAGATGCTGCTGATGCTACACCTCCCATTAATCCGACACTACCTCCTCCATAAACTAAATGTATTTTTCGCTCAGCTAATACTCTACCCAAATGGTTGGCTGCCTTTAAATACTCTTCATCTTTTCCAGGAAAAGCCCCAGAAAATACACAAATACTTCGGGATTTACGAGTTGGGGTTTTCTCCATTCCTATCCTTATCCTTGTGAGAAAAGAGGATATATTTATAGAGATGAAGAGATAAGGCAATAATTTTATTTTCAAGAGTGGATACATTATTGCCAGCTATACACAGTAGTCACGAGTATGACTCTGGTCAGGTATGGGTACACTATCGTTAAAAGAGGAGGAAAATTTTCAAAATAGCTGCTAGCATGTACAGTAGTCACTACTGTAGCTTACGTCAGGAGTAGGTATGTGATTGTTGGAAGGGAAGGAAAATTTCAAAAGTGGCAGCTATATACAGTAGTCCGTGTCAAGAGTGGGTACATTATTTCCAAAGGGGAAGAAAATTTCAAAAGCGACAGCTAGCACGTACAGTATCGTGACTATGGCTCATGTCAGGAGTGGATACATTATCGCCGAAAGGGGAGGAAAATTTCAAAAGCGACAGCTAGCACGTACAGTAATCGTGACTTTGGTTTATGTCAGGAATGGATACATTATCGCCGAAAGGGGAGGAAAATTTCAAAAGCGACAGCTAGCACGTACAGTAATCGTGACTTTGGTTCACGTCAGGAGTGGATACATTATTACCAAAAGGGGAGGAAAATTTCAAAAGCGACAGCTAGCACGTACAGTAATCGTGACTTTGATCCTCGTCTTCCACTGGCTTTGCGTCCAGTAATGGCTTCAATGCTTTCTATGAATCGGTGATTTGCATCTCATCTAGCTTTCTCACAAACTGGCAAACAGGGTCGTTTAGGGTCAGATTCCCAAGACTGTAACGATCTCGTTCTTTTTGGAAAATTATCCATAATCCAACAACCTCAAATTGCACTATTCCACAAGAATGCGCTTCAAGAACCTCTCGAATATCTTCTAGAGATTCCTTACGCAAGCCATTCTTAATGAATCTTATTCTATCATTACGATTTCTGGTGATCACTCCTGGAGCACGACATTTATTGCCGCAAATCCACCATCCACAATTATGACAAACGCCTAGCCTCTTTGCTCTTCTTTTTTTGGCATAAGCGCTTTTACCAAAGCCGGGCATACGGGGAAAGAACGCTTCGGGAACTTCACCAGCTGAACGAACCTTAGCTTCAATTAGCCACCGCACATTATCAGGAATGCCTTTGTGCATAAATACTCTGAATCGTTCACATCTAGCTTGATAAATCTTTTTAAGAACATTTATTGGGAAGGAAGGAAAATACTTTCGTAGGGCGGAAAGAGAAGACTCCATTGATGAAGGAGGCAAAGAAAGAAATTAGTGATTGTAGGAAACGAACATAACTAACACATATTTATAGTGACGAAAGGGATAATACGTTTATTACACTTACAGAAGCAAGTACATTATTGTCAAAAGAAAAGACAAATGACAGCTTATATGTACAGCAATCATGACTGTGGCTCTCATCTTCCACTGATTTATGTCTAGTAACGGCTTCAATGCCTTCTATAAGTCGGGGATTTGCTTCCCATCCAGTTTTCTCACAAACTGGCAAACAGGGTCATTAAAAGTTAGATTTCCAAGACTGTAACGATCCTGTTCTTTACGGAAAGTCCACCATAAATCCATAATTTCCCATTGCACTATTTCACAAGAATGTGTTTCAAAAGTTAATAGGATATCATCCAAAGATTCCTTACGCAGGCCATTCTTGATGAATTTTCTTTTATCTTCATGATTTCTGGAGATGTATCCTAAAAAGCGACATTTAGTATTACAATTCCATCGTCCACATTTATGACAGACACCAAGCCTCTTTGCTCTTCGCTTTTTGGCATAAGCGCTTTTACCAAAGCCGGGCATACGGGGAAAGAACGCTTCTGGAACTTCACCAGCTGAACGAACCTTAGCTTCAATTAGCCACCGCACATTGTCAGGAATGCCTTTGTGCATAAAGACTCTAATCCTTTCACATCTAGCTTGGTAAATCATTTTAAGAACATTTATTGGGATGGAAGGAAAGTATTTTCGCATGGCGGAAAGAGTAGAATCCATTGATAAAAGAAGAATTTGAGAGAAGAGATGAAGAAATCAGTTATTGTAGGAAACTGAGAGTCAGAGAGTATTGCATCCGCTACTTAACCGGAAAGAAGAACACGCATTTATAGCGATGAAAGGATAACGTGTTAATTACGCTTACAGGAACAAGTATATTAAAAGAAAAGACAAATGACAGCTTATATGTACAGGAATCATGACCGTGGCTCTCATCTTCCCCTGATTTATGTCCAGTAATGGCTTCAATGCCATCTATAAGTCGGGGATTTGCTTCCCATCCAGTTTTCTTACAAACTGACAAACAGGATCGTTTAAAGTCACATTCCCAAGACTGTAACGGTTTCGTTCTTTATGGTAAGTCCTCCATAAACTGATAATTTCACCTTGCACTTTTCCACAAGAATGCGTTTCAAGAGTCTCTCGGATATCTTCCAGAGATTCCTTACGCAGGCCATTCTTAATGAATTTTCTTTTATCTTCACGATTTATGGAGATGTATCCTAAAGAGCGACATTTAGTAATACAATTCCATCGCCCACATTTATAACACACGCCTAGTCTCTTTGCTCTTCGCCTTTTGGCATAACGGCTTTTACCTAAACCGGGCATGCGGGGCATAAATGCATCTGGAACTTCACCCGCCAGACGGACCTTAGCTTCAATTATCCACTGCACATTATCGGGAATGCCTTTGCGTGTAAAAACTCTGATTCTTTCACATCTAGCAAGGTAGATCTTTTTAAGGACTTTTATTGGAAAGGAAGGAAAGTATTTTCGCAGTGCAGAAAGAGTAGAATCCATTGATGAGAGAAGAATTTGAGAGAAGAGGGAAATGAATCAGTTATTGAAGGAAACTTAGATAACCGACTGGAAGAACATGCATTTATAGCGATGAAATGGATAACGTGTCGATTACACTTACGGGAGCAAATACATTATTAAAAGAAAAATGGAAAATTTTAAATATGATAAATTGTATGTACAGTGATTGTGACTGTGGCTCACATCTTCCACTGGTTTTACGTCCAGTAACGGGATTAATGGCTTCTATGAGTCGAGGATTTGCTTCCCATCCAGTTTTCTTACAAGCTGACAAATAGGGTCGTTTAATGTCAGATTCCCGGGACTGTATCGTTCTCGTTCTTCATGAAAAATGCTCCATAAATCGAGAAGTTCACGTTGCACGGATCCACAAGAATGCGTCTCAAGAGTCAATTGGAGATCATCCAATGAGTCCTTACTCAGGCCATTCTTAATGAATCGTATTTTATCTTCTCGATTATCAGAGATCATCCCTAAAGAACGACATTTAGTATTACAGGTCCAGCGTCCGCATTTATGACAGACGCCTAGTCTCCTCGCTCTTCGTTTTTTGGCATAAGAGCTTTTGCCTACACCAGGCATGTGAGACACAAATGCCTCTGGGATTTCACCTGCCAGACGAACCTTAGCTTCAATTAACCACCGCACATCTTCAGGGATTCCTTTATGCATCAGAGCTCTTAATCGTTCACAGCGAACTTGGTAGATCTTTTTGAGGATGTTCATTGGGAGAGAAGGAAAATATTTTCGCAAGGCAGAAAAAGTAGGATCCATTTTCTAGGAGAAAGTAAAAGAAAGGAGGGAGGAAATGATCAGTTATTATGGGCAACTGAGAGAACCGACTTGAGAGTCACGGAGTACCGTATCCGCCGCTTAACCGGAAAAGTGAATCCTACTTTATTTTGATGTGATAGATATTCCATCCAGCTGACGTCGATTCAGTCCTTGATTATTGAATCCATTGTCCGCTTTTGACGAATTTTCAACGACAATATTTCTTGATGTCTGCCTTATCTTTGACGATAGCTATCACTCATCTTGGATGCTGCTAAGCTGGCATCAATTCTGTTCTTTTAGGTGTAGCCTCAATTGCCAGGCTTTTGACGAATTTTCAACGACAATATTTCTTGATGTCTGCCTTATCTTTGACGATAGCTATCACTCATCTTGGATGCTGCTAAGCTGGCATCAATTCTGTTCTTTTAGGTGTAGCCTCAATTGCCAGGCTTTTGACGATATTGTATGCTTTATCCTTGGATTCCTGATGGGGCTGGGTCCAGCGTATTAGCTATGCGTCCAATTAGTAAGAGCTGATGTCATTAAGATCTCAGCTTATACTGCTGCAATCATGCTGCGGACATGCTTTTCATTTGATCCCTGTTATGTAAAAGCCATGCATGCATGATGTGAAATGCATGAATGCAAGGCATGTGTAACTGATGTTTTTTTTTTTAATCTAGCTCTTCATGTCTTTGCTTTACTTTACTGGATCTTCTTTGTGATTTCCTTCTCGGACTATTATTGAATCTCTTTATGCTTTCCAGCTGTTGTCCATTGTCTCAAAAGCCCAACTCTGTTCAAAAATCCTCTTTCCTTGCCTTATTTTTGAATTTTGACCTCAATTTTCTTTAATGCCCGCCTCATATTTTATGCTTCTCTGGATAATTGTCCCTGTTGAAATATTCGTGAGCATGATTCTTTCCTGCTGACATAGACATGTTAAGACTTCTGAAATGATCATTCAGGCTACCACCAAGGCTATCTCCCAAAGATTTGTTACTCCTTCTTCTTTGTTAGCCTATGTTCTGTGCTGCTCGCAAAGCAGGACCTCAATCTTACCTGTTTTAATTCACAAAGCTTATCAAAGTAATCTACGGTCTTTGTTTTTTTCTAAGTTTTAATTATTACTATTCTTCCTTCAAAAGTCACAATTTATTGCACACTTAAGGCTAGTAGGAATGTGAGATTTGAAGGAAAAGAACTGGATAGAAGCGACTTTAGCATTTTGAACGTGAGAATCTAAGGTAAGTTAAAGAGAATTGGCTTTTATTTATGGGTAAAAGAATATGAAAATCTTGGGTACAGATAGATAATGAAAGTGTAAGGGAAGAAAGCTCTCTTTGACAACTTTGATCAAATAAACTTTGGTAACCCTGCATCCACTTCTCCCCTTCTGTTCGAAAATTTCTTCATTATGCAAAGTATTTCTTTACTGCATCCGAATTTACTGGCTTCGGTAATTCTCGTCCATCCATTTCTGTCAGAATTAGTGCCCCTCCTGAAAATGCTTTCTTCACGACATATGGCCCGTCATAATTTGGTGTCCATTTTCCTCTTGAATCATGTTGCATGGGTAAAATTTTCTTGAGCACTATGTCACCTTCGTGAAATTGTCGTGGGCGAACCTTTTTGTTGTAAGCACGAATCATCCTTCTTTGATAAAGTTGCCCATGGCAGAGGGCTATCATTCTTCTTTCATCAATTAGATTTAATTGCTCGTATCTAGCTTTGACCCATTCTGCTTCTCCTAATTGAGTATCCATTAGTACCCTTAATGAAGGAATTTCAACTTCGATGGGGAATACAGCCTCCATACCGTATACCAGAGAAAAAGGTGTTGCTCCAGTAGAAGTACGGGTAGAAGTTCTATAAGCATGTAGTGCAAAAGGTAACATCTCATGCCAGTCTTTGTAAGTGACGATCATCTTTTCAACAATTCTCTTGATATTTTTATTGGCCGCTTCTACTGCACCATTCATCATCGGTCGATAAGGTGCTGAATTGAGATGCTTGATTTTGAATTGCTGGCACAAAGTCTGCATCATTGCATTATTCAGGTTCGTGGCATTGTCTGAGATGATACACTCTGGCGGTCCATAGCGACAAATGATTTCTTTCTTAATGAACCGGCATACCACCTTTTGAGTTACGCTTGCATAAGACACAGCTTCTACCCATTTAGTAAAGTAGTCAATTGCAACTAGGATGAATTTGTGACCATTGGAAGCTTTAGGGGTAATCGCTCCAATAACATCGATTCCCCACATGGCAAAAGGCCAAGGTATTGCTGTTACATTAAGAGGAACAGGTGGAGCTTGGATCTTGTTGGCATATATTTGGCATTTGTGACATTTTCTTACGTGATTGACGCAATCACTTTCCAATGTGAGCCAATAGTAACCAGCCCTCATTATTTGTCTTGCCATGGTATGACCACTAGTGTGTGCTCCACATATTCCAGAATGAACTTCTTCCATGATCTTTCGTGCTTCATGAGTATCTACACAGCGAAGTAGCATCGAGTCTGGGGTTTTCTTGTAAAGTATGTCTAGGTTTAAAAGAAAACCCATTGACAATCTTCGTAGAAATTTCTTGTCATTTTCTGATACTTCTGGTGGATATACTCTTTCTTTGAGGTATTTCTTGATATCGTGATACCAAGGCTTTCCATCCAATTCTTCTTCGATGCTCATGCAATAAGCTGGAGAATCTATTATTCTCATCTCGAACACAGGAGTATGCTCGGGGTCACTGATCTTGTACATAACAGCCAAAGTAGCTAAAGCATCCGGTATTTGATTATCTTCCCTTGGAAGATGATGGAAGCTTATACTGTTGAATTTTCGAGCCAAGTCTAGTATGAGCTTTTGGTAAGGGATCAATTTTGAATCCCTTGTCTCCCATTCTCCGTTGATTTGATATATGACTAATGCGGAATCCCCATAAACTCGGAGATCTCGCACTTTCAATTCCAGTGCCATTTGGAGTCCCATAGCACATGCCTCATACTCTACTATATTGTTGGTACAAGGAAATGTAATTTTTGCTGTAAGAGGGAATTGCTCTCCACTTGGAGAGATGAGTATGGCTCCAATCCCTTGTCCCAAAGCATTAGATGCTCCATCGAATGCCATTTTCCATGTTTCATCATCTTTAGAGACTTCCTGTTCTATCGTCATTATATCTCCATCAGGAAACTCCATTTTCATTGGCTCATAATCATCCAATGCTCTATCAGCCAGATATTCAGCAATCACACTCCCTTTTACAGCCTTTTGGGTGACATACTGTATGTCGTATTCAGACAACAGCATTTGCCATTTTGCGATCCTGCCTGATAAAGCTGGTTTCTCAAAAATGTACTTAATGGGATCAGTCTTGGAGATTAGCAATGTGGTGTTGTTGAGCATGTAGTGTCGTAGTCGGTGTGCTACCCATGCAAGGGCACAACAGGACTTTTCTACTATTGAGTATTTCGCTTCATATGTGGTAAGCTTCTTGCTCAAATAGTAAATTGCGTGCTCTTTCTTGCCTGTCTCATCACGTTGACCCAATACGGATCCTAATGAAGAATCCTGTATGGATAAATATAGAATCAACGATTCTCCAGATCGGGGTGGTACCAAGACTGGTGGATTTGATAGATATTGCTTGATTTTCTCGAATGCTTCTTGGCATTCGTTATTCCACTCGATCGGATTGTTCTTCTTCAGTGATTTGAAAAGAGGTTCACACTTGGATGTCAATTGTGAAATGAACCTTGCTATGAAGTTGATTCTGCCCAGGAAACTTCTTACTTGTTTTGGAGTCTTCGGGGGTTGCATTTCTTGTATTGCTTTGACTTTACTCGGGTCAACTCGAATCCCATCCTTGCTGACCATGAAACCCAATAACTTTCCTGAAGAGGCTCCAAAAATACATTTGGCAGGATTCAACTTCAGTTGATATTTGCGAAGTCTATCGAATAGTTTTCTTAGCACTTTTAGATGCCCCTTAGCAGTGAAAGTTTTGGCGATCATGTCGTCTACATATACTTCAATTTCTTTATGCATCATGTCATGGAATAATGCAACCATGGCTCTTTGATATGTAGCACCAGCATTCTTTAACCCAAAAGGCATCACCTTGTAGTAGAAGGTACCCCAAAGGGTTATAAAGGCAGTTTTTATCATATCATCTGGATCAAGTTTGATTTGATTGTATCCAGAGAAGCCATCCATGAAGGAAAAATAGGAGTTTCCTGCGGTATTATCCACCAGCGTATCAATGTGAGGAAGTGGGAAGTTATCTTTAGGACTGGCTTCGTTCAATGGCCGGTAGTCCTGACAAACTCTTAGTTTCCTGCTTTCTTTCTTTTCGACTGGAACAATGTTAACCACCCATTCTGTATATTCAGCGACCCCAAGGAATCCTGCATCCCACAGCTTTCGAATCTCATCTTTCACTCTTAAGATTAGATCCGGCTTTAATCTTCGTAACTTTTGTCTGACAGGCTTCGCTCCAGGTTTCAAGGGTATTTTGTGTAGTACTATGTCTGAGCTTAAGCCAGGCATATCTTGGTATGACCAAGCAAACACATCCACATATTCTTTCAATAAATGGACTAATTCTTCTTTTTCTTCAGGAGGGAATAAAGTGCCAATCTTGACTTCTTTTACATCCTGACTGTCTCCCAGGTTGAATACCTCAGTTGGTTCTTGACTTGTTGCTCTTTCTTTTTCATCTCGCTCAATCATTTTTAATAGCTCAGGAGATACTTGAAGATCTTCGTCATCCGAGTCGGTAGTGTTTACAGGATTATCAAAGTTCATTCTTTCATTGTCATCAAAGAGAGTTTTGGGTCTGCATTATCCAGAGAGAAAAGAAAGAGAAGAAAAAAAAAAAATGGCACGAATGAGATGGATGCAAACTGGTACTTTATTTACAATGTGCATAAATCACAACTTTATTGGAATAAAAAGCAATAACTAAAAGGTTCACTTAAACAAAGACTACACCCTATTGATTGAACCTTTCTTTAGGAGGTTTTTACTATTAGATTACTTTGGAAAGCTTTCGATTATAACAGGCAGTTCTATCGCCTCCCAATTGTTCAGCACATCCCGTGGGCCACAAGGTTGAACAAGCTCCTCCTCTTCAGGTGAATCGCTGATGATTGCCTGAATAGAAAGACTTTCAAAAGACTTGTTGATGTTGATAGTCAGCTTGCCTTCATTGTCATTTTTTGGAATGAGACCACCACTCACGAACATTTCGGTGATTTCAGGGATATCCAGATTTCTTTCCTGGAGAGGATGCCCTGTTAATCGTGCAATCCTCTTTTCTCTCTTTTCAGCTATTGCCTTCATTTTATCATGTCTTGTCGGTGTGAAGCCTAGGCCGTATTTCCCTTCATTTGTGGTGATTTTCAATGGTTCTGTGATTCCTTGTAAATCTTGTCCCAGTCCTAACCCCGGTGAGTATCCTCCTTTTATCATGAGTTTGGCAACCATGCGACTTGTTTTAGAGATGCTAGGAATGGGTTCTTCTCCATATTCGCTGACATAAGCAGCATTGACAATCTCAAAAGACCTGAAGGAACAATCAGGTATATTTTCATTGACTTCGACATATTGAGCATCCGCAGGTCTTGATAGCAGGATGTCTTCTTCAGCGAAGACCGTGATTATCTTTCCTTCAATAATGAATTTCATTTTCTGGTGTAATGAAGAAGGAATTGCTCCGGCCATATGGATCCATGGTCTTCCCAGCAGGCAGGTATAAGATGGACAAATATCCATGACTTGGAATGTGATGTGGAAAAGACAGGGACCAATCCCTATTGGTAGCTCTATTTCTCCAACAACATCTCTCTTCGTTCCGTCAAATGCTCGAACAACAATATGACTGTTGTTGAGGTATGATGGGTCTAAACCAATCTTATGTAAGGTTTCGAGTGGCATTACATTTAGAGCTGACCCATTGTCGATAAGAACTCTGGCCATAATCCGATCTTTGTATTTAATCGAAATATGCAGAGCCTTAGAGTGACCCCTTCCTTCTGCTGGTATCTCATCGTCAGTGAATGTGATGAGATTTTGTGCCGTGATGTTGTTGACAAGGTGGTCAAAGTTGTTCACGGAGATATCTTGTTCAACATAAGCCTTATTCAGGACTTTGAGAAGAGCTTCTCGATGGGCATCAGAACTTAAGAGTAATGAAAGTATGGAGATCTTTGCTGGCAGACGGTTCAACTGCTCCACGATACTGTATTCACTTTGCTTTATGAGTTTGAGAAACTCAGTAGCTTGTTCATCTGTTACTGCTCGAGGCATCTCTTGCTCTTTAGATGTGTTAATAGGTCCATTTGCTGGATCCGTAACATTCTTCTCTTGTTGGAGCTTGTTCATTTGCTCGGGAGAATAACACCGACCGCTTCTAGTCATGCCCCCAACTTCTAACGGAGTTGATGTGATGTTAGAAGTATAGCCATAGTTCCATGGAACAGTTTTGTCTGATTTGTACGGGAATGGCTTTGGAACTTGAATTCTTAAAGGTTTGAGAGCAGATTTTGATATTGGAATGACTAGTGGTCTTGGCATGATATTGACTTCTTGTTCTTTAATTATCACATTCACGTCATCCTCTTTATCTGACATAAAAACGATGATTTGGGAGGAGTCCATAAGACTTTGTAGACTTTTACGGAATTCTGGGCATTCTTGGATAGAATGACTTTTACTGTTATGAAAGTTGCACCACTCCTCATCCTCGACTTCTTTATTTCCAGAAGACTTTCCTATGATAATCCCTTCTTTCACAAGGCATGAATATACATGCTTAAGAGGGGTTATGATATCATTGACTGTTTTCTTCATCGGCCAGTATTCTTCCATCATATTGACTGGTTTGGCTTGATGAGGAGGCAATGGATTATGAGTGACGTTTGGTTCATCGGAAAAGTCCAACCACTTTGACTCAATTAATTGTTGGACTATACGCTTCAATGCTATGCAATTTTCCAGTCCGTGGCCCACGGTACCATTATGATATGGGCAATTTATGTTAGGGTCATACCACCTTGGATACGGGGGTTCCAATGGCCTTGTAGGGATTGGGCGAATAAGTTGACTTTCGATGAGTTTTGGATACAGCTCAGTGTAAGTCATGGGAATTGGTGCGAAGATTTCTCTTGGTCTTGGTGCAGGTACTGGAGGAGTTGGAACAGGTGGCCGTAACTGATTAGGTCTGTTGGGAGGATAATTGTTGGGTCTATTGGGAAGATAATCATTGGGCCTATTGAGAGGATAATCATTGGGCCTATTGGTAGGATAATAATTGGGCTTATTGGCAGAATAGGATAGGCGAGGTCCGGTGGCCACAGTGCCCACGAAGGGAATCCCTCTTCCTCTTCCTATTTGTTGTATTTCTTCATCTTTTCTTCTGGAAGGTCCTCCTCTTTTCATAGGATCGCTAAAGGATTCAGTAATCTTCCCAGTCCTGATACCATGCTCGATCCTTTCTCCAGACATTACTACGTCGGAGAAGTTAGTTGCCGCATTGCCAATAAGTTTGTCATAATATGGGTATTTCAGTGTCTGGACAAACAAAGTGACCATTTCTCTTTCTGTCATGGGTGGCTGAACCTGTGCAGCTAAGTCCCTCCACCGCTGCGCATATTCCTTGAAAGTTTCTAGCTTTTTCTTCTCCATGTTTTGGAGAGTTTGGCGATCCGGAGCCAAGTCCATAACGTGTTTATAGTTGCCGATGAAGGCCTGAGCAAGGTCATTCCAAGTTTTTATGTTCCTTGGACCTTGGCTTAGATACCACTGTAATGCTGATTTTGTGAGACTTTCCTGAAAAAGTGCGATCCACACCTTTTCATCTTTTGTAAGTGGTTGTAGTCTCCTTAGGAACAATGTGATGTGAGTGATGGGATCACTCGTTCCATCGTATTTCACGAAATCTGGCACCTTAAAATCTGAAGGGATTACGACATCTGGCACTAAGCAGAGGTCATCCACCGAGAGAGATCCGAATATAGTGCCTCCTTCAATGGCTCGCAGTCGCTTTTCTATTGTTTCGAGTTTTTGAGATTCTGCTTCTTCTTTTGGTAATGTCTTCTTCTCTTCCTGTACAGTGTCTTGTTTCAGGTGAACACTAGCAGACGGTCCTGATTCTTGAAACAGGTTTTCTTGGACTGAGACTCGTTGCGGGGTGAATCCCGGGGGATAAGTGGGATCTTGCACTTCTTTGATGGGGACTTGAGTTGCTTTCCCTTTGATTAATTCCATCAATTGTCTCATCTGTTCTGACATACTTTGAATCTTGGACTCCATCTCCATGAGACGTCCTTCGGCTTGTTCTGCCATTAATCTTGTTTGGAGTCGAGTTGAATATCGGTGTTGAGGTCCAATTTTACCCTTTTAAAGGAATATTTATTTTATTAGATTCTATGTGTGTATGATTGATGTGATGGATGCATGCATGAATATTGTAAATACTTGGTGAAAGAAGAACTATAATGGAATTTCTCAATTACATTCAGCAAAAGGTTTGTTTAAAAGAAACGACCCAAAGTACAATACTGCTTTCTGGCCTTAGATATGAACTCCATCATTCTTTGAACATTTACTGATGGAGTAGGACAGCTCAGTTCTTCTAACTCCTTGGCTTCTTCGCCCATTAGTTGGGCTTGTTCTGTAACTTTTCTGACTTCTACCAAAAATGTTTGCAATTGATCTTGAGAAAATCTGTATTGATCTTCCCAGTATCTGACTCTCATCTCTTTTTGATCGGTTTCATCAACCAATTGGGAGATGACTTGTTTTTGGTATTCAACTTTCTCTTCGAGGAGTTGTGTTTTGTGACCGAGCTGTTGCATGTCAAGGAGCATCCTCTTGTTCTTCTCCTTTTCTTCCTCTAGTTCTTTCTCCAACTCTCTTTTCGCCAATTTTCTGATGACCTCTTCAGATAGAACTATTCCTTCCTTCCGGTTATTTCTCCATTCATAATAAGCAGTGGGAGAAATAATAGGCCCCGACTTCAATATGAAAATTCTTTTCCACGCAACTGAAATACCCATTGCGAGCTTATTTGAATTTGGATCTTCGTGTGAAAATTCCAACTTACTCAGATTATGCGTCATGGGTATAAATTGCATGGACCCAAATTGTTTTCGTACTTGAGCTGGGGCATAACTTGTTCCTCCCCATATACCTAAGAGAGGAACCCACGGGCAATTGCCGCAACGGTAGACAACGCGGATGGAGGTAGACCAGGGGGCTCTCCATTCAATTTGGAATTCGGTGATGTTCTTGAAATAATCAACCCATGCTTCCTTGCTGTCGTGATGAATGGTTTCACTTTTCAAAAAGGCTTCGATTGGGATGAAGTCCTTTGAAAAGCGATTTCCAAAATGTTGTTTCTCACAAGGAAGGTGGCTTTTGATCCAAATGTTGAGGAGATGTGAACATCCTATGAATTTGCCCCCTCTTTGGCGACAAAAGTTTAATGCCCTGATAGTTTCACATAATATTACTGAGGTCGGATTTATTTGAGCATTGCAGATTTGCTCAAATAGTGTAATGATGTCTCCTTCAATGAATCCGACGATTCTTGGGAAGACTACCAGGCCATATATCGCCAAGGCGAAAAGCTTGCGTCGTTGATTTTTCTGAGGGAGAACGTGACTTAATTGTTTTAAGTCGATCCAACTGATAAATTTTCGAGATCCTTTTGTTGCAAACTTGGTTTGAAGACTGGAAGCTGGCATATCCAATAATTTTGCTAGGGCTCGATGAGGCTCCGTTCTTCTATCATGTTGATAAGTCTCGATTGGATAGTCGGAGGACCAACCCAAGAGGCTGTTGTATTCTTCAATGGTTGGAACCAGATCCATCTTATCGAAAGAAAAGCATCGATAAAATGGATCCCAAAATTGTATTAGAGCCCGGACAAGTGATGCATCAACGGTAACCTTTAGTAGGCAAGTGATGTGACCATATTTTGCCGTAAAAGCTTCCCGATCAGCAGAATTCCAACTATTCCAGACTTGCAATAATTCCGTGGTGTCGTTCTGATTTATCCGGACCGATACCTGGTCCTTAAGCTGTACGTGAGAATGGGATGTCAGAGCATCTCCGTGAAGCTTTTGAGCCGTTTCGGAATATTCCATAGCTTCAGGCTGAGTTTCGATTACCGTGTCATTCCATGATCCAGTAACAGCCGTGGGAAGATAATCGAGAATATCCATGATAATAGTTCTTTCACCAAATACTTATCTTTAATGATGAAATGTATATGCCGGAAAAATAAGGAAAAATAGAGTTAGTAAAAAAATAACACATAGGATCATACAAACATATAGATAAAACAAAACCTATGGAAATGGGAACCGAGGTATGGGAAATTCTTAATGGCTGGTTCTAAGGTGGAGTAAGGAATTCTACATGCAGAAGGTGGTTTATCAAAAAGGCAAGGGATAGTTCCCGAATCCCGTCACTGAATCATAGTGACGGCCCGATTCCTTACCCTCTAGGGTTTATGTAAGGAATGGATTAATTCGAGTCGTAGCTTTTCGTGGGCCCATGCAGAGACTAACCGTCTCAGAAGGCAATACACTACTTTGCTACTTTGAAACCGGTGAAGGCTTGGAGACCGTGGCCTCACAAGGACAGCAACACCAATTCCGCTTAGAAAGAATCGTGTTTGATTTAAGGAAGCTCGGGTATAGAGCTTCATTTTGTGAATGCATTATGCATGTTTACTTAAGTAAATATAATATATAAATCCACATAATAGTAAAGCAAAGTAAATAAAAACAAATCAACTTTAGGCTCGACTCACTAACGTCGAGTCCCCAGTGGAGTCGCCAAGCTGTGGCAACGTCGGATCGTTTTCGGGAGTCGCCACCAATCGGTTTTCGCTCAGGTCGATTGGATACCTTAAAATATGGTCTGCGAGAGTTCGGGGATCGGGAGTACGGTTACGCTAAAACAATATTGTTATAGCGCCCAAAATTGGCACCTTAGTTGATTTTAATTTTGTTTTACTTTGCTTAAAAAAAATTCAGTTAATTTTCAAACTAGAAATTTTAACTGAATTAGTTGAATGCGGATTTTTGGAAATTAATTTGTATAGAATTTTATACTTCCGAACCATGGACTCTGCCGAGTCATTTGGACACGGAAGATTTTGATTCCGAACCATGGACTCTGCCGAGTCATTTGGACACGGAATTTGGTGAAATTTTAAACAATTTTATCCATATTGTAAAAATATGGATTTTTATCTGTTTATTTAATTTGTTTATTTTAAAAAGTTTGATATTTTCCAAACCGTAGATCCTACCGGATCATCCGGATATGGAAATTGATTTATCGTAATTATTTAATTCTTATTATTATGAAATTAATTTTTAAATGGTAATTCTTTTTGTTTATGAATGATTTTTAATACTAACTAAAAAATTTATCTTTATATTTTTTACTTCTTTTTTTACTTTCTTTCTTTTTCTTCTTTTTTTACTTATTTTTACTTCTTTTTTTTTAATTTCTTTTAATTTCTTTTCTTTTCTTTCTTTTTTATTCTTTTCTTTCTTTCTTTGCTTTTTCTTTTTCTTTCTTTTATCTTTCTTTTCTTTTTCTTATATTTCCTTTTTTTCTTTATCTTATCTTTCTTTTATTTTTCTTTCTTATCTTTCTTTTATTTTTCTTGTCTTTTCTTTCTTTCTTTTCTTATCTTATCTTTTCTTTTATATTTTTTTTATCTTCCTTTTCTTTCTTATCTTTCTTTTATTTTTGTTTCTTATCTTTCTTTTATTTTTCTTATCTTTCTTTTTTTTCTTGTTTACTTTTTTTGTTTTTCTTGTTTAATGAAAGATATTTATTATTTTAAAGGATTACTCAATTTATAAAAGAATTAAAAAAAATAATAATTAATTTTTATTTAATAAGAAGTTAATTTAAAAGAATTAAAGAGTTTAAAAATAAAAATTTTGATCATGGTACGGGGCGTTGTTACTCAGCCAGACCCTCTTCACCAGGTGAAGCAGCTCAAAAGCGGGCACGAGACAGTTTCCAGCCAATATACCATGAACTAAAAAAAATTTTTATTTTTATTTTTATTTTTTATTATTTTTTTATTATTATTTTTTTTATTAAGAGAATCAAAAATTTTAAACAAAAGAAGAAAAGTTTTGATATTTATTTAATTTATTTTTGGAATAAAAGATTATTTAACCGAAAACTTATATGTATTTTAAAACAAAAGTCTTGATATTTTTATTTTTATATTCTTCTTTGTTTGATGAAAGATTTTTTTTTTAATTTTAATTTATATTTCTGAAAATATATCTAATCAATAAGTCAAAAATATTTAAGAGAAAATTCAATTATTTTTGTTTTATTTTGTATTATTTTGAAATTATTTGATTAAGATTTTTATAAAGGAAACAAAAAGTTATATCTTTTAATAAGTAAAATATTACTGAATAACATATTAACCCAAAATTTTTATTCTTTTCATTCTTTTTATTAATAAAGAAAACTAAAAAAAAAATTATATTTTTAAAAGAAATAAATAAAATATTATTGAAAAATATTAACTCAAAAATTTTACGCTTTTTATTCTTTTTAATAAAGAAAACTAAAAAAAATTATATATTAATAGATAATTAATATATTAGTCTAAAGTTTTTTTTTTTTTTTATAAAGAAAAGAAAAAGAAAATTTATTTATATATTTTATTTTAAAAATATTTCCGAGCCATGGATCCTGGCGGATCATTTGGTCATGGAGTTTTAATTAAATTTTTTTATTTCATTAATTATTAATTTTAAAGATGTATTAAAAGAATGGTTTTATGTTTATTTATTTATTTATTTTATTTTTGAATTATTTCATTATGTTTGTTTATTAAAAGGAATAAAAACTTTGTTTCAAAATAAAAAAAGTAATTTTTATTGGCCTTTAGAAAATTATTCACATAAAATTCCTTTTTTTATCTTTTAATCATAAAAAAATTCAATTAATAAAGTGGGGCTTTTTGGCCATCCACTTTAATAACACAATAATAATAAAAGTTAGCACAATTAATATAGTTAGATTAGTTGGATTAGTTAGTTAATAACAATAAAAAAGGTTAGTAAAAGTTAGATTAAATTAATTAACAACAATAATAAAAATTAGCCAAGTTTAATTAAATTAATGGTTAACAACAATAATAAAAAGTTAGTCAAGTTAATTAAGTTAATTAATTACAACAAAAATAAAAGTTAGACAATTTAATTAATTTAATTAATTAACAACAATAATAAAAGTTAGCCAAGTTTAATTAAGTTAATTAATTAACAACAATAAATAAAAATTAACCAAGTTTAATTAAGTTAATTAATTAACAACAATAAATAAAAGTTAGCCAAGTTTAATTAAGTTAATTAATTAACAACAATAAATAAAAATTAGCCAAGTTTAATTAAGTTAATTAATTAACAACAATAAATAAAAGTTAGCCAAGTTTAATTAAGTTAATTAATTAACAACAATAAATAAAAATTAGCCAAGTTTAATTAAGTTAATTAATTAACAACAATAAATAAAAATTAGCCAAGTTTAATTAAGTTAATTAATTAACAACAATAAATAAAAGTTAGCCAAGTTTAATTAAGTTAATTAATTACAACAAAAATAAAAGTTAGACAATTTAATTAATTATTAACAACAATAATAATAAAGGTTAGTAAAAATTAGCAAGTTAGTTGTTAGTTGCTAATAACAAAAAAAAAAAAAAAAGGTTAGTAATAATAACAATAATAAACAAATAAATAAACAAGTAAAAAAATAAATGAGTTAGTTAATTAATTTTCTGCAAAGACAAAATAAAAAGGTTAGTGACCTAATAGAAAGAAATTGAAAAGATGATGGGTGAAACAAGGGTTTACCCTTTTGAATTAAAATTTTGAATTCCTGAGAAACGAGAACGACGACGGCGCGAGGGGGGGAAAAGGGAGGGGCAGCTGGCGGCACGGCCAGGGGCAGGGGGCGACGGCGTGGGGCACGGGGGGGCGGCCGGCGGCGAGGGCGGCGCGGCGGCAGGCAGGGGCGGCGCGGCGGCGGGCAGGGGCGGTGCAAGGGGAAAAAGGAAGGTGAGGCGGGGGGAACGGTGTGGGCGGCTGGCGGCGAGGGCGAGCGCGGCGGCGGCAGGTGCGGCGAGGGGAGGGTACGGCGGCGGCGAACGGCGTAGGGCGGCGGCGGCGGCGGGCGGCGAGGGGCACGGCAGAGAGAGAGAGAGAGAGAGAGAGAGAGAGAGAGAGGGAACAGCAGTGAAAAAAAATTTTGGCTTTCTGGGGAAGAAGGGAAGAGGGCTGGGGCTAAGGGCTGTAATTTTCTCTTTTTTTTGAAACGGAGCTCTAAGTTTTTTTGCTATTTTTTTCTGTGTTCAGCACAAAATTTGGGGGGCTATTTATAGAGGAAGTTTAGCTGAACTGTTGATGGATAAATTAATAAAAAATTTCAAACTTATCTCTTAAATTGGTAAAATGACAATTTTAGTCCTTTACGTCTCTCAGCCTTTGGATAAGTTCCTGAAGCTTCTGATTTTGACAATTTTGTCGTTTTCTGTCAATTTGAGCCAAAAACGTCGGCAGGCTCAAAATTTTATGTGACAAACTGCCAAATGCTCCTGGAACTTTCAGAATTTGTCAATTTTGCCTGAAACTTCTTAATTTTGTCATTTTTACCTCAAACTTTTAAATTTTGTCATTTTTATGGAGTTTTCTTTTTTTCTTTCAAACATACACATATACACACATATATCAAATCTTAAAAAAAATATATATATTTTAAACTAATTAAAAAAAAATTTAGTAATAATAATAACAATAATAATAATAATACATTTTTTTTTATTTAATTTTTTTTATTTAATTTTTTTTAAAATTATTTTAATGGCCGGACGAAATTGGGTGTCAACATAATTGTTTGGATTCGAACCCTATCTAGTTTTTGCTCCACTAAATAAGGAAAAATTGCCAATTGTGACATCACAATACTCTAGTTTTAGAAAAACATGCAAGTTAACTCTAACATTTTATAAATATACTATACTAGCCATACTTGCAAATGCTTAGAAGAAAACTTGAAGTAACAACAAAATTTTTAGGACCAGTTTGGCTCCTTTTAAATGACTCATTAATGAGGCACTAATTGGAGCCGAGTTGGCACTTAAGTTTTTGTGGCTACTTTTTATTGAGTGTGAAAAATAGAGAACATATATGCACGAAGTATTTAATAAGAATGAGGTTTATAATTGAAGAATTTCGGTGAAACAAGCCAGTCTTGAAGATGAAACCTGTTGTACGGTATCCATCATCACCACTGTAGGTGAATAGAGCTCCTCCCTCCACAACTGGGACCATAAATATTAATTCCAAGAAAAATTGCACGGTTTTGCGGCCTTCCCCTCTCCATAATTCACACATCATTTTCTCATGATAATTCATGAGCGGTTCCCTGGGACTCCGCCAAAGCTTTTTTCCACCATCCCTCTATTATTTTTCATTCGATTGTTTATCACTTTCGCCATAAAAAATCGCCGAATTCGTAAGCTAACTCTTTTGAGTAACTTGAGTGCGCGGTACCTAACCTTTAACCATTATTTCATTCTAGTTCATAATCTATTAAATATTATATTTTAATTTTATATCTATTAAAATTTATTTTATTTTAGTCCTAAATATATTAAAAATATTTTATTTTGATCCTCATTGGATGAAATTTGTTAACTCAAAAAATTTGTTTGATAACAATTTTTTAGATCATAATTTAAACTATCTGATAAATTATCTTATAATAAATTTAATATGCATAATAATTTTTTATAGTTAATGAAAAATTCAAATCACCTTTTTTATTTTTGTAAATTGAACTTATTTTCATTTAAGGAGAAAAATTACTAATTTAAATTGTTTATTTACCATAAAAAGTATTAAATTATTTAAATTTACTAAAAGATAGTTATCGAATACTTAAATAAGAATTTCAAAATTCTGTGTTAGACAGTTATTTTGAGTTAATCAATTTCATTTGGTTAGAGACTTAAAAAAAAATAATTTTAATGTATTTAAGACTAAAACACAACGTTCAATAGATTATGGACTAAAATGAAATTATGATTAAAGGTTAGAGACCATTTAATGCAATTTATTCTTAACTCTTAAATAGATCAAATATATTATCTTTTGTCCCGGTTAAACAAAATTGAACGGTAATTTCTTTAACTAAACTTAATTAGATCATGATATGGTACAAAGTATAGTTATTAAAAACATGTTTCGAGTCATAAAAATGGTAACTTTTTATAACTCTAGAGATGAAAATCGTGTTGAAATGCAGTAGAAATGGAAGATAAGTAGAAATGTGATTCCAGTCGTAAAAATGTAGAAACGTTGAGATTTAAAACTCTATCTTATTGAGTTATTTGGGTTAAAAAATGAACAGAGCTAAAAATCTTTCACGTTTTTTGGCCCAAGTTGCCAAACCTAAAAAAATTAACTCTCATAGTCTCTTTCATCGTATTAGCTTTCTCTTACGCATAATGACCCATCTAGCCACTCTTTTTTATTTTTTTGTCTTGGTTCTTTATCTGTTGTAGCTGTTTTTTATGTTTTGTCATTTATCTTTCAAATCTCTTCTCAATCTCACAAACACCAAGCAATGACAGTGCATGGATGCCTAATTGTGAAACTTGGTTTTTTTATTTGTCTGTTCATGCATGAAGGACAATATAACTATTTGTTTATAGTATTGTTGGAGTTCTAATAAGTGATAATATTATAAAATATGAATTTTTTAAGATATTTAAATGGTTATATTTTTTATAATTTTTTTTCAAGTTTTTTTTGTCTTTTTGGTAGAATCTTACGACTTAACGACTTTTTATGATTTTACGACTCTAGAAATTCAAAACGATTCTAGATAAAAACCTACTGTTAATAATCTTGGTACAGAGTGTCAAAGTTAGAGAGAGAAGAAATGATATATGATGAATTTTCTAAGTTTCTATGTTTACTTCTAAAAACGCTTGAATTGGCCTTCAAATTAAAAGAAAACTCTGGTATATATAGAATTTGTCAAGAAGCCAAATGAAAAGGCCCATAAAAACCAAAGATCTTTATTTGGCACTTTTCCTATAAATGTACGTGGGTTTTAAGTGTTATACATGTGGCGAGATATATATACTCACACCGTTTCATTTTAGTTGAAACATTTCTCTGGGTACAGAGATTAAGATGTATGTAATTTGTGTTATTTTTTTTTTCAATTTTATCCATGAAACTAAAATTATTTTTTTTTTAAATTTTGTGTAGTGAGAGTTTAAATGATTAAAAAATAAATTTTTTTTTGGGGGTTTTGTGAAGAGAGAAATTAAGTGAAGATTAAAAAAAGATTATTTATTAAATTTTGTATAGTGAGAGTTTAAATGGGGGTAAAAAAATAAATTGATTATTTAAAATTTTATAAAAAAAAATATTTTAACTTTTTTGGGACATAAAAAAAAATATATTTTAACTTAAATGAGACGGAGTGAGTACTAGATTAATTTTGTGGCTCAAAACAACCAATACCTATTTTTGAATTAAAATTTAAGAATGTTATCCAATATCCATACGTACAATTAAAGTGATTTGTGTTTACATTAAAAATCTTCTATTAAAAGTGTAAGGGTACCATAAGAATTTTCCAATTGTAAGCCCGCGGTGCAGAAAAGAAATTAAAGTACAAAAGTTGGACGCAAAGTTGTCCAGAAAACGAAACCCTAGCTAGGAGCTAGCAGCCGATATCTATCTGACTACTAATAATTGCATTTCGTAGCTATTTCGACGTGAAAAGGACTTGAAACTTAGCCCAGCCTAAGGCCCCGGCAAATCTTCATCGTGATGTTGATAATTCGAAGCACCAATCTGTCCACTATTCCAACCTCTAGCCTGTTTTGCTTCTATATTAGCCGTTGAAATTCGCAAGCCATTACTCTTTTGCAACATATATTTTATACTTCCTCTATTTCAAATTATTTGTACTATTTATTTTTAAATAATTAATCTATAATTTTTTATTTATAGTATTTCAGTATATAAATGAAATATTTCTATATATAAATGATAAATTAAGACCTATAGTTTCTAAATATATATTATTTAATTTTTTTCTAACAAAAAATAATATAAATAAATTTAAGTTAAATTAGTTAAAAAAATTAAATGGTGCAAAGAAAATGGGACAGAGGGAGTATATGTTATGAAAATCTGAGATAGGAAATAGTACTCCCTCTGTCCTCTTTTACTTGAAACGTTTTGTTGGGCACACTAATTAAGTCATTTACATTTTTTTTTCTTATTCTGCCATTTTCTTCCTTTGCTCATCATCTTCCCCAAATCATCGCTGCCAAATTGTTGATCAAGCCAAATCATCATTTTTGTGTCGGCTCGACCTCCTCGCCTAGATATCCTTGCAGCCTTGATGTCCTCACCTCACCTCACCTCGCCACCACTCCTCCCCACAACCCAACCTCCCTACCACCTTGACCCATAGCCTCTTCATCGCCTCCCGAATCCTCGATCCACATCCTCCTTTCACCACCTTGACCCATGGCCTTCTCTCGCTACCTCAACCCATGCCGCCACTAGTTATACAATTGTCCTAACCGTCACCGATCGTCGATTTTGCCCACACCTTCAATCGTCAATTGTCCTCACCAGCACTGATTCACCCTTACTGTCAATCGTCTCATCGGCACCAACTTTGCCATCTTTATCAATCTTCAACCCCTAATTCAATGGCAGAGGAAGAAAGATGGAGATAGAAATCTAAACTGCCTTGGAGGAAAAAAAGAGTAAAATAGAAAAATAAGTATAAAAGACTTACTAAAAAGAAAAATATTTTTTTTTGACTGTCCAAAAAGAAAAACATTTCATCCTTTTTAAAATGGAAGGAGTATCAGTTTTGTCCAGCTACCTAGCAGAGTGATTAAGGGACATAAGTAGAGATACAGAGTTTTGACTCTTAGCTTTTATATTTTTACACAAAATATCATTATTGCTGGTTCAAATATTTTTTAGGTTTTGAAAAAATATGCATTCTTTACTTGAATGGAACACAAAGTGCCATCTAATTTTGTATTTTTATAAGAAATCTCTGATTACCAAGAAAAAAATAATTGATCCGGCTAAGCTTAGACACGTTAGGATGACAATTGATTACCAATCATGAAATTTTGTAAAATATGAGGCAATTAAGGCCAGCGGTGCAAGGCTGAGTTGGTTGGCGTTTTGGTAAACGTCTTTGTACATGTTTCTGTCATACTATACGCTTTTTGTTGCAAGCGTGCCCAAAAAAATAAAAAAAAAAGGTTAATAAATGCCTTTTTATATGACCTGATCCTTACTCACTTATCTCACTTAAAGATACATGATCATGTCTAGCCAAATTAAACAAATCCTTTGGATCATGACCTAACAAATCACACAACTGAACAAAAACCAGATAACTTCCTCGTTTGCCGACTTGAACTCCAGCCGGTTCTCGGTATGTCAGCAAGACCTACTCCGACTTTGGAACTTGCGGCCACGGTATAGAGGAGTTGCCTGCACAATCACTAGAATTTATGATTTTATGATGTAATAACATTCATAAAAAGCGAGAATATGTAAAAATACATTCTAAACTATTTACTATTTAAGTTCCTGAACCTAAAACTAATAACAGTGATAGAAAAAAAAAGGCAGTGTTTGAAAAATTATTAAATAAATTGTAATAACCAGTTTTTGACACTTTTGTATCCGGCCCATTTTAAAGCTGTCGATGAAAAATTGCTCTAAAAAACAGGTAAAGCCACGTACTGGGCCCTTTCTTTTCTTCTCAGTTTCCGCAGCCCAGACGATCCGGCCCACGAGCCTTCCATCCTCCTTTTTCTCTACCCACTCGAGCCGAAACTTACGAGTTGCTATCGGGGAAAAATACATGCACTACGAACACCATAAGTCAATCACCATACCGATTGGATCACAAATGATCAAGAATATTACAAGTATCATAGCCTCTGAGAAGTTTGAAATCCATGGAACAACATGCCTGCTTTCTTCTGGCATTCAATCCGAAGACAAAGAAATGGCGAGGTTACCAAAACACGTAGTCTCAACTCAATTTTGCTCCTGTCAAAGGAGTTCTCCTGAGCTTTTCAACTTTTCTAGCCAAACTCAGAGCAGTATCTTTCTTCCCTGCTTCAATCAGATTCTGCTTCAGATTACTGAACAAATTAGCTGGGGGTCGGATGCCTGTGTCCAGCATCTCTTGGAAGTACTTGCAAGCATCATCGAACCTGCTCTCATGGCACAATGCCGTAATCACAGTGGAGAACATATGCATTCCAGGAAGCAAGCCCTTGCCCTTCATCTCATCCCAGAGCTCTATCACTTTATTCACTTGATCCGCATTGCAGAACATCCTAACGACAATCTCATACGTACTAAGAGTTGGCTCACAGCCTTGTTGGCTCTTCATTCTCTGGAAAACCAAGTAAGCGTCATTGATTTTCCCAGCCTTGATCAAATGGTGGAGGATTATATCATAAGTTCGCGAATTAGGACCAACACCATCTTTCCTCATCTTATCAATCACCTTGCATGCTTCGGAGATTCGCATCGACCAGCAATAAGCTCCCACTAGAGCATTGTAGGTGGGTGCCTCGGGAGCAAAGCTGGTCTTCTTCGACTGCTCGAAGAACTCGAGAGCTTCTTGTAGTCTCTTAGCAGAGCCTAGTGCATTGATTAAAGTACAGAAAATGTGAGGGCTAGGCTTGCATCCCTTTGCCTCCATCTCACGGAACAACTCAAGTGCTTTGTTGTATTTCTTAGCCTTACAATAAGCATTTATTAGAATGCCATAGGTCACCGTATCAGGCTCAAAACCTTCATCTGCCATCTCCCTGTAAACCTCATCGAGCCTCAACAAGTTCTGTTCTTGTCCCCACCCTTCTAACAGAATAGTGTACGACTTGACATCGGGCTCAAACCTTTTCTTTTTCGTTTTATCGAACACTTGGTGTGCCTTCTTAACTTGCCTAGATTTGCACAATGTGTCAAACAAGCGGTTGAAATCCGACTGTTCGAGCTTCAATCCGAACTCCTCCATCTTCTCAAAGGCCTCTATCGCCTCGTCAACCTTCCGGGCTCTCGCGTATCTGTGAATAATCAAAGCAAACGTTTCCTTCGTCAACAATTTCCTTGTCTTCATTTCGCCAACCACATCCCATATCAGCCTGAACTGCCTGATCTTTCCCAGAGCTTCGATCAAAGCGTTGTAAATCTCTGAGCTATACTTAAACCCGTTCTGCTTCTCTGCCCATCTGAAGAAGGACAAGGCTATAACACCTGCGTTGCTTAGTCTCGTCAAAACCACCATGACAAGTTCGGGAGACAGCTCAATCGAAGCAGAGTCAAGAAGCTTAGCATAGCCAGAACTGACGTTATTTGAAAGAATGTTGCAGATTTTCACAGCGTCTTCTGTGATTCTATCTGGTTCCGCTTCTGGGTTCTTGTAAGGAACGGTCAACGACAACTGGGTCTGAGCCAACTCATTGAGGATCGGTCCGGACTCGGATAATTTTCGATGGCCCTGTACTGGATTGGTTACAAAAGTTTGATCCTTCACGGTTCCATGTGACTTGGTCACTATGGGTCGAACAAGGATGGATTTGATGAGGGGTTTGCTGATGCTTTTGCGAGTAAAATTGCGATACAAACAAAGACCCATTAGGGGAACTGGTGGACTCGAACCAGGAAGAGATGAATCTTGTGTTGGCGTAAATGGATAGGCAAATATAACGAATAAACCACTATTTTTTTTGAGGCAGCCCAATTCACCCAGTAATATTGTTTTGGGCCAAATAAACCACTAAAGTTATTGAGTTAGACCGAGTTATCCACTATTGTTACGATTAGCAATTTTCAGTCCTAAAACTTTGCTAATTTTTCTACTTCAATCCTATACTTTTACATTTTTTTATATAAATCTTACAGTTTTACTAACATCTACTTTGTTAGTAGGTAAAATAGACGAGCAACGGCCCATTCTAGGGGCAACGTGCTACCACCATGAGCCACCATTGGTAGGGGTGGTGAGGCCGTTAGGGGATCGAGACCTCATTGGCATTGCTCTTGTGGCCTTTCCAAACTTGCATTCATCAAGATTCTCGATGACTCTTGGGGCAACCAAACTCCGTCGAACGACAATGAAATCAGAGGGTTTTGCTTCTTAAAACCCGCTAAATACAGATGAATCACTCCCACTCATCAATTTCACACACAAAGCATTTGATTTAAAAAATTTAAGTTAGAGTTCATAAACAATCTTAAAACCCTAGAACTGATTCGATTCCAAATATACAAAATCGAGCCCTCAAACCATAGGTTATTGTTTTTCGGCCTGGATACTACAAAATTGAGCCATCTACTAGCGCTTTTCATGAACGGAGGTGGCTAGAGATCCTTGAATTCGGCCTCTATAGCTTTTTTCATGTTTTTTGTCTGATTCATAGTTATAGGACTAATATAGAAAATTGCCATTTCAAACGGTATATTTGACAAGTTAATGGCCCATTTGAGCTAATTTTAAAATATTAATGATTTACTTGGAAAAAAAACATTAGTAATCAATTTGGGCCAACCCATAAACATTAATGGTTTACTCGTTATTTTTGCCTAAATGGTTGATATGAACTTGAAGTTTGAATTTAATTCAAATTCTTATTTTGGGTAAATTCTATTGAGGTCACCAAGTATATTCTCATGTCATAAATAGGTCCATTTTTCCTCAAATTCATAATCTTACAGCCTGTTCAGTTTAATTTAATAGCACCCAATTAATGTGTTTTATTCAATAAGCCTTAAAATTTGGTGTCAGGTCAGGCTCATTGAATGCTATTTGCCCTTGAAGTTGAGTAAAATAAGAAGTTTTTCATTGTTTCCTCAGCCTCCCCAAACACCCGATGCTTCAACTTTACAATATCTCCCACATACGTCTCAAACTTTTCTTTCCTCTCCACCTAGCAGCTACCCTGGCCAATCTTCCTCAATGCAAATGTCATCTTGTTTGCCACCACTACAATTGCTGCCACCAAGCCATATTTTAATCCTCCTTCACTTAAGCATTTCCCAAAGTTTTTTGGGACCATGCCAATGCTTTTGGGACTCACAACAATGCTGGTGATATTTGTGTCGGAGATGTTTAGTTGGGTGATGAATTGAGCAGAGATGGTTTTTGTGAAGATTCATATTTTCTAAGAGAGACTCTACTTTTTTATTAATCAAAACTGGAGACTCTGTGAAGAGACGTTGGTGGCAACCTATTCAATAGATTTAAAGAAAAAAGGTCGAGTTGTGGGCAACCAAAAAAGTGGTGGGATTAGCTATGAGTTTCTCAATAATTCAAGATAGGAAGCACAAAGGGCATACTATAATTTTAATGTAATTTTTGGGGCAAAAATTTTCCACACAAGACATGGATTGGACTCATGTATGAAAAATGCATTAATTCGTCTGATTTAAAGCAAAATGGTTTGGCCCTTAAAATTTCATGCCATATATCATATAATGCATTTTAATTAGGTCATTCATGTTACATTCACAATTAAATTGACAAAAAATGCTAAGGTGACAAAAATTAGCAATAAAATGGATCTTACAATAAAAGGTACTTACAATTTACCCTTGAAGTTTAGGTAATATTACAGTTTACACCCTTATGTTTCAGAACTATAAACACTTATGCCAAAATGGGGGTGAAAAGAGATTGGGTTTTTTTTTTCAGGTAGCTCGAGTTGAGAGATTTTGAGTCGAGCCTATTCGAGCTTGAGCTTGAGCTTAGGCTAGAGTCGGAAAATAGGCTCAAGTTTGAACATATCTGGCCCCATAAGCTCGCAAGCCTAACAGGGCTTACCTTGATCCATTTCCCATTAACCCATAAGTCTTAAACTTGACTCTTTAGTCCAACCAAGCCTAATACCTAAACCTTACCAAACTAAATCCCATTCCCACTCACCCAGTCAGCCACCACCGAGAAAGTCAAAACACGTTAGATGATGATCGCCGCCGCCTAGGAACCACCTAAGGATCTCACCTCCAATTTTGCTTACCCGACGCCACAAGGTCCAACAATAGCCACAATCGACACATGAAGCTTTGTAAATGGTGGCCAAGGGTTGAATCCCCAAGCAGATGTTGAACGCTGGAGACGAGATCATCTACGCCCAAGCTAGATTTATCTAGTTTCTTTACTGCCACCTGATCGCAAATCTGGATTTCCTCACTCTAGCCAATTTTGTGATTTTATTCGGTTGTATGATTGAATCCCCCATGAGTTAGATTGTGGTGGCTTAGAAATCGATGCTGCAGTTGGTAGAGGATGGGCTACAGTGGCTCCATAGTCAAAGTGGGGAAATTGATGGCTCAGTTGTGAAGTTTAGAAAATTGGGGTAAAGTAGCAAAGGATTAGAAAGTTTGGCATAGGTTCTTTAATTTTCATATAGAAAATTCCACATTCAGTCCCCCATATTTTTCTACATTTTTATTATGCCACTAACAATTTATATATGTCATTCAAGACTAGAAAGCTTTTGTGTCGACCTCAAGCCTAAAAAATTAGGCTCGAGTAATTCGAGTTTGAGCCCGAGTAATACTGAATGACAAAGAGGCCGAGATTGATCCCAGTAGGCTTGGGTTTAGCCCGGCCCATTTTCACCCTTACACTAAAACCAACCACCATCAAGCCCCCTAGACACCCGCATGTTAACTATAGAATTTTTCTCTCTTTCCAACCTAAATAATCTAGGGAACGTCATTTCTAGAGCTATATCACTCAACCAAACATTTTTCCAAAAGCTAATTTTCACCCCATTCCCCTTCTTTCATTTAAATGAATTTACAAATAAGATCACACTCCCTTCAATCTCTTCACCCGCTTGGATAACTGACCCCTACACCCTTTATATGCTGATAATCATTTTCATCTCTCAAGCCTCCATCAATCCCATATAAACACATGATCGCCTTTCTCTATAAAGCATTTTCCCTTTCAAAATTGCCATCACCATTTACTTAGCAAAATAAGATTTTTTCTTCTCAAACAACCCACATTCAAACCCTTATGATTTTTAACATTAACACCTTACTCCATTTAACCCAAGAAATCTTCCTACCTTCCCCTAAAACCCCCAAATTTTTTTTGAGAGAATACTCTCAAGTGAATTTATAACTCTCACAATAACCTGAAACATAAATAAGAATGAGCCAGAAAGAATGGGACAAACGATTTGGATTCCCGAAATGACGGAAGAAACAACTTCCTTGACTTTTTCTGCCACTAACTTTGCAATAATTACATTATTTGTGTGCTTTGAAGGCTGAGGAATACTACGAGGAAGGCTGATGAAAGATTGGGCAATGATGAGCCAACACTCTTTGCAATGTTACCATTTCAAATCGAATGACTTGATTTTCAAGTTAAAGGCTCCTTCTCCAACAAGGACATCCACACAACCATCTATATATTAGTAAAGAAAGCTCAGTTGTTTCTTCTCTTTGATTTTAATTTCAGTTAAATGCATAACCACAAGGTCATCAGGAAAAAAGAGAAAAAACTTAGTTCAATGTTGCAAAGAGAATGCCCCTACATAAGGGAAAAGGGTTGGGCAAAGGTTTGGATTGTTGCCACATTGAGCCAAAATAAGACAACTTGCTTAAGTTCCAGTATGCCAAGTTTTAAGAGAGGGCCGTCAATCTCCTCCTTAGAACTCTAACAAAATTGGAAAAAGGTCTACAAGAGTTGCTTTAAATATTCCTTTGTTGTTTAGGATCTTTAACTAAAAAAATTAGGAAAAATTACAATTATCCCCTGAGATATACTATAACATATAGTTTACCCATGTATTTTTTAAAACCTATACTTTGCCCCCTAGTTCTTTTATACTATCCAATAACAACTTTTGAAACTATAATTTAAAATATACAATAGTTATCTTTTAGTAATATTGGTCTCTTCAATATTTTTTTTATAGTTCATAGATATTTTAAATTATTAGTTTTTTCTTTCTCTAAAGATATTTTTCCTCCTATAAATTCATATCAGTATTTTTTAAAGTTAGTTAACTATAAAAAATATTAAAAATCTTAAAATTACTGTAATATGGTTATTAGATAGTTTAATTTAGGGTTTCAAAAGTTGTTGTTGGATACTATAAAGGAAGCAGGGGATAAAGTGTAGGTTTTTTAAAATAGAGGGACAAAGCATAGGTTAAATCAAACCATAGGGGGGGGCTTTTGTAATTTACCCAAAAATAATTACTGATTTTTTATTTTAATTTATTTAAGTTTGTTATCTATCAACTAAATCCAATAGGTCCGTCGTCACTAATCACTTGCATGAAATTCGTGGAGATATTGTCAATATGGTGCACTTAGTTTAGATACTCTAAAGTACATTTTGTAAATTAATTGAATTTACTTCCCTCCAAGTTTTTTGTTGTGGGATTTCAATCTCAAAACACACACACACACACAAATAACTAAACACTTGTTTGCTATCAATTATAATTTTACTAAAACATCTGTACTCTTAATTATACTAGTTATTGATACATTCCTCGAACGTGAATAAAGTGCATGTAGTTAGTGTAAATTTATTTAATAATATATTTAAAATAGATTTTTTTAACAAATTTATTAAAAAACATAATGGGCATAAAAAATACAACTTAATGTAAATATACCCTTAGTTTTTATTTGAAATAAAATATATAGTATTATAGTTTAGCCAAGTTTTAAAAAAAATTCGTAACACAAAAAATAGCGTAAATTGTGTAGATAGTTCATAGCCTTTAATTTATGCTTCGTTGTCATTCTTAACCTATTAAGTATTCTCTTTATTTTTTAAAATATTCTATATTAGTCTCCAATTAGATGAAATCTATTAATTCAAAGTAACTACATTTATGTAACATCAAAATTTTAAATTATTTTAAACTATTTAATAATTGCTCTCTAAGCAATTTGAAAGGACAAATAGTTTTTTGTCAATTAAAGAAAATTTTTCATTATCATTTTTTCCCATGTACACAATGTATGTACTTATTGTGTAACAACATTTTGTTGGGTTAACAAATTTCACCTAGTGGGGACAAGTTAAAATGTTTTTAAATGATTTAGAATAGAAAAAAAATAATAAAAAATTTAGGATGAAATTTAGCTCACATAGGATGTTGGTCAAGGAGATTAACTTTTCCAATGTTAGTTGCATATTTCAATAGTGTATTTTATCTTAGTAAAAAAAAAGTAAAATCGAGATTATATTTGGGTAATTTTTATGTAGGTACCTTATATATATATATGTGTGTGTGTGTGTGTGTGTGTGTGTGTGTGTGTGTGTGTATGTGTATGTATGTATGTATGTATGTATTGTTTTATCTTGAATCTTGAATATATTAGCTGTCATGTCCTGTTGGAAAGAATTTTTATAATTAACATTAGAGCTTTAGGTAATTTATTAAAAGTGAAAATTGAATTGTTAAAGCAAAAAGTTAAAAACTAACTTTAGATAGATTTTTTTTTCTGAAAATTCTAATACTAATTGCTAATGCAAGTGCCAAATGGGGTCGCTAGAAGATTAAAGAATAAAGACCCCACAAAATTTACCTTTATACTTATTACAATAAATTACTTTAATTTTTGAAGTAGTTATTTTCCCAAAAAATATTAAAAGTATATTAAAATTTTTTACTAATTAAATAAATAATATTTAATAAATATTTTAAAATTTAAATTTTTAATAAAATTATAAAAAATAGAAAATGTATAAGCAAAAAAAAAATAAAAAATAGACAACATAGATGTAAAAAGTATAACTTAAAGTTAAATATACCATTATTTTTTTTAAATAAAAATATATAGTACTATATTTTATCCAAATTAAAAAAATCGAACATAAGGAATAGGGTCAATTTTGTAGATAACCCTTAACCTTCAATTATGCTTCATTTTCATTTTTAACCTATTAATATTCTCTTTCAGTTCTCAAAATTTTAAAATATTTCATATGAGTCCCCAATTAGATGAAATCTATTAATTTTGAATAATTGTGTCTATGTAATATAATTTTTTTTGAAATTATTTTCACTCGTTTGATTATTTCTCTCTTACAAATTTTAATTGAGAAATAATTTTTTACAATTAAAAAAAATCTTGCATTATCAATTTTTTTCATATATGAAATAAAAGAAAACCCCCCATGGTTTGGTCTAACCTATACTTTACCCTCTTTATTTTAAAAACCTGTACTTTACCTTCTGTTTCATTTATAATGTCTGATAGTAAATTCTAAAATTCTAATTTAAACTATATGATAATCATGTTCTAATAATTTTAATATTTTTAATTTTTTTAGAGGCCTAACGAACCATTAAAAAATATCAATATGCATTTACAGGAAGAAAAATATATTTACAGAAAAAATTGAGAATTTAAAATATCTATTAATTATAAAAAAAATTATAGTGATTAAAATTACTAGAAAATCACCATCGTATAGTTTAAATATAGTTTTAAAAGTTGTTAATGGACAGTGTAAAAAATATGGGGGGCAAATTATAGGTTTTTAAAAATAAAGGGAGCAAACTGTAGGTTAGAGCATAGTTCAGGGGCTAACTGTAAATTTTCCTATAAAATAATTATTGGTATAATGTATGCACCTATTATGTAACAAAATTTTGGTTTTGTTAATAGACCGAACCTACTGGGACATATTAGAATGTTTTTATTTATTTTAGAATGCGAAGATAACATATAAAAGTTTAGGATAAAATTTAGCTTAGATAAGCCATATATATTGAAGGAGATTAGTTTTTTCATTAATTTGATTGCATATTTTAATAGCATATATATTTTAGCTAAGTTAATAGTAAACAAATTGAATGTTATATTTGGGGTAATTCTTATGAGAGCACCTTACATCTAATTTGCTTTTTGGTTTCATCTTGAATATAGACATTAATTAAATTGAAAAATAAAATATTTATCCATGAATGTACTTGTAAGTGTTAATAAAGGTATTTCATTGAAGTTAAAGGGTAATGAAATTGATAAAATTTTTCAAATATAAATAAAATACATGTAATTAGTAAAAATTTATTTAATAATATATTTCAAAATACAATTTTTAATAAGTTTATCAAAAAACACAAAAGGCATAAAAAATGCAACTTAATGTAAATATACCCTTAGTTTTTACTTGGAATAAAATATATAGTATTATAGTTTATCGAAGTTTAAAAAAATTGGTAACATAAAAAATAAGGTAAATTTTGTAGATAGTCTATGGCCTTTTATTTATACTTCAATGTCATTCTTAATGTATTAAGTGCTGCCTTTGGGTTCTAAACTTTTTTGAAATATTCTATATTTGTCCCCAATTTGATGAAATCTATTAATTCAAAGTAATTGTGTTTATGTACCATCAATTTTTTAGATTATTTTAAACTATCTAATAATTGCACTATAAGAAATTAGAACTCACAAATAGTTTTCTTACAATTAAAGAAAATTTATCATTATCAATTTTTCCTATATAGGAAATAGTTATTGTGCACAATGTATGCATTTATTGTGTAACAACTTTTTTTTTTGGTTAATGAATTGCACCTAGTAGGGACAAATTAAAATGTTTTTTAATTTTCTTAGAATGAAAAGAGAATATTCAAAAGTTTAGGACAACATTTAGGTCATATAGGATATTGATCAAGGAGTTTAACTTTTCCAATGTTAATTGCATATTTTAATAGTATATTTTATCTAAGTTAAAAATCAAATAAATTAAAGGTGATATTTGAGTAATTTTCATAGGGCACATAATATCTATTTTTTGTTTTATCTTGAATATATTAGCTATCATGTTCTTGTTTATTAATAATTTTTATGATTAGTATTAGAGCTTTATATAATTTATTAAAAGTGAAAATTAGACTACTAAAGCAAAAAGTTAAAAACTAATCTTAGATAGCTTTTTCAAAACTTCGGTACCAGTTACTTAAGCTAATGCCAAATATGGTCACCAGCAAGCTAAAGAATAAAGTCGCCACAAAATGTATATTTATACTTACTGCAATGAATTAATTTAATTTTGAAATATTTATTTCTCTGAAATTTTTTGAAATTATACTGAAGTTTTTATTAATTAAATAAATAATATTTAATAATATATTTCAAAATAAATGTATCAAAAAACACAATGGGCATAAACAAAAAAAAAATTACACACCACAGATATAAAAAACCACAACTTAAAGTTAAATATACCATTTTGTATTTAAAATAAAACACCATTTTTATTTTTTAACTTATTATTAATCATTTATTAATTCTTTTTCAGTTGAAGTTACGCTTTTGAATTAGCCTTAATGCCGTTGGCAACATTTTGTTACTTAAAAAGCAAACTAAAATCTAGATGAATGACTTAAGTATAATCAATAACAAAATATTTTAAAAACTACACTTAGTTGGAAATAAATTTTAAAAGCATACGGGTTTGATAAAAAACTCAACTTCCTCTAGGACTTAACAAAAGTAATCATAGAGCAAAAAACAGGGGACACATAGTGTAAAAGTCCTACAAACTTTTTTCCTATCTTGGATGTTAAGGTAAGTAGATCCAAAGTTTAATCCTCAAATAAGAGTGTTTTTTTAAAATTATTTTAAAGATATTTCATAGTAGTCCTTGATTAGATGAAATTTATAAACTTTGAGTAATTGTATTTCTGTAACATCAATATCTTAAAATTATTTTAAATTGTTTGATAATTTCTCTTTTAGAAATTTGAAGTGAGAAATAATTTTTTTTTTTGCAATTATATAACCTATTGCATTATCAATGTTTCTATATATGAAATAGTTATTGTGTACAATGTATATACTTATTATGTAACAACTTTTGGTTTGGTTAACAAATTAAACCTATTGAGATAAATTAAAATATTTTTATTTTTTGAATAAAAAGTTAACAAACAAAAATTTAGGATGAACTTTAGCTCATATAAATCATAGATATTGGTGAAAATAAAATTTTCAGTAATTTTGTTGTATATTTTAATAGTCTATTTTATCTAAGTTAAAAATAAAAAGTTGAAGATTATATTTGGCATAATTTCCTTGAGGGCAACTTACATCTAATTTTCTTGTTGGCTTCATCTTGAATATAGACACTAATTGGAAAGGCAAATAAAAGATTCATCCATAAATATACTTTTAAACATTAATAAAATTATTTCATTGAAGTTAAAGGGTAATGAAGTTGATAAAACCTTGTGCTTAGTCTTGTTTAATGATAATATGAAATCAAGAAGAAGTTTGTTCACTTTAACATCTCAATGATGAAAAAACATTTAATTTGATAGTTTAATGAAAAATTTTAAACCTTTAGTATCTAATATTTAAAAAGATAATTTTTCAACGGGCAAACATGTAGGGTCATTGGATTGTATGGATGAACTTTTCCAATGGTCTTGCATTGGAAAGTGCAATAGATTAAAATATGAGATCTTAAATGAAAAAGAATTGAAAGATGAATATATTTTGAAGAATTTAGCCATTGTCCTAAAATAGTGTAATTACAATAATAGATTTATTTAAAGTATTACAATATATATTACTTTAAGGGCAAAAAAGTCATTCTACATTTATATACCTTCGTACTTTTTATAATATAAGAGATATTTGTTGAGATATTTTTTATCAATCATTTTTGGGTAGTGTTAGGGGCAGCTGCTCTAACCATCGCTTTACTAGTTTCTATCATGTGTTATATTTTAAAGTTCATACTACCTTAACTGAGAAAAGGAGGTTTCAGTTTTATTTTTTTTATTTCCTATAAAGAAAATTTCCCCTTTTTTCTTCTAGGCTTACCTTCTCTTTATTTATCATTCTCTTTTCCTACCCCATTTTCTCAAAAACTAACTGCCTTTCATGCATTTTTGCATCAAAATCGGCTGCTCTGCTAGTACCACTTGATGCCATGCAGACCCCCTATCTCCTTTACCTTGAGGACTGGTGTTGATGGGTGATTGCAAACTTGGAGCTATGGACTAGTTCCAATGGATCGAGGCCAAATGTTTTTCTTGGCTTGTTAGGGGCCTGATAGCCCTACCAACAGGAACAAAGAGACAATCGGATTTGAGAGAGATTGAACAAATTAAGCATGGCTTAGGTTGCCATTTAGGTGATTTGTGACAGCAAAGAAGATGGTAGCAAAGCATAGGCTGGTTTCAGACCTTTTTATGGGAGCTGTAAGTGATGCAATTAAGATGGGCTCGAGATCTGTGGTGACTTGCTGGCCACCAATTTGAATTCCGGTGATATTTTTTGATAGACTTGAAGAGGATGGGCTTGCCAACCTTTCTATTTCCAATTCCAGCAATGTTGATTTTGTGTTGTTAGTGGCAAAGAGGAGTAGGGATAAAGCAAATTAATTTGAATACCATCGCATTTAAAAATTACAAGATCAGCCATGACTCACTGAATCAATCTACACAAACAAAAAGAAAGACAGAGAGAATGAGGTATATGTAGACAAAAATAGAGAAAGTTCCAGATAGAATTGAAGAGCCTGATGGCAAATTTTTTCACGAGTAATCAACTCAATCAAATGGCAAGAAAAAAGGGAAAAAAAACTAAAAATAAGTTAAAACTTATTTACCAAGCCATGTTTTTTTTAAGGAAATGCTAAGTGTTACAATATTATAAGGCGACGGTTAGGGCAGCTACTAGAATAGCTGTCCCTAGCATTCCCCATCATTTTCATTAGCAAGAGACTGAATCATCCAAGATATTTGTTAATAAAGCAATATAAACGAGCAGTGGCAACACTAAACGAACAAACAAGAAATTAAGGTTGATAGTAAAAAAGACTCTTATTAATTGAGACGTTGGGGTTAATTTGTTAGTAAAAAGGGCTCTTATTATTAAGGTTGCGTGATCTTCAAGTCATGGCCTGCCTAATTAAGCAGTATATAAATTCGCATAACCCTAACTAGTCGTAAACATACCTGGAAGCAAAAAAAAAATGGTCATCTCTACTCTAACTCTCTTAAACCTACGCCACTCCCTCCGCTTCCATCAGATTCAAGTTTGTCCTTTTCACCCTTTGTGATGTTTATCTTCTTCTAAGAAAGACAAAACAATGGCCGGTAGAATTTTCAACACTTATGTGATTGATTCCAGTTTTGAACTGGGTCAGAGACAAAAAGTCAGATCCTGAGTTTTTCTATCTTATCATAGAACAAATGGGGTGAATGATTTATTCGGGGATTGGAATATATTTGTCATCAGTGACAGAAAGGGACCTGCTTAAGAATATCAGCATTAATTAGTGAATACAGTAACTAAGCAAACCTTCTTTTCTGTCTCTCTCATATTTAGAGTGTTATTCATATTTAATATTTTGCAGGCCAAGAACAAAACATAATATCCACCTCGTCATTGCCGATCGAGAACAAAATATAAAGTCAGCAGATAATTATAGGATAAATTACTAATCCATCACGTTTAAAGAGATATTCCCATCATAAATTTTCCCCCTTTTTATCGTCAAACGTGGGTAATGCTAGGAAGTTCTTTTGGCCTTGGTTGTTCGCAAGCGCATCAACACTTCCAAGGCTCTTTTAAATGTATATATTCTTATTAACTTTATTTAAGAACATAAAAAAATCTAAAGTATATATATTCCCCAGAATATGACTAAATTTATACAATGGCCTGAAAATTGCAATTGGTAAATATGTTATACTTTCATTTAAATGATTTTTAAATTTAAATAGCTTATAACATTTTGAAATTCTAAATATGTATAACATCACAGTTCACAGATAAATTGTGCAAGACCTACATAATTGTAAAAAAAAAAAAAAAGCAGCAAAAATATCATGGCGTTTTAGTAAATAAAATTTTTTTAATCCAAATGAAAAAAAAAATTGTGCAATACCTTACATATAACTATACGACAATAATAGTTAGTTTAAATATGGTACAAGATATATATATTTTCATCTTAAACATTACAGATTTAACAAATAATGAAAATTTCATATGCCACATATATAATATGCTTGCAAAAAATAAAATGTGATTGACAAAAAAAGAAGAAACAAAAAATAGAAAAGATGGTTAAAACAGCGATTCCTTAAAATAAAAATTAGAAGTGAGAAAATGAAGAATATAATTAATGATTCTATGTAATTAAGATTGACCACATATAAGCCATTCTCATTAAAAGCAAAATTGTAAGAACTATGAGACATGCGTTTAACTCTAAAGGAAAACAAAAAACCAAACAAAAAGCATAAGGCTGGAGCTAGATGTGTCAAATTAATATCAACAAGTCACCCAAATAACGCCAAGGAAGCCATAATGGGCACTTAATTACCTCTAGCTAGCTACCACATTTGTTAGTTCTCTCCACTTCAACCAATTACGCACCTCAAGTTCCAAATGAGTTTCCCTTTTTTCTTTTGTTCTTCCATTTTTTTCATAGCAAGCTACAGAGAGTATTCTTATTTATTAAACCAGGTAGTAATCCAATTTATAAAGAAAAGCAAATTGCAAAATTCAAACCAAACAAAGCAAATAATGGTCCAATTAATTAAAGAAGTGCTCAAAGGCTAGAATAATGAGCTTATTTAACTGGAAGCCGTTGCATGAACTAGCATATGTTAATCAAACTGCTCATTGAGCTTTCCAAGCATCACTTCTCAAAATATTTTGAAGCAATATCGTATAAAAGCACAACAATGCTAATTCATAAGCACAATTCGCGTTGATTCCCAATGTGAAAGCTACTTGGGTGACTTAATTTCACAGGACATGATTATTGCTGTAAAACCATCCACTCTTGAGATGAGAATTCTACAACCACAAACGATATTTCTGTTTACATTTGAATTTAAAATTAATGCTAAACAAAAATAAAGATACGGTTATTCGACTTGAGATAAGTTTATATGTAGGTATCTTTGTTTGTATTTATGTGTGTCCTAATAAAACAACTCTCCAATAGAACTACTTGAGCAATCATTTTAGAGTGTCTTACTTTAACTTGAACACTACTAGAAAAAATCTATTTAGCGAAGGCATTTAGTGATGGCATTTAGTGATGGCTAGTCGTCACTAATTTTGAGTTAGCGACTGGGCTATTTCTAATTCACCGTTGCTAATTTCTTAGTAACAGCTGCTGTCGCAAGTTAGCGATTTCTGACTGTTGGAATACTGGCGGTCATTTAATTTCTGGCATTGGTGAGCGGCCGAAGATTTAGCGACGGATGACCTTTGCTAGTTAGTGACAAATGGATGTCGCTAGTTAGTGACAAATGACCGTCACTAGTTAGTGATGAAAGACCGTCACTACTTAGTGACAAATGACCATTGGTAGTTAGTGACATATGGCTGTCGCTACTTTATGATAATTTGTGACTGATAGTCGTTGCTAGTTAGTGACACATGACTATCACTAGTTAGCAACGAGTGACCATCACTAGTTAGCAACACATTACCATCACTACTTTATGATAATTTGTGACTAATGGCCGTTGCTAGTGAGTATTGAGTTTTTCTGTTAAAACTTTTGTAAAAAAAATTTGCCTTAGTTTTGTAAAAAATTAATTGACTTACATACTACCTTAGTTAATCCAACTAGTTTATCCACACAAGTGCAACAATCAGGGTACTTAAGTATTTTTCATTAATCCAAAATATGATTTACTCAATGTCATGTGTTTCGACAATTAAAACAAATAAGGTTACAATTTCCTCTACAAGACAAAAACTGAGCTCAAATTTCTCATGCCCGCAAGATCGAGCAAAATATTCTTTAGGAAAAGATCATGAAAACAACAATGAACCTTCCCTTCCCTCAATCTACAAGAAGAAAAATATTTTAATCAGCCAAAGGAACATAAATTTATTAAATAAAAAAAAGAAGATAAATACAACTCTAAGGTAAGATTTTAGGAAAGAAAAACTAATGATGAGCAAAGAGACTCATAGAAACAAAGAACGCTAAATGGAAAGAAGAATAACACAAGAAGGCAAAAGAACTGTAGATTTATATAGAGGAAATTTTCAATGAACACAACACTTCAAATATAAACAAACTTAAAACCACATAAAACTTAATGATGCTATTAAACTGAAAAAATAACTGAAAACATATAAAATTGAACACATTTTTTTTTGAAGATTATTGGATTATTACTGAAGAAGACTCAAACATTCAAAGCCTAGGCTAGCGTATAATCAGACACAGACACAAATAGAAACCTAAAAGTAAAAAATTAAAACAACCCAGTAAATCAGTAGAACAATGCATTAAAAACAAACTTTCCAGCCTAAGTGTTCATCAGAACAAAACGTGCTTCAAATTTTTCCTAAAGGATATCTAAACTAAAGTCTTGGGGCTTAGACCAGTTACTTATGTCTAACGGATGATTCTTACAAAGTTTGAACCAATTTAGAAGAGTGGAACTCGAAATCACCCTTTAAGCTTCGGTTTTTTAAAGCTGTGACCAGCAGAACTGGTCAAATACCAAATTTTTGTTCTGAAGCCTTAAATTGAGATTTTTTAGTACGTATATGTTTCATTATGATAATGGAATATGATTGGAAAATTAGGTTGGATTTCGAATTGTAAAGGGCACTGAACTCATAAGATACCTAATATTATGGCTTATGTGACCTGCAGAACTATTTGTGCTTCAAATTTTGGAAAGATGGCCTATAACTTGAGATGTAAGACTTGGAACAAGTTTTATACGATAAAAGGATGATGATTGCAAATTTTGGTGCCATTTGGTGCACTAAAACCTGAAATGACCTCTAAAACCTAAATTTCTGCTAGGCAAGGTTGCAGAACAAGAGCTGTTTCAAAATTTGGGAAAAATAAATCAAAGTGGAGGTTTTGAAGTGAATACAGGTTATATATGCAGGTAGGAAGGATACTACAAAGTTCAGATTCAATTGGAGTAGCAGAACTCAAATTGGTTCTTTAAAGTCCAAGTTGTTGCTATGAAATCTACAGCAAATAAAATGCTTCAAACTCTTACAAGAAGGCTTATAAACTTGCGTTTTTTAGCTCAGACAAGTTTGTTATCACTGAAAGATGATAACTGCACATTTTGGTGGAGTTTGAAGCTGTGAAACTAAGAAAGATACCCTTGAGTTTAATGTAATAGTTGTTGGAAATCTATATGGAAGCTAGAAGAAACCAGTGATGACTTCATGTTTGACTTTGAGAAGGAGAAAGAATCCTGAGTTAAAATTTTGCAGCCCTGTTTATGAGTTCAAAATGGACCTATTCATGGTTTGAAACCAAAATTTTGGCCAAGAGAGCTGATTTTATTTACAGCCGCTGAAAACCTGTACAAGGATAGGTTGTTGGGCAACTTTAACTCAAGTTTGACCTTGAGTTTGGAATGGAGTTTTGGTATAAAATTTTGCAGCAGAGTTTATATGCATATTGACGACTTATCTGTAAGTTTTTGTACCGTTTGAAGCCCTGGAACTCAAGATGGCCTCTTAAGATCAAGATTGCTAGTAAGACAACCTGCAGAACTTGGTACTCTTCGAACTCTAGGAGAATGACTTCTAAATTGAGGTCTAATATGATGAACAGGTTTATTATGACCTAGGGAAGTATACTGCTATGTTTGAGATGATTTGAAGCTCTAGAAACTGAAGTCACAATTAAATCCACAACTTTTCTGCTAAAGCTACCAACAGAGGCAGTGTTCCTTCAAACTTTAAGATGCAAACCTCAAAATGGAAAATTGCAGATTTAGACAACTTCTGAATAGATATCAAAAGATCACTACTTTGAGCTTGGAAAAGCTTTTGAACCTGAGTTTTTCTAGGTATGTTATAAAGGTAAATTACAACTTGCTTCACACTTTTTCCATAAAAAATTCTTGGTTTTGAAGGAAGTGCTATGAAAGCCAAGAAATCAGCATTGTTGAGGAAGTTTTATGGAGATTTTAGGGGCATATGTAAAACGGAATGACCAAGTTGTGATTTGTGGAGCTGAACAAGTTTTATTGAACAGAATTTTGTAATGGGGCAGTGGAACTTTCGTACCACACACACATATTGAAAGAGTCATGACTACAAAAATCCAATATAACTCTTAACTAATGATGACATGATACAATTAACACTACAAAACATGCTGCAAAGAAAACAAACTTTCTTTTATCTCATAAAATATCTCATAACTTTGTCAACACAGATGCCCTTTATTCCTATTAGGAGAAACCACTTGCAATTAGGTTACTTGACAGAAATGCACCTACTTGACAGAAAAGTATAGTTTTCCCACTCTTGCTGAGGCCAGTGAGTACAATTGCATTAGGTTTCTTTTGCTTGAACAAGGTGATTGCAAATGAGAACATTAAAACAAGATGAGAAAAATTTCTCAGAACAAATGAACAAGCACAAACAAAATCAGCTAGTTTACAAAGAACCGGGCAGAGGCTCAGTAGTTTTAAGAGTAATGCGACAATAGACCATGCTCTAGGTGAAAAGAAGAGACACTTGCCAAATAGAAGTAAGAAGGTTGTGATGAGCAGGAAGGCAATGGCGGCGTAAAGCTGGGCTAGAGGAACCTTGCGCGAGTACTCGATTGCTTGATTCAACCAAAACATCTTTCTGTTTTTCCGCTTCCTTCTTGTGAGCGGAATTCTTATCCAAAGCTTTAAGCACTTTAAGTTGCCTACCTTCAAGAAAAATTCCCAGACCAGCAGCAACGTTGGCTGCAGATAGGGCAGCAGTCTAGTAGCTCTAGTTCCAGTATAACCATGCTGTCATAAAACATACATAACTCATTGCTCAGACATTGGAATTGCAAACTGTAAAATTCCAGGTAAATTAGACGCATAGGGCTATAATTCTGCAAAATATCAGCTCCAGATATGAATAACATGAATTATAACATAATTTAGATTCATAACAATAGCAACTTTTGGCTTCATAGTCACTACTTAACAAAACACTTGATTTTTATATCTTGCAACAAAACAAAACTACTTATGACCATAGTTTCCAAATGTATTTTTTTTGCCTTTGTGAATCAGTCTGTAGCCAATTATGCATTGCTAGTGAGACCGGGGAAAGAGTCATAGAAGCAAACAAATGAAAATAACATGAAAAACAAGTAAATCTTCCAATTTTGCAGTTAATTTCACACCCAACCAATAGAGGAAATTGAAGCAGGTGAAACCAATCATGCCCATAAATTGTTCGCCGAAATGCTCAACCTTGGCAGAGTGAAACTTGATGCTCTTCGTCTTCCTTTGGCACTACCATGTCTCATTGTTGGCGCTGAAAATCCCATCCTCGAGGAGGCCGCTTATGTTGCTGCAAAAGTAATGGCCTTTCGGGTAATAGCAGACCACCAGTGAAAGACCAATTCACACAAGGGAAAGACTAGAACAGATCATAACAACTACTAGGCATAATTGAATCGCGAAACAAAGAAATTAAAACCAGAATCAACTGTTGAAAAGAACTTTTCAAACAATCCAATGATATCCAATAAGCAGCAGATGAATCGGAGGGGTAAACCGAAGCAGCATATGAATTGGAGCAGCAAATCTATCATAGTTGAACGAATCGGAGCAGGGATCAAATGGGTTACCTTGGCGGAGGAGAGGAAAAGAAAATGGAGGGATCGCGCTATGAGAGCAGTAAAGCCTGAAAACATGAGCTCTATCTTGCGAAGGGCAGGGGGTTTTAAAATTTTTTGAATACACCTAGCGACAGCTTAGCCGTCATAGAATGTAGTGACGGCCAACCATCACTACATCTAACCTGTTAATAAAACTCCTATTTTGTTCATTTAATTTTTTTTTATCAAAAGAAGTACAAAAGTTTTTAATCATAAAATAAACTTGATTTAGCCATAAAAATAATTGAGATGAATAAATTTTTTAACCTTAATTATGGGTGTCTCGCATTAATTTGTACATCTTTATATACATACAAATACATATATATAAAGAAATATTATGTGCACGTGTGTGTGTCTGTGTGTATAAATATATACAAATTAATGTGAATCACCAATAGGATAATTTTATTAATACAGTTAGTGAAGGCTAACAGTCGCTAAATTTTGAGATTTTAGTGAGGGCAAACCGTCACTAAATTTAGTGACATCTAGCGATTACTAACTTAGTAAAGGCTAACCGTTACTAATTAGTGAGGGCAAGCCTTTACTAAATTTAACGACAACTAACCATCACTAAATTAGTGAGGGACAAACCGTCGCTAAAATTAGCGACTGCTAACTGTTGCTAAATTAGTGAGGGCAAGCCGTTGCTAAAGTTAGGGGTAAAATCCAAATTTGGTCCCCTAACTTTTAAGTTTGTCCTAAACGGGTCCCTTAACTATGAAAGTGACTATTACGGTCCCTTAATTATCAAGTCGAGTTCAATGTTAGTCCCTCCAGTCATTTTAGCCGTTATCCAGGACGGAAAATGCGTACGTGGCTTTTGGTAGTCCCACAATACCATGGTGGCATCGTGTACCTGGCACAGAATACCACCGTGGCATCGTCTAGCTGACCCAGAATACCACGGTGGCATCGTTCAGCTGACGAAGGCGAGTTGGGTAGGGCGGGAAGAGATTTACCAGTGGGGGGAAAGAAATAGGGGAAGGGAGAAAGGGGAAATAGAAGAATCAGTAAAGAGAAATTTAAGAAGACTTGCCTGCAGACATGGCGAGGGTGGACGACGACAACGGGATCCCACTCTGTTATTGTGGCTTGCCTGCAGAGTTGAAGATGGCGTGGACCGACCAAAATGCTGGAAGGAGGTTCTATGGCTGCCGAAATTATGGGGTAGATTTGCTTTTTTAGTTTTGTTTTGCTTCAGGCATGCTTGGCTAAGCCATCTTCAGGTGTTTCTGACTAGTTATTATTTGATTGAGAGATAGGGCAATCGGTACTGTCAATTTATACAATGGTATGATGACCCGACGCCTGGACATTGTAAACTTGTGATAAGGGGGTTGCTAAGAAGAATGGATGAAGCTGAGACAGAAATGAAGAAAAGCATGGCTAGAGTAGATGAGGTGGAGATAGAGATGAAGCGAATGCGTTGGAAAAAGCAGAAAAGCAAGCTTGCAGTGCAATTGAAAGAAGTTGAAGTAAGGAAACTGAGAGGAAGGAATAGAAGAATGTTGGCGCTGTTGCTCGTCTCTTGGGTATTGTTCATTTGGTACCTGTAGGTGGGTAGGAGATGGGTGGGCATCAATTTGGGGGTAGTCTCTTGGGTATTGTTCATTTGGTACCTGTATGTGTTGGTGGGTAGGAGATGGGTGGGCATCAATTTGGGGGTAGTAATGGTTTTGTTATAGGTGTGTGAGGTTTATATTGGATAAAGGGTAGATATTAGGTTGCCTTTGCGGCATGACAGAGGTAGAATCACCTTAATTGTGTACTTACTCAAATGTAATGAAAAGAACTTTGTGTCATTTGGAAGTTAGTATAGTTTGAGAAACGCAACTACAGAGTATAATGTTTATCAATTTTGCAACTTCTGTTCCATTCATTTTAGGTCAAAAGTGTCATCATGTCTATACATCCATTGTCCATGAAGAGTATTTCAAAGATTCACAAAAAATAGCCAACATCCAACATCCAAAAGCATAAATCCAATTACAAAAAACTGCACAAAAAACATCAACTTTGGCTTTTGCTCCTGCCAGTTGCCTACATCAAACTTGTGTTCATCCCTCCTTTTGAAAATGAGTGCCCCCTGCCACTTGCACAACGCCTTCCCCCTTTGCCAGCATTACCTTGTGATCCAGCGTCTTCTAAATTCATAGACCTCTGAGATTGTCTTGCAACAAAAGCAGAACCTTGTTGTGAAAGTGATGTCTGTTCAGATGTAGGGACCTGTCCATGTTGGCCAACAGTTAGTGTAAATTAATATCTGATTGTAGCATACTGTATACTAATCTCTTTAATACTTACATTTTGCTTCATCTGTGATGGCTGTCCTCCTCTTTTTCTTGTTTTCTTTGCTGAACTTGCACTTCCAGCTGAAGTTGGCCTTGATTTGCAAGTGCTTTTATTATGCCCTTTTTGCTTGTATATAGAACAGTGAATGATAACTCATGTTTTCTTCATTTTTGAACTACTTTCAGGCTCACCAGGTTCTCTTCTTTTCTTCTTCTTACTCCTTCCTCTACTGGCCAGCCCATTGTTTGGAGGTTTAATGGGATTATGTTTCATGTCCTCCCATTGCTCTACACTCCTAATTGGGTTTATTACATTGGCATACATTTCCTTGTGTGTTTCAGTCCAATAACATTGGTCAACATATTCCTCAAAGTTGCTATGGTTTAGGGCAAGGGCAGAACATGCATGGTTGCATGGAATTCCAGCGAGCTGCCACTTCCTACAACTGCATGTCCTCTGCTCTATGTCAACTACATCCTGTGACATAGGAGTTGAAACTTGAAAGCTTGTTCCCCCTGACTCCATTGCCTAACAGTTCCTAGAGTTATCTATATTCTTGTTCAGTTTCTTTGTAATCTTAGGACATAATTTACCAGTCCACTTTGCCTCAGCAGATCTTTTCCTAGCTATTCTAACCATGATCTTACATCTAATTACTTCTAACATGGTCAAAATAGGTTTATCCCTAGCGTCAAGGATGAATCTGTTGAAGCATTCACACAAATTGTTCAAGAGGATATCACATTTAGAGAACTCCCTAAAAGAAGACCTAGTCCAATGTTCAGGGGGTATACCATTCAACCATGCCCATGCATTTGCATCAAGACCTTTAATTACCTCCATGTTCTTCTTGAATTCCCCTTCATATGAGCTCCTTGCTGCTTGCCAAACATAGTCCTTTAACCCCACTCCTGGAAAGCAACCTTTGAAGTTTGTGTACAAATGTCTGACGCAAAATCTGTACTCAGCATCTGGGAACAAGTTCTGAACTGCTGGTATTAAACCCTGTATCATTAAAGCATCATTAGTAACACTAATAAAAATGTTAATAGTACAAAATAAGGTAAACAGCCCACCTTCTGTCTATCTGACATAAATGTCCAGAACTTGGACTCAACAATACCAAGTTCTTCTGCTAAATGTACCAAAAACCAAGCCCAAGAGTCATATGATTCAACCTCAACAACTGCATAGGCAATCGGCCATATGCAGTCATTGGCATCTATTCCAACTGCTGCAAGTAATTGGCCTCCATATCTCCCTTTTAGAAAACACCCATCTAAACTTATGATGGGCCTGCCCCCACTAAGAAAACCTTTCTTACATGCAGCCATGCAGATGAAAACCCTCTTAAAGAGTAAATTCTCCAACCCCAATAAAAACTGTGTTCCAGGATTCCTTGCCCTCAATTCTCCACTATAGTCTACAAGCTTGGCATATTGGTCAGCCTCATCACCCCTAAGCATCATTAATGCTAAAGTTTTCCCTTTGATTAGGTCAACAAGGGCAGCCAAGGGTATTTCAGGGTTTGATCTAATAACCTCCAGATATTCTTCTGCTATCCACTTGTAGTTTGCAAACTTATTGGTAACCTGCTTTGCATATGTATGCCTGTCCTCAAACCTTTTTATCTGTGCTCTAGGTCCATCTTTGTATTTTCCAGCAACCAATAGCCAAGGGCAACCTGCCTTGCACACTACTCTTACTCTTCTCTTATCATTCTTCTTGAAATCAACAGGTTGTCTGTGTACAACAGAGTATGCTCTCACAGCTTTCTTGAACACATCAAAGCAGGGGAAAACCATTTTTACCTTGAAGTTAGGGTCTCTCATATCTGTTCTGGGGTTGAATACATGGACCCTCTCACCTTCATCATCACTGGACTCGTGCACACTAAGCAACTCACCATCTGAATCCTCAGATTCACTTTCAACCTCTTTAAAATTATACCCCATAACCCTTCCACTACTGCCTACAGCAGGGCCTGCCTCTTGTTGTTTGTTTTGGGTTGGAGCTGCCTCTTGTTGACTGTTTTGAGTAGGAACATTAGCCTTCATCATCTGCTCTACCCCAGTATCAACTTGCACTTTAACATTTATCCCATCATCATCATTCTCAATTTCATTATCCGTCTCATCAAACTCTGTGTCACAACTCCCACTATCTGTCTCAGGAGGTGCCCTATAGTCCTCATCATCATTGTTATCAGATTCAGCCTCTGATCCATCTTGCTCCCCAAAATCCTTCTCATTTTCTTCTTCTCTGCCTGACTCCACTACATCAGCAACTTCTGGAGACAACCTCTCCCCCATACACACAGACTCTTCTCTGTTTGCATCTAAGTTTTGCATTGTCTCCCCAAGTCCCTGATGCTCATCCTCCCTAACAGGTTCAGCCTTCTTTCGGTGCCTTCCTTCATCTATCACTTGTTCTGTCATGCTTGGTGATGAAACCTCACAACCAGAGATAAGAAGTCTCTTAACTGCCATACTTTTTCTTATAGGTGCCTTGCCACCACTTACTCCACCTACTACCTTCCTACATGCCTCATCAGAACCATCTTCCGGCTCAATCTCAGTAATCGTAGCCTTTGGTGGTGTTAATGTAGCCTTAATGTTCTCCACATACGCTAACTCCTGTTTTGCCATTTCCTCAGGAGTCATTTTTTCAATGTAAACCACCATCTTGTGCTCATGTGGGAGATTGGTATAAACCATGTCCATCACGTCCTTGTCTGTTTTCAACTCCCTTAGTATATCCTCCAATGGCACTGTGTGAAAAGGAAGAGTCCAATAGTAGTTCATGAATCCACTGTATCCCAACTCCTTCACCATTTGATCAATGTCAATCATACTAATCTTGTCCATGTTACAGGCATCAAAATGATCCACCAAACCTTCCATATATGTCTTCTATGGCAGATTGGCAAAGTAACCCCTATGATGCATTTGGATTGTAAACCAAGTGTCATTAGGAACTACATGATAACAAAGGAAAGAATAAATAAACACACTAAAAATACTCGAATTAAATACCCAACACTAACCCACATTGTTCTTCCAATGGACCCTTGGTCCACTGGTCCCCCCCTCAACAATTGACACACTGCCTTACTACAACACACACCTACCCTTTTTTATGCATTTTCAACAACTGATAAATGCACAATACAACAGAAAACAAACCTATAATTTATTAAGTACAAAACTTACGGTAGTGCCAATCCCCTTCGTCCCCTTTCCGGAGTCTCCACTCCGTCAATTGGAGTTTTGCCTTCATCTTCGCCTTCGCCTTCTCCTTCATCGTATTTCTGCCACCCCAACCACAAAAAACAACCGCCGATTACAGAAAATTTTCCTTCGCTAGGGTTAACAGTTACTAGAGCAGTAGCAAAGCGAAGAACAAAGCTCTTGAAAAACCAGGGAGGGAGAGTGGAGGCAGTTCGCCGTACTAAGTGACTCGCCAATCCACCGTGTATCAAATTGCCACGTACGCATTTTCCGTCCTGGATAACGGCCAAAATGACTGGAGGGACTAACATTGAACTCGATTTGATAGTTAGGGGACCGTAATAGTCACTTTCATAGTTAAGGGACCCGTTTAGGACAAACGTAAAAGTTAAAGGACCAAATTTGAATTTTACTCCTAAAGTTAGCGACTGCTAACTGTTGCTAATTTATATATATTTTTTTCAACTTTTACTAAATTTTTAACGACTATGTGCCGTTACTAATTAACAACTGTTTTGAGTTGTCGCTAAATATTCATTTTTCTAGTATTGGAAGCTGTTCTTTCAAATTTATATTTTCCTTGTCCCAAGTTTTTTTAATCATAGTAACAGATGGGGTGAGTGATTTTTTTGGGTTTGGAATATTTGTCATCAGTGACAGAAAGGGTACTGCTTACGAATATCAGCATTAATGAATACAGGTGTTGGTGCGAACCAATCACGTAATGAGTGCTTGCTTGCTCTTCTGTGATCAAGCAACACTCAAAAAGCCTCCTCGGTCCAAATGTGATGTTACACAACGTTTCTTAGCTACTATTTACATAACAAAAAAATGGTACTTCCATGACGTACAGTGACTTGAACCGAGAAAGGTCATTTATATATATTTTTTTCTCAAGTAGTGAGTCTTAATTAATTATGGCTTTTTTAATTTTATTCATGTACATTTGTTGTTATGGGCGAATTATTATATATTGTAACTCATTGCATTAAAATTCGTGAAATTTGTTTTAGATCTTCATATGTCTGTTGTCCTTTCGCTTGATCATGTCCATAACACCGGTTACAAATGGAAGTTACAAAAGTCGGGTGGGTTATGAAACTAATTCTACAATTAATAATGGAAGCGAAAAAGAAATTAAAACTAGCATAATGAAGAATTGAATGGGATCTTGGTTTGTATTGAATAAATCAACTATATATAATATCTCTCTCAAACGAGCAACGGCCGGAACGAAGGATACCAATTAACCTAAAAAAGATAATAATAACAGAACAATTAATTACTTTAAAAAATCTAACACACACTCATACAAGAACAAATAGATAGTAATAAAAGAATAAAAAGATATTTTATTAAAACTGATAAAAAAAACTAATAAAATAATAAACGAACATATAAAAATGAGAAAAAAATAAATGAAACTAATAAAAAAATAAATAAGAATTAATAAAAGAACATATAAAGCTATTAAAAAATTAGATAAAATTGATAAAAAAAAGATAAAATTGATAAAAAAATAAATAAGACTTTATAAAAGAATAAATCAAATTGATAAAAGAACAAATAAAAACTCATAAAAAAAATAAAATTAATGAAAGAACAAACAATAACTAATAAGAGGACAAATACAATTGATAAAAGAATAAATAAGAACTGTTAAAAAGAATAGATAAGAACTAATTATTGTTTTGTCAATATTTATTTGTTCTTTTAAAGGAACTAGATAATTATTTTTTCTTTTGGCTCAATAAGATGTTTGTGTTTTTATTAGTTGAAAAATTGAAAACAAAAAAAACTAAGAAAAACTAGATAGATTTTAGAAAAAAATAACAATAATATAAAAAAGTAAAAAAAAAAAACTCTCTCCATCCTAAATTTTTTGCATAATTCACTTTTCAGAAATTAATTTTATAATTTTTTATTTTCAATATTTTAGTATATAAATGAAAATATTTATATATGGATGATAAAGCAAAATCTATAGTTTCTAACTATATTGTAGAAGTACTTTCTCTAAATATATTTTAGACATGCGTAGATGGAAACAGGCAGGTGAAGGGCACCAGATTGGTTGAGAGGGTTTGCATACAGAAATGGTTTGATTGGTGGAGTGGGTTTGGTTGGCAGGTGTGGGATTTGACCGAAACAGGAAGTGAGGGTGAGGTAGGTGGCAATGCCAACAAGGAAGACGTGGAACGACGACTGAGGTTGTGGAAGGGGGAGGGAAGTGACAGTAAGGGATATGAACGGTGAAATTGTTAAGGTTTTGTTAGATTTCAAACTTTTCAAGGTTTTTTTTGGCAAAGGAAATTTTTTAGGGCTTAAAACAAGCCTTTTTCATATAATGCTATGATGTATGATATTTTCCATCTAAGATAGCGAATTTCATCTAGGGACAATCTAAAGTGACACGTTTTAACCAGTTAGAGAGGCGCAATGAATAAAATGAATATTAGGGTTAAAACAACAATATAATAAAAGGTTGGGGTCAACAAGTGTAACTAACCCAAATAAGATCATTTCTCCCCCTCTGGTTCTAACGCAAGTTTCAAGAGATTCCTTTTTACCGGGTTAGGGGCTATTCGGCAACGTTTAATTGGATGAATGTGATGGAATTATTCTTTGGGTCAAAGGTGGGTCAAAGTAAAAATAGGAGAAAGGTCATGCTTTTTGAGTTATTTACAGACTTTTGCAACTAACAAAACACTGTCGAAAGCACTCTCTCCGTGTGAGTGCCTCGCCTCATTCTCCCCCTCACTTGCCATCCTTTCGTCGTTTTCGGTCCTTCCCACCGGATCCAACCCTCCCTACTCCCATAGCTTCCATCGTTTGCGCATTTCGTGTCATTTTCAATCCTCGCCGTCGAATTCGACCCTCCTGTGTACTGTGCTCTCAATCCGTCTTTCATTGCCGGATCCGACCCTCCTTACTCCCGGAGACTCGCATCTTTTGCGTCTTTCGTGGCATTTCTAGTCCTCACCGCCGAATCCAACCCTCTTGTGAATAGTGCTCTCAATCCATATCTCGTAGTCGAATTCGTCTCTTGTCACCAGATCCGACCCTCTTTGCTCCTATAGAGTCGCATCTTCTGTTGTTTGGCTAAATCCCGCCATTTTTCGTGCCCAATCCATCTCTTGTCATAGTTGTCCGTCTGTCCATCAAAGAGAAATTATGGATGTGGAAAAGTAGAAGTGACTGCAACAGATTAGGGCCAAAATCACGACATTTTGCTGTGAGGGCACAAAGCCATAATTAGGGCCAAGATTAGGGACTTTTCATAACAGACTACCTTAACCCGTGAAAAATCTAACCCGACCCGCCATAAATTGATACCCATTAATCTAATTTAAGCCAAAACGAAGTGGCGCTTATTTTTATCACTTAAAGAATTGATCAATTAATGCAACCCTAAACTGTCCCCAAGCCTCCGATTCTTTTTCTACTCACCGGCTCCGCTTTCCAGACCCCTTGCTGACATCAGCGATTCTCAACGGTCATTTACTTTCCCCATAAATCCTCTCTTCCTCTCTCCTCTGCTCTTCCCCTTTCAGTCGTGTTTGGCATTCAAAAATCTCTTCTCCTGAATCTCTCCTTCTACGCTTCCCCTATCAGCCGTCTTTCAAATCTCCCTTCTCCTGAATCTCTCTCCGTCTCCTTCCCTCTGCTCTTACCCTTTCTGTCAAATCCCTTCTTCTGAATCTCTCTCTGTCTCTCTCCCTCTACTCTCTGCCTCTGTCGTCTTTAGCATTCGAATCCCCCTTCCCCTGAATCTCTCTCTGTCTCTCTCCCTCTGCTCTTACCCGTCTTTCGCATTCACAGACACGAACGATGATTGATGCTTTCGAAGAATACGAACGAGAGTACCGTGAGCTCTTCGTCAATATTTCTCAGCTTCTCTCATTACCGATGGAGGTATAGGAGAATCATTCAGCACCCTTTTTCTTGATTTCTTTTTTGTTTTTCCTGAGTGATTTCTTTTTTATGGATTTCGTTTATCGGTGATGATTTGTTGGTAAAATGCTATAAATCTTTCTCTTAAAGGAAAATTTTCTTTTGTCGGTGATGATTGTAGAGCTCCAAGCGAGCGGAGATTTACGAAATGAAGTCAGGTCTTCATGATGCTGATTTGTTCGTAAAATGCTATAAATCTTTCTCTTAAGGAAAATTTTCGAAATCGTAAGTTTGACAAATGAAACCTTTTTTGGTTTTCCAGATTCGGAAAATGGAAATTGAGGCAAGATGCTGGCAATCGATGATAGTTGCAAAGCTGAAAGAGTAAGAATCTGATCTGAGCAACCTGAGGAGGGGGGTTTCATCCCTTGATCAAGCTGCTGATGGCATTATGGTATGTCAGAGCTTAGCATCACCAAATCTTTCATATTTAATGGTTTAATATTTTAAACTAGACCCCTATAAGGTAATTTCTTTTTTATTCTGTAGACTCCTCCGATTATGCGATGTGCATGTATGAGGGTGTATCGTCTGCTTGTGCGTAGAAAATCTATATTTTTTCGGGTCTGTGGGATGCTGAAGCTGATTACACGGACATGCAGGTTAAAAACTAAAACTTTATTTTGTTGCTCATCACTGTTTCCCACTTGTTCCTGCCTTTTAAGTTTCTATTTTCTTCTGCAGATTGAATGTGATGATGAAAGTTGCTGTGAGACTGTGGTTCTTGACAGCCAGAAGGATCATGTCAAGGTAAAGGTGATATGCCCTTGCAAAAGAGGAGCTTTCGATGGTTTTTGGAGGTAAGTAAGTTGAAGTGAGTGCTGTCTAGATAGTATAGGTTAGTCAATTGGTTTGATTGAAGATGTAAACAATGTGTTCACTAAGGTTGTTAGAATTCTGTTTACACAGACATAAGCATTAGAAATGAAATTTGTAGCAGAAAATGTGGTTTTGAAACAAGCACTGTTTTTGGATTGTTTCAAAAACAGTGCTTTCGATGGTGTTTGGAGGTAAGTAAGTTGAAGTGAGTGCTGTCTAGATGGTATAGGTTAGTCAATTGGTTCAATTGAAGATGTAAACAATGTGTTTACTGAGGTTGTTAGAATTCTGTTTACACAAACATAAGCATTAGAAATGAAATTCGTAGCAGAAATGTGGTTTTGAAACAAGCACTGTTTTTGGATTGTTTTTTCCATCGAGACTTGCATTGCGCCTGGTCACACTTTATAGGACTTTCGTTGGCTTTAGGCAACACATTAGGCATGGCGGAGTGGTTGTGTGCTGGTTGAAATTCCTGACCTAATAAACAACTCTCCAATAGAACTACTTGAGCAATCATTCAGAGTGTGCCTTAGTTCAATCGGAAGCTGTTCTTTCAAATTCATATTTTCCTTGTCCCGAGTTTTTTATCATATATAGTAACAAATGGGGTGAATGCTTTATCTGGGTTTGGAATATGTCATCAGTGACAGAAAGGGAACTGCTTACGAATATCAGCATGAATGAATACAGTAACTAAGCAAACCTTACTTTCTGTCTCTCGTAGATTTCCTCCACTCCTTGCTTCTGCCGCCTAGCTCTCCATATCCAACATACGCTTCTCAGCATCTTTTTTTCCTCCACAATCTCTGAGCCTCTTGTGCGCCTGCAAGCAAAAGAAATTAAAGTCTCTTAGTTCAAAGCTACTGTTATTAGCCATATCAGTAACGGCCCATGGACACTTGAATGCAACTCTGCACAAGACCGAAGTGGCAGAGTTATGATGAGATGGATCAAATTATTGTACACAACTATAAAACAGCGTAAAATAACCAGAATTAATGATAAAGACTAAGTTGGGCGGGAAATATTTTTGGATTGTAATCTCTACCTTCTAAGACCAAATACTCGGGCAGGCAGAAAATCAAGTTTCAGGGAAAGAAGAAGACCAACATCTGTGACTGCCTGAACGATGAGTCCTTGCTGCTCTTCTGTGATCATGCAACACTCAAAAAGCCTCCTAGGTCCAAAATGTGATGGCACACAACTTTTCTTAGCTACTATATAACAAAATGGTACTTCCATGACAGTGACATAAGCCGAGAAAGGCATCTAACAGACCGCACAGCCTTCTAGTAACGACCTGCTGTTGATGTGATCTCTCTCTAGTTTAGTTGTTAGCTTACTTGGGCATTTTGTGGTTGTGGACATTGTGCTAATCACTTGCCCACGTGCAGTAGAGGAATGACTAATGAACAGGATTTTTATTTTGGGTTGTATGTTCTGATGAGTGTTATGATATTTTAGGTAGCCATGAATGGTTTCTCTTTGGACAGAGGATTTTGAAGCTTGGTCCCTTTGAACTGGTGTCTCCCTTTTACTGGTAATTGATATCACGTATTTGCATCTCTGATTGCAGTGAAATTTATGTCTTCTGGCTTTTGCATTGGATAGGATTGAGGTTGAAAATATTAGTTTTTATTTTTATCTTTTACGACATGTGACATTTTTCTAGCTAATTAAAATGGTAACCATTGTTGCAGAGAAGGGCATCATTTTTTGATCAGTTTGTTTTTCAGTTTTCACCAGCTGCTGGTGTTGCCTGTAACATGGATGGTGTATATGTATTTGCTGTTGGCAGTGCTGAATGATGTTCAAAATTTCTAATTAGCACCAAGTCATCTAAATGGTCTGAAAATTGTGTTTAAAGCACCTTGTTCATTTTTGGTTTTTATCTTGGAACACAGAACAAAAGTGTACCAGCTATTGCTTTGATGCCGGAGAACTTCTTTCACTGGCCATTATAGCAAAATATGCAGTCAATAAAATTTTTCAGTGTGTTAAACAAAAAGAACCTAGGAAATGATTGTTCAACCTTTTCTTTGCCTATCAGTTGGATCATCCCAGTGAAATGAGAGACTTCATTCAAGGTAGTTTAAATATTAATGCAGTTTGGGCATTGCTTATTGTTGAAGAATGTTCTCTTCTTGGTTTGACGGTATGGCTGAGTTTATTTATTTTGGTTTGTATGCGTGTGTTTGAGAAGCATCTAACAAAAAGTTGCAGTATTTTTGCATAGCTCCGGGTTCTAGATCATCTCCGCTGGCTCTAGCTGCTGCTGCTCATCCTTTAGTTACATCTATTTCATGCTTTGATGAGAGATCTCTTGTGGTTCATGCTGTTGGATTTGGAAGAGGGGCCCGCAAACCAGCAGTACTTGTCATAACATCATCAGGCACTGCAGTTTCAAATCTCTTTCCTGCTGTGAGCTCCTTAATGTCTACGATGTTACAGATCCCATTATGGTCCCATGTCGAAGACAATGAAAGGAAAATTAAGGGATATCCTTTGCTTTTTGATGGCTATCAATCTTTCTGTTCAAAGTCTTGCCTTTGATTCTGTTGTTAAAAAGAAAAAAAGATCTTCTGGGTTCCCCTGATTTAGGAGGATGTAGGGAAGAGGTAAAGTAAGTTTCTTGGGCGGCTAGTACCGGTGCTAGAAGGTAAGACAGTACTCTTAGTTAGTAAGGATTTGGGTGGATAATATGTGTTTCTTCCTTGCAATTCTTTTGAGTAAATAATGCAATTATATACGCTCCTTTGCTTTTGTTTTCCACCATCATTTCACAGGAACTGAACTGAAGACACATCTATTAGTATTTATTTTGCCAAATTGTATGTATGCCTTGATTAATAAACAAAAGACTGATCTTTTCCTTCTAATTATATTTTTTAATTGTAAATTATCATCTTGCTTGGTACGCACACACACAGACCACACGACTTTCTGACCTCTCACCAGCAGAATGAAGAAAAACCTGAATTTGGCTGGAGTTTAAATGGCTCCACTTTCTTTCACATTATTGCTTCAATTTCTCACTGCATGCTAATTTACATTTTTTAGGTTTCCAAAATTGAGATAACTGATTTCTCTAATATGATTGCAAGTAGATAGTTGGTTAATGGCAAGTTTTTTATGTTAAGGTTGTGGAAGCCAGGCCAGCCAAGACCTTGTACCTCTTCTGTTACTCACAGCAGATCGTCCTCCCCGAGCTTCATGATGTAGGTGCGAATCAATCAGGTAATGAGTGCTTGCTGCCCTCCTGTGATCATGCAACGCTCAAAAAGCCTCCTGGGTCCAAATGTGATGCTACACAACTTTTCTTAGCTACTATTTATATAACAAAAAAATGGTACTTCCATGACGTACAGTGACTTGAACCGAGAAAGGTCATTTATATTTTCTTGGTTTGTATTGAATAAATCAACTATATATAATATCTCTCTCAAGCAAGCGACGACCGGGACGAGGGATACCAATTAGCCAACTGTCGCTCTTGAAACCCAATAACCATCCTTCTCATAATGCTCGGTTTGAACCTGCATAAAGGGTCACTCGGAGTGTCTTCCAAATACAGCTGCTACTGTTGAAGCACCAGGAATACGACACCAAACCGTCCGTCTCAGGCTCAGCTGTCCACCCATGACGCTCCCAGTCGCTCCTAGTCCATTTTCTTCTGGTTCCACGGGCTGGGCTAGTCTCTGGCTGCTGCTTTCTCTTAAGGTTGCGGTCGTAGGCAGCTCTCTTCGCCGGGTTGGAGAGAACCTCCCATGCCGATTGAACAATCTTGAACGCGCCATCGGCGGCTACAGATCTGTTCTTGTCCGGGTGCAAGAGGAGGGCCATGCTCCTGTAGTATTCTTTGAGAGCGGCTCTCTCTGCTTGGCGGTTTTTGACGGTGAGGACTTTGTAGTGGGACTTGCCGGAGGCAGCGAGCTTGTGAACCGTGTAGGCCGTGAAGTAGGCCTCCACCTGGGGGGTGTGAGCGTAGAGCTCTTTGGCGGCGATGATGGATCGAATTGCCATCTCTAGGTTTCCAAGCTTGAAGAACTCCTCAGCGGCATAACGAGCTCTTTCGGCTGACATCTTCGTAAGGTTTTCCATCATAATGCTGATCTGATGATGGGCATATAGAGAACAGAACTCGATTGATCAGAAAGAAAGAAACAGATCGAAATCACAGCGAGCAAGGCAATGGGAAGATCGATCTCGTAGCTGGGCTAGGGTCGCTAGGGTCGCTGCCTGCGTTTATATAGGTTTGGTGCCCCCATATGTATCCGTAGCGTCGGCTTCACGCCAAGTAAGTACCATGGATATCATAGACATATGTCGCTTCACGCCAAGTAAGTACCATGGATATCATAGACATATGTCTAATTAGACATAGTATTGAGATTACAATTTTACCCCTTACCCTAACCATTTCTCTCTCTCTCTCCTACCGCCGCTCCGCAGATTGTTTCTCTTTCTCCCCCTCTCATCGCCGCAGCCACCGACCGCCGCTCCGAACTTTGATCTCCTTCACGCATCGATCTCTGTCGCACACCGATCTCCATTGCACACTGATTTCCGTCGAGCACCAGCATCTTTCTCTTCCCCTCTCATCGCCACAGCAACCGACCGCTGCTCCGAACTCTGATCTCCTTCGCGCATCGATCTCTGTCGCGCACCGATCTCCGTTGTACACTGATTTTCGTCGAGCACCAGCATCCTAGCCGAGATGACGACGCCGTAGTATTGCCGGAAATCTAACGTGATGACAAGCCAACGGGATGATTAACCGACGCGATGACGCAATGCCAGAGATCTGATGATGATGTTCGACGAAGGCAGTCCAGGAGCGGCGGCAGCTACAGATCTAAAAGGGGCAGCTGTGGATTGCTTTAGACATTTTGTCACTTTTCTTTAGACACTTTTACACATTCATTCAGACACTTTTTTATTGTTTCAATTAGTTATTTTTTAAGAGAGTAAATTGTTTGCGTATTGGTCAGACACTTCTAAATATTTATTTAGACACTTTTACACATTCATTCAGACACTTTTTTATTATTTCAATTAGTTATTTTTTAAGAGAGTAAATTGTTTGCGTATTGGTCAAACACTTCTAAATATTTATTTAGACACTTTTACACATTCATTCAGACACTTTTTTATTGTTTCAATTAGTTTTTTTTTAAGAGAGTAAATTATCTACGTATTCGTCAGACACTTCTAAATATTTCTTTAGACACTTTTCGGTATCCATTCAGACACTTTTATATTACTTTGTAGACACTTCCACATACTATATTAGACACACACTTCTAAATATTTCTTTAGACACTTTTTGGTATCCATTCAGACACTTTTATATTACTTTGTAGACACTTCCACATACTATATTAGACACATTTACATTTTATTGCAGACATTTTTGTTGTTCAGAAGCAACAAAGATGCGACTTGGAGGCAACGATCGGAAGCAAGATCTGGAGGTGATGACAAGATCCGACGAGAGATGCTGAGATCCGGCGAGTAATGGCGAGATCCGACGGAGACGACGAGAGATCTCGACGAGTGATGACGAGATCCAGTGAGAGACGACTATCCGGCGAGTGATGACGAGAGACGATGAGAGATCTCGGCGAGTGACGACGAGATCCAGTGAGAGACGACGAGGTCTGGCGGCTGGCGACGAGATTCGGCAAGAGATCTTGGCGAGTGATGACAAGATCTGACGAGTGATGACAAGATCTGACGAGAGATGACGAGATCCGGCGAGTTGCGACGAAATCCGACGACAGCCGGAGGCGAACAGCTGTGAGATCTGGATGCGGATGATGACTACAATATTTGGAGGCGGTGACGGTTCATCGGAGGAGATGGCAGTGACGATGGCGGCGACGGCAACGGCAGAAGTGGTGACAGAGGCAGATTTCAAGGTTGAGAGTGACTTTTGGTCTAGGGGTAGATTAGTCAATTTATTTACTGGATTATAGGCTATTTATAAGAAATTAGGACTAGATTAGTATGTCTAATTAGACATATGTCTACAATATAATAACTACCAAGTAAGAGCATTACAGCTTCACTCGGGTCTCGGGGATCGACTTGTTTTTCAAACCAAGTCCGGCCGCCAGCGAAAGACTCTTCAACTTCACTTGGGTGTTTTAATTCATTAAAAATTACACATGCGCGCGCGCGCACACACACACACACACACACACACACACACACACACACACACATATATATATATATATATTCACAGAGAAGGGCTACCAAGAGTAACAAACATTTGACCCTCGTTCCTGTACCTTATCCTCTTATGATTTTATAAAACAAATATTCGGATAGAACTTAAATGTTTCTGGTTTTAAGAGCATTATTGTGCTAGAGAGGAAAAAGGCCTAAATTTGCCATTGGTCCATTAAGTTTCGTGAATTGCATGAATTAGTTCCTAAAGTGTGACTCATCACGACTTAGTCTTTTAAATTTGATAAATGTTACATCTTAGTCCCTAATTGGATGGCAAGATGGATGACGTTACTTAGCCCACTTGGATATGGTGGGAGGTATCATGTTTTTTTTATGTAGATGTCGTGAAGGCTTTTTTGTGGCAATAAAATTATATGTTTTCTTTTTGTTATATATGTAACTGTAGAGTGATGCTTTTCTTCTCTAAACTTATAGCAAGCAAAGGAGTGAATTCTTTAGCAGCAGAATGTAAATGATTTAGGAATTTAGGTTTCTTAGATTTAAAATTTTCATTTTTTTTATTTTTCTTAAAGCTTGTACCATATGAGAATCGGTACAACCAAGTCACAGATACACAGAGATATCCGGTACAGACTGGTACACAATTCAAGACGTTTTCGTCACATATAATATCACTTATTGCCAAATCCCAATTGCAACATCACCGAATCCAAGAAGTCTTAGTTTATGCAGTCAAAAGTCCTTTCAAAGTCTACTTTAAACAACATTATTTTCAGTCTCTTATTTTTTACAAAATCAAACACCTCATTTGTAATAAGCACTCCATCTAAAATTTGTCTCTGGCCCTTAATGAAGCATTTGTTTGTAAGAAATGATGGAAGGAATAACTTCCTTGACTCTTTCCACAACTTTGCAATAATTACGTTCTTTGTGTGCTTTGAAGGCCGAGGAATACTACGAGGAAGGCCGATGAAAGATTCAGCAATGATGAGCCAACCCACCCTCTTTGCAATGCTACCATTTCAAATCGAGTGACTTGATTTTCAAGTTAAAGGCTTATTCTCCAACAAGGACATCCACTCAACCATCTATATATTAGTATGGAAAGCTCAGTTGTTTCTTTTTTTTTTTATCTTAATTTCAGTTAAATACATAGCTACAAGGTCATTAGGAAAAGAGAGGAAAAACTTAGTTCAATGTTGCAAAAAGAGTGCCCCTACATAAGGGAAAAAGGTTGGGCAAATGTTTGGATTGTTGCCACACTGAGCCAAAATGAGACAACTTGCTCCAGTTCCAGTAGGCCAAGTTTTAAGAGAGGGCCGTCAATTTCCTCCTTAGAACCAATGACGGAACTTGGATTTTTTGTTCAGGGGGCAGCGGAGGAGGGTCAACTAAGCTTGGAGGAGAGGGATAGCATCACGGTGAGGCAATGCTGGAGAGATTGGGACTAAGTCGTACTAATTCAAAGATTGGGGTGCAACTCGTACAAGTTGGAAATTTGGAGGACTAATGGTGCATTAGGCCATATTCAAAAATTTGTTTAAAACTATAGGGAATAATTACTCATTTGGTCACTGCTTTCTTTAGCGTCTACCTCACTGCCCCCCATCTTCATATTCTTCCATTATTTCCGGGGGGCAAAAATGTATTTCTAGTCCCTAATTTCTCTTGAATTAACCAATTAAGTACCTATATTTAAATTTTTTCAAAATTTTCAGGGGACAGCAACACCCCTGCCCCTACATAGGTCCGCCACTGCAGTTAGAACTATAACAAAATTGGAAAAAAGGTCTACAAGAGTTGCTTTAAATATTCCTGTGTTATTTAGGTTCTTTAACTAAAAAAACTAGGGAAAATTACAATTATCTCTTGAGATATACCATAACGTATAGTTTATCCCTATATTTTTAAAAACCCACACTTTGCCCCCATAGTTTTTTTATACTATCCGATAACAACTTTTAAAACTATAATTTAAACTATACGATAGCTATTTTTCAATAATATCAGTCTCTTCAATATTTTTTTATAGTTAATAGATATTTTAAATTATCAGTTTTTCATTTCTATAAATATATTTTTCTTCCTATAAATGCATATCAGTATTTTTTAAAGGTTGATTAACTATAAAAAATATTAAAAATCTTAAAATTATTAGAACATGGTTATTATACAGTTTAATTTAGGATTTTAGAAATTTTTATCAGATACTATAAAGAAATTAAGAGGTAAAGTATAGGTTTTTTTTAAAATAGAGAGGCAAAGTATAGATTAAATCAAACCATAGGGGGGCTTTTGTAATTTGCCCAAAAAAATATTACTAATTTTTTTATTGTAATTTATTTAAGTTTGTTCTCTATCAACTAAATCCAATAGGTCTGTCGTCACTGATCATTTCTATGAAATTCGTGGAGATATTGTCAATATGGTGCACTTGGTTTAGATACTCTAAAGTACATTTTGTAAATTAATTGAATTTACTTCCCTCCAAGTTTCGTTGTGGGATTTCAATATCAAAACACACACAAATAACTAAACACTTGCTTTTACTAAAACATTTGTACTCTTAATTATACTAGTTATTGATACATTCCTCGAACGTGAATAAAGTGCATGTAGTTAGTGTAAATTTATTTCATAATATATTTTAAAATAGATTTTTTTAACAAATTTATTAAAAAACATAATAGACATAAAAAAATACAACTTAATATAAATATACCCTTACTTTTTATTTGAAATAAAATATATAGTATTATAGTTTAGCCAAGTTTTAAAAAAAAAATTGGTAACATAAAAAATATGGTAAATTGTGTAGATAGTCCATAGTCTTTAATTTATGCTTCATTGCCATTCTTAACCTATTAAGTATTCTCTTTATTTTTTAAATATTCTATATTCGTTTCCAATTGGATGAAATCTATTAATTCAAAGTAACTATATTTATATAACATCAATTTTTTGAATTATTTTAAACTATTTAATAATTTCTCTCTAAGAAATTTGAATGGACAAATAGTTTTTTTTTCAATTAAAGAAAGATTTTTATTATCATTTTTCTCCATCTGCACAATGTATGTACTTATTGTGTAACAACGTTTTTTTGGGTTAACAAATTTCACCTAATGGGGACAAGTTAAAATGTTTTTCAATGATTTAGAATGGAAAAAGAACAATAAAAAATTTAGGATGAAATTTAGCTCACATAGGATATTGGTCAAGGAGATTAACTTTTCCAATGTTAGTTGCATATTTCAATAGTGTATTTTATCTTAGTAAAAAAAAAACAAAATGAAGATTATATTTGGGTAATTTTTATGTAGGCACCTTATATATATATATATATATATATATATATATATATATATATATATGTTTATTTTATCTTGAATATATTAGCTATCATGTCCTCTTGGAAAGAATTTTTATAATTAACATTAGAGCTTTAGGTAATTTGTTAAAAGTGAAAATTAAATTGTTAAAGCAAAAAGTTAAAAAATAACTTTAGATAGATTTTTTTTCCAAAATTCTAATACTAATTGCTAATGCAAATGCCAAATGGGGTCCCTAGAAGATTAAAGAATAAAGACCCCACAAAATTTACCTTTATACTTATTGCAATAAATTACTTTAATTTTTGAAGTAGTTCTTTTCCAAAAAATATTAAAAGTATATTTAATTTTTTTAATAATTAAATAAATAATATTTAGTAATATATTTCAAAATTTAAATTTTTAATAAAATTATATATAAAAAAACAGAACATGCATAAGCAGAAAAAAAGAAAAAACAGACAACATAGATGTAAAAAGTATAACTTAACGTTAAATATACCATTATTTTTTGTAAAAAGTATATATATTCCCCAGAATATGACTAAATTTATACAATGGCCTGAAAATTGCAATTGGTAAATATGTTATAATTTCATTTAAATGATTTTTAAATTTAAATAGCTTATAACATTTTGAAATTCTAAATATGTATAACATCACAGTTCACAGATAAAATTGTGCAAGGCCTACATAATTGTTAAAAAAAAGCAGCAAAAAATATTATGGCGTTTTACTAAATAAAAAAATTTTTAATCCAAAGGAAATTTTTTTTTGCAATACCTTACATATAACTATACGACAATAATAGTTAGTTTAAATATGGTACAAGATATATTTTTTTTCATCTTAAACATTAAAAATTTAACAAATAATGAAAATTTCATATGCCACATAATATGCTTGCAAAAAATAAAATGTGATTGACAAAAAAAGAAGAAACAAAAAATAGAAAAGATGATTAAAACAACAATTCCTTAAAACAAAAATTAGAAGTAAGAAAATGAAGAATATAATGATTCTCTTTAATTAAGATTGACCACATATATAATTAAGCCATTCTCATTACAAGCAAAATTATAAGAACTATGAGATATGCGTTTAACAGAAACCCAAAAAATAGCCTTTACTAATATATGATTGTTACATTTTTTTTCTACCGTTGATTTAAAGATAAGTGGCGTAATTCTATGCGTCTGGTTACACTTTTCTCTATCGTTGATCTAAAGACAAGTGGCGCAATTCTATGCGTTTGACTTCCCCATAAATAACCTTTACTTTCCTTATGGAGGGGATATCAATTTTTTATATAATCATTCTACCATTTAGAGCTCTTATACTATTTCTCCCCCACACTCTAACTTGTTTCTGCCAAGTTTTTTATTTACTATAAGTTAATATTTCATTTTGCCCAACATTTTATTTTATTAGGGCTATTATTTCTTATTTTGCCTGAGATCTTTTCTCCTACCAATCCCCTGAGTTTGTTGGGTTGCTCGCTCCTCCTCCTTGTTAGTCCCTAATAATATTTTTTTCCCTTCATGTGTAACACTTTGCTCTCTTCCATAAATAACCCCCACTCACAAAGGCTTTCGAAGAATATGAATGAGAGTATTGTGAGTTCTTCATCAATCTTTTCCGCAAATGCCTCTCAGCTTCTCTCATTACCGATAGAGGCATAGGAGAATCACTTAGCACCCTTTTTCTTGATTTTTTTTTGTTTTTCTTGGGTGATTTCTTTTTTGTGGATTTCATTTATTTTAATATTCTTTTGTCAGTGATGATTGTAGAGCTCAAGCAAGTGGAGATTTTTGAAATAAAGTCAAGTCTTCATGATGTAGATTTGTTGGTAAAATGCCATAAGGCTAAAAACACATTAAAATAAGCTAGATATGAAATAAATAAATATAACAAATGTATGTTTATCATTGTGCGTTGAAAATCTACATTTTTTGGGGTCCATGAGGGTGGGATGGAAGATGGCGATGTTGATTACATGGATATGCAGGTTAAAAACTAAAACTTTATTTTGTTGTTCACCACTGTTTCCCACTTGTTCATATCTTTTAAGTTTCTATTTTCTTCTACAGGTTAATGGTGATGACGAAAGTTGCTGTAAAACTATGGTAATTGATAGCCAGAATGATCATGTCAAGGTAAAGGTGAAATGCCCTTGCAAATGGAGCTTTCGATGGTTTTTTGCAAGTAGGTAAGTTGCAGTGAGTGCTATCTAGATAGTATAGGTTCTGGCACTTTAAAGGAATTACCTTTTTAGGCTATTGTTGATTAGGATGGTTAGTCAATAACTTCTGAATGTCTGGTTCGATTGAAGATGTAAACAATGTATTTACTGAGGTTGTTAGAATTTTGTTTACACAAACATAAGCATTAGAAATGAAATTCGTAGCAAAAAAATGGTTTTGAAAACTTGGGTTGTCCTTTTCCTTCACTGCCATTTTCTAGAACATGCGAGGAAAAATGTGGCTATTTTGACAGAATAACTAATTTTACTGTTTTTGAGATTAACAAGCCCTGGAAAAGAGGAAAAGCTAACTTGAACAAAAACTTGATCATATAATGTTCAAACGTGATCAAGTTGTTTAATGTTCTCGAGATGAACAAGAATGGTACAGGTTGGTAGTAAAAGTTTAAAGCAAGTCCCACAAGCTCTGGGTAAACTAATTGCAAACAAACTCCAAAGAGGAAGTCTAACAGTAGGAAATTAGTAAGCAAGGATTGAAAAACAACTTTGTTTGGATTGTTTTTTCCTTTGAGACTTGCATTGCGTCGGGTCACGCTTTATAGGAGTTTCTTCAACTTTAGGCAACACATTAGGCATAGCGGAGTGGTTGTGTGCTGGTTGAAATTCCTGACCAGTGAGAGTTTGAATCACAACAAACAGGTTTAGCTCTTTTACTGTTTTTTCCTAGCTAGTTGGATCATTCATCAAAGGGCAGTTATTTCACATTTCTCTTTTTGCACATCAAGAGACATTATCATGAAATTTTTTAATAAACAAGATTTGCAGATTGCAGAGTTTGTAGCAATTCTACAAGTTAACCTTTCTTTCACTCCATAAATTGGTGCATTTGCTTTAAATAACGTTGACCCCTGAAACCTCCAGCAAGCCCACAAAACAAGCTCACGCAAGAATAGAATGAAGATCACCAGGTTGTTTCATGCACCTATGGATGTAAAGGCTGCTTCGTGATCATGAGCAAGCGTGTCAGCATTAATTAGTATCTAACCAAGCTACACGTCCTTTGCTTGAGGTAGGAGCAAAGCATACAATACCTTAATTTTTTAGAATGCAGGTTGTAGCTCATAAATATCCTTAGTGAATAGAAGATATGTATCCTAAGTTAGAAACTTGGCAACAATTGTTTTAAGCCTTTAGGCGAGATTGAGTTAGTTAAGGTTGGAAGTTGTCTTGCCATGGTTTGCATTTGCTTTCTCCTTGGAATAGGCTTTGGTTCATTAATTTTCATGACAACTGTATCAGAAGTCTAGAAAGTCTTGGCCATAGATGTTGCATGTTCCAAGCAACATCTAACTACCTACATGGGCACAAAAAGTATTTTATTTTCACAAAATTGAAATTTTTTTAAAACAGTGCATTCAAAACACATTTGTTTAGACTGAATAGTAGATTAGAGTTAATATGATGTTATGATTGGAATTGGTTCATTTTTCTTGTTTCACTTTACCACTTTTGTAACATTTCTTCAAATACATCATGTGAAAATACCTTCGATGGATCTATGATTCTATAGTGCATATCATCATGGGATAGAACCTGCAAAGTTAAAAAAACCAAGTTGCAATATGGTTGAATATCTGATTCAGAATGGATACATGTAAAATGAACTTGTAGAAACTTTCTCTATGACTACGTTGCCATTAACCCCAGCATTTTTAGCTATCAATTGTGCAGGGTAGCTTAATGCTCTTCGGAAGATATCTGCTCTTATCTATTCATAAATTGGTAAACAATGTCATATATGCATAGTTAAACAAGAGACATTGAAATAATATGGTTTTGAAATTTAACACAAATACACTAGGACAATGATTTAGAGTTGCGAATGGAAGTTTCAAATGTGATAATAAACAACATGGAAAAACATTAGATAGGATAGCTCCAATTATCAGGTTGTTTCAACACAAAGCGGCACCAGCTAAATATCAAACATAGAATGGCAATTAAAAAATGAAGCGAGAAACGAGAAAAGGATACCCCCTGTTCTTGATTGTCCAAGACTTCTTTGATACCATCCATCTTCTCAGATAGCCTCAAAAAGCTACATGCACCGCCAACTACAATACCTTCCTTTTTTGCCACATGCATTGCACCTATTCAGAGAGTTACTTTTCCTTGAAATACAAACACATAGTATGGCAATCATATGGAAGTGAATGCCAGGAATCTTCAACTTTATTGTTGTTATAAAGCTTAGAATGGATAAATATTTGCTTTAGGAAGCTACATTGTTTACTATTAGATGTAATTTGAAGGATTGCAATTCAAGAATTTTTCACTTCCAACATTCGGTGTGGCTATTCTTTGTAGTTGGATTCATTTCTAGCTTTAGATCTTCAACTTCTCATTGTGCATCTTTAGCAACAAAGATTATTTTTTTATTTCCAAGTACAATATAGTTATCATGACAATTTGTCTTTTTATATTTATCTAAAAGTAATTTTCAAACGAATATACAAACATGGAGACGTTCAACATTTTGCAGATATTGTAGAAGTACTTTCTCTAAATTTTTTTAGACATATGTATTAAAAACTTGGTAGAAATTCCTTTTAATATGTCTCTCACTTCAACTGCTTATTCTTTCTCCTTAATCATTTGCTATTTCTTTCTTTTCTAGGTCAGTTCACATCTATTTCTCATGAAAGATGTCAGGCTCAAGATGCACAATATCTGTTATCAAGAAACTTGATGTAGTTGAGGACAAAGCTATGAAGATGGTGTGTTATCTCTATATTTATTATTCTTCTTTTTCACCTTTCAAGTTCATTATGCCTGGCATAATTCTCATGCTACTTTTGAGCAAAGACTTAGTGTTGGCCCAAATGCAACCAAGAGGGGGGGGTTAATTGGTTGGGTTCCAAATCAAACAAAAAATGAGTTCTTGAATCTTCAAACTCAAAGTTAATTTAAGGAACAATAATTAACCCTATTCTAACCAGAAAATGACTACCACAATCCACCTAAAATTTTGCTTTGAAAGTAACCTTTGAATTATTTTTGAAAACAAACAAGTTTAACCAAGATAGGTTGCATAAAACACCAACCAAAGATCAAGTATGTAGAGAGAAGAAGAGAAGCTTGCACACAAGGATTTATAGAGGTTCGGTATCTTCTCTTGAGAGCGTACTCCTTTCCTCAAGTTCAGCACTTGAGAGTTTTCTTTTTCACTTTGAATCACAAGAGTACACACTCCTTTGGTAGTTCTCTCTATTACAACCACTCACTAGTTTTCCTAAAGACTAACTAGAAACCTCACCAACACCCTTTCCCTCACTAGTTTTCCTAGAGGCTACCTAGAAACCTCACCAACTCAATCTCACCAAAATGGTGTTTACAATGTTACAAAGTGGTAAGAACAATAAAAGCTCTCAAAGCTAGATAAACAAGTGAAAGCACAAGTTCTTGGCAAATATCAAGTTTGAGCTCTTTGATGATGGATTCTCTTTTCTAGTTGCCAAGGGTATTTTCCCAGATGATTCTTGATGTTTTTATACTCCAATGGATGCACAAGAGACGTTGAAGACCGTTTGAATGATCAGAAAAGTCCCCTTAAAATCTGGTGAACGTTGCTGTCAATTTGACAGAAAATTGCATTTGTCGCCCAGTTTCAGTCCGGTGAAATATTTTCACTTAGTTGAAAATTCTGTCTGATAATGAAATCCAAGATTTGACCTCGAATGGCTATATTGGTAATTAATGAGCTGTTAGCACTTTATACACGTGGAAATATGATGTGGCATGAATTTATAATTAATTTTAAAAGATTTTTCGAATCGGGTTGAAAAATTTTAAAATATGATGTGGCATGAATTTATAATTAATTTTAAAAGTCTGGAATCAATGTTTCATCCGGTTGAAAAATTTTCACTCGAGTAAATGCTCTAGGGTTCGAAAAATCGCCCCAGTTTCATCCGGTTGAAAAAATTTCACTCGAGTGTTTTTCTGTTCCAGAACCAAAATACTCTCGGGTTCAAAAAATCACTCTAGTTTCACCCGATTGAAAAAATGTCACTCGAATGATTTTCTTGTCCAGAAGTAAAATGCTCTCGGGTTCGAAAATTGGCTTCAGTTTTAACACGTTGAAAAAGTTTCACCCTGTTGAAACTGTAGCTCCAGGATTTTCTTACTTCCAAACTTTCAAACTTCAATGAATTTTTCTCCAAAATGATTTCTTCCTTCACAAGCAATGCTTGAATCAACATAAATACTTCAAATATAGTTATGAAATAATTTTCTTTCCAAAGATCAAAACTTTATCAATAAAAAACCAATGTATAAATCTTTAGGTAAAGCTTTGAAACACCTAAAATAAATATGTTTTGTTATCATCAAAATCAAATAAATGTGAGCCATGAATAGAACAAATCCAACACTTAGTAATAACCATTTCAAACTAGCTAACATTTCCAACAATACAAAAACTTATTTTCTAAAGATTTATTTTTTGGCCAAACTATTGGGCATGAATAACCTTATTTCTCATTTATTTCTCATTCTATGACTTCCATATTCATCAATTTTGTTTGCTTGCTGGTGTAATAGTCTAGCTCATCATGCATGGAAGTTTTAGTAATCGTGAGAATTGAACTTTTTTATATGTAACTTAGACAATTACTCCATTTGTCTCTCTTTCTTTGTAATATTTTTCATTTTGGGTTGTCCTAATTTCTTTACAATATTTCCTTTTTGAGTAAGTTTTAACATGCAACTTTACAATTATACCTCTCTTACTACTCTCTGTTTTGTTCATCTCCTAATCTATTTTCTCACATCTTTGATCTGTTTTTGTTAGGTCCGTTCTCTGCGTCTTCGGTCTCTGTTGGGCCATTGCTGAAGGATGCTGGGGTGACGCAGGCAGTGAATTGGAGGAAGGATTTCCGATCGGACAGAGGCACAAAAATTGTATGAGATTGGAGCGAGGTGAGGCATGGCGAGCTGAGATAGGAGAGAGACGTGAGAATCGTGCAAGATCGGACCGAAGCGATGCACGACGAGGTGAGACCGGAGAGACATGAGAATCGTTCGAGATTGGAGCAAAACGAGGTAAAGCGAGGTGAGATCGGAGAGAGGTGAGGTGAGGCGAGATCGGAGTGAGGTTAGGTGACGGCGACAGTGAGGCGAGGATCGATCAGAACATGGTGAGGAACGGTAAGAAACAGCCGTAAGGAGAGGAGTGGCAGTGAGGGAGGGAAGGGCAACAAGGGAGAGGTGGCGAGGGAGGGGCAACGAGGAAGGATTGGCAGCGAGGGAGGGGCGATCGGTGGAAGATGAGATCGAGGAGAGCGGATAACCGACGAGAGAGGGCAATTTTGGAACAGATTGGAGTGCCAGGCGAGTTTCTTGGTTTGTGTTAAAAAAGAAATGGAGCAAAGATATCAGGATGGAAGGAGTATTTTTTATTTTATTTTATTTTTCTTTTAGACTGGTTAAGTGATGTTATCCCACATTGTTAAGGTATTTGTCACTTCTTTATAGTTGGTGAGGTCTTTTTAACTCTTTGCCAATGGAGCTTACAACTAACTGATGGGGTAGTGACAAAGCTTAGATTCCAATGCCACGTTAAGGCATCCAACAGGAGACAAATTAACAACTAGTGGTTAAGCCTGACCATTATATAAAACTCTAATAAACCCCTTAACAGTGTGGTGCTATAACAACTTATAATTACTCAGATGTGCTGACCAAATTTAGCATTGGCATTTCATATGAAATTATTAGTTTTTTGATCTCTTCCTATGGAATCAAACCTTGGTGCTGTGAGATCCTTACATCCCGCTTAGGGTTTTCGCTTAAATGTCAATTAGAGAGGAGAAAGGAGCAGGAGGAAAGGAAAGCGCGGGAGGGGTGGAGGGTAGGTTTTCGCCTACAGTTTTTCACACCTTATCCTATCTAGTAATGACTTTCCTTTGATGTGATCATTCTCTAGTTTAGTTGTTAGCTTACTTGGGTATTTTGTGGTTATGGACATTGTGCCAATCACATGCCCACATGAAGTAGAGGAATGACTAATGAACAAGATTTTTATTTTGGGTTGTATGTTCTGATGAGTGTTATGATATTTTAGGTAGCCATGAATGGTTTCTCTTTGGACACAAAGGATTTTGAAGCTTTGGTACCTTTGAAGTAGTATCTCCCTTTTATTGGCAATTGATATCACGTATTTGCATCTCTGATTACAGTGCAATTTATGTCTTGTGGCTTTTGCATTGGATAGCATTGAGGTTGAAAATATTAGTTTTTATTTTTATCTTTTACAACATGTGACATTTTTCTAGCTAATTAAAATGGTAACCATTGTTGCAGAGAAGGGCATCATTTTTTGATCAGCTTGTTTTTAAGTTTTCACCAGCTGCTGGTGAACGAAAATCATCTATCCCCAATACTCCCTGTCCCCTTCATGTCCCATCCTCGTAATACTGCCAAATGTTTATTTAACTAGCAGTAAATAATAAATTTATGGAAAGTTGACGGCATATAGATAACAACTACATTATTTATAAAAAAAATTTTGACTTAGTTTTTGAAAACCAAATATTTTTAGTTTAGTTAGTAAATGTTATTCATTTTCTTTTTTTTTTATTTGTTTTAATAATCAAAATCATAAATTTTGTTTGAACACTGCAAAATAAATTGATTAATCAAATGATTTTAAGGCTAATAATTTAAAATTTTCATCGTTGTAGATAATCTTTACACCATTTAATGAAGAAAATTTTAATAATTTAAATTGTCCATTAACTATAAAAAAATTACTATACATTTTAAATTTACTAGTGAATAGTGATCAAATAATTTAAATAGAATTTTAAAAATTTATGTCATATAGTTATTCTAAATTAAGTGATTAATCTAGTAAGATATCCAATTGAAATGTTTTCAAGAAAGAGATGTTTCTTTCAAAAATAGCCTTTTATATGCTAGTTTATCAAACAACTATATGGCATGAATTTTAAAATTCTACATAAATTATTCTATAACTATTCCATAGTAAATTTAAGATGTTTGCTAATTTTTTTATAGTTAATGGAGAATTTAAATACTCCCTCCGTCCCAAAAGTTTTGCTCCATTTGTTTTTTGTAATTAATCTATGATTTTTTATTTTCAACATTTTAATATATAAATAAAAAATATTTGTATATGAATGATAATTCAAGATATGTAGTTTCTAAATATATATATTTTTTTATTTTTTTTAACAAACAATAATATGAATAAAATTGAGTCAAAATACAACAAAAAGTCAAATGTATCAAAATTTATGGGACGGAAGGAGTAATTAGTTTTTCCTCTTGAATGATATAAAGATGATTTACAAAATATAAGTTGATAATTTAGAATTAAAATTATTATTAGTCTTAAAATCATTTTGAATAATTACTCTGTTTTGAAGTGTTCAGGAAAAAGTTAGGATTTTGATGATTAAAAAATAAAATATTTACTAATTAAACTAAATACATTTTATTTAGAGACACCAAGTTAAAATTTTTTTTTTCTAAATAATATAGTTAATGTCTTTATTTTTTGCCAAACTGCCCGATTTAACTTTCAACAACTTTATTATTTATTGCTAGTTAAATAAACACTTGGCAATACTCCGAGGATGGGACATTAAGGGGACAGAGAGTATTAGGGACAGAAGATTTTCATTGGCTGCTGGTGTTGCCGGTAACATGGTATGTATTTGCTGTTGGCAGTGCTGAATGATGTTCAAAATTTCTAATTAGCACCATGTCATCTAAATGGTCTGAAAATTGTGTTTAAAGCACCTTGTTCATTTTTGGTTTTTCATCTTGCGAACACAGAACAAAAGTTTACCAGCTATTGCTTTGGTGCCAATGAACTTCTCTCACTGGCCATTATAACAAAATATGCAGTCAATAAAATTTTTTAGTGTGTTAAACAAAAAGGATCTAGGAAATGATTGTTCAAGCTTTCTTTGCTATCAGTTGGATCATCCCAGTAAAATAAGTGACTTCATTTGAGGTAGTTTAAATATTAATGCAGTTTGGGCATTGCTTATTGTTGAAGAATGTTCTCATCTTGGTTTGACGGTATGGCTGAATTTATTTATTTATTTATTTTGGTTTGTATGCGTGTGTTTGAGAAACATCTAATAATAAGTTGCAGTATTTTTGCACAGCTCCGTGTTTTAGATTATCTCCGCTGGCTCTAGCTGCTACTGTTCATCCTTTAGTTTCATCTATTTCATGCTTTGATGAGAAATCTCTTGCGTTTCATGATGTTGGATATGGAAGAGAAGCCTATAAACCAGCTGTTGTCATAACGTCATCAGGCACTGCAGTTTCAAATCTCTTTCCTAGCTACTGTGAGCTCCGTAATCTCTCTTTTTTTTTTTTTTGTCTATTTGACTCTATTTTACACTGGGCAACATCTTCACCAAATGGTCTTCTTCATATAAACTGTTCTTTCCGAGAGCCTTTGGACCAACCTCTTGATAAATGGGAGCCAAGATGCTTAAAGGGTTTAGACATCTGGAGATCAACAGCAGATTCATTCACCAAGTATATTTTGATGCGAAGTTCTCCTATACATCCTAATCCTGCCAGTGACCAAATGTTAGAGGTTCTAGAAATAATTCAAAAAGTCAAGAAAGGGCTTTTACTTATTGGTTCAATCAACAATGAGGATGACATATGGGCTACCCTTTTGTTGGCTAAGCACCTTCAGTGGCCAGTTGTGGCTAATATCTTCTCTGGTTTACGATTGAGAAAGCTTTTGTCCGTCTCAGAAACTGAGGAAAATATCTTATTTCTTGATTTTCTTGATCATGCATTGCTCTCTGCTTCAGTCAGGGACATCATGCAATTTGATGCACAAATTTCATTGTTCTCTTCTCGCGCTGGTTATAGCTCCTTTTCATAGACAATAATGTCATTGTTGGACATAATATATGCTTTTCATTTGCCGGACTGGTTCCTCATTATATATCTAACATGTCTGCCAGATGCTAGAGGAACGATGTCCATCCTCTTACATCTTGGTTGACAACCATCCACGATGTCATGATCCTTCACATTTGGTTACACACAGAATCCAGGGCTCCGTCACCAATTTTACATTTGGTTTGAACCTTCATAAAGGGTCACTCGGATTGTCGTCCAAAAGCAACTGCCACTCTTGATGCACCGGGAATACGACCACAAACCGTCCGTCTGCGGCTCAGCCCTCCACCCTCTACGCTCCCAGTCGCTCCTATTCCATTTTTCTTCTGGTTCCACGGCCTGGGCTAGTGTCTGGCTGCTGCTTTCTCTTAAGGCTGCGGTCGTAGGCAGCTCTCTTCTCCCGGTTGGAGAGAACCTCCTATCCCGATTGAACAATCTTGAACGTGCCATCGGCGGCTACATATCTGTTCTTGTCCGGGTGCAAGCGGAAGGCCATTCTCTTGTAGTGTTCTTTGAGAGTGGTTTTCTCTGCTTGGCAGTCTTCGACGACGAGGACTTCGTAGTGGGACTTGCCGGAGGCGGCGAGCTTGTGAACTGTGTAGGCCCTGAAGTAGGCCGCCACCTGAGGGGTGTGAGCGTAGAGCTCTATGGCGGCGATGATGGATCGAATTGCCATCTTTAGGTTTCCAAGCTTGAAGAACTCCTCAGCGGCATCACGAGCCCTTTCGGCTGACATCTTCATAAGGTTTTCCATCATGCTGATCTGATGATGGATAGAGAACAGAACTCGAGAATGATCAGAAAGAAATCAAAGGGAGCAAGGCAATGGGAAGATCGATCTCGTTGCTGGGCTAGGGTCGCTGCCTGCCTTTATATAGATTTAGTGCCCACATGTATCCGTAGCGTCGGTTTCACGCCGAGTAAGAGCATTCCAACTTCACTCGGGGATTTGTATTTCAAACCAAGTCCGTCCGCCAGCGAAAGAATTCAACTTCACTTGGACGTTCTAGTTCATTAAAAATTATATACATACATACATACATACATATATTCACAGAGAAGCAGTTGCGGTCTGAAGAAGGGGCAGGGGGGGGGGGGGTTTGATATATGGGGTACTAAATTGTTTACTTTGAGAGAAATTGGGGATTAGATTATGTATTCTTATCCCCTGAAAATATGAAAGAATATAAAGATGGGGTGGCAATGTGGCAGGCACTTAAGAAATTAGGTACCAAATGAGTGGTTCTCCCTTTAGCCTCACTACTTAGAATACAGGAAATGTTGACGTTTTTTATTCAATTATCCCTCTTCCAAAATCCTAATCTCTCGGGTAAATCCAAGGACCAAATCGTAGAGCTTGATTTGCTTGGATGACAACCTTTGCTGCCACATTGCCGTCTCGGTTCTATTGTCTATTTTGTTTCTATCCTCTCCCTCTCTTGTCTTGTTCTCCTCTGCCGTTCTTGCCACTGTCTAGTTCATCCATCTTCGTGATTTGCACCGGCACAGCCGCACACGCACAGGCCAGTAGTAGGCCACCGCCACTGCTGGGCACCCTCCAACTCCCAACTCCGTCCATCTTCCTCCTCCCTTCAACTCCCCTCCCGACCACAAATCAATTTACCTGGTAACTTTAACTTAGTATTAAGTTATTAACTGTTTAAATAATTTTTTATTGTTTGTCAAATTTTCTTTAAATTTTGTCTTATCATTGTCTGATTGAGTGATTATCTAATTGTTTAAATGATATTTATATGATATTGAGTCTATTGACTTTTGAAGAGTAACAATCGAACAGATAGTGAACACACAGAACAAGGTTGCCTTATGCTTTGTGAGACAAAAATGTGTAAAAAATTACTGAAATTTTTCAAGTTTTGACATACTTATGGATAATGAATAATTATAATAAAATGAATAATTGTGAAAATTGCTTGGATTTTCGTTGGTTACCTATCTTTTCATGTGTCTATTGCAACTAAAGAATGTGCTTTTTCAGCGATAAAAATTATCAAAACCAGACTGCGAAACAAGATGAATAATAATTTCCTTACTGATGCTTTGGTTTTGTAGATTGAGAAATACCTTGCAAAGATTTTTAGTTTAGACTCGATATTTGATGATTTCAGAGATATGAAGGAGCGTCGTGTCACATTATGAATTTGAATTTTTACAAGCAGACTTAATTATGGTTATGTATTCTTTTAAATTTTATGACTTATATGGATTTAATTATTTTGTTTGTATGATGATTGTATAAATTTAATTATGTACATGTATTTATACTTTAACGACTGATTCATAATTTTATGAATATTTTTATAGAAAATTACAAGTTAGCTTCCTAAACTTCAAAATATTTACATTTTTAACCCTAAACTTTGAAAAGCTTCTATTTGATTTTGAATGCATGATATTTTTCCATGAAAAAATATGTATGATTTCTATTAAACTATATTTTTTAGAATAATAAATGCGACATTTTAGTGATTATACTAAAGTTTAAAGAAATTTAAAAGTGTCTTATTTTGCTAAGAGTTAGATACTTGGATTTACGACCTATCTCTGCTTTAGGTATTCGATCTTTAAATTATTTATTTTTTTACATCACAAAAATTATAAAACTAGTCACCAATAAAATTTATTACTATTTTAGCATTGTACATCAACTATATATACTATTAAATAAGGGTGAGCAAAATTTTGGTTATATCTGAAATAATTGAATAACAAAAAAAAAAATTCAGTTTTTGGTTATCACTTTTAGGTAAAATTTCAACCAAAAACCGATATAAAAATTTGGTTCGATTTTCGGTTTTCTTCTATTTAAATTCGATTAACTAAAATAATCAAATTTTTATTCCACTAGTATTTATATTTGAGATTTTGAAAGCATTATATATGTGATAGATGTTTGCTATGTACATGAATGTGATATAGTTGGACTTGGAATGAATTATATATGTTTGTTAAGTGATTGAAATGTGTGTTTAGATTGGGATATGTGATGAATGTTTGAGGTTTGAAATGTATATACATATAATTTGGTTATTTCAGTTAAAAATTGAATAACTGAAATTTTTTTGGTTTTCGGTTATTTCAGTTTTCTCCTATATTTTGGTTTATTTGGTTATTAGTATATAAAACCAAAAACTGAATAAATTCAATTATTCGGTTTTAGTTAAAACCGAAATAACCAATTGAGCACCCTTACTATTAGGTGCTAAATTTTAAACTGCTTACTATGTTACTATTATTGTGCAAAGTACTTTTCATTTGCTTTACAAGTTGATCAGTATAAACAAATTTTATATTTTGAGTACCATTGACATATGTGTAAAATAATATTTTATTAAGTATACTCTTCTTTTCCTAAAATTTTAACAATTTGTATCCAATAAAATACATTTTTTTTCCTCTCATTATCTGTTTTCCCTTTCCTCTCTCGTCTCTAGGGATATCAATGGATCAGGTTTGGGTTGAATGAAGGTATTCTCATATCATACTCGTAACCTTGAACACTCTACCTACATTCTACCCATTACCTATCGGATGGATAATATTTACATTCATATCCTACCCATTTTTGGATGGGTTAGATCAGGTAAAATCTATCTATCCACGACACCTCTACAACCATAATTTTATTGAGTCATGTCATATCTAATATTACATTTGTTACTATTAAAAACATTCATTATACCTTATCTATTAAAGCAACTCATGTTTGTTTTTAATTTTGTATAACTTATCTGTTATACTTTTATTTAATCACATAACTAATACTAATATGTTATACATACACACACACACACACACACACACACACACACACATATATATATATGGGTTGGATGTAGGATAGGTGAACCTTAAATCTGCATCCTACCCAAATCTACTGGCACGTGGAAAAAGAAAAATCACATCCGATCCAAACCGGTCAATTACTAAAAAACCAAATCAATCAGATCGGATGCAACCGGATACCTGTCAGATTGGACATCTATTGATATCCTTACTCATCTCCGCTTTTTTTTTCTCCCCTTCTTTTTCTTTGTTTTCTTCTCTTTTCTCTCTCATCTCTCCACTTTTAGGATTTATCGACCATGTGCCCTAGCAGCACAGGTTAAGATGCATATTTTAATAGTTATTGAGAGTTGTATTCTAACCAACTAATGCAGTATTTTTTCGTGTACTAGAAATGTCATTATTAAATTACTTCCACAGTAATTTAAATGCCTCACCTTCTACATAACAAACAAGCTATATGCAGATTTCAGCATGACAAAGCCTGGGTTATCATCGTCTCTAGATTCTAGCAATTCTTCTGTCCAATATCTTTGATTTCATAGATCTGATTTTTTTAAAAGAATCTATTTTTTTTTTAGAAAATATCAATAACTGATTTTTCCTTGATTATGAGCAATCAAAATTGATAAAAGTTTTCCTTGGGTCGTGACATTTATCCATAAATATACTTTTAAACATTAATAAAAACATTTCATTGAAGTTAAAGTGTAACAAAATTGCTAAAACCTTGTGCTTAAAGTGTTGTTTAATCATAATATGAAATCAAGGAGAAGTTTGTTCACTTTAACATCTCAATGATGAATAAAAATTTAATTTAATAGTTCAATGAAAAATTTTAAACCTTTAGTATCTAATATCTAAAAAGATCATTTTTCAATGGGCAAACATGTAGGGTCGTTGGATTGTATGGATGTACTTTTCCTACAATCTTGCATTTGAAAGTGCAATAGATTAAAATATGAGGTCTTAAATAAAACAGAATTGAAAGATGAATGTTTTCTGAAGAATTTAGCCATTGTCCTAAAATAGTGTAATTACAATAACATGTTTATTTAAAATATTAAAATATATTAAACTTTAAGAGCAAAAAAGTCATTCAATATTTATACACCTTCATATTTTTTAGTTATAAAATATAAGAGATAAGAGTTATTCTTTGTTGAAATATATTTTTTATCAATCATTTTCATTAGGTTAATTTATTTAAGTTAATTTGTACTCCGTCAACTAAATCCAATAGGTCCATCGTCACTAATCATTTCTACGAAATGTGTGAGGATATTGTCAATATGGTGCACTTAATTTATATACTCAGAGTACTAGCTATGCCATTTACATTTTGTAAATTAATTGAATTTACTTCCTTCCGATTTTCGTTGTAGGATTTCAATCTCAAAACACACACACACACACACAAATAACTAAACACTTGGATGTCATCAATTCTAATTTTACTAAGACCTATGTGCTGTGCCCTTAATTATATATTCTTTGTTGAAATATTTTTTTTATCAATCATTTTCATTAGTAAGAAACAGAATCATCCAAGATATTTGTTAAGAAAGCAATATAAACGAGCAGTGGCAACAATAAAGGAACGAACAAGAAATTGAGATTGATAGTGAAAAGGACTCTTATTAATTGAGACGTTGGGGTTAATTTGATAGTAAAAAGGACTCTTATTAATTAAGGTTGCGTGATCTTCAAGTCATGGGGTTGCCTAATTACGCAGTATATAAATATAAATTCTCATAACACTAACTATTCGTAAACATTCTAGCAAGCAAAAAAAATGGCCATCCCTAACTCTCTCAAACCTAAGCCACTCCCTCTGCTTCCCTTCGGATTCAAGTTTCGGCCAAGCGACAAGGTACTGTTGGCCCACTACCTGTACAAGAAGGTGGCCGGACCGGCGTATTCCGACCCCTTTGTGAGGGAATGCGACATCTACGGCGAGCAGGAGCCATGGTAGATATGGAGAGACTTCGGTGGGGAGACCAAGGCTGACTCCGTGGATCTCCACTTCTTCACCAAGTTGAAGTCCAAGACCACAAATGGCTCGAGGAAAGATCGAACCATCGGGCGCGGTACGTGGAAAGGAGAGGATTCGGGTACCGAAGTGTGGGGCGATCGCGATCACATGACAAAAGAGAGGAAGTTGCTGGGCCTCAAGAAGCGATTTCGGTATGAAACCGGGAAAGGTGGAGCGCCGCGGTCGAAGCTGGATGCGCGGTGGATCATGTTCGAATACGCCCTTGATGCCGACTCGTTGCCTCCCTCGTACGAGGCCAAGAACTACGTTCTTTGCGTACTTCGGAGGCTGAAGAATAATAAGAGGAAAGCTGATGAAAGATACGATGATGATGAGCCGATAGAGAATATTGCTGGTAAGCACTTGGAGACTGAGGAGGTTGCACCATTCTACAACTGTATCGCGTACTGTGGCGCTTCAACCTTCACTAATCCATCTGTGGAGCCGTGTTCTGTGGCTGATTGGTCTCAGGCGCTGTATCAAGATCCTATTCCTGCACAGATGGCTCCGGAAGAAGCAGTCGGGGATGCCGACGCAGAAAATGTGGAATTATACGACATGGTGATGAAAGAACTCGAACTGGACGAGGAAGGCCAGAAGGGTCGGCCGTTGGTCATTGAGATTGAGGATTCTGATGAAAAGGATGAGTCGGTGATAATAGATGTTGAGGAGTATGATAATGTGAAGAGCGGAGCCAATGTTGTTGAACCTGAACAAGAGGCAGGTGGTGGTGACAATAATCTACGGCAGGAAGATGACTTGAGCTGGTTGGAGGAGATCGACTTCAGTGCATTTGAGGATGGCTTTCAAGATGCGAGCTTCGATTCTCTCTTCGCCGACGTGCCAGAGAGTTCGTTCGACATCAGTGCCTGTGGATTCAGGGCTGCTGCCGCCTATGCTTCGCCAAGTCTTGGGGCATCACTGCTAATTGACTAGTAATAAATCATTAGTTAATTTGTGTAAAGTATCTGACCAAATTTAGAAGCTAGCCTGTTAATTTGTGTTTGAGAACTGATCTGATGTAGATGCCGTGATGGCTTTTTTGTGGCAATAAAATTATATGTTTTCTTCTCGTTACATATATGTAGCTATAGAGTGATGCCCTTCTTCTCTAAATTTGTAGCAAGCAAAGGAGTGAATTATTTAGCAACAGGTTTTATTATCATTCTGATCTTGTCTGCAAGCGTACGTTGTGGGTGGGATATCTATCAGAATATTTCCAAATTTGAAAGTTGATTAGTTCTCCAGTAGATCAATTAGGGATCGATTATAAACACCGGTGATATTATATAGACTGAAAACACCATTGGCATGTATGATATTATATGTCCTTGGGTAAACAGTTGAGGTGAAGGATGGACCCGAACATGCGGTTGCCATGGATTGTCTTGCTTTGGATTGTCTTATTGCTGTTATCCGCAATGCATATATATTCTTGCTTTGGATGGTCTTTTATTAATTGATGTTCTTAAGGCGATGGATCAGTTGGGTCAGAGCATGCTCCAGTAACTCTTGAGGAGTATTCTCCATTTTGGATGGTGAAATGTGATAATTATAATGATCCTACACATTGGGTCCCATTTGTTCGTACGAGGAAATACATCAAATTAAAAGAAGATTGATGATTGGTGCTGATCACTTTCAACCGCAAGGGACACATCTTCTACCTGACAACCTTAACCCTCAAGGTGTGGCTTGGCTTTTTCAGATATACTGTTGGGTTGGATAAAAATCTTTATTAATTTAGTCTTATTATATGTTCAATGAAAATTAAGTGGGGTATTTAATGTTTTTTTAAGGGATATTATGTTACATAATTTTTTTTAATATTTAATACATTATTTTTACTTTCATTGATTTTTCACCAATGTTGTATATATCAATTAAAACTCATTAATTTAACAAGCCAAAATTGTATTTTCAAATTATTTTTTTAAAAAAACTAAGTATTTTTATTAAAAAAATTTTTCAAATGATTATTAGGTAGAAAGAGTGTAAATTTCCAAACTAAGGGGCATTAATTGACTCTGGATAAAAAGTTAATAAAATTACAAAAATGATTTTTTTAATACAAGAACATGACCGTAGGTATACACACACCAGCTACCAGCAGGAAGCTTTGTCAATTAATTAAACTAATTAATCCTTCTTCATATCAACGTGTTGTTCTCTGTTATTGTGGGCATCGCATTAACAACCCACGGCAGTTGGTTGCCCTTGTTAATGGCTTTGTTCAGAAGTTGGATGAGTCTTGTGTGAGAACTGTCAATCCAAATTGTGATCATGTCGCTGCCCTCTATTAGGTGTCAAATTGGCTTATGTACACAGTTAAATATAGTATGATTCTGTAGGTAAAAGAAAAAGAACAAAGTTGCTTGGTTTCTTTTTTTTTTTTTTTTTGAGAAGTTATATAAATTTACTTGCTAAATTTTCAGTATTTGCTTACTTGGTAAAATTTCAATATTTGCTTACTGTTTTTTTTTTTTAAAAAAAATTTAGGATCAAGTATACAAGTGAAGGGGTTTGAGCAGTGGCAGATTCAGGATTTTTATAAAGAAGGGTCTGAGTACATATATAATTATTAAACTTTAATATTAAATGATGAGACTTATAAGTTCACATATACTATAATGTAATAATGAAAAAAAATTAGAAGAAATTTTGAAGAAAGCTCTAATTTATCCTTTTTTTTCTGTCATTGGTCGAACTACTAAAAAAATATATAAACTATGAAGAAGATGAGTGAAATATTTATGTTATATATAATCTAAGAGATAAAAAAATGTTCACCCTTATAACTTTATATATATATATATATTCTACTTAGCTTATTAACTTTATCTTTTATCAAATAAGTTTGACAATTTTTCTTTTGAATTAAAGAAAAATAGTGGGAAAAAAAGTTCTAGGCCTAGATAGGAAAATGAATGAAAGTTGAAGGACCAACGTAGAACTTTTTTCATTATCCTAATTGTTAGTAAAAATAAGAGACTGATTTATTTTCTATCTTTGTTAAAGCAAAAAAGACCTATTATTTTGTTCCAGTAGATATTATAAAAATTATGGGGGTCCATTAAAAAATTTAAAGAGTCTAATTACTTAATTATATACATGTTATTAATTATATACATATTATAAAAATTATGTGGACCCCCATACTTACCACTTGGATCCACCTCTGGGTTTTAGAATGTATTTATATATATATAGTATAGCGGATAGGGAAAATACTTGTTTTTTCCAGACTTAAAAACAACATAACCGGTATTTAATGACAGTGTTTGGGATTAGGAGGGGGAAAGGCAATGCTTGGCCATTGCTAGGGCCAAGTGTCCCCATTGCCAATTGGGCTAGGTGACAGGGACAATATTTGGTTACTATTGTCCTAACTATATGTCTGTTGGTATTTCATGCTGAAAAAAACTTATTATATGAATATTTTTTTTAAAAAAAATATTCAACTCAAATATTATTTAGAAAAAAAATATGTGGTAAGGTTAAAATATGAACTTGCAAAACATGTGTATAATGCTTATTGTAAATGAATAAAAATTATTTGGGAGATATACCTATTTCAATGTTGGATAGTACTATAACTTAAGCCGGTTATGGATAATTCTGATTACATCAAAACAGAAAAAGAAAAAACATTGCTTTCCCAAACGTACTTGTTTTTCTAATTATGTTTCTCATACATTCTAAAAAGGACTTCTTTTTTAGTTGCAAGTCGAACTTTCGGGGCAATTCACCTGGCACACTCATCACCGATCGACCAGAATGTGTTATTGTGGATGTCCATGTGATAAGGTTCCCTGTATTAGTTCTACACCAACCAATCCTATCCAATAGTTGATGACTTCCACGCAAGTGAGATAGGGCCCCCTACCCCCAGAGATTCCCTACCAAACACATACAAAAAAAAGTCCTAAAAGCAGCTGAAGTCCTAAAAGCAGCTAACTGCCACTAAACGTTTTAATACCATTGATCCTTCCGTACGCGCTTACCAAACGGCCAACTCATTGGTTAATTATGATTATTTTTCTTCATATTGAAATCAAACTTCAATTAATTGTATAATAAAAATACTATAGTCAATTGATGATGAAGTACTCGCCCCATCTACTCTTTAAAACTCTAAGAAAATAGAAAATCCATAAGAGGTTACACAGGTTGAAAGGTTGTCCAACTCAAATACACTTACTAAGAGAAACAAACGGGGGTGAAAAAAATGGCAGAGATTGGAAAAGTTAAAAGCCAATAAGTTAGGAATTAAATGACTTTATTGGAGAAGGGTAATATGGTAGAAAAATAGAGCTAATATTTATTAATTTAGTCTTACATGTTCAATGAAAATTAAGTGGGATATTAATGTTTTTTAAGGGTACATGTTAGATAATTTTTTATATTTAATGCGCTGTTTTTACTTTCATTTTTTTTTTTACCAAACTTGTATATATCGATTAAAACTCTTTAATTTAACAAGCCAAAAAGGTATTTTCAAAATATTTTTAAAAAAACTAAGTACTTTTATTAAATTTTTTTCTTAGGCTGGTCAATGAAAAAAAATTGTAAAAAATCAGTCACTTTATGAAAAATTTTTATTCAAATAATTTCCAAATTAAGGGGCATTAGTTGACTCTGGATAAAAAGTAAATAAAATTACAAAATGAAAATTTTAATATAAGAACATGACCGTACGTATATACACACCAGTTACCAGCAGGAAGCTTTGTCAACTAATATTACTGGTTCATCTGGGACGTGGGAAGATTGAACTACATATATAAAACATGAGAAGTCGCGGAAGCAATGTATTAAGAACATCAGACACGCCATTGATGGCTATAAATTAACAACCATAACCAAATTCACGAAAGCATATTTCTTGGATATTCTTCCATCGATCTATATACTTATACCATCCACAAATTAACTCATTTTCTCTTCTATCCCAACAGAGCCATGAAGATGAGCGGTTCTTCGGTTCTTATCAGTCTTTTGCTACTGCAATACTTGTCCCTTGTTTCTCTCGCTCAAGACTTCGATTTCTTCTACTTCGTTCTGCAGGTAAATTCTACTCCCCAAGTATGTGAAAACTTGATTGCTTTTCGTCCACATTTTCTCTGCTTTTGGTTCATAAAGGACCTAACCAAATATTAAAGATCATTGCAATGCGATAAAGTAAACACGGCCTTCTGTTCGTGTGGAACATGCGGTCGGGTTGCTCAGGGTATGTTTTATATGAATTGTTAAGGACTCTAATGTAATGTAATATTTTTGGAGTGATTCAGTGGCCTGGAGCGTACTGCGACACGGAGCAGCACAGTTGCTGTTACCCAAAGTCGGGAAAGCCAGCTGCAGATTTCGGCATTCACGGCCTCTGGCCGAATTACAAGAGCGGTGGCTACCCGCAGAGCTGTGATCCCGACAGTGCTTTTGATAAATCTGAGGTACCTTCAGCTTCAGTACAGCAATGTTTGCATGCTTAAACTTTGACTCCCAAGTAGTATTAAGATGGCTTTGCCTTTTGGTTCTAACACAGGGAGCGTTTTTTAAGGTTCATGAAAGTCAGGTCCTTTTCCAATAACTTGGCCACCTTTTAAGGATCATTTTAGAGTTCACTCCAGATACGAAATGTTGCCTTCACGTGAACTTCTGGTCTGTTTGTAAGTTAACGTCGTAGAGCCTGTTTTCCTTAAGGTTTTTTCTTTTTGGTATTTTTGGATATGAATTATGATTTAAGGAACCGCTAATAATACAATTTGGGTTTGGGAGTTAATTGGGTTTGAAGGAGGTTTACTTCTAGATTTGTACCATTTCTAAGTACCTACTCCCACATTTTATAAAATTAGATATTCTTGAAATAATATTTAAATAGTGTAATGACATATGAAAAGGTTTAAAAGTTTTATATATTCACATTACGAGTGATCACAATATATATATTGTGTATATATGTTTGGTAAACTTCTCATTCGAACCAACAATAATTTTTTTTTTTGTATTTATAAGTATCTTTGCAAGTATATTAGGGTTTAAAAGATTACTTATTTAAAATTAGGAGGAATTTATTTGCTTTTTGAAATTTAGAAGACACTAAACTATATTTAAAAAGTGTATTCAAGCCACAATGCGCCAGTTAAATTTGATCATGTAATATCCGAGCTCTTTAGCCATTATGCCATACTGCTGCGGATAACCAACAACGACTTAATGAGTTTTTTGGCTCTTAAATTTCATTGCTTCTTCCGACGTGGAATTAAGGATACCATAATGAAGTGATAAGGACGAATTAATAAGTGAGTTAAGTAATTGCAGATCTCGGACCTAATTGGGCTTCTGGAGAAGAACTGGCCGACGCTTGCTTGTCCAAGCAACGACGGTACAAAGTTCTGGGCTCATGAATGGGAGAAGCACGGGACCTGCGCCGAGTCCGAACTCGACCAGCACCAGTACTTCGAGGCCGGTCTTAAGCTCAAGGAAAAACTCAACCTTCTCCAAGCTCTCAACAATGCAGGTCATTATTTCATCTCTACCCCCTAATTCTTTAAAAGAATTCATTTTAGCCCTTCAACTTATTCAAGCTTCATTATATATATATATATATATGTTGTGCAGGTATCAAACCGAACGACAAATTCTATGATTTGGACGAAATAAAAGACGCCATAGAAGAGGCAGTCGGGTTCACTCCCTGGATCGAGTGCAACGCCGATGATTCCGAGAACAAGCAACTTTACCAAGTTTATTTTTGTGTGGAGACTTCCGGGTCGGATCTAATCGAGTGCCCCGTTTTCCCGCACACCAGGAAATGCGGGTCAAGAATCCAGTTCGCAAAATTCTAGTCCAAGACATTTAATACTTCAGTAGCTAGTCATGAGATACTTAATTAGTACCCCATTATAGGTTAATATTAGCCATGATCTCGCTGATAATAAAAATTTCACGATATTGAATAATTTCTGACGAAACAATTCTCAGTCTTCACATCTTGTTGTACTGATAGCTAATTGGCTTTTATTAAACCAAGAGACTATCATGTGGAATGATTATGCTAATGACAAATATTTCTTAATCATAGCAATATTAACTACGCTCCACCAATTGTAGAACAGAGTTAGAGAAATTTCTTAATCATAGCAATATTAACTACGCTCCACCAATTGTAGAACAGAGTTAGAGAAGTATCAAACTGGTGGCATCTCTATCAACTCATCTAACAAAAAATTACTTATATCTGACTTTTACGCTCTAACGGCTACTATCTGAAAACTAAAATTAACTAAGATATAAGATGAGTTTTGAAGGGGGTAAATTTCATTTATGGTCACTAACCTTTTGGGAATGTCCTAAACGGGTCCCCAACCTTCATTTTATCCTATTAAAGTCCCCAACCTCCCTATTTTTGTTCTAATCATGGTCCTTTCGTTAATTTCTCAGTTAAATATGATGGAATTGCAGGAAAAATAACAACATTCATTCTACATTTTCTTTTTCCCACTCAAATCACCATGAACCTAATAAATCTAACTCTTCAATCACTGTCTCCACCTCTCTCCCACCTATCAGCCACCATCCGCCTCCACTGTCCTGCATCGCCCTGGTTTCACTTTCCCAAGTGTCGCTGGCGACTATCTGCCTCCATCGTCGCACGTCACCCCTCCGTGAATTGCCTCGTCACCCCTCACGCATCATCATTCGAAGTGTCTAGCCACGACCTCTATCACCTCGTCACCCATCACTAGACCTTCTCCATTTCTCAGCCTTCTTCCCAGACCAAAGTTGTCCATCAATTTCACTGCTGCTTCGCCACTATTCTCTGCCTTGAACTCGACTCTCTCCATCACTGAGCCGATACCCATCACGGATTTTTCTGTTCCTAAGGAGCCATGCATAGAGATTTATTTGGATAAGTTGTTTATGCCGCCGGAGACGAAGGTTTCTCTGGACAATCTGAGTCTGGTCACCAGGGGGTTAAAGGTTTCCAACATAGTGGTGAGCAAGTACGCGAGAGATGCATAGGTGGTTCAAGCTGAGTTTGTGAAGAGTAGCGTCAAGACTGAGGACTGTCTCACCGATGGGTTGCCGGAGTTTGCGCTTGTGGTCCAAGTTCGGGAAATCCTCGCCTCTCAATTCGATTGTCAAAAGGAAGCGTCTCGCCTTCACTTCCAAGAAACCGGGTATGAGTTATCTGAATTTGTTCCTCTTGTGTTTGCTTTGAGCTAAATTTTTGCATCGATGTCTCAAGATCGCGTGATCTATTCAACCACCATTAGAGCCTAAATCGAGAGCCTAGGGGTTGGTTGCAAAGATTTGGAACCATCGGAGCCCAAATCAAGTGTCATATAAGTCAGGACCATGTTCACCGGCGTCATCAACTGCTGCTTGTTCATTAATTGAAACAGATCGTACATTCTTACAACAGATTATTCATCATCGTTGTTGTTTCGACAGTTGCATGAAGGGGGATAAAGGAGGTGCGGATTTGGCCAATCCTTTTGGGGCTAGAAATAGCAATGGATGCCGTAGATGTGTTCGGAGAAGCTAGAGAAGGCACTGGTCGCAGATGGTGGCCAGGCATGGTAAGGGAGGGAAAAAGAGGGAGATAATGGTTGAAGAGTTAGATTTACTAGGTTCTTAGTAATTTGAGTGGAAATAAGAAAATGGAGGATGAATGTTATCATTTTTCCCTGCAATTCCATCACATTTAACTAAGAAATTAACGGAAGGACCATGATTAGGACAAAAATAGGGAGGTTGGGGACTTTAATAGGACAAAATAAAGGTTGGGGACCCGTTTAGGATATTTCCAAAAGGTTAGGGACCATAAGTGAAATTTACCCATTTTGAAGGGGTTTTTTTTTAATAAATCACAATAGTAGTATAAATATAATCAAATCAATTTTATACCTCAAAGTAAACTTCACTGTAAGTTACTTAACTTATGTTCTTGTCTTATTCGGGTCATATAATTTTATTTTGTCATAGCTAACTCTTTACCTCATACAGTAAATCCTATTGGAGTCCTATCTGCCAATTGGGTGGTTAACTATAGCAAAATCTTGGTAAAAAATAACAACTCCAGCCCCTAAATTTCTTTTATACTACTCTCAGCACCTTAGATTTTATTTATCCTATTTTGAACACCTTAAAAGTTATAGATCTAACACATCAACCACTTTTCTCCCTCCATCTCTCCACTGTGCCATTGCCACATTCAAATCCACACCATCCACCTGCATCTTGAGGAAGTTACAGTTTTTTTCCCTACAGAATCATTTGTAATAAACTTATCAAGACTCTCAAACACAAGAGCATTCTCTGATTTGGAGTTATGTATTGGGATCAAATCTATGGTGGAGATCGAACCATCAGTGGCAAGTTAACACCACTCTAGAGGACCGAACAACGAATTCCTCCCCTGCTTCACTAATCTATTATAGCCTCAAAATTGCATTCTTTCAATTTGCATCAGCCTTTCAATCTAAAAAAAAAAAAAAAGATAACTTTCAAAGCCTACAGTTGGACTTAGGCACACAAGCAATAGCTACTTTTGAGTCAGTTTCACCCCACAACTTTTGAGTCAGTTTCACCCCCAACAGCTTTAGAAAACAAGGCTACAATAGCAGAGTTACAATCTCTGAGGGTCCCCCAGTAATACCAGGACCCGGCTTTCTAACTATCGAAACATGGACATTAAATTTCAAATTACCCTGTGGAGGCAAGATCATTCCATAGGGATAATTCTTTTTCCAAGGGAACCCCTAATGGACACCAATACAATGTTAAGAAAGAATTCACTGACAAAAGAAAAGGTTGTAGAATTAAACATCACACAATTCCAACATTGGCAAATTGATCAACGAAATATCTTTGCGAAAAATGTCCTCTTCCACGCAATCGTTCTTCGCACTCTTGTTCATCAGCATTACCACGAAGTATTAGTCTACAAGGCATTGCAAATTGTTGAACTGCTGGTTGTTCTATTTCTAGTCCTTTACTCCTCACCAGTCCTGCAAAGAAAGATATTAAATCCATGAAGATGAGCAAGTTTCCTCGGCGAGTCCGAACATAAAATTGAATAAAATGAAAGCCAGAAAATTAGCTTAGGAACTTGCTTGGAGATGAGAGGATCCATGAACAAATTAGGGAAGCGAGGATGGAAAAGGCTAAAACTTTCAAGAGGATACGGGCGGCCATAGTATTTGCGAGGGCACTTTTGGCAGCTCCAGCATAAAGATTGGGCATCTATAAACACCAGAGAACCTCCAACAAGACATGTACGCCGTTCATGTCAAGTCCATTCTCCAAAGGGATCTATGTCTTTTCTAGGAAACATTTTATAGCGACGTCCGACCAAAAAGCATTCGAAAGCACATCGCCGACCGTAAGAGTAAGACATGTTTGGTCCATGCCAGGTACATTGGGATTATCGTCTTCTCGCCGACGAAATCAAACACAAAAAGCAATCATAAATTGGGCAATTGTTTAAGTGCCATCTAGCACTCAGCAATAACGATGATTCTTAAGAATACTGTTACCTAATAACTATTTGGGAAACAAGTAACTAAGGAGCATTGGTATGAAGTTTACATTCGGCATTGCCAAAGTAACAAACTTTCTTGCCGCTAACCACAAAACAATGGCTAAACTCTATGTTAGCCCTCCAATCTAGCATTTTAGAATGTTAAAGTTGTGGGGTTTTACTGCTTTAATGAAATCGAACTAACTTGACCCTGGCATACCTATAGTTTTACATGATTGGAAGCCTAACGGTTAAGACTAAACATAAAAAATTGATGAGTAATAAATAATGAGTTCTTTTACAAGTTACAAGTTGAGACAAATGGAATGGGAACAACTTATTTAAGGCGTTCGGTGGGCTTTAACCTCCACAGAGGCTTGAATCCTCGCTGCTACGGACAAACTTTGATTCACTTGCATGTTACCACCTAGGTTAGACTTCAAGTGCTCAATCCCTCTCGTTTCTTATGTTTAGGTGTACTTAACTCAAAATTATGCAAATAAAACAAAGACTATCCATGTGCTTTTATAATGAAGTTTGTGTATTCGAAATTATGCAAACAAAATGAAGAGTGTCCATGTGCTTTTATAATGAAATTTGTGCATACACTCTCTCTTTCCCATATCTATCAAATCATTTGATTTGACATAGAGATTATGAAAATAGAGAAAATTTACATGTTATTTCTATTTTTGCCCTTAACTTTTTACACATGAAGAGAGAAAGTTGGCAAAAGTAAAAACTAAAATGATAATTTAAAGAGTAATATGGTAAAGTAATTTATTAAATGTGAAAATATTGCAAAAAATTGAAACTGTCCAAAATAAAATATAGTGTAATAATTTTGAGATGGATGAAGTATTGTTTAGTGAACAGTACCATGTTTACTTAGTTTTCCTCATCAACCAGTTGATTTTAGAATTTTGAGTTCAACTTGTACATTTCTGGGGAATTGAAAGACTAAAAGTGTTATAAGCCCTAAGTATATATAGAATATATTATAGACTATTTGCGCCCAAGGGTCGATTGTTGGATTTTATAACTTTAGCTTGAATTTGTACATAATTTTGAATGCAAGGGCGAAAAGCATTATTGAATACAAAAATTTAAGGCAAAAATCAGTTTTGGATCCTCAAACTATAGTAACTCAGTCACTTTAGTCCCTACTACTTGACTCGGTCAATTTGGTCCCTCAAACTATGAAATGTAGGAGACTTTAGTCCTTTGACTTAGTGAATCGGTTAACTTGACGTTAAGACCGTTAGATTTTTAATGATTTAGTAACCTAATTGTAACATTTAAAATAATCGTCGCTAAAACATAAAAATACATGACTTGAAGCACTTAATAGTAATCAAATCTAAACCTAAACTGACATCACTTCACCACCATGCTCCCCCGCCGCCATCCCCAACCAGTGGCGGAACTATTAAGGGGCAGGGGGCGCAACTGCCCCCCCGAAAATTTTGAAACTTTTGATATATAGGGTACTAAATTGCTTACATCGAGAGAAGTTGAGGATTAGATAAGTATTCCTCCCCCCCTCCCCCCCGAAAAATATGGAAGAATATAAAGATGGGGGGCAATGTGGCATGCGCTTAATAAATTAGGGACCAAATTGGTGGTTGTCCCTTTAGCTTTAAGCAACTGCTAACGCCAAATGGTGATGGGGGCAATATAAAGATGGGAAGGCAATAAGGTAGGCTCTGAATAAATTAGGGACCCAGTGAGTAGTTATTCCCTCTACATGAAGGGAAATTATAACATGGCCTAAATGCACTATTAGTCCTCAAACTTTTCCAACTCGTACGATTTGCTCCTTGATCTTTGAATTAGTATGAATTAGTCCTAATTTACAGCTTTACCTAACTGTGACGTCATCTCTCTCCTCCGGGCTCCGCCAACTCTCCTTCAGGCTTGCCCCCCAGAACCAAAAATCCTGGTTCCGCCACTGTCCCCAACTCCATCCCCACTTCCAGCCTCCAAATCTCCCCCTCCTCCACCCAGGATTTCACATTCCACAATTGACTGCATTGTTTGCTTCCTTCCACACGGCCACCGACTCCTCCATCGTCTTCCAATTCCACTCGATCTCTGCCCCCCTTCATTCTCCACCCGCCACCACCGCCGCCTACTAGCAAGTCTGGAATTGCCATCGTTGCTGCCGCATCGTCTCCATCATCTGTATTGTCTGCATCGTCCGGTTCCTTCCTGAATCTCCATCTACTCCATCATCCGCATCATTGGGTGGCTCCATCTCCAGACATGGCACCCGAATGCTCCATTCTAAATCTCGTTGGTGGACCAGCATAGAAGGTTTTGAGACGAGGCGAGTCAATCCCACTCGAAACCCAAACGACCCGCATGCCCATAATGCTTCATCATTAGCTTGGAGTTGCATTTGGTGTTGGCCGGGTTTTTTACGAGAAGAAATGGTAGAACAGAGGAACAAGCTAGTTTTGGTCCGAATTGCAAATTGCAAAAACGTTTATGAGGCTTAGATTTGTAGATGTTAAAGAGTATCAAACAAGGGAAACGAAGAAGAAGAATGACTAAATGCGCAAATGTCTCTTTTTTACGGGTAAGTCAACTAATGGACTTTTAGTCAAAGGGGAAAAGTGCTCTACAATTCATAGTTGGGGAGACCGAGTTACACCATGCCAAATTGCAATGACTCTTTTAAACGATTGAACATAGTTCAATGAACTAAAAGTGATTTTGGCCAAAATTTAAAGACCAGCTGGGGCATAGCGGCCAAGAAGTCCAATGGGTATGCACTCTTAGGTTCTGTTTGAAAACAATTTTTATGATTATTGTTAGAGTTTTAAATAATTTATTGGATGATAGGGATGAAATTGCTCAAGATAAAAGTTAAAAGTTATCAATAAATAACTTTCAAAAAACTCCAATGCTAATTGTTGACATTAATGCTAGAGGGGTTTAGTTTTATCATGGAAAAAAGGGCTAAATTTGTCAGTAAAGTTTATGAAGGAGAATAATTTTGCCACTTAACTTTTTTTTTCTGTATGCAAATTTACCATTAACATTTTTGTTGTTGGCCATTTTGCCACTGGCTGTTATGATAGGAATATTTCATTTATTCAAAGAATATTTTATGACACAACTTTTAAATTAGTCTCATGATGTTTTCTCTTTAACCCCTTGACTACTCCAACATTTCACAACACTAAATAAGTCAAACCAAACACCCCCAATGAGCCTTATTATTTACACTTTTCTCATTGTTAACAAACAACTATCCATTGCCACTATTATTGATAATTTATTCTAGAACTTCAATACCTCTAAATTTAGTCTCATCTGCATCAATCGAATCCTATTTAATCAATGTTTTTTCTAAGTGTTGTTGAGATGTGTGGAATAATGAAGGTATTATCAATGGCTGAAAGGGTGGAGGATGCCTAAGGCTAGAGGCCTTATAGAGGAGCTGCTGGGGCATAGAATAAGGCGCAAATGATAGATTTAGAAACTTAGGAGACCAAGGTGTTATGAAAATAAAACTTATAATTGAAACTTGTATTTTTTCTCCTTTTTTTATGTTTGTCATATTAAGCAATTTTAAAGGCAGATGAGAGAATTGCTTCTAATAGAAAACATTAATGACTAATTTACATATTTTAAAAAGATTAATGGTAAATTTTCCTATAAAAAAGTTCAGCAATAAAATTATTTTTCCTATAAATTTTAGTGGCGATTTACCTCTTTTACGGTATTATTATTATTATTATCATTATTATCATCGTCCACTTTCCTTCCCAGACGCCCACATATTAGACATCCAATTATATTCAGCCACGTTGAAAATACATATATGAAAACTAAACACCACGTGGTCACCTGCCATTAGCTTCTGACCTTCTGTTGTCAAAATGGGAACTCGCTGGTACCCGACTGCCTCTTTTATTTTACTTTTTTTTTTTTTTTTAACTTTAAAAAATGAATAGTATCATTTTCTTCTGTAAAATCAGAGAAAAGAAGACGACAAGTCAACACACCGATTTCGATTTCTTCGGTCTTGCTTGAACTGGAAGCACTGTAAAAATACGCTTTTATAAAACAACAAAAAAAAAAAAAAAAAAGAATTACAGTATATGAGAAAGAAAATACACGCAGAAAAAAAAATTCACTCTTTCTTCTCCAGCGTAGTTAGTTCGAAGCGACCGAGATCCGGGAGAAATCAGCTTCACCTTTTTCTCCAAATTTCTCTGGTAAGTATAACGCTTCAACTTCACTTTAAGCCGTACCAGCAATGCGGTTGGATCTAGTTGGTTCTATACGTTTCTTCTGTTTCTATTTTTGGTGTTTCTTTTTGGGTCTTCAATTTTAACTTTTGGGTGTTTGGTTTCCCGAAAATCGGTAGGAGATTTACTTCACTGCTTTGGAACGAACTTGGGAAAGTGGAAATTCGTCTCGGCTTGGGTGGTTTCTTCTTTATACTTTGCTCCGGTAAGTTCAGAACTTCAGATTTAGTTTTTCCGGTAGTATCTTCCTGCTGCGGTATCTCCGGGACACTATTCTAAACCACACAACTGCCAAGTTCGAAACTTTGGAGAAAAAAGAAAGATGTTTTTCTTTGGTGACTTTCGTCATCTTCATTAATTATACTTATCGTTGGATACTGCAGTTACATTTACCTGCTGATTGCTGGAAATCAAACTGTTACCTACTGTTGTTGAATTTTCATAAGTCTCTAGTTATCAATTATGGCTGGAGATTTTACTATGCTCTCCTTGCTTGTATGGCTTTGTTGTGTTCTGCTGGGACTTGGAGCTAATCGGTTTTGCTTTCGTTTACAGCCTGAAGTCTTATACTGATATTGAACAAGAGGTCGATAACTGGAGTGGATTTTTTCGTCTGGTGGGGTGGTGCGCTCAGTAAGGGTCGAGTGATAAGTTGTGAAACTTATGCTCGGAGGAAATTGGATAATTGTGTCTTAGGTTTGAATGTTGACGTCAAGCTCTTCATTACCTACTTAGAGGCCATGTTTTGCTGATGGGATTCAAAGTTTACAAATCCATTCACCTGCCAATGAACAGTTGGTGGAATATCAGTTTTGCTAATTTTGATCATCATGAGAATCAGCCATGAATCTTTGAGACAATTGTTAAGCCAGCAGGATGAAGAAATGGTATGGTGGTCTTGCAATAGCATCTTTGTTTATGCTCTTGGTCCTGAGATATATTGTCATGAAAAATCCTATTGGAGAAAGTTATTTGACAAGTCCTTTCCCTGTGAATGGAACTAACCCCCTCGAATGGATACGTGCTACCGGTCCTCCTGCTGTTGAAAATCCACAAGAAAATTCTCAAGTGATTTCAGTTGATTCCATCATTACCAGTCTCTTCTCTCAACGGAACATCTCCATTGAAGAGCAGCAATCTCTGCAGACCTGGAATCTGTTGAAGCACTTGACTAATAATACACAGGTTTTACCAAATGGAGTGGAGGCATTCAAGGAAGCTATAACTGCATGGAATAGCCTTATGGTTTCAGTTGAAGAACAAAGACAGGGAAACACAAATGACAGTGTGCTTGGGAAAACAAAGGAACAGTGCCCTCATTTTCTGAACAAAATGAATGCCACAGAACTAGATAACAGTGGTCATAAACTACGTATTCCTTGTGGCCTTACTCAAGGTTCTTCCATTACTATTATTGGTATCCCAAATGGTCTTCTTGGTAATTTCAAGATTGAGTTAACAGGGGAGGCACTACCAGGGGAGCCTGATCCTCCAATAATAATGCATTACAATGTTAGGCTTCTCGGGGATAAAATAACTGAGGACCCTGTTATTGTCCAGAATACCTGGACGGTAGGCCATGATTGGGGAGAAGAGGAGCGCTGTCCATCCCCTTCTCCGGAAAATAATAAAAGAGGTATTAGTACCTGGAAATTTTAAATTATTTCAGAAAAACAGTGGCTATTGATATGATGTGCCACTTTGATTTATGTCTGTTGACCAGAAAAAATGAGTATCAGAACCTACTTATCACTTACTCTGCTGTTGTGCATACCATCCATAGTCTTGTCCCATGTTTTACATCATAGTTTGTTACTGTATTTGATTGCTTTTAATTAGTTCTTAGTTTCATTTGTCAGTGGATGATTTGTATCAGTGCAATGAGAAGGTGGGCAAAGCTGATGGTCATGTGACTGCATTGCATTCCAGTGTTTTGAAAAATGCTTCATCAGTTCTGGAAGGAACTAGGAGGAAACGATATTTTCCATTTAAGCAAGGCTGTCCATTTGTTGCAACACTCAGAGTAGGTTCAGAAGGAATCCAAATGACAGTAGATGGGAAACACATAACATCCTTTGCATATCGAGAAGTAATTTCTTTCATACTCACTTCTGTTAAGAATTTCTTTGAATATAAAATATCTGAACTCATGTTCTTGTTTGGTGTACCTAAGCTCAGACCTTGGAACCGTGGCTTGTCAATGAAGTCAGGATCTCCGGAGACCTGAACATGATTTCAGTCCTGGCTAGTGGTTTACCAACATCTGAGGATGCGGGACATACAATTGATACAGAAGCACTTAGATCAGTAACCCTTTCTCACCAACAACCAATGGATCTCTTAATTGGTGTCTTCTCAACAGCAAATAACTTCAAGAGAAGGATGGCTGTTCGACGAACGTGGATGCAGTATGCTTCAGTTAGGTCCGGGACAGTTGCAGTGCGGTTTTTTGTCGGTCTGGTAAGTTCTGTTGTTGAATGCCATCTATAATTTTTATCCTGTTCTTATACCAGTAAGGTAGGGATTTCTAATGGTGTATGCTAGATGGTCTCTATGTAGAAACAAAGTTAGGAAGCTATTAAACATGTGCTCACCAGAGACATGATAGATAAAGTACTTTCTCCTATCTTTGATGGGATCACTTTGGACGTCATGTGTTACTAGAAAGGAGAAAAGGAAAAATTGTTCCTGACCAAGTATTCATTTTATGTAACGAGAAACCTAATATTCGTACCCAATTTAGCATGTGAAAGCATTTTAAAATTTTTTATATGAAATGCAGCATAAAAACCAGATAGTGAATGAAGAACTCTGGAATGAGGCACGGACATATGGAGATGTACAGCTGATGCCTTTTGTTGACTACTATAGCCTTATCACCTGGAAAACATTAGCCATTTGCATATTTGGGGTAAACTCTTTTCCGGGTTGTTGAAATATGGAAAACCAACTTTAGGCTTATTAACCTTGTCTCTTAAACAGACAGAAGTCTTTTCAGCTAAATTCGTCATGAAGACAGATGATGATGCATTTGTTCGAGTTGATGAAGTGCTGGCTTCATTAGATAGGATAAATGTCACGCATGGATTGCTTTATGGGCTCATTAACAAAGATTCACGGCCACATCGCAATTCTGACAGCAAGTGGTTCATTAGCCCACAGGTACCTTTTCATTATTTCTTGTGGATTTAATCTCTTGCAAAATGTATCATTTTTACTTTTAAACATGAATGTTTATCCATCTAGAGCTTTGCAATTTTCTTGATCTAAATTTAAGATTCTTCACCTATGAGGTCAAGATTTCTGTTGGAGGTAATCAGTATTTCTGAACAGTCAGTAGTTCATCTTTTAATGATGTAAAATAAAAGACTACATACACTAATTATTGTTTTATGATTGACTCTTTTTTTTTTTTCACTTAAGGAATGGCCTGAAGAAGTTTACCCACCATGGGCTCACGGTCCTGGTTATGTTGTATCACATGACATAGCAAAAGAAGTTAACAAGAGGCACAAAGCTGGAAATTTGAAGGTGGGTAAACCTTTCTTTTCCAGTTTATATCATTCTTGACAATAACAGGGTTTTGTTTAGTCATTTAGTTCAATAATTTCTTACTGTTACTTCCTGTTCAGGTTTTTAATGAATGGTTCCTTTTCTGTTTCCGTTTTTTTCCCAACACTGAATAGTGATAACTCTTTGTTGTACCAGATGTTTAAACTAGAAGATGTGGCAATGGGCATATGGATAGCTGATATGAAAAAAGACAGTTTAGGAGTGCGATATGAGAAAGAAGATAGAATTTTCAACGAGGGATGTAAGGATGGTTATGTCATCGCCCACTACCAGTCTCCGAGGGAAATGACGTGCCTCTGGCAAAAGCTTCAGGAAACAAAAAGGGCTAAATGCTGTAACTGATTCATACCCATCTGCAGACAGCAGCGAATTGGCACTCAGTAATGGTTCTCTCTTGGGCCATTGCCGTGTCAACATATATTTCTCTCTCAAGCTGTCGACAACATCATGAGTGCTTCTGCGACTTGAGTCGCAGGGTAACAAAAAAATTTTGGCAGAGTTGAGCAACTTTGTAAGGAGAAATGAGAATGGATGTATTCTTTCTTTCCAGGTTTTGTACCTTGGCTTGATAGGGTAGTGGTAGTGATATTTCCGTTTATTTTTGTTGTACCAGTTGGGTTAGGGAATTTAGGACCAAACCATATTTGATCCCTTTGTATAGAGCTATCAATATTAGAAAAGAGAATCAGTTTATGTACCCAGAAGAAAGAATCAATCTACATCACAGTTCTGTATGAGTCTGAAATTGATCATATTCTCTACCTCTTACGTCTAGCACTGTTAAGGGAAAAAAAAAAATACTGTCTTGTGTATCAAGAAACCTCTTATTCTTCTGAAATAGCTCCATGTTTTGAGGACTCTCCAGTATTGGCACCATCAACCTCATCTCCGTCACGAACCTTGACAAGGGCTAAACAAAGGTTCATCCAGATCCGAAATGACCACAGCTGAACCACAGCATTAACCTTCAGCCCGTTCTCCTCCCTGTGTACGACCTCGTTCCACTCTCCATTGAGCTCATAAGTGGGTACTTCCTTCATCATCCACCTCGTCATGTTCAAGAAAGTTTCTCTGCCACTAGGCTCTATGAAGTACACTCGCAGAACACCACCACTCTCCAGCGCCATGTACTCTGTTTCGGTTAGAAACTGGTTCGTGACGTGGTTCCTTGGGAACGACAACCGATTGTGCGTCACGCTCAAATCCGTCTGGTGCAGAGGCTTCTGTGTCACCAGCCTCAGCCCGGTTCCCTTCAGTTCACCGAGAATTCTGTTCTTCAGTCTGGCCGGAATGTCAGGACTCGGCTCAGGCTCATTCCTCTGTCTGCTGACAATCTTGATCCTCGGCCTCACCTGTTTCTTTTGCTTCTCAGGTTCTTGTATCTTCAGAGCATTCGCTTTCTTGTGCTGCTCAGGTTTTGCTTTTAGAGCACTCTCTTTCTTGCTCTTCCAAGTTTCCTCTATCTTTAGAGCAATCTCCTTTCCGGGGGTCTTCAGGAGCTCCATTAACACTCTCTCCGTCATCAACTTGCTCTGCTCCTTGAAATCGCCAGGCGCTTTTTCTTCGACCTCTTGTTTAATTGCGTTCCACGTAGGTTCCTCATACGCGTCAATGTCCTCCAGAGTAATCTTTTTCCCCTCCTGTCTTTTCCTCTCGAGGTCCTCCCTGGTAATCTTTCTCCTCTCCATGGTTTTCTTCTCCGTCCGAACGGATTCTTCAGCTTGTTCTTGTTAATGCTAGAAAGTATTGGTGTTGGAAGAGAACTTGAGGGGCACGGTAATGCAGGCGTTTGGGGTTTCTGAATTGTATGAGAATTGGGTTTGCGGTTGTTTCTGGTTTTAACTGGGATTTACAATTGGGTTCTTGCTCTACCACACCGAAGCTTGGTTGGCGATACGAAAAGTTACCAGAGAAAATAACCACATTAGTAGCGTCTTCTTTTATCTATTCGAATATGAGAATTCGCCAATAATGTTCAATTTACTGTTACTGTTTCCTCTCATTAAGGAATTTAAAGTTACAAGTTTTATCTGTAAAAAAAATTATTTAAAGCACATATAATGATTTGAAATTTAGACGAAATTAGGTAAACTCCGCTCCGGTGGAGTTTAATTAATAGATATTTCAAGCAAATTAATGAAGAGCTGCGGCGAGGGTACGTCATCACCAGATTAACCACACAAAATTTATGCGTTCAAAAATTTAAAACTTCTTGGATTCATTACTTGTTTCACTGTAATTGTAAGTTATACTTCAGATTTACGAATAAATGTTATCACTCTTGAAAATTGTTACCAGACTTATTTTTGAGAGAATGATTAGTTAAGTAGGTTTAGGTGCTTGAGGAGCTTAAAAAAGTAATTAATTATTTATGTATTTTCAATTTGCTTTTTTTTATTCTAGAACAAGGTTGTCAAGATCGAGATCTTACACTAAATCATTTTTTTGCCGTGTAAGATCGAGATCATAAGATTGAATTGTGGATTATTCTATCAGAACCTAGAATTTCTTGTCTAAATAATATAATTTATGGGAAAAACAAATTATATTAGAAATCCAAATAAAGGTTAAGTGTCATAACAATGATAAATAGTCAAATACAATACAATTATGTATTAGATTATTAATAATGAGGGAAGCATCATATTTCTATTAACAATAGCATGAGCATCTTTCATGAAACAAAACCAGAAACTTGTCTCGGTTCCTTAACAAAATTTATGTTAATAATAGCATGTGCATATTTCATGATTTCCAACAAAATCATCAGCATGAGCAGGTTTCATGAAACAAATGCAGCATTTTTTGAAACTCGAATTAATAAGCAAACCGTTCAACACTTCAACTACTTAGTTTTAACCAATAAATTAGAAATTTATCAGATTTTGACCTTAATCCTTCAGCTGCAGCTTAAAACACTTTCTGATTGATGAAATGAGCCCATAATTTCTGTGAAGGGAGAGAGCGCAATGGAACAACGGGGGTGGGAGATAGAGCGAGATGAAATGGTGGGACTTGGGAGAGAAATCGAGCATGAAAAAGCACCAATGGAGCGAGATAGAGTAGTGGGACACAACAGCAAGACGGAGTAGCGATGGAGCGCCGACGGTTGGGGTTGTTGCTGGAACGCCGTCTTGAAGCGCAACAAAGCAGCAATGGAGCAAGATAGAGCAACGATGGAGCGCCGACGATTGGGGCTATTACTAGTGCGCTAGCGGTTGGGGCTATTGCCGGAGACTGGGGATGCGAGTCATGTCTGATCGAGAGAATATGCTCGTATGCGAGCAAATAGGCGCAATAGCAGCTAATAGCTCAATTCCTGCTATTTACCCTTGATTTTCGAATTTGGGCCCGGTAGAGACAACCTACTCCAAGAAAGCCCGCTTTTTATCACCTAAATTTTATAATTTAGGTCAAATATAACCTTAAACCCAATATAAATAAACATCATCTATAATCAGTGGGATCTAACGATCCTAACAATCTTACAATCTTGGGAGAGATCCTACAAGATCGCTGGGATCCTACATGATCCCATGGTGTCATCAATCTTGTTGCATGTTGACAAGTTTTTGTTCAATCAGAATTGTAGGATCGTGTATTCCTTCGATCAAGATTACGAGTTTGACAACCTTGGTCTAGAGTTTAAGTCATTATATTAATTAAAGACATAATTCTTTAATCTAACTATAGGAATAGTGTTTTTCCCTATTATAGTAGTACTTTTTTCCTTTGACTAAATTAAACCCGTGACCCCTAATATTTTATTATTGTACTGTGTTGGACCCTAACCTACATTTTTTGCATAGCACATCCCTAAACTCCTAAAAATGTACTATTTGGGACTTTTCATGGATAAAAACCATTAATGTGAACAAAAAACACCAATATAGACAATTTACCACGATAACACAATAATAAGCTGCTGGTGATAATGTGGGAAGGAAGAAAAATAATAAAAAAATGGAAATATCTTTATTTGTGTATGATGATATCTTTGGGTCCTCAAATTTTAAAATCAAACATATTTTCTATTCTATCTTAATAAACACAAAAGATGTTCTAAACCCATTAACTTACATAAGTTATAGTCAAAACCTCAGTTTGTGCTTAAATCCCAAACCAAATTGGTTATTATCATTTTTTTTTTGTACATCAAATTGGTTACTATTATGACTTAATTTTGAATTTATAACTTTTTTAATACTTTTTTTTTTCAATTTTTCTTCTTTTTACTCTAGAGTTGAAGCCCTTTAAAGCTAATACTTCAACAACCTAATAATATTATTTGAATTTTTTTTCTAAAGCAACTAATTTTATAAATCTTTTTCTTTAGCAGCTTAAAAAAAAAAGAAAAATTAATAAATAAAATTCTTACTTTTGCAAAAAGAAACAGAGAAAAAAAAAATTAAAAAAACTATAAATATGGTTCTGGGATTTCTTCTTAAAGTGCATGGTTTCAATCCGCGTACAAGTTAAGCAAATAATCACTTAATATGGTTAATGACTGATACAAGTTGACAGTTGATGGGAGTCCAAATGACTGTTGATGAGAGGCACATAGCATCCTTTCCATATGGAGTGGAGAAGCAACTTCTTTCATAGAGATATCTGCTGCTTATATTATTCCAGTGAAAATGCATGTCATGTGACAATTGAACTCGTGTTCTTAGCTTGTTCGGTGTCCTTTAACCTCGGGCCTATATAGACACCGTGGCTTGTGAATGAAGTTACGGTGTCCGGAGACCTGAAATTGATTTCATCAGTAACACATTCTCACCAACAACCAGCCAATGGATTTCTTTGTTCCTGTATGCTGGAAGGAACTGTTGCTCTGGAACGAGACACGAACTATCTATGAAGAGATTATATATATTTCAGCGTTTCAACAAAATTCGTCACGAAGACCGTAGATGATGATTCATTTGTTCGTGTTGATGAAGCGTTGGCTTCATTTGACAGGATAAATGTAACTTATTGATTGTTTCAGTAGTCCATTGGGTCACCACCTGATGTCGCTCTATGCACATGTCAGGGTAATATATGCACACCACTAGGAGGCACCATGGGATGATTATGTGGCTTGTAACAGGTCCTGTGGCTTAGGCTTGCGAGGCCATCACTTTGAGAGGGCCCTCCGAGGTGCTTTTAGCCATTGGCCAAAAAGATGGCCTTTTGAAGTGTAAGGCAGATGACCTTCGCAAGGAAACCCGCTAGTTAGGCACTATAAAATTTGCATCTTATGGGGTCTCAATATAAACCACTTCAACACCTTTGCTCCAAACACCAAATTCCACTTCCGTTGCCATGTCCGACCTTCACAAAATTTAAGGTTGAAATTCAAATTTCAAACATAAAAAATCAACGACATTCCTTTGGAAGTTGGTGACAAACATAAAATTGACCCCTTCGCAAGAGGCGGCCACATCTGTATTTTAGATAAATGGGGAACGTGTTTTAGGCCTGGTCAATTTTGAACTGGGGCTATCTCAAGCGACTTGTCTGAGTGGCAACTTGAGAAAATTATTCCTGGGCCGTGTCTGGTCCTCTCAACAAGTTTAAGATTACTAATCAGTTTTCTTAATAACAACTTCCTATGTTAATGAGAAGACTTAACAATCAAATCAACCATATCATTCGTATCATTTAGCGTTTATAATAGCCTCATACACACTGGTTGAATATGGAACCACTTTAGCCAAGGAACGAGCTGATTTGGTCTCTGCAGCGCAACTAGTTCTCTTGAGCAATCTTTCTGGTCCTACTTTTGTAGCCATCAACGTGGACAGCAGCACTATATAACAGAATGACGAACTCATTGTCACCTATAACGTAATTGAGGCTCCCAGACAACCCTTTTTATCTAACAGAGGAAAAAAGCATAAGCAACGAGAACAACATACATGGCTATTCCAGTCTCTCTTGCATATATTGCTTTTCTTGGACTTCTTGCACTGTCTGCTCAGGCTAGACCATTACTTGGTATAGCCATTACATACATTTCTTGTTCATCATTGATTGAAGATTTAACAATTTCATAACTAAATGTTCTTTCTCCTTTACAACAGAAAATTCAGGTAGCGACACGGATATTGAAACCAGTCGAATACCTTGGGCGCTTCCGTTCTCAACTGAGCGGACATATCATTCATCACCTCCTCCACAGTTGCATAAGATATCAGATCAGCATTATAGCTTTATATTGACAGTCTTCGACAAGGTGAAGCCAGGGAGACTAACTCCTCCATCATGCAACTCAGCTCCTTCAAAACAGGTAGCTATAATTCAGCAATCTGTAGAGGAAATATCGCATTCTGCTTCACCATGTCCTACACCTCAAAGGAAGACGGGTAGTCAATACAGAAGCTTCACATTTATGGTAATTGAAAATGTGGAAAGACCAGGGAGGCAGCCTCCTCCGACCTCCAGCTCATCAAAACATCAAGATACAATTCTGCAACCTGAGGGCACAAAATCAACTTATGCTTCATCACTTCCTACTCCACAGCTTAAGACAGAGAGTCAATATAAAAGCTTCATATCCATGGTCGTTGAAAATGTTAACAGACCAGCAAGGCAGCCTCCTCCAAGCCCCAGCTCAGCTCCATCAAAACATCAAGATATAATTCAGCAACCTGTGGACGCAATATCAAATACTGCTCTTTCACTTCCTACACTGCAACTCAAGACAAAGAGTCAAAGTAAAAGCTTCATATCCAAGGTAATTGAAGATGTGAACAGACCAGCAAGGCAGCCTCCTCCAACCCCAAAAGGAGCTCCATCAACACATCAAGATATAATACAGCAACTTGTCAATGAAACATAAAGTTTTTCTTCCTTCCTTCCTACACCTTAAGCTAAGAACAGGATGTCAATATGAAGCTGTCGACAGCTTGCACCGCACAAGGCAGCCTTCTTGATCAGCTTCATTAAAACATCAATACAAAATTCAGCATCCTAAATGGGATAGATTGACTTCTGCTTCATCTAAATGATGCAAAACAAGAATTTTTGTAAGGTATTTAACATATCATTTACGTGGGCCTTTTGCCCCTAGTTTGTGCAAATAGTTCTTCCTTTGGTAATCCAATATCAAAGAAGTTTCATTTCCTTCTGCTTCACCTAAATGATGCAAAACAAAGATCCTTTTGTCGAGGAGACCACTTTGCATCACCTTATGAAAGAAATGCACAGTTCATTAGAGGAGTTCTGCAGCTGATGAAGTACTAAAACCTGTCGTCAGTAAAACATTGCTGATTTTTATTCATTATACTGTCTGTTCTAAAAATTCTCCACAGATATCTCATATTATACAGTACATCTAATGTGCCAGGAAGCCATGACGAGCTATCACAATCTCAAATGCTTGCATTTTTTCTCCACGTGCAAATCCATTGCGGTCATAAGATGAGATCTCATCAATGTTAAGATCCCTGCAAGCCTTGACAAGTGCTTCACCAAGATGTTCAGCAGCTTCCTAGAAGCAAAAGAAGAATATAAACTCAACTAAACAGAAAATAAATGACCAAGAAAGTTCACCAGCTCTTGGGGACCAAATTCAGTTGTACAATAATGGAACCTTCAATTCTAGGAGCCGAGTGGAAGGTAAATGCATACCACTTTGGTGCATGGGGGACTACCAAGGATGGATTTCTGGAGAGTGCTCCCATAAAACAAACACTTCTTATTTTGATCATCCACCAACATAGCAAATAACTGCTTTTCAGAACAGAAAACAGACAGCCTTGGTCTTGTTGGTGTACCATTGAACTGGCAACAATATAAAACCTGGGTTAGTACGTCTTATGAAACTGACTAGAGATGCTCATATTTGAAAGTATTGCTAGCCTGAATAACGGAATTTCAGCCTTTTTAGGCTTCAAACCTAATACAATCCCTTGAATTTCTTGATAGCAAATATCCAGCATATAGCCAATTTTGTCAACATAAAAGGAAAGATACCTTCATTCTCTTCCTTCTGTTTTGAATCTTCGCACTCTCTTTTCGGGTATTTGCCTTTGCTTGAACAACTAATGACTTCACAATGACACCTGTAGGGAACAATAACTTCTAGTCAAATCACAAAAATTAGTGGTGTCCAAGTTGATAGACCTGGACTAGCTATTTCAAATATGAACACATACAAAGAACATCCACGAATAGTTAAATATAATTTCTCTTACCTCCGCTCTGTATCTGGGAAAAATTCAGAGAGTACAATTTGGGAGCAAATATGTTACAGACCCAGAACTGCCGGAACGGAACACTTCCAAGAGCCATTCTTAACCGATACAAGCAACAAGGTAAAGTAACTAAACAACATCCACTAATGTTGCCTCATCTGCAGCAGCAACAAAAACCTGTTCGTAGGAAGTTGCCAAGTCATGAGCTTTCAAAAGCAGAAGGGATTAAAAATGGAGCAGCGCGTTAGACCTTCAGCTACGAATTTCAACAAACAGGTGGACTTCGGGTTCTGGTTATAAATTGTACTTGAACAATCCTATACCCATAAAGTAGGGAGCATTTACCACATAATTTCTAATGTAGATTAACAAAGATGTTCAAAGAAACTTGTTTGAAAACGTTAGAATCTTCTAGTGGAGGAAGGACGAAGATGAAGAGGGAAGAAAGTCTAGGAGAGAACCACCGGGCATGAGCTGCCGAGCTAGGTTCACAGTCGTCGAGTGTGTCTTGTCTGCCTGCGATGCATTTTTATATTGTGGCTTGGGGAACGCGAAGCTACCGAGCTTCGCTGCGACTGCGAGACACCGAGAGTGGGATGGGCGTAAGAAAGGTTTCTTGCTTTTTGTTTTTCGTTTTTTTTAAAGAAAAGTACCGAAAACTCACCATAGTTATAGGTATGGATCAATTTGGTCCCTCTAGTTTTAAATGGTTCCAATTGTACACTGAAGTCATAGTTTGGACTCAAATTCGTTACTGATGTTATAATTTGATACCAAATATATCATCAGCCATTAAAAACCCAACAGTAAATGTGAGAAGTTGTTGATTTTGAAATCCTGGAGTACTTAAGTAACTTTTAACAAATTTCAGGAATTGTGTATGAATTACTATTTTCACTTTTTGTACAATAATCACCTTTATCCTTCATTGGATTTGCCACTGGTACCTCCAAAAATGATATTCAAATTATCCACTGCATTCCATTCTATAGATAACTCGAACCTTGATTAAATGAAACTCACACATCTAATAAAGATGTGTTTCTAATCATTTGCAGTTTATTTGTTTGCAAATAGTGAAATTCAATACTACCTCTTTTGACATTGCCTTTATCACCAATGACAAATCCAACGGTGACCGATATCGTGACTGACGTATAAAATAAATAAAAATGGTGAATTGCATAAAGTTCCTAAATTTTTTTAAAAGTTACATTAGTATCCCAAGATTTCAAAATCAACAACTTTCCACATTTACCGTTAGATTTTTAATGGCTAATAACATATTTGGTATCAAACTAGAACATTGGTGACTATTTTAGCGTAAACTATAACTTTAGTGATGTAATTGAAACCACTCAAAATTATAATGACCAAATCTGTCCATGGGCATAACTATAGTGATTTTTTGTTGTACTTTCCCTTTTTTTTTGTTGGTACACAGAATTAGACCAAACCTAGTATCAAGGCATTATGTGAATATTGGGGGAGAGGCTATTTGTATAGGGATCTAATGTTTCTTTACCACTCCAACTAGGGTGGCAAGACAAGAAAGTTTTAGGTTCTAATCCAAAACACTTAAACACCCTCATAACTTTTTATTTCAATATATCAATGTATAGACAATTTAGTGATACCATAATTCTCCCCAATTCAAGACCTCCTACAAGAGGTTAACAGTAGCTATACAATGAACCTGATCTATAGATCACATTCATACTTTTGCAGTATTTACAAAACCGCCACTGCATATTGAACAACATATTTTAAATATATAAAAAGTGTGGATGTGCACAAATGTTAAATGACTTTTTTACCTTTACATTATAAGTCATTATCTATTTAATTAGAATTATATTAGCACTAGAACACTAAAAAGAACTCTTAAGTTACCATTAAATTTTATTTTTTACTGTAAACTTACCCGCGTTTGATTCTATATTGTAGAATCAAGTATTATATGTATTTTTTATTTTTTTGCGTTAATCTTACCTTTAATGGCTAAAACTCCTAGATTGCAACTAAAGTTTTTCTTTTTTTTTTTCATCAAATATACAGCCCTTGGTTCTATATTACTATCAAATAATTATCTCAAACACAATAAATATTTTATAAAACTTAAAATTTCAACTTAACTAGTATGATCTAAGTTTGTTCTACTATAAAAAAAATATCTTTGACTATAAAACTTTTGTCATTTAAGTTTTTTCCAACTTGGATGAATATACCATTGTAGCAAAGGTCATTGGCAAAAATTTTAGGAAAAAAAGTTTTTGGCTATTAGAATTAGTTGCATATATTATAATAAGGGTATTTTTAGCAGTAATTTTTCACATTTTCCAATGTTTTAAAATATTGAAAAATTATAAGAATTATTTTTTCACATGGTCATCCATTTTAATATTGTAACACAAATTTTTATTCTTAGCAACTAACGCTTTTTCTATACTAAATAATATTAAATTTTTATTTTTATTTTTATTTTTTAGAGCTAATCAAATATTGTAAGTTGTTTTAAAAAAATAGAGATAATTTTTATTTGAATATTATATTTCATGATTGTGGCTCATAGTATGAAAGTAGTTTTGGAGTTGTTAAAAGATGAAGTTAATAATTTTTTGTTGTAACTGTAACTTTTTATTTTATCTGGGATTAAGTATAATAAGGAGAGAAGTTTTGAGATTTATATTTTTAAAATTTATAATTAAATTACATATTTTAGGTCTTAATTAGAAGTTCTAACCATATAGGAGATTATATAACAAAGGAAGAAGTTGGAGGATTCTTAGGATGACATATAATAAGTTTTAGTATAAAAAAATTCCCAACATTTATTATATGTATTGGATTAAAATTTTATTCATGTTTGTCCAAAATATGATTTTGTTGTGACTTATCCTTTTCATTGTCATAATACTAAATTTATATACTTTCATATATTAATGTTGATACACAATTTTTTTTTAAAATGAAACATATTTTGAGAATTTCTAATTTTTTGAAAAATGGTATTGTTATATTCAATTTATGAAGTTAGTACTTTTCTTTATTTGATTAATTCAAATTTTAATATATTTCTAATATTTAAATTTTAAACATATTTGAACCATTTACAAATTATTTATATTAGGAAAATAATATTAGCATTTGAAAAGGAAAAAATAAAAAAAAATAGTGATTGTTTTCTATATTTTAATTTAAAAATTTATAACAAACATTTTTTTTATTTATATGACTATTAAACTTGCCTAAAAACATAATATTTATCAATTTGTTTACTTTTTAAACTTTAAATATTTTTATCAAAAACTAAAAGGTGAAACTTAATATTTATATATATCTATATTTGGAGCTATAAACCAATCAAACGAATACAAACAAGCCATGTTTGCATTCATTTGTTTAATTTTTAACGAACATGAACAATAAACGAATGCAACTTCTTTATTCGTGTTCTTTCATTTATTAATAGAGGAACACTAACATGAATGCAAACAATTAAAGTTGATGGTTACCATCAATCTGAATTGGAGCGAGTCTAATAATAACCGGCAGAGTAATAAGCGATTATGAAAGAGACTATAGGTTAAGGCTATGGGGCTCGGCTTGATGCTGAAGCAGATTCACGCTGTGAGAGAAACTATTAATTATGTTTTGGGAAACAAAAGCAATAGATTAATTTTAGGGAGATTAGAGCATAATCATGTATGTGTATAGTAGGTGGATACTAATAAAAATATGTGATATATAATATATATAATAATAAATGTACAACTAATATATAAACAAGCTAACAAATAGACATAAACCTGAACAAATAAAAAAAATGAATATAAACGAACAATAAAAGAACGGTTTGTGAACATAAATGAATGAACGGGACTTTGTTTGTGTTTGTTTGTTCTGTTCGTGCTCGTTCATTTAACTAAATAAATAAATATAAACGAACTTTTATACAACAGTTTACGACTGGTTCATCAAATGTTCTATTCATTTACACCCTTATTTATATCTATATAGGCCAAAATACCCTTTCAGTGCCTGAACTTTGTTGACAAAGACACTTAATCCCCTAAATTTGAACTCAATCCAACTCAGCCTCTGAACTTGTTAAAGTGGGTTAGTCAACTCCTTTGACTAACCCTATGACTATCACATGATGGGCTTTCACAAATGCTTTCTGCCTCCATCTGTCCAGATAGGAGAAATGACAACACCAACGGTTTAGTGACACATATGAAACTTTAGGGTTATAATTATAAGTTCAAATAAACTATAGGGAGTAATCTGTAATCTTTTTACAGTATAACAAGAGAAGGAGAAACTACAGAAACTATCCTAAACTTCTTAATGTTTCATAGATTTACCATAATATTATAAACGTTACAAACAAGCTACTGTCTTCAGTGAGACCACTATACCTTTTCCTAATTCATTCTATAAACCTCCTCAAATACAAAAAAGAAAAAATTGCATCCAATACACATTATACCTCAATTCATGATCATCAGCCCTTTACTTTTGCTGGTGAACCCGTATTCAAATCCAATTTGTACGCCACAACTTACGAGAAAACGGAATATGAACCTCAAGCCGGTCTATAGCCACTCGATTCTTCAAATAAATTTGAAGCTTAATCCAATGCATCGTACCCAATCCTTGTGTCGCTGCTAGGCCCCTATTATCTTCCAATTTCTTGCATTTTTTGCTGAGGAATTTGCCCATGGAAACACTTTGCTCCTCCTTCTTCTAGCTTAAGTTCCAAATTTCACAGCGGGTTTATATCATTGGATTTGGTTTTCATGCCACAAACAACACCAATCATGAAGATTCAATTCTTGGTTTTTTCTCTCTGCACGATAGCCTAGCCAAAGAAGTCATTGGGTTCTTTTATGCTAACAAGGACAAGTCGTCTTTAATAGTTTCCATAGGATTTTGTAGATGAAGATGGCTGGGAAACGGATGAACAGGATTAGCAAACGGGGAAAAATAACAATAGGCATGTGATAGGCACGGGTCAAGTAAAAAAGGGTTAACTGAACCACTTTAGCAAGTTCGGGGGCTAAGTTAGACTGAGTTCAAGTTTAAGGGGGTAAATGTCTTGGTCAACCAAGTTTAAGGACTGATAGGGTATTTTGGCCTGTTTATATATAATAAAAAGTGCAAGAATATGAAGAAGTCGCATGGAAGCACTTAAGTTTCAATTTGGGACAATAAAATTTGTGCTCTGAATGGAAAAAAAAATAAAGAAAAAAACCCATAATTTTTTTCTCTATTATGGCAAAAATCAATTAGTTGTTACTAAAGTTAAAGTTTTGCAACAAACAAACCCCTGTGTTTACATTTCCATAAAAAAATGCTCTCAAATACAAGATTTTATCAATTTCATTACTTTTTAAGACATGAATCAAATATTTTTATTATATCTTAAAACTGCAACTTAATACAATAAATAAAAATGTTGAAGATACGTAAATTGACTTGAATGTTTCACTAGACTTAATATGGATACAAGAGAACAACAATTAATTTATGTATGGCTTTTCAGTATGAAAGGGTTCCTGGGTGTGAAAGTACATTTTTCTTCTAAATAGAATAACAAGAAACTTTAGCATAAGTTTTACCAAATATATAAGTGATTAAATGACATAAATCATTATTATTATTATTATTCCTAGGTAAAGTTGTTACATAATAAATGCATACATTGTACACAATAACTATTTCATATATGGATAAAATTGATAATACGAGAGTTGATTTGATTGTAAAAAAATTGTTTTTGAGTTAAAATTTTTAAGAGAGAAATTATCATATAGTTTAAAATAATTTTAAAAAATTTATTTTATATAGGCATAATTACTCTAACTTAATATATTCCATCCAATCGGGGACTAATATGAAATATTTTAAAAAATTTTAGAACCAAAAGAGAATAGTAATAAGTTAAGAATGAAAAAGAATCATAGATTAAAGGTTAGGGATTATCTACAAAATTTACCCTATTTTTTATGTTTAACAATTTTTTAAACTTGGATAAAATTATAGTACTATACATTTTATTTCAAATAAAAACTAATGGTATATTTAACATTAAGTTGTGATTTTCTCTATTTATGCCTATTTTATTTTTGATAAATTTGTTTAAAAAATTAATTTTGAAATTTATTATTAAATATTATTTATTTTAGTTATAAACATTTTTAATATAGCTTTAATATTTAAAATGTTAATAAATTTACACTAATTACATAAACTTTATTTATGTTCAAAGAACATAGCAATGACTAGTCTTATGAAATGAACACAACTATGGCGAACTACACCTTTCTATAAAAGGAACACCACATTACACTAAGTTGAACGTTAATTTATACCTCAATCTTTTTAAACTGCAAAAAGTGTTGTTACTGTTAAATTATCTAGAACAAATTACAGAGCATCATATCTTACTAAAATGAATAGCATATTAGAAAACATCACATTTGTATAAATATGACAATACTTCTTACTGAACAGAATATTATTTACGAACATTAAGAAGTGCTATAATATATTATTCCCTTCAATAAGAAGTGCTGTTTACTTTCATAGGATGTGTTGTTCAAGCATGATGATATTTTTGTAAATAATATGAAAGTGGGGTGTACGTAAATAATGTAAATATTGTTGATAAATAGTGTTGTTCGATTGAGACAAATATATTATTCTGTAGTATACAATTTCTTTAATAATATATGCTGCTCATATATAAATGATGTTGTTTTGCTCGGTAAGAAGTGTTGTTTCATTCTTATAAATGTGGTGCTGTGTAAAACATTATTAATTTCAGAATAAATACTATTTGTGGCAACGTGTGGGCCGTTTTCGGGAGTCGCCACCAATCGGTTTTCGCTCAGGTCGATTGGTCACCTTAAAATATGGTCTGCGAGAGTTCAGGGGTTCGGGAGTACGGTTACGTTAAAACAACTTTGTTAAAACGCCCAAAAATTGGCACCTTAGTTGGTTTTAATTTTGTTTTGCTTTGCTTTTAAATAAATTTCAGTTAATTTTCAATCTAGAATTTTTAACTGAATTAATCGGATGTGGATTTTTGGTAATTAATTTGTATAGAATTTTATACTTTCGAACCATGGACTCTGCCGAGTCATTTGGACACGGAAGATTTTTATTCCGAACCATGAACTCTGCCGAGTCATTTGGACACGGAATTTGGTGAAATTTAAACAATTTAATCCATATTGTAAATATGGATTTTTTATTTTAATGGAAGTAATTGTTATTTTAATTACTATTTTTGTAAGTCTTTTAAAATTTTAGGTTTTTGTTAATGATCTTTAAAAGATCTTTCTTATTTCTTTTTATATTTTATTATTCTTTTCCTTCTTTCTTTTTATTCTTTTTATTTTATCTTTCTTTTCTTTTTCTTATTTTTCTTATCTTTCTTATTTTTTATTTTTCTTTTGATTTTATCTTTCCTTTCTTTTCTCTTTCCTTTTTTAATGAAGGATATTTATTATTTAAATAATTACCCAATTTATAAAAGAATTAAAAAGTAATTAATTAATTTTTTTATAAGAAAGTTAATTAATTAATCTTGAGATTTATTTTATGTTTATTAAAAATAAATTAATCAAGAAAGATTTATATTTATTATTTTTTTATTTAATCAAGATCTTTAATAAAGAAAACCAAAAAAAAATATGTATATTTTAAAAATAAAAGAAAAGTCTTAATAGTTTATTTGATAAATTAACCAAAAAAAAGATTAAGAAATCAAAGATTTTTATATATATTTTAAACATGAAAGAAGAATTTTGATATTTATATATTTTATTTTTATAAAAGATTAACTAAAAAGAAGTGATTATTTAACAAGGATCTTAAAAAATAAAATTTATATGTATATTTTAAAAAAATAAAGGAAAGTTTTGATATTTCTTTTTCATTTTTATGTTCTTTTTGTTTGATAAATAATTTTAATTAATAAGTCTAAGATATTTAAGAGATAATTTAATCCTTTTGAATTTATTCTATTTTTGAAATCATTTGCTAAGATTTTTATAAAGGAAACAAAAAGTTATATCTTTTCATTATTTTAAAAGAAATAAGCAAAATATTACTGAATAAAATATTAGCCCAAAAATTTTACTTTTATCATTATTTTTATTAATAAAGAAAACTAAAAAGTCATATTTTATTATTTTAAAAGAAATAAGTAAAATATTACTGAATAAAATATTAACCCAAAAATTTTACCTTTTTTGTTCTTTTTATTAATAAAGAAAACTAAAAAGTTATATTTTATTATTTTAATAAATAATTAATATATTAGTCCAAAGTTTTTATTTTTAATAAAAAATTATTTATATACTTTATTTAAAAATATTTCCAAGCCATGGATCCTGGCGGATCATTTGGTCATGGAGTTTTAATTTTTATTAAATTTTAATTATTTAATTAATTATTAATTTTAATTATAATTTTATTGGATTTTTATTATTTTTTTTGAATTTTTAAATTTTAATATCATTACTTTAAAGATATGTTGAAAAAGAATTGATTTGTATATTTAGAATTATTTAATTATGTTTGTTTATTAATTTTAATAAAAGGGATAAAAAGTTAATTAATTTTTCTTATTGCTCCTTCAAGAAATAATAAAAGATAATTAGCTTTTTTTTTTTAAAAAAACATTTATGCTAGTCTTAAAGAATAAAATTAATCATTCACATAAAAGGATTTTCTTTTAATTAGTTATTATTTACTTATGTTTATTCAATTATTTTAGTAAAGGAATAAAAGATTAAATTTTTGTTGTTGTTCTCTTTTTTTTTTTTAAAGAAATATGTGTTTTAGAAATAACAAAAGATAATTGGCTTTTAAAAATGATTTTTAATTAACCTTAATAAATTTAATTATTCACATAAAATTCTTTTTATTTAATTTTTAATTTATTATTATTGTTTTATAATTAAAAGTGAAATAAATTTAACCACCAAAAGACAATTAATAATAATAAAGTGGGGCTTTTTGGTCATCCACTTTAAAAAATAAATAAATAACAATAATAAAGGTTAGCAAAGTTAGTTAAATTAATTAACAATAATAATAAAAGTTAGCCAAGTTTAATTAAATTAATTAATTAACAACAATAATAAAAGTTAGCCAAGTTTAATTAAATTAATTAATTAACAACAATAATAAAAGTTAGCCAAGTTTAATTAAATTAATTAATTAATAACAATAATAAAAGTTAGCCAAGTTTAATTAAATTAATTAATTAACAACAATAATAAAAAGTTAGCCAAGTTAATTAAATTAACAACAATAATAAAAAGTTAGTCAAGTTAATTAAATTAATTAATTAACAACAATAATAAAAAGTTTGCCAAATTAATTAATTGTTAATTAACAAAGTTAATTAAATTAATAATAATAACAATAATAAAAGTTAGTAAGTTAGTTGTTAATAACAACAATAAAGAAAGGGTTAGTAATAAACAAATAATAAACAAACAAGTAAAAATTAAAAAAGGTTAGTAATTAATTCTGCAAGAACAAAAGAAAAAGTTAGTGACCAAAGTGAAAGAAATAAAAAAAATAGAGGACAAAACAAGGGTTGTACCCTTTAGTTTTAATTTTGAATTTTGCTGGGAACGTGAAACAGAGCACACGCGAGGGAGGAGAAGGGAGGAGCAGGCACGGCGCAGGGGAGGAAGAGGAAGGGCAGGGTGGCGCAGGGGAGGAACGCAGCGGCGGCGTGGCGGCGGCGCGGACGGAGCGGCGGCGAGGCGACGGCGGGGCAGCAGGAGGAGAAAGAGAGAGAAAACGAGAGGAGAGAGAGAGAGAACGCACGGGAAATGGAAGGAAGAAGATGGTCGAACTGTCAAAATAAAAACTTTTGGGATTTTCTGGAGAAAGGAAGGAGAGCCAGGGGCTAAGCCAGTAATTTTTCCTATTTTTTAAAACGGAGCTATAAGCTTTCTTTCTATTTTTTTCTGTGTTCAGCACAAAATTTGGGGGAATATTTATAGAGGAAGTTTGGCTGAACTGTTGATGGATAAATTAATAAAAAATTTCAAACTTATCTTTTAAATTGGTAAAATGACAATTTTAGTCCTTTACGTCTCTCAGCCTCTGGATAAGTTCCTGAAGCTTCTGATTTTGACAATTTTGTCGTTTTCTGTCAATTTGGGCCAGAAACGTCGGCAGACCCAAAATTTTATGTGACAAACTACCAAATGCTTCTGGAACTTTCAGATTTTGTCAATTTTTCCCGAAACTTCTCAATTTTGTCATTTTTACCTCAAACTTTTTAATTTTGTCATTTTTATGGAGTTTTCTTTTTTTCTTTCAAACATACACATATACACACATATATCATTTTAAATCAAATCTTCACAAAACAAAACAAAAAAAAATGTATTTTAAACTAATTAACTTAATTAAAATTTTTCAGTAATAATAATAATAAAATATATTATTATTTATTATTATTATTATTTTTAATTAATTTTTTTTTTAGTTTATTTTTTTTTAATGGTCGGACGAAATTGGGTGTCAACAGTTGCCCCCCTTTGCATGCTTCATGAGACATGATGCAAGCAAAGTCGTTACCAAATTTCGTCAGACTTAGCTAGGCATTGAAAACTTTTTTGCCGCCTAAATCCTGAGGTTAAGAAACTTTTCTTAGAACCTCTGCGATAGGAACTCTCCTATCGTTAAATAAAAATTGATTGATTGATCGAGGTTAAGGGCCCTACCTTAGAACCTCTACGATAGGAACCTTCCTACCGTCGAAAAGAAATTGATTTGGTTAGTTTTAAGGTTTAAGGAAAGGTCCTTAGAACCTCTACGATAGGAAAGCTCCTATCGTTGTAAGATGGACTGATTGATTGATTGTTTGAGGTTAAGGAAAGGTCCTTAGAACCTCTACGATAGGAAAGCTCCTATCGTTGTAAGATGGACTGGTTGATTGATTGTTTGAGGTTAAGGAACTCTCCTTAGAACCTCGACGATAGGAACCCTCCTATCGTTGAAAGTTTGAGGTTAAGGGTCATATCTTAGAACCTCTGCGATAAGAACTCTCTTATCGTTTAAAGAAAAATTGATGATTGATTGTTTGAGGTTTAAGGAATTCTCCTTAGAACCTCGACGATAGGAACCCTCCTATCGTTGAAAGTTTGAGGTTAAGGGCCCTACCTTAGAACCTCTGCGATAAGAACTCTCTTATCGTTTAAAGAAAAATTGATGATTGATTGTTTGAGGTTTAAGAAATTCTCCTTAGAACCTCGACGATAGGAACCCTCCTATCGTTGAAAGTTTGAGGTTAAGGGCCCTACCTTAGATCCTCTGCGATAAGAACTCTCTTATCGTTTAAAGAAAAATTGATGATTGATTGTTTGAGGTTTAAGGAACTCTCCTTAGAACCTTGACGATAGGAACTCTCCTATCGTTGCAAGTTTGAGGTTAAGGGCCCTACCTTAGAACCTCGACGATAGGAACCCTCCTATCGTTGCAAGTTTGAGGTTAAGGGCCCTACCTTAGAACCTCGACGATAGGAACCCTCCTATCGTTGCAAGTTTGAGGTTAAGGAAAGGTCCTTAGAACCTCTAACGATAGGAAAGGTTCTATCGTTGTAAGATGGACTGAATGATTGATTGTTTTCGAGGCAAAGGTTCCATCCTTAAAACCCCGATGATGAAAATTGATTGTTTTCGAGGCAAAGGTTCCATCCTTAAAACCCCGATGATGAAAATTGATTGTTTTCGAGGCAAAGGTTCCATCCTTAAAACCCTGATGAAAATTGATTGTTTTCGAGGCAAAGGTTCCATCCTTAAAACCCCGATGAAAATTGATTTGTTTTCGAGGCAAAGGTTCCATCCTTAAAACCCCGATGATGAAAATTGATTTGTTTTCGAGGCAAAGGAGCTTTCCTTAGGACCTCGAGCGAAATTTATATGAAAGCAATTGAAATTGGAATAATTTTCTTCGAAAGTGTGAATTTTCATAATAGGCGAGCGCAAAGAATTAGGCTTCGATAAAACGAGTGAATCTTGATGATGACAATAACACTGACAAATTATGTAAAGGGAACGGATGTTTGGAATCAATATTCAAGGTTCATCTAATATTTTCTTCAGTAAATATAGATTCCCTTGTGAGATATGTCATCCGAATAAGGTTAAAGCTTAACTACCCCAAAATGTTATGCCTAGTAGACCTAATAGGATGTGTCTCAAGAGTAACAAAAATTACTCTTTACTCAGCCATTCCAACCTAAAGGCATTGTCCTATGGTTTTAATATCAGCATGGACGAAACTATCTTATAAAAAAAGAAATTCCCTGAAAAGAAAAACTGAAACGCGAAAGAAAATGCTGATAATAAAACTAAAGGACAAGAAAAACGGATCAGATCGCTTCTTTCTTCCACAATCCTTCAACAGGGTGAGTAGAGGACCATTATGGGAGTGAACTGGTCGGGAAAGACTGTCGTGTCCAGTCTATCTGAATCATTGCTGGATCTGGTTCAGGAACAAAAGCTTGTATTTTATCTAGCAATTCTTCAGCAGTTGTTGCGGATATTATGATTCGCCGTGCCACTCTTGATATGAAATTCTTCTGCATAGCATAATCCATAAAAGCTATCAGACCTGTAAAGAAATTGTTAACATTTAAAAGCCCAATGGGTTTCTTATGCAAATTAAGTTGGGCCATGGAAGCAATTTGAAAGACTTCTCCCAATGTGCCAAAACCACCTGGTAAAGCGATAAAAGCATCAGCATTTAAAAGCATTTGTAACACACGCTCTTGCAAATTTTTAACCACTAATTCTTCTCCAATCGTGCCCCCAAAAATAAATTTCAGAGGTCCAGGGATAATGCCCAGAACTTGACTTCCTCCTAGAGATGCTGCTGATGCTACACCTCCCATTAATCCGACACTACCTCCTCCATAAACTAAATGTATTTTTCGCTCAGCTAATACTCTACCCAAATGGTTGGCTGCTTTTAAATACTCTTCATCTTTTCCAGGAAAAGCCCCAGAAAATACACAAATACTTCGGGATTTACGAGTTGGGGTTTTCTTCATTCCTATCCTTACCCTTGTGAGAAAGAGGATATATTTATAGAGGTAAAGCAATAGCTTTATTTCCAAGAATGGAGACATTATTGCTAGCTATACAGTAGCTGCGACCATGACTCTGATCAAGAATGGGTACATTATTGTCAAAAAGATGAGGAAAATTTCAAAAGCAACTAGCATGTACAGTAGTCGCGAATGTAGCTTATGTCAGGAGTAGGTACATTATCGCTGAAAGATGAGGAAAATTTCAAAAGTGGCAGGTATATACAGTAGTCATAATTATAGCTCATGTCAGGAGTGGGTACATTATGGGAGGAAAATTTCAAAAGCGTCAGCTAGCATGTACAGTATCGTGACTATGGCTTATGTCAGGAGTGGATACATTATCGCTGAAAGAGGAGGAAAATTTCAAAAGCGACAGCTAGCACGTACAGTAATCGTGACCTTGTTCCGTCTTCTACTGGCTTTGCGTCCAGTAACGGCTTCAATGCTTTCTATGAATCGGTGATTTGCATCTCATCTAGCTTTTTCACAAACTGGCAAACAGGGTCGTTTAGGGTCAGATTTCCAAGACTGTAACGTTCTCGTTCTTTTTGGAAAATTATCCATAATCCAACAACCTCAAATTGCACTATTCCGCAAGAATGCGCTTCAAGAACCTCTCGAATATCTTCTAGAGATTCCTTACGCAAGCCATTCTTAATGAATCTTATTCTATCATTACGATTTCTGGTGATCACTCCTGGAGAACGACATTTATTGCCGCAAATCCACCATCCACAATTATGACAAACGCCTAGCCTCTTTGCTCTTCTTTTTTTGGCATAAGCGCTTTTACCAAAGCCGGGCATACGGGGAAAGAACGCTTCTGGAACTTCACCAGCTGAACGAACCTTAGCTTCAATTAGCCACCGCACATTATCAGGAATGCCTTTGTGCATAAATACTCTGAATCGTTCACATCTAGCTTGATAAATCTTTTTAAGAACATTTATTGGGAAGGAAGGAAAATACTTTCGTAGGGCGGAAAGAGAAGACTCCATTGATGAAGGAGGCAAATAAAGAAATTAGTGATTGTAGGAAACGAAAATAACTAACACATATTTATAGTGATGAAAGGGATAATGCGTTAATTACACTTACAGAAGCAAGTACATTATTGTCAAAAGAAAAGACAAATGATAGCTTATATGTACAGGAATCATGACCGTGGCTCTCATCTTCCACTGATTCATGTCCAGTAATGGTTTCAATGCTTTCTATAAGTCGGGGAGTTGCTTTATAAACTGACAAACAGGGTCGTTTAAAGTCACATTCCCAAGACTGTAACGGTTTCGTTCTTTATGGTAAGTCCTCCATAAACCGATAATTTCACCTTGCACTTTTCCACAAGAATGCATTTCAAGAGTCTCTCGGATATCTTCCAGAGATTCCTTACGCAGGCCATTCTTAATGAATTTTCTTTTATCTTCACGATTTATGGAGATGTATCCTAAAGAGCGACATTTAGTATTACAATTCCATCGCCCACATTTATAACACACGCCTAGTCTCTTTGCTCTTCGCCTTTTGGCATAACGGCTTTTACCTAAACCGGCATGCAGGGCATAAATGCATCTGGAACTTCACCCGCCAAACGGACCTTAACTTCAATTATCCACTGCACATTATCGGGAATGCCTTTGCGTGTAAAAACTCTGATTCTTTCACATCTAGCAAGGTAGATCTTTTTAAGGACTTTTATTGGAAGAGAAGGAAAGTATTTTCGCAGGGTAGAAAGAGTAGAATCCATTGATGAGAGAAGAATTTGAGAGAAGAGGGAAATGAATCAGTTATTGTAAGAGACTAGTGATAGCCAAAGGCTGTCGCCTCAATCTGGCCGAATACCCTGCCACAACAACGGCCAGAAGAACTGGCGCTTCCCGGGAATAGGTGGAATCATGCACCTCGGGAGATAGCCTGAGAGCTCCGAGCGTCGGCACGCCAGTAAAACTTGAGGACTCCATTCGCCCCCCAAGGTTGTGAACAACGCGCCTTCGGAAAAGTGGCACCAGACATTGCTGCCCGAATATGATATCCCCGAAGGCGGAACCCCCTGGAACTGGGAACCCCCGAACTGAGGGTAGGCTTCCCGAAGAGGCTCTGTCCGAACTAGAGGACGACCTCGCCCAGGGACCTCGGGAGTACGGCAGGCGCATTTAAGGAAGCATTTAAGGAAGCATCTGACACGTCCCACCACAGACGTAAAAAGTCGCCCTGACGCGCAGACGCCATCAGAATCATATCATGGCCCGTCTCAGCACAAGGCTCGAGGCCATCTAGTTACCAACTATCTGTCCCCTACGCCCAGACGTTCAGGAGCATCCGACCGCACACGTGTCATGATCTGAACGGGCTAGGTATTCCTATATATACAGGAAATAAATACTTGACAGGAGGTTGGCAGGCCGGATACACAGCTCCCACACCCTGAGAAAATACCAGGCGAGACTTTTCTGCCTTTCTCTTTGAGCTAGTGACTTTCTCCTTCTTCCGGCCACCACTGACTTGGGCGTCGGAGGCTCCCCCCCCGGAAAAACACTCCGGGGGCCTCCTAACCCTGTTTACCAGCTTTTCAGGTACTCTCCTTGGGGCGATCCACCTTCCAGGCGTTCTTCCTCCTAGAAGTCTCCTCAACAGTCATCATGACTCACAACGATGAGGCCTTAGGCCATCAACTAGAATAACCGAATTTAGAAGTCACGGGGTATCTTATCCGCTGCTTAATCAGAAGGAAGAACACGCATTTATAGTGATGAAAATGGATAACGTGTCGATTACACTTAGGGGAGCATGTACATCTGTCAAAAGAAAATGCAAACTTTTCCAAATATAACAAACTGTATGTACAGTAATTGTGACTGTGACTCACATCTTCCACTGGCTTTACGTCTAGTAACGGCATTAACGGCTTTTATGAGTCGAGGATTTGCTTCCTATCCAGTTTTCTTACAAGCTGGCAAACAGGGTTGTTGACACCCAATTTCGTCCGGCCTTTTTAAAAAAAAAAAAACAATTTAAAAAAAAAAAAAAACTAATTAAAAAAATTATTATTATTATTATTATTATTGCTAAAAAATTTTAATTATGTTAATTAGTTTAAAATATATTTTTATTTTGAGAAGATTTGATTTAAAATAATATATGTGTGAATATGTATGTGTTTGGAATAAAAATAAAATTTCAGAAAAAAATGACAAAAAAATTAAAAGTTTGAGGTAAAAATGACAAAATTGAGAAGTTTCGGATAAAATTGACAAATTCTGAAAGTTTCAGGAGCTTTGGGTAATTTTTCGCGTCAATTTTGGGCCTAAACGGACGTTTCTAGCCCAAATTGACAGAAAACGTTAAAATTGTCAAAATCAGAAGCTTCTGAGCTTATCCAGAGCTGGAGTAACGTAAAGGACTGAAACTGTCATTTTACCAATTTAAAAGATAAGTTTGATATTTTTTATTAATTTATCCGTCCACAGTTCAGCTAAGCTCCTTCTATAAATACCCCCCCAAATTCAGTGCTGAACATATAGAAAATCAGAGAAAAAAGTTCAGAGCTCCGTTTTAGAAAAAGAGAAAATAGAAGCCTTAGTCCTAGGCTCTCCTCCCTCTGCCAAAACAGTCCCAAAATTATTTTTTCTTACGTTTCGACTACCTTCTTCCTCCGTTTTCTCTTTCTTTCTTTTTCTGTCGCCGTCCTATCCCGCCGCCGTCTCGCCGTTGCCGTCGTTCCTACGCCGTCGCCATCGCCGCCGCGCCCAGCAGTCCTGCCGTCTCGCGCCGCCGCACCCAGCCGTCCTGCCGCCGTCGCCCCGCTCCCTCGCCGCCGTCGTCCCGGCCGCCGTTACCCTCGCCGCCGTCGCCCCGCGCCCTCGTCGCCGTCGCCCAGCCGCCCTGCGCCCTCGCCGCCTCCGCCTGCCCAGCCCCGTCACCCCCCCCTCCTCCCTCGCGTCGCCTCTGATTCTTTCTCCAGATTCAATTTTAATTTTTAAGGGTAAAACCTCCTTTCAGTCCTTCATCTTTTCAATTTCTTTCTATTAGGTCACTAACCTTTTTATTTTGTCTTTGCAGAAAATTAATTAACTAACTCATTTATTTTTTACTTGTTTATTTATTTGTTTATTATTGTTATTATTACTAACCTTTTTTTTTTTGTTATTAGCAACTAACAACTAACTTGCTAATTTTTACTAACCTTTATTTTTATTGTTGTTAATAATTAATTAAATTGTCTAACTTTTATTTTTGTTGTAATTAATTAACTTAATTAAACTTGGCTAACTTTTATTTATTGTTGTTAATTAATTAACTTAATTAAACTTGGCTAACTTTTATTATTGTTATTAATTAATTAACTTAATTAAACTTGGCTAACTTTTATTATTGTTATTAATTAATTAACTTAATTAAACTTGGCTAACTTTTATTTATTGTTGTTAATTAATTAACTTAATTAAACTTGGCTAACTTTTATTTATTGTTATTAATTAATTAACTTAATTAAACTTGGCTAACTTTTATTTATTGTTGTTAATTAATTAACTTAATTAAACTTGGCTAACTTTTATTTATTGTTGTTAATTAATTAACTTAATTAAACTTGGCTAACTTTTATTATTGTTGTTAATTAATTAATTTAATTAAACTTGGCTAACTTTTATTTATTGTTGTTAATTAATTAACTTAATTAATTTGGCTAACTTTTATTATTTTTGACTTAATTAACTTTCATTATTATTGTTAATAATTAATTTAATTAAATTTTGATAACATTTATTATTTTTTTTTTTTTAAGTGGATGGCCAAAAAGCCCCACTTTATTAATTTTTCTTTATATAATTTAATTTATTTAATTCACCTTTTACCCATAAATAAAAAAACTAAAAGAAGATTCTTTTGTAATTAATTATTAAGGCTAATAAAAATTTAAAATCCAATTATTTTTATTTTGGAATACATTTTTTATTATTTCTTTAAAGATAACAAAGTTAACTTTTTGTTAAAATTAATAAACAAACATGATTAAATCAATTCTTTTTAAATATTTTTTTTAATAATGATACTTAAAATAAAAATTCAAGAAAAATCCAAAAAAAATTAATAATTAATAAATAATTAAAATTTAACAAAAATTAAAAAATCCATGACCAAATGATCCGCCAGGATCCATGGCTTGGAAATATTTTTAAATAAAGTATATAAATAAACTTTTCTTTATTAAAAATAAAATTTTGGGACTAATATATTAATTATTTATTAAAATAATAAAATAATTTTATTTTAGTTTTCTTTATTAATAAAAAGAATAAAAAGAATAAAAATTTTGGGTTAATATTTTATTCAGTAATATTTTATTCCTTTTAAAAAATATAACTTTTTGTCTCCTTTATAAAAATTTTAGTCAAATAATTTCAAAAAAAATAAAAAAATAAATAGCAAAAAAAATTGAATTTTCTCTTAAATATTTTAGACTTATTAATTAGATATTTTCAGAGATATAAATTAAAAAAAAAAAAAATCTTTCATTAAACAAAAAGAAAACAAAAAAATATAAATATCAAAACTTTTGTTTTAAAATACATATAAGTTTTCGGTTAAATAATCTTTTATTCCAAAACAAATTAAATAAATATCAAAACTTTTCTTCTTTTGTTTAAAATATACATATAAATTTTTAATTTTTTTAATTAAACAATTACTTTTGGTTAATCTTTTATAAAAAAAAAATTTAGTTCATGGTATATTGGCTGGAAACTGTCTCGTACCCGCTTTTGAGCTGCTTCACCTGGTGAAGAGGGTCTGGCTGAGTAACAACGCCCCGTACCATGATCAAAGTTTTTTTTTATTTTTAAAACTCTTTAATTCCTTTAAATTAACTTCTTATTAAATAAAAATTAATAATTTTTTCAATTCTTTTATAAATTGAGTAATTCTTTAAATAATAAATATCCTTCATTAAACAAGAAAAATCAGATAAAAATAAAAGAAAGAAATAAAAGATAATAAAAGAAAGAAATAAAAGATAAAAAAAAAGAAAGAAATAAAAGAAAAGATAAGAAAAATAAAAGAAAAGATAAAGAAAGATAAAAGAAAAAAAAAAAAAAAAAAAAGAAAGATAAGATAAAGATAAAGAAAGATAAAAGAAAGAAAATTAAAAAAAAGAAAGTAAAAATAAATTAAAAAAAGAAAAAGAAAGAAAGATAAATTTTTAATTTGTATTAAAAATCATTCATGAACAAAATTATCATTTAAAAATTAATTTCATGATAATAAGAATTAAATAATTACGATAAATTAAATCAATTTCCATATCCGGATGATCCGGCAGGATCTACGGTTTGGAAAATATTAAACTTTTTTAAAAAAAAATAAATAAATTAAATAAAAAGATAAAAATCCATATTTTTACAATATGGATAAAATTGTTTAAAATTTCACCAAAATTCCGTGTCCAAATGACTCGGCAGAGTCCATGGTTCGGAATCAAAATCTTCCGTGTCCAAATGACTCGGCAGAGTCCATGGTTCGGAAGTATAAAATTGTACCCGAATTAATTACCAAAATCCACATTTTTGACTAATTCAGTTAAAATATCTAAATTAACTGAAAATTTTTAAAAGCAAAGTAAAACAAAATTAAAATCAACTAAGGTGCCAATTTTGGGCGCTATAACAATATTGTTTTAGCGTAACCGTACTCCCGATTCCCGAACTCTCGCAGACCAATTTTAAGGTGACCAATCGACCTAAGTAAACCGATTGGTGGCGACTCCCGAAAAATACCCGCACGTTGCCACAGCTTGGCGACTCCACTGGGGAGTCAATATTAGTGAGTCGAGCTTAAAGTTGATTTGTTTTGATTTACTTTGCTTTACTATTATGTGGATTTATATATTATATTTACTTAAGTAAACATGCATAATGCATTCACAAAATGAAGCTCTATACCCGAGCTTCCTTAAATCAAACACGATTCTTTCTAAGCGGAATTGGTGTTGCTGTCCTTGTGAGGCCACGGTCTCCAAGCCTTCACCGGTTTCAAAGTAGCAAAGTAGTGTATTGCCTTCTGAGACGGTTAGTCTCTGCATGGGCCCACGAAAAGCTACGACTCGAATTAATCCATTCCTTACATAAACCCTAGAGGGTAAGGAATCGGGCCGTCACTATGATTTAGTGACGGGATTCGGGAACTATCCCTTGCCTTTTTTATAAACCACCTTCTGCATATAGAATTCCTTACTCTACCTTAGAACCAGCCATTAAGAATTTTCTATACCTCGGTTCCCATTTCCATAGGTTTTGTTTTATCTATATGTTTGTATGATCTTATGTGTTACCTTTTTACTAACTCTGTTTTTCCTTATTTTTCCGGCATACACATTTCATCATTAAAGATAAATATTTGGTGAAAGAACCATTATCATGGATATTCTCGATTATCTTCCCACGGCTGTTACTGCATCATGGAATGACACTGTAATCGAAACTCAGCCTGAAGCTATGGAATATTCCGAAACAGCTCAAAAGCTTCACGGAGATGCTCTGACATCCCACTCTCACATACAGCTTAAGGACCAGGTATCGATTCGGATAAACCATAATGACACCATGGAATTATTACAAGTCTGGAATAGTTGGAACTCTGCTGATCGGGAAACTTTTACGGCAAAATATGGTCACATCGCTTGCCTACTAAAGGTTACCGTTGATGCATCACTTGTCCGGGCTCTAACACAATTTTGGGATCCATTTTATCGATGCTTTTCTTTCGATAAGATGGATCTGGTTCCAACCATTGAAGAATACAATAACCTCTTGGGTTGGTCCTCCAACTATCCAATTGAGACGTATCAATATGATAGAAGAACGGAGCCTCATCGAGCCCTAGCAAAATTATTGGACATGCCAGCTTCCAGTCTTCAACCCAAATTTGCAACAAAAGGGTGTCGGAAATTTATCAGCTGGACCGATCTAAAACAACTAAGTCACACCCTCTCTCAGAAGAATCAACGACGCAAGTTGTTCGCCTTGGCAATATATGGCCTGGTAGTCTTCCCAAGAATTGTCGGATTTATTGAAGGAGACGTCATCACATTATTTGAGCAAGTCTGCAATGCCCAAGTAAATCCGACCTCAGTGATATTATGTGAAACTATCAGGGCATTAAACTTTTGTCGCCAAAGAGGAGGCAAATTCATAGGATGTTCACATCTCCTCAACGTTTGGATCAAAAGCCACCTTCCTTGTGAGAAGCAACATTTTGGAAATCGCTTTTCAAAGGACTTCATCCCAATCGAAGCCTTTTTGAAAAGTGAAACCACTAATCATGATAGCAAGGAAGCATGGGTTGACTACTTCAAGAACATCAGCGAATTCCAAATTGAATGGAGAGCACCCTGGTCCACCACCACCCGCATAGTTTACCGTTGCGGCAATTGCCCGTGGGTTCCTCTCTTAGGCATATGGGGAGGAACAAGCTATGCTCCAGCCCAAGTACGTAAACAATTTGGGTCCATGCAATTTATACCCATGACACATAACCTGAGCAAGTTGGAGTTTTCACATGAAGATCCAAATTCAAATAAGCTTGCAATGGGTATTTCAGTTGCATGGAAAAGACTTTTCATATTAAAGTCAGGCCCTATTATTTCTCCTACTGCGTATTATGAATGGAGAAATAATCGGAAAGAAGGAATAGTTCTTCCCGAAGAGGTCATCAGAAAATTGGCAAAAAGAGAGTTGGAGAAAGAGCTAGAGGAAGAAAAGGAGAAGAACAAAAAGATGCTCTTCGACATACAACAGCTCAGTCACAAAACACAACTCCTCGAAGAAAAGATCGAAAGCCAAAAACAAGTCATCACCGAATTAGTTGATGAAACCGATCAAACAGAGATGAGAGCAAGATATTGGGAAGATCAATACAGATTTTCTCAAGAACAGCTTCAAATATTTTTGGCAGAAGTCAGAAAAGTGACTGAGCAAGCCCAACTAATGGGCGAAGAAGCCAAGGAGTTAGAAGAATTGAGCTACCCTACTCCATCGGTGAATATTCAAAAAATGATGGAGTTTATTTCAAAGGCAAGAAAGCAATACTGTACTTTGGGCCGTTTCTTTTGAAAATAATAAGCTTTTGGTGAATGTAATTGAGAAATTCCACTATAATTCTTCTTTCACCAAGTATTTACAATATTCATGCATGCATCCATCACATCAATCATACACACATAGAATCTAATAAAATAAATATTTCCTTTAAAAGGGTAAAATTGGACCTCAACACCGATATTCAACTCGACTCCAAACAAGATTAATGGCAGAACAAGCCGAAGGACGTCTCATGGAGATGGAGTCCAAGATTGAAAGTATGTCAGAACAGATGAAACAATTGATGGAATTAATCAAAGGGAAAGCAACTCAAGTCCCCATCAAAGAAGTACAAGATCCCACTTATCCCCCGGGATTCACCCCGCAACGAGTCTCAGTCCAAGAAAACCTGTTTCAAGAATCAGGACCCTCTGCTAGTGTTCACCTGAAACAAGACACTGTACAGGAAGAGAAGAAGACATTACCAAAAGATGAAGCAGAATCTCAAAAAATCGAGACAATAGAGAAAAGACTGAGAGCCATTGAAGGAGGCACTATATTCGGATCCCTTTCAGTGGATGACCTCTGCTTAGTGCCAGACGTCGTAATCCCTTCAGATTTTAAGGTGCCAGATTTCGTAAAATACGATGGAACGAGTGATCCCATCACTCACATCACTTTGTTTCTCAGAAGACTACAACCACTTACCAAAGATGAGAAGGTGTGGATCGCACTTTTTCAGGAAAGTCTCACAAAATCAGCATTACAGTGGTATCTAAGCCAAGGTCCAAGAAACATAAAAACTTGGAATGACCTTGCTCAGGCCTTCATCGGCAACTATAAACATGTTATGGACTTAGCTCCGGATCGCCAAACTCTCCAAAACATGGAGAAGAAAAAAACAGAAACTTTTAAGGAATACGCCCAACGATGGAGGGACTTAGCTGCACAAGTACAGCCACCCATGACAGAAAGAGAAATGGTCACTTTGTTTGTCCAGACACTGAAATACCCATATTATGACAAACTTATTGGCAATGCGGCAACTAACTTCTCCGACGTAGTCATGTCTGGAGAAAGGATCGAGCATGGTATCAGAACCGGGAAGATTACTGAGTCCTTTAGTGATCCTATGAAAAGAGGAGGACCATCCAGAAGAAAAGATGAAGAAATACAACAAATCGGACGAGGAAGAGGGATTCCCCTTGTGGGTACCGTGGCTACCGGACCTCGCCTATCCTATTCTGCCAACAGGCCCAATTATTATCCTACCAATAGGCCCAATGATTATCCTCCAAATAGGCCCAGTGATTATCTTCCCAATAGACCCAACAATTATCCTCTCAACAGGCCTAATCAGTTACGGCCACCTGTTCCGACTCCTCCAATGCCTGCACCAAGACCAAGAGAAATTTTCACACCGATTCCCATGACTTATACTGAGTTATATCCAAAACTCATCCAGAGCCAACTCATTCACCCAATTCCCACAAGGCCATTCGAACCCCCATATCCAACATGGTATGACCCTAAACTAAATTGCCCATATCATGATGGTGCCGTGGGCCACGGACTCGAAAATTGCATAGCATTGAAGCGTATAGTCCAACAATTAATTGAGTCAAAATGGTTGGACTTTTCCGATGAACCAAACGTCACTCATAATCCATTGCCTCCTCATCAAGCCAAACCAGTCAATATGATGGAAGAATACTGGCCGATGAAGAAAACAGTCAATGATATCATAACTCCTCTTAAGCATGTATATTCATGCCTTGTGAAAGAAGGGATTATCATAGGAAAGTCTTCTGGAAATAAAGAAGTCGAGGATGAGGAGTGGTGCAACTTTCATAACAGTAAGAGTCATTCTATCCAAGAATGCCCAGAATTCCGTAAAAGTCTACAAAGTCTCATGGACTCCTCCCAAATCATCGTTTTTATGTCAGATAAAGAGGATGACGTGAATGTGATAATTAAAGAACAAGAAGTCAATATCATGCCAAGACCACTAGTCATTCCAATCTCAAAATCTGCTCTCAAGCCTTTAAGAATTCAAGTTCCAAAGCCATTCCTGTACAAATCAGACAAAACTGTTCCATGGAACTATGGCTATACTTCTAACATCACATCAACTCCGTTAGAAGTTGGGGGCATGACTAGAAGCGGTCGGTGTTATTCTCCCGAGCAAATGAACAAGCTCCAACAAGAGAAGAATGTTACGGATCCAGCAAATGGACCTATTAACACATCTAAAGAGCAAGAGATGCCTCGAGCAGTAACAGATGAACAAGCTACTGAGTTTCTCAAACTCATAAAGCAAAGTGAATACAGTATCGTGGAGCAGTTGAACCGTCTGCCAGCAAAGATCTCCATACTTTCATTACTCTTAAGTTCTGATGCCCATCGAGAAGCTCTTCTCAAAGTCCTGAATAAGGCTTATGTTGAACAAGATATCTCCGTGAACAACTTTGACCACCTTGTCAACAACATCACGGCACAAAATCTCATCACATTCACTGACGATGAGATACCAGCAGAAGGAAGGGGTCACTCTAAGGCTCTACATATTTCGATTAAATACAAAGATCGGATTATGGCTAGAGTTCTGATCGACAATGGATCAGCTCTAAATGTAATGCCATTAGAAACTTTACATAAGATCGGTTTAGACCCATCACACCTCGACAACAGTCATATTGTTGTTCGAGCATTTGACGGAACAAAGAGAGATGTGGTTGGAGAAATAGAGCTACCAATTGGGATTGGTCCCTGTCTTTTCCATATCACATTCCAAGTCATGGACATTTCTCCATCTTATACTTGTCTGCTGGGAAGACCATGGATCCATATGGCTGGAGCAATTCCTTCCTCATTACATCAAAAAATGAAATTCATCATTGAAGGAAAGATAATCACAGTCTTTGCTGAAGAAGACATTCTGCTATCTAGACCTGCGGATGCTCAATATGTTGAGGTCAATGAAAATATACCTGATTGCTCCTTCAGGTCTTTTGAGATTGTCAATGCTGCTTATGTCAGTGAATATGGAGAAGAACCCGTTCCTAACATCTCTAAAACAAGTCGCATGGTCGCCAAACTCATGATAAAAGGAGGATACTCACCAGGATTAGGTTTGGGACAAGATTTACAAGGAATCCCAGAGCCATTGAAAATATCCGCAAATGAAGGGAAATACGGCCTAGGCTTCACACCGACAAGACATGATAAAATGAAGGCAATAGCTGAAAAGAGAGAAAAGAGGATTGCACGATTAACAGGGCATCCTCTCCAGGAAAGAAATCTGGATATCCCTGAAATCACCGAAACGTTCGTGAGTGGTGGTCTCATTCCGAAAAATGACAATGAAGGCAAGCTGACTATCAACATCAACAAGTCTTTTGAAAGTCTTTCTATTCAGGCAATCATCAGCGATTCACCTGAAGAGGAGGAGCTCGTTCAACCTTGTGGCCCACGGGATGTGCTGAACAATTGGGAGGCGATAGAACTGCCTGTTATAATCGAAAGCTTTCCAAAGTAATCTAATAGTAAAAACCTCCTAAAGAAAGGTTCAATCAATAGGGTGTAGTCTTTGTTTAAGTGAACCTTTTAGTTATTGCTTTTTATTCCAATAAAGTTGTGATTTATGCACATTGTAAATAAAGTACCAGTTTGCATCCATCTCATTCGTGCCATTTTTTTTCTCTTCTCTTTCTTTTCTCTCTGGATAATGCAGACCCAAAACTCTCTTTGATGACAATGAAAGAATGAACTTTGATAATCCTGTAAACACTACCGACTCGGACGACGAAGATCTTCAAGTATCTCCTGAGCTATTAAAAATGATTGAGCAAGATGAAAAAGAAAGAGCAACAAGTCAAGAACCAACTGAGGTATTCAACCTAGGAGACAGTCAGGATGTAAAAGAAGTCAAGATTGGCACTTTATTCCCTCCTGAAGAAAAAGAAGAATTAGTCCATTTATTGAAAGAATATGTGGATGTATTCGCTTGGTCATACCAAGATATGCCCGGCTTAAGCTCAGACATTGTACTACACAAAATACCCTTGAAACCTGGGGCGAAGCCTGTCAGACAGAAGTTACGAAGATTAAAGCCGGAGTTAATCTTAAGAGTAAAAGACGAGATTCAAAAGCTGTGGGATGCAGGATTCCTGGGGGTTGCTGAATATACAGAATGGGTGGTTAACATTGTCCCAGTCGAAAAGAAAGAAAGTGGGAAACTAAGAGTTTGTCAGGACTACCGGCCTTTGAACGAAGCCAGTCCTAAAGATAACTTCCCACTTCCTCATATTGATACACTGGTGGATAATACCGCAGGAAACTCCTACTTTTCCTTCATGGATGGTTTTTCTGGATACAATCAAATCAAACTTGATCCAGATGACATGATAAAAACTGCTTTTATTACCCTTTGGGGTACCTTCTACTATAAGGTGATGCCTTTCGGGTTAAAGAATGCTGGTGCTACATATCAAAGAGCCATGGTCACGTTGTTCCATGACATGATGCATAAAGAAATTGAAGTATATGTGGACGACATGATCGCCAAAACTTTCACTGCTGGGGGGCATCTAAAAGTGCTAAGAAAACTATTCGATAGACTTCGCAAATATCAATTGAAGTTGAATCCTGCCAAATGTACTTTTGGAGCCTCTTCAGGAAAGTTATTGGGTTTCATAGTCAGCAAGGACGGGATTCGAGTTGACCCGAGTAAAGTCAAAGCGATACAAGAAATGCAACCCCCGAAGACTCCAAAACAAGTAAGAAGTTTTCTGGGTAGAATCAACTTCATAGCAAGGTTCATATCACAATTGACGTCCAAGTGTGAACCGCTTTTCAAATCACTAAAGAAGAACAATCCGATTGAGTGGAATAACGAATGTCAAGAAGCGTTCGAGAAAATCAAACGATATCTATCAAATCCACCAGTCTTGATACCACCTCGATCCGGAGAACCGTTGATTCTATATTTATCCATACAGGATTCTTCATTAGGATCCGTATTGGGTCAACGTGATGAGACAAGCAAGAAGGAGCATGCAATTTACTATTTGAGCAAAAAGCTTACCACATATGAAGCTAAATACTCAATAGTAGAAAAGTCCTGTTGTGCCCTTGCATGGGTAGCACATCGACTACGACACTACATGCTCAACAACACAACATTACTGATCTCCAAGACTGACCCCATTAAGTACATTTTTGAGAAACCCGCTTTATCAGGCAGGATTGCAAAATGGCAAATGCTGTTATCTGAATACGACATACAGTATGTCACCCAAAAGGCCGTAAAAGGAAGTGTGATCGCTGAATATCTGGCTGATAGAGCATTGGAGGATTATGAGCCCATGAGAATGGACTTTCCTGATGGAGATATAATGACGATAGAACAGGAAGTCGATGAAGAAAATGAAACATGGAAAATGGCATTCGATGGAGCATCTAATGCTTTGGGACAAGGGATCGGAGCTATACTCATCTCTCCAAGCGGAGAGCAGTTTCCCCTCACAGCAAAAATTACATTTCTTTGTACCAACAATATAGTAGAGTATGAAGCATGTGCTATGGGACTCCAAATGGCATTGGATTTGAAAGTGCGAGATCTCCGAGTCTATGGGGATTCCGCATTAGTCATATATCAAATCAATGGAGAATGGGAGACAAGAGATTCAAAATTAATCCCTTACCAAAAGCTTATACTAGACATGACTCGAAGATTTAACAGTATAAGTTTCCATCATCTTCCAAGGGAAGATAATCAAATCCCAGACGCTTTAGCTACTTTGGCTGCTATGTACAAGATAAGCGACCCTGAGCATACTCCTGTGTTCGAGATGAAAATAATAGATTCTCCAGCTTATTGCATGAGCATCGAAGAAGAATTGGATGGAAAGCCTTGGTATCATGATATCAAGAAATACCTCCAAGAACGAACATATCCACTAGAAGCATCAGAAAATGACAAGAAATTTCTACGAAGATTGTCAATGGGTTTTCTTTTAAACCTAGACATACTCTACAAGAAAACCCCAGACTCGATGCTACTTCGCTGTGTAGATACTCATGAAGCACGAAAGATCATGGAAGAAGTTCATTCTGGAATATGTGGAGCACACACTAGTGGTCATACCATGGCAAGACAAATAATGAGGGCTGGCTACTATTGGCTCACATTGGAAAGTGATTGTATTAATCACGTGAGAAAATGTCACAAATGTCAAATATATGCCAACAAGATCCAAGCTCCACCCACCCCTCTTAATGTAACAGCAATACCTTGGCCTTTTGCCATGTGGGGAATTGACGTCATTGGAGCCATTACCCCTAAAGCTTCCAATGGTCACAAATTCATCCTAGTGGCAATTGACTACTTCACTAAATGGGTAGAAGCTATGTCATATGCAAGTGTGACTCAAAAGGTGGTATGCCGGTTCATTAAGAAAGAAATCATTTGTCGTTATGGGCCGCCGGAATGTATCATCTCAGACAATGCCACGAACCTGAACAATGCAATGATGCAGACTTTGTGCCGGCAGTTCAAAATCAAACATCTCAATTCGGCACCTTATCGACCAATGATGAATGGTGCAGTAGAAGCGGCCAATAAAAATATCAAGAGAATTGTTGAAAAGATGATCGTCACTTACAAGGACTGGCATGAGATGTTACCTTTTGCACTACATGCTTATAGAACTTCTACCCGTACTTCTACTGGAGCAACACCTTTTTCTCTGGTATACGGTATGGAGGCTGTATTGCCCATCGAAGTTGAAATACCTTCATTAAGGGTACTAATGGATACTCAATTAAGAGAAGCAGAATGGGTCAAAGCTAGATACGAGCAATTAAATCTAATTGATGAAAGAAGGATGATTCGTTCTTACAACAAAAAGGTTCGCCCACGACAATTTCACGAGGGTGACATAGTGCTCAAGAAAATTTTACCCATGCAACATGATTCAAGAGGAAAATGGACACCAAATTATGACGGGCCATATGTCGTGAAGAAAGCATTTTCAGGAGGGGCACTAATTCTGACAGAAATGGATGGACGAGAATTACCGAAGCCAGTAAATTCGGATGCAGTAAAGAAATACTTTGCATAATGAAGAAATTTTCAAACAGAAGGGGAGAAGTGGATACAGGGTTACCAAAGTTTATTTGATCAAAGTTGTCAAAGAGAGCTTTCTTCTCTTACACTTTCATTATCTATCTGTACCCAAGATTTTCATATTACTCATAAATAAAAAGCCAATTTTCTTTAACTTACCTTAGATTCTCACGTTCAAAATGCTAAAGTCGCTTCTATCCAGTTCTTTTCCTTCAAATCTCACATTCTTACTAGCCTTAAGTGTGCAATAAATTATGACTTTTGAAGGAAGAATAGTAATAATTAAAACTTAGAAAAAACAAAGACCGTAGATTACTTTGATAAGCTTTATGAATTAAAACAGGTAAGATTGAGGTCCTGCTTTGCGAGCGGCATAGAACATAGGCTAACAAAGAAGAAGGAGTAACAAATCTTTGGGAGATAGCCTTGGTGGTAGCCTGAATGATCGCTTCAGAAGTCTTAACACGTCCATGTCAGCAAGAAAGAATCATACTCACGAATATCTCAACAGGGACAATTATCCAGAGAGGCATAAAGTACGAGGCGGACATTAAGGAAATTGAAGCCAAAATTTAAGAACAAATCAAGGAAAGAAGATTTTTGAAAAGAGTTAGGCTTTTGAGACAATGGACAATAGCTGGAAAGCGAGACAATGAACAACAGCTGGAAAGCAAGACAATGAACAACAGCTGGAAAGTGAAACAATGGACAACAGTTGGAAAGCATAAAGAGATTCAACGATAGAAGGCAATTACAAAGAGGATCCAGTAAAGCAAAGATATAAAAAAATAATAAATCCATCAGTTACACATGCTCTGCATTCATGCATTTCACATCATGCATGCATGGCATACAGAACAAGGATCAAATGGGAAGCGTATCCACCGCACAGTCACAGCAGTATAAGCTGACGTCTCAGTGACATCCGTTTTTACCAATCTACCGCTGGATGCACAGCTGATATAGTGGACCCAGCCCCATCAGCAATTCAAGGATAAAGTAGACAATATTGTCAAAATCCTGGTAATCAATTCAATAATCGAGGCTACACCGGGATGGACAGAATTGACGCCAGCTTAGCAGTATCCAAGATAAGAAATAGCTATGGTCAAAGATAAGCGTGGATATCGAGAAATATTGTCGTCGAAAGCAGACAATGGATTCAATAATCAAGGACTGGATCAATGTCATGCCTGATGAGATATCAAAGATAAGAAATATCTATGATACTAAAATAAAGTAGGATCCACTTTTCCGGTTAAACGGCGGATACGGTACTCCGTGACTCTCAAGTCGGTTCTCTCAGTTGCCCATAATAACTGATTCCTTCACCCCTTCTTTCTTTTACTTCCTCCTAGAAAATGGATCCTACTTTTTCCGCCTTGCGAAAGTATTTCCCTTCTCTCCCAATGAACATCCTAAAAAAGATCTACCAAGTTCGCTGTGAACGATTAAGAGCTCTGATGCATAAAGGAATCCCTGAAGATGTGCGGTGGTTAATTGAAGCTAAGGTTCGTCTGGCAGGTGAAATCCCAGAGGCATTTGTGTCTTACATGCCTGGTGTTGGCAAAAGTTCTTATGCCAGAAAAAGAAGAGCGGAAAGATTACAAGTCTGCCATAAATGTGGTAGGTGGACTTGTAAGACTAGGTGTCGTTCTTTAGGAATGATCTCCAATAATCGAGAAGATAAAATACGGTTCATCAAGAATGGCTTGAGTAAGGACTCATTGGATGATATCCAATTGACTCTTGAGACGCATTCTTGTGGATCTGTGCAACGTGAAATTCTTGATTTATGGAGTATTTTTCATGAAGAACGAGACCGTTACAGTCCCGGGAATCTGACTTTAAACGACCCTGTTTGCCGGCTTGTAAGAAAGCTAGATGGGAAGCAGATCCTCGACTTATAGAAGCCGTTAATGCCGTTACTGGACGTAAAACCAGTGGAAGATGTAAGCCACAGTCACAATTACTGTACATACAGTTTGTTATATTTGGAAAAATTTGCATTTTCTTTTGACAGATGTACATGCTCCCCTAAGTGTAATCGACACGTTATCCCTTTTCATCACTATAAATGCGTGTTCTTCCTTCTGATTAAACAACAGATAAGATACCCCGTGACTTCTAAAGTCGATTATTCCAGTTTCCTGCAATAACTGATTCATTTCCCTCTTCTCTCAAATTCTTCTCTTATCAATGGATTCTACTCTTTCTGTACTGCGAAAATACTTTCCTTCCCTCCCACTAAAAGTCCTTAAAAAGATCTACCTTGCTAGATGTGAAAGAATCAGAGTTTTTACACGCAAAGGCATTCCCGATAATGTGCAGTGGATAATTGAAGCTAAGGTCCGTTTGGCGGGTGAAGTTCCAGATGCATTTATGCCCCGCATGCCCGGTTTAGGTAAAAGCCGTTATGCCAAAAGGCGAAGAGCAAAGAGACTAGGCGTGTGTTATAAATGTGGGCGATGGAATTGTAATACTAAATGTCGCTCTTTAGGATACATCTCCATAAATCGTGAAGATAAAAGAAAATTCATTAAGAATGGCATGCGTAAGGAGTCTCTGAAAGATATCCGAGAGACTCTTGAAACGTATTCTTGTGGAAAAGTGCAAGGTGAAATTATCGGTTTATGGAGGACTTACCATAAAGAACGAAACCGTTACAGTCTTGGGAATGTTATTTTAAACGACCCCGTTTGTCAGTTTGTAAGAAAACTAGATGGGAAGCAAATCCCCGACTTATAGAAGGCATTGAAGCCATTACTGGACATGAATTAGTGGAAGATGAGAGCCACAGTCATGATTGCTGTACATATAAGCTGTCATTTGTCTTTTCTTTTGGCAATAATGTACTTACTTCCGTAAGTGTAATAAACGCATTATCCTTTCATCACTATAAATGCGTGTTCTTCCTTCTGGATACGGTACTCCATAACTCCCAAATTCAGTTATTTCCATTTCCTACAATCACTAATTTCTTTCTTTTTCTCTTAAATGCCTCATTCATCAATGGAGCCTTCTCTTTCCGCTCTACGAAAATATTTCCCTTCTTTCCCAATAAATGTTCTTAAAAAGGTTTATCAAGCTAGATGTGAACGATTCCGACTATTTATGCACAAAGGCATTCCTGATAATGTGCGATGGCTAATCGAAGCTAAAGTTCGTTCGGCTGGTGAAGTTCCAGATGCGTTCTTTCCCCGTATGCCCGGCTTTGGTAAAAGCGTTTATGCCAAAAAGAGAAGAGCAAAGAGGCTAGGCGTCTGTCACAATTGTGGATGGTGGATTTGCGGCAATAAATGTCGTTCTCCAGGAGTGATCACCAGAAATCGTAATGATAGAATAAAATTCATCAAGAATGGCTTGCGTAAGGAATCTCTGGAAGATATCCGAGAGGTTCTTGAAGCGCATTCTTGCGGAATAGTGCAATTTGAGGTTGTTGGATTATGGATAATTCTCCAAAAAGAACGAGAACGTTACAGTCTTGGGAATCTGACCCTAAACGACCCTGTTTGCCAGTTTGTGAAAAAGCTAGATGAGATGCAAATCACTGATTCATAGAAAGCATTGAAGCCGTTACTGGACGCAAAGCCAGTAGAAGACGGAACAAGGTCACGATTACTGTACGTGCTAGCTGTCGCTTTTGAAATTTTCCTCCCCTTTTGGTAATAATGTATCCACTCCTGACATGAACCAAAGTCACGATTACTGTACGTGCTAGCTGTCGCTTTTGAAATTTTCCTCCTCTTTCAGCAATAATGTATCCACTCTTGACATAAGCCATAGTCACGATACTGTACATGCTAGCTGACGCTTTTGAAATTTTCCTCCCATAATGTACCCACTCCTGACATGGGCTATAATTATGACTACTGTATATACCTGCCACTTTTGAAATTTTCCTTCTCATCCGACAATCATGTACCTACTCCTGACATAAGCTACAGTCGCGACTACTGTACATGCTAGCAGCTATTTTGAAAATTTTCCTCCTCTTTTAACGATAGTGTACCCATACCTGACCAGAGTCATACCCGTGACTACTATGAATAGCTGGCAATAATGTATCCATTCTTGAAAAATAAAATTATTGCCTTATCTCTTCATCTCTATAAATATATCCTCTTTTCTCACAAGGGTAAGGATAGGAATGGAGAAAACCCCAACTCGTAAATCCCGAAGTATTTGTGTATTTTCTGGGGCTTTTCCTGGAAAAGATGAAGAGTATTTAAAAGCAGCCAACCATTTGGGTAGAGTATTAGCTGAGCGAAAAATACATTTAGTTTATGGAGGAGGTAGTGTCGGATTAATGGGAGGTGTAGCATCAGCAGCATCTCTAGGAGGAAGTCAAGTTCTGGGCATTATCCCTGGACCTCTGAAATTTATTTCTGGGGGCACGATTGGAGAAGAATTAGTGGTTAAAAATTTACAAGAGCGTGTGTTACAAATGCTTTTAAATGCTGATGCTTTTATCGCTCTACCAGGTGGTTTTGGCACATTGGGAGAAGTCTTTCAAATTGCTTCCATGGCCCAACTTAATTTTAATAAGAAACCCATTGGGATTTTAAATGTTAACAATTTCTTTACAGGTCTGATAGCTTTTATGGATTATGCTATGCAGAAGAATTTTATATCAAGAGTGGCACGGCGAATCATAATATCCGCAACAACTGCTGAAGAATTGCTAGATAAAATACAAGCTTTTGTTCCTGAACCAGATCCAGCAATGATTCAGATAGACTGGACGCGACAGTCTTTCCCGAACAGTTCGATCCCATAATAGTCCTCTACTAACCCTGTTGAAATATTGTGGAAGAAGAAGTGATCCGATCCGTTTTGCTTGTCCTTTAGTTTTATTATCAGCATTTTCTTTCGTGTTTTAGTTTTTCTTTCAGGGAATTTCTTTTTTTATCTTATAAGATAGTCTCGTCCATGCTGATATTAAAACCATAGGACAATGCCTTTAGGTTGGAATGGCTGAGTAAAGAGTAATTTTTATTGCTCTTGAGACGCATCCTATTAGGTCTACTAGGCATAACATTTTAGGATAGTTAAGCTTCAACCTTATTTGGATGACATATCTCTCAAGCGAATCTATATTTACTAAAGAAAATATTAGATGAACCTTGGATATTGATTCCAAACATCCGTTCCCTTTACATAAATTGTTAGCGATATTGTCATCATCAAGATTCACTCATTTTATCGAAGTCTAAAATTTCGCACTCGCCTATTATGCAAATTCACACTTTCGAAGAAAATTATTCCAATTCTAATTGCTTTCATATAAATTTCGCTCGAGGTTCAAGGAGATTTCCTTAACCTCATTCCATCAATTTTCCTTCAAACGATAGGAGAGTTCCTATCGTCGAGGTTCTAAGGAAGGGCCCTTAACCTCAAATCATCAATTTTTCTTCAAACGATAGGAGAGTTCCTATCGTCGAGGTTCTAAGGTAGGGCCCTTAATCTCAAAATCATCAATTTTCCTTCAAACGATAGGAGAGTTCCTATCGTCGAGGTTCTAAGGTAGGACCCTTAACCTCATTCAAACAATTTTCCTTCAAACGATAGGAGAGTTCCTGTCGTCGAGGTTCTAAGGTAGGACCCTTAACCTCAAAATCATCAATTTTCCTTCAAACGATAGGAGAGTTCCTATCGTCGAGGTTCTAAGGTAGGACCCTTAACCTCAAAACAATCAATTTTCCTTCAAACGATAGGAGAGTTCCTATCGTCGAGGTTCTAAGGTAGGGCCCTTAACCTCAAAATCATCAATTTTCCTTCAAACGATAGGAGAGTTCCTATTGTCGAGGTTCTAAGGTAGGACCCTTAACCTCAAAATCATCAATTTTCCTTCAAACGATAGGAGAGTTCCTATCGTCGAGGTTCTAAGGTAGGGCCCTTAACCTCAAAATCATCAATTTTCCTTCAAACGATAGGAGAGTTCCTATCGTCGAGGTTCTAAGGTAGGACCCTTAACCTCATTCAATCAATTTTACTTCAAACGATAGGAGAGTTCCTATCGTCGAGGTTCTAAGGTAGGACCCTTAACCTCAAAATCATCAATTTTCCTTCAAACGATAGGAGAGTTCCTATCGTCGAGGTTCTAAGGTAGGACCCTTAACCTCATTCAAACAATTTTCCTTCAAACGATAGGAGAGTTCCTATCGTCGAGGTTCTAAGGTAGGGCCCTTAACCTCAAAATCATCAATTTTCCTTCAAACGATAGGAGAGTTCCTATTGTCGAGGTTCTAAGGTAGGACCCTTAACCTCAAAATCATCAATTTTCCTTCAAACGATAGGAGAGTTCCTATCGTCGAGGTTCTAAGGTAGGACCCTTAACCTCAAAACAATCAATTTTCCTTCAAACGATAGGAGAGTTCCTATCGTCGAGGTTCTAAGGTAGGGCCCTTAACCTCAAAATCATCAATTTTCCTTCAAACGATAGGAGAGTTCCTATCGTCGAGGTTCTAAGGTAGGACCCTTAACCTCATTCAAACAATTTTCCTTCAAACGATAGGAGAGTTCCTGTCGTCGAGGTTCTAAGGTAAGACCCTTAACCTCAAAATCATCAATTTTCCTTCAAACGATAGGAGAGTTCCTATCGTCGAGGTTCTAAGGTAAGACCCTTAACCTCAAAATCATCAATTTTCCTTCAAACGATAGGAGAGTTCCTGTCGTCGAGGTTCTAAGGTAGGACCCTTAACCTCAAAATCATCAATTTTCCTTCAAACGATAGGAGAGTTCCTGTCGTCGAGGTTCTAAGGTAGGACCCTTAACCTCAAAATCATCAATTTTCCTTCAAACGATAGGAGAGTTCCTGTCGTCGAGGTTCTAAGGTGGGACCCTTAACCTCATTCAAACAATTTTCCTTCAAACGATAGGAGAGTTCCTGTCGTCGAGGTTCTAAGGTAGGACCCTTAACCTCAAAATCATCAATTTTCCTTCAAACGATAGGAGAGTTCCTATCGTCGAGGTTCTAAGGTAGGACCCTTAACCTCAAAATCATCAATTTTCCTTCAAACGATAGGAGAGTTCCTATCGTCGAGGTTCTAAGGTAGGACCCTTAACCTCAAAACAATCAATTTTCCTTCAAACGATAGGAGAGTTCCTATCGTCGAGGTTCTAAGGTAGGGCCCTTAACCTCAAAATCATCAATTTTCCTTCAAACGATAGGAGAGTTCCTATTGTCAAGGTTCTAAGGTAGGACCCTTAACCTCAAAATCATCAATTTTCCTTCAAACGATAGGAGAGTTCCTATCGTCGAGGTTCTAAGGTAGGGCCCTTAACCTCAAAATCATCAATTTTCCTTCAAACGATAGGAGAGTTCCTATCGTCGAGGTTCTAAGGTAGGACCCTTAACCTCATTCAAACAATTTTCCTTCAAATGATAGGAGAGTTCCTATCGTCGAGGTTCTAAGGTAGGACCCTTAACCTCAAAATCATCAATTTTCCTTCAAACGATAGGAGAGTTCCTATCGTCGAGGTTCTAAGGTAGGACCCTTAACCTCAAAACAATCAATTTTACTTCAAACGATAGAAGAGTTCCTATCGTCGAGGTTCTAAGGTAGGACCCTTAACCTCAAAATCATCAATTTTCCTTCAAACGATAGGAGAGTTCCTATCGTCGAAGTTCTAAGGTAGGACCCTTAACCTCAAAACAATCAATTTTACTTCAAACGATAGGAGAGTTCCTATCGTCGAGGTTCTAAGGTAGGACCCTTAACCTCAAAATTATCAAATTTTCCCTTCAACGATAGGAGAGTTCTTATTGCAGAGGCTTTTCAGGTACTCTCCTTGGGGCGATCCACCTTCCAGGCGTTCTTCCTCCTAGAAGTCTCCTCAACAGTCATCATGACTCACAACGATGAGGCCTTAGGCCATCAACTAGAATAACCGAATTTAGAAGTCACGGGGTATCTTATCCGCTGCTTAATCAGAAGGAAGAACACGCATTTATAGTGATGAAAATGGATAACGTGTCGATTACACTTAGGGGAGCATGTACATCTGTCAAAAGAAAATGCAAACTTTTCCAAATATAACAAACTGTATGTACAGTAATTGTGACTGTGACTCACATCTTCCACTGGCTTTACGTCTAGTAACGGCATTAACGGCTTCTATGAGTCGAGGATTTGCTTCCTATCCAGTTTTCTTACAAGCTGGCAAACAGGGTTGTTGACACCCAATTTCGTCCGGCCTTTTTTAAAAAAAAAAAACAATTTAAAAAAAAAAAAAACTAATTAAAAAAATTATTATTATTATTATTATTATTGCTAAAAAATTTTAATTATGTTAATTAGTTTAAAATATATTTTTATTTTGAGAAGATTTGATTTAAAATAATATATGTGTGAATATGTATGTGTTTGGAATAAAAATAAAATTTCAGAAAAAAATGACAAAAAAATTAAAAGTTTGAGGTAAAAATGACAAAATTGAGAAGTTTCGGATAAAATTGACAAATTCTGAAAGTTTCAGGAGCTTTGGGTAATTTTTCGCGTCAATTTTGGGCCTAAACGGACGTTTCTAGCCCAAATTGACAGAAAACGTTAAAATTGTCAAAATCAGAAGCTTCTGAGCTTATCCAGAGCTGGAGTAACGTAAAGGACTGAAACTGTCATTTTACCAATTTAAAAGATAAGTTTGATATTTTTTATTAATTTATCCGTCCACAGTTCAGCTAAGCTCCTTCTATAAATACCCCCCCAAATTCAGTGCTGAACATATAGAAAATCAGAGAAAAAAGTTCAGAGCTCCGTTTTAGAAAAAGAGAAAATAGAAGCCTTAGTCCTAGGCTCTCCTCCCTCTGCCAAAACAGTCCCAAAATTATTTTTTCTTACGTTTCGACTACCTTCTTCCTCCGTTTTCTCTTTCTTTCTTTTTCTGTCGCCGTCCTATCCCGCCGCCGTCTCGCCGTTGCCGTCGTTCCTACGCCGTCGCCGTCGCCATCGCCGCCGCGCCCAGCAGTCCTGCCGTCTCGCGCCGCCGCACCCAGCCGTCCTGCCGCCGTCGCCCCGCTCCCTCGCCGCCGTCGTCCCGGCCGCCGTTACCCTCGCCGCCGTCGCCCCGCGCCCTCGTCGCCGTCGCCCAGCCGCCCTGCGCCCTCGCCGCCTCCGCCTGCCCTGCCCCGTCACCCCCCCCTCCTCCCTCGCGTCGCCTCTGATTCTTTCTCCAGATTCAATTTTAATTTTTAAGGGTAAAACCTCCTTTCAGTCCTTCATCTTTTCAATTTCTTTCTATTAGGTCACTAACCTTTTTATTTTGTCTTTGCAGAAAATTAATTAACTAACTCATTTATTTTTTACTTGTTTATTTATTTGTTTATTATTGTTATTATTACTAACCTTTTTTTTTTTGTTATTAGCAACTAACAACTAACTTGCTAATTTTTACTAACCTTTATTTTTATTGTTGTTAATAATTAATTAAATTGTCTAACTTTTATTTTTGTTGTAATTAATTAACTTAATTAAACTTGGCTAACTTTTATTTATTGTTGTTAATTAATTAACTTAATTAAACTTGGCTAACTTTTATTATTGTTATTAATTAATTAACTTAATTAAACTTGGCTAACTTTTATTATTGTTATTAATTAATTAACTTAATTAAACTTGGCTAACTTTTATTTATTGTTGTTAATTAATTAACTTAATTAAACTTGGCTAACTTTTATTTATTGTTATTAATTAATTAACTTAATTAAACTTGGCTAACTTTTATTTATTGTTGTTAATTAATTAACTTAATTAAACTTGGCTAACTTTTATTTATTGTTGTTAATTAATTAACTTAATTAAACTTGGCTAACTTTTATTATTGTTGTTAATTAATTAATTTAATTAAACTTGGCTAACTTTTATTTATTGTTGTTAATTAATTAACTTAATTAATTTGGCTAACTTTTATTATTTTTGACTTAATTAACTTTCATTATTATTGTTAATAATTAATTTAATTAAAATTTGATAACATTTATTATTTTTTTTTTTTTAAGTGGATGGCCAAAAAGCCCCACTTTATTAATTTTTCTTTATATAATTTAATTTATTTAATTCACCTTTTACCCATAAATAAAAAAACTAAAAGAAGATTCTTTTGTAATTAATTATTAAGGCTAATAAAAATTTAAAAGCCAATTATTTTTATTTTGGAATACATTTTTTATTATTTCTTTAAAGATAACAAAGTGAACTTTTTGTTAAAATTAATAAACAAACATGATTAAATCAATTCTTTTTAAATATTTTTTTTAATAATGATACTTAAAATAAAAATTCAAGAAAAATCCAATTAAAATTAATAATTAATAAATAATTAAAATTTAACAAAAATTAAAAAATCCATGACCAAATGATCCGCCAGGATCCATGGCTTGGAAATATTTTTAAATAAAGTATATAAATAAACTTTTCTTTATTAAAAATAAAATTTTGGGACTAATATATTAATTATTTATTAAAATAATAAAATAATTTTATTTTAGTTTTCTTTATTAATAAAAAGAATAAAAAGAATAAAAATTTTGGGTTAATATTTTATTCAGTAATATTTTATTCCTTTTAAAAAATATAACTTTTTGTCTCCTTTATAAAAATTTTAGTCAAATAATTTCAAAAAAAATAAAAAAATAAATAGCAAAAAAAATTGAATTTTCTCTTAAATATTTTAGACTTATTAATTAGATATTTTCAGAGATATAAATTAAAAAAAAAAAAAAATCTTTCATTAAACAAAAAGAAAACAAAAAAATATAAATATCAAAACTTTTGTTTTAAAATACATATAAGTTTTCGGTTAAATAATCTTTTATTCCAAAACAAATTAAATAAATATCAAAACTTTTCTTCTTTTGTTTAAAATATACATATAAATTTTTAATTTTTTTAATTAAACAATTACTTTTGGTTAATCTTTTATAAAAAAAAAATTTAGTTCATGGTATATTGGCTGGAAACTGTCTCGTGCCCGCTTTTGAGCTGCTTCACCTGGTGAAGAGGGTCTGGCTGAGTAACAACGCCCCGTACCATGATCAAAGTTTTTTTTTATTTTTAAAACTCTTTAATTCCTTTAAATTAACTTCTTATTAAATAAAAATTAATAATTTTTTCAATTCTTTTATAAATAGAGTAATTCTTTAAATAATAAATATCCTTCATTAAACAAGAAAAATCAGATAAAAATAAAAGAAAGAAATAAAAGATAATAAAAGAAAGAAATAAAAGATAAAAAAAAAGAAAGAAATAAAAGAAAAGATAAGAAAAATAAAAGAAAAGATAAAGAAAGATAAAAGAAAAAAAAAAAAAAAGAAAGATAAGATAAAGATAAAGAAAGATAAAAGAAAGAAAATTAAAAAAAAAGAAAGTAAAAATAAATTAAAAAAAGAAAAAGAAAGAAAGATAAATTTTTAATTTGTATTAAAAATCATTCATGAACAAAATTATCATTTAAAAATTAATTTCATGATAATAAGAATTAAATAATTACGATAAATTAAATCAATTTCCATATCCGGATGATCCGGCAGGAACTACGGTTTGGAAAATATTAAACTTTTTTAAAAAAAATAAATAAATTAAATAAAAAGATAAAAATCCATATTTTTACAATATGGATAAAATTGTTTAAAATTTCACCAAAATTCCGTGTCCAAATGACTCGGCAGAGTCCATGGTTCGGAATCAAAATCTTCCGTGTCCAAATGACTCGGCAGAGTCCATGGTTCGGAAGTATAAAATTGTACCCGAATTAATTACCAAAATCCACATTTTTGACTAATTCAGTTAAAATATCTAAATTAACTGAAAATTTTTAAAAGCAAAGTAAAACAAAATTAAAATCAACTAAGGTGCCAATTTTGGGCGCTATAACAATATTGTTTTAGCGTAACCGTACTCCCGATTCCCGAACTCTCGCAGACCAATTTTAAGGTGACCAATCGACCTAAGTAAACCGATTGGTGGCGACTCCCGAAAAAGACCCGCACGTTGCCACAAGGGTCATTTACAGTCAGATTCCCGGGACTGTAACGGTTTCGTTCTTCATGAAAAATGTTCCATAAACCAAGAAGTTCACGTTGCACAGATCCACAAGAATGTGTCTCAAGAGTCAATCGGATATCATCCAATGAGTCATTACTCAGGCCATTCTTGATGAATCGTATTTTATCTTCTCGATTATCGGAGATCATTCCTAAAGAACGACATTTAGTATTACAAGTCCACCGTCCACATTTGTGGCAGACTCGTAACCTTTTCGCTCTTCACTTTTTGGCATAAGAGCTTCTGCCTATACCAGGCATGTGAGACACAAATGCCTCTGGGATTTCACCTGCCAGACGAACCTTGGCTTCGATTAACCACCGCACATCTTCAGGGATTCCTTTGTGCATCAGAACTCTTAATCGTTCACAGTGAACTTGGTAGATCTTTTTGAGAATGTTCATTGGGAGAGAAGGAAAATATTTTCGTAAGACAGAAAGAGTAGGATCCATTTTCTAGAGGGAAGTAAAAGAAAGAAGAGAGGAAAGAATTAGTTATTATGGGCAACTGAGAGAACCGACTTGAGAGTCACGGAGTACCGTATTCGCCGCTTAACCGGAAAAGTGGATCCTACTTTATTTTGATGTGCATGATATTTCTTATCTTTGATATTCCATCCAGCTGACATCGATCCAGTCCTTGATTATTGAATCCATTGTCGGCTTTTGACAAATTTTCAACGACAATATTTCTTGATGTCTGCCTTATCTTTGACCACAGCTATCTCTTATCTTGGATGCTGCCAAGCTGGCATCAATCCTGTCCTTCCAGGTGTAGCCTCGATTATTGAATCAATTGCCAGGCTTTTGACAATATTGTCTACTTTATATTTTTTTATATCTGCCTTATCCTTGACTATAGCTATCTCTTATCTTGGATACTACTAGCTGACGTCAATCCTGTCCTTCCAGGTGTAGTCTCGATTATTGAATCGATTTCCAGGCTTTTGACATATTGTCTACCTTATCCTTGAATTCCTGATGCGGGTTGGTCCCGCATATTAGCTGTGTATCCAGTGATAGATTGGTAAGGGCTGATGTCATTGAGATCTCAGCTTATACTGCTGTAACTGTGCCGTGGATGTGCTTCCCATTTAGTTCCTATTATGCAAAAGTCATGCATGCATGATGTGAAATGCATGAATGCAAAGCATGTGTAATTGATGGTTCTTTTTTATTTTTATTTTTATTTTTATTTTATTTATTTATTTTTTTTGGATTGATCTAGTTCTTCATATCTTTGCTTTACTGGATCCTCTTTATAATTGCCTTCTTGGACTATCATTGAATCTCTTTATGCTTTCCAGCTTTTGTTCACTGCCTCAAAAGCCCAACTCTTTTCAAAATCCCCTTTCTTTGACTTGTTCTTGAATTTTGGCCTCAATTTCTTTAAAGTTGGCCCGCCTCATAATTTATATCTCTTTCGGGTACTCATCCATTGTCATGGATTTGATACCATCAAAGGCTTTACTTTCAATGTCTGCTTTGCCCCTTTTCTTGTGACCGTGCCGACACTTACTTATCCCCATGTTATAATCTGAATGATTGCTCTTCCTTGAACTCATGTTTTGATCCGTAAGACTTGCCCCCTTGTCTATTGAACTTCTTTGTTGGCAGTACTCCTCTTACGCTTCGTAGAGACTACTTTGCTCCCCTGAATATGGTATTTATGTGGATAAAATGTATCATCTCGCCTTTGATTTAACAGAAGGTCGAGCATTTCTAGACCTTTGTTATGGCACTTGATCGTAAATTTCTTTTACAAGAACCACATCTTATTAAAGAAAAACTCAAGCTATCTCGTCACTTTTAAGTCTACACACATTAATGAATAATGGTTTGGCCTTAAAGAAAAACTTTCATCAATTTGCAAAGCTTGACAAAGTAATTTACGGTCTTTGTTTTTAATTAAAATATCCTGTCATTCTTCCCTTTCCAACTCGAAGTCATAAACTGTGTAAGGCAATAAGGTAGAAAGATGATTCACAATAATAGCTTTTTAACTGAATGACGATGATATCAAGAGGTAAGTGTTAGGTCCGAGGAACGTTAAGTTTGAGTGGTGTGAAAGAAGGGTCTTTTAATACTACTCGTGAGTAGTATTAAATAAGGTAGAAACATGATTCACAATGATAGTCTTTTGACTGAATGAGGATGTTAGGTCTGAGGAAAGTTAAGTTTAAGTGGTGTGAAAGAATGGTCTTTTAATACTACTCGTGAGCAGTATTAAACAAGGTAGAAACATGATTCACAATGATAGTCTTTTAACTGAATGAGGATGTTCGGTTTGAGAAAAGTTAAATTTAAGTGGTGTGGAAGAAGGGTCTTTTAATACTACTCGTGAGCAAATTTGATTATGATGAAAAACTCAATAGTGATGACCTCAAACTTGCCACTCTTTCCAGAAAGTTAAACCTCATCTGTTGCCCCCCAACTATCGTGGTCTTTATGTATGCTTGGCTTGAAAGTTACTTTTGTGTTCTAAACCGCCTTTGCAGGTTTTCAGTCTAGAATCCATAGCTCACTTTTTTTTGTTTTCTTTTTTTTCTTTTTTCTTTTTTTTTTTTTGTTTTTTTTTTTGTTCCTTTTTTTTTTGTGTGAGCTATGGTGATGACATATTTGATAATTTTCTTGAAGTGAGATGACTCAAGTAGCCTTGCTTGCTCGTGTTTGTTCTCAGTTCTTTTTGGTTTTAAATTTTCCCTTGTTGGCTTTTTGATGGAAGGGATGAACTTTTTCCCCTTTTTTTGGAATTTGTGTTGTGGAAAACTGAGAATCCTTTTTTTTTTTTGTATTGAGCATTTGTGAGAATTGGGAGGCCACTGAAGTCATTTAATATGAGAGCTAACTTTTTTGGAAGCTAACCCCGGACTTCTTACAAGGATGTTGATAACCACTGTGAATTCCTTTTTTGAGGGTTGAGGTGCAACATTTGAAATCCTTCTTACTAGATTTGGCAGCACTTTCAAGATCACTACTATCAAATTTTCCTTAACTTTTTATTTTCACCCACGAGTAGTATCATTTAGAAAGCAAAGTATGATGGCAATAATAGATAGTGCAATGGCAAAGATTGAGAGATAGAGGTAAAAATAAAATTTTTGGTAAAAAGTGGTAGATGTGTAGGTGTAATAATTGAATTTTTGGTAAAAATTGGTACAATGTGTAGATGTAATAATGGAATTAAAAAGTGGTATAATGTACACGTAACATCTTTTTGTTAGAGAACAAAAAGAATTACCAGTTGTCAAAAAGTAAAGTGTGATGGCAATAATAGATAGTATAATGGCAAAGAGTGTAAAAATGAAAAGTAGTAGAATGCACGCATTACATCTTTTTGTTGTACCAGAAAAAGAATACCAGGTGTCCATCTAACAAAGACTACACCCTAGATTCTGGACTAAATCTAGGAGATTTTTACTATTAGATTACTTTTGCAAGCTTTTAAAGATACAAGTTTATTCAAAGGATTCCCTGTCATTCGAAAATGTGTGCGGACTGTTAGGTCAGATCTGACTTGGACCCCTTCCAAAATCAATGTAATTCCAGCTCAAAATCTTCACTTTCAATTACCAATCACATCGGGCCTAGCAGCTTGACCTCGGTTTTGTTTGATTTGTAGAGAAATGGCCTCGGGACTTGACGGCTTAAGAATAGGTTTTGAGATTGGTATAGCATTGACTTCTTGTTCTTTAATGATCACATTCACATCATCATCTTTATCTGACATAAAAACGATAAGTTGGGATGAGTCTATGAGTCTTTGCAGATTCTTACGAAATTCTGAGCATTCTTGGATAGAATGACTCCTACTGTCATGAAAGTTGCACCACTCCTCATCTTCGACTTCTTCATTTCCAAAAGAAGACTTTCCCATGATAAACCCTTCTTTTACAAGGCATGAATATACATGCTTGAGAGGGGTTATGATATCATTGACTGACTTCTTCATCGGCCAATGCTCTTTCTATCATGTTGACTGGTTTTGCTTGATGAGGCGGCAATGGATTGTGAGTGATGTTTGGTTCATCGGAAAAGTCCAACCATTTTGACTCAATTAATTGTTGGACTGTACGTTTCAATGCTATGCAATTTTCCAGTCCGTGGCCCACGGCACCATCATGATATGGGCAAGTTATGTTGGGGTCATACCACCTTGGATATGGGGGTTTAAATGGATTTGTAGGAATTGGATGGATAAGTTGACTTTCAATGAGTTTTGGATATAACTCAATGTAAGTCATAGGAATTGGCGCAAAAACTTCTCTCGGCCTTTGTGGAGAAGTCGGAACAGGTGGCCGTAACTGATTAGGCCTGTTGAGAGGATAATTGTTGGGCTTATTGGTAGAATAGTCATTGGGCCTATTGGTAGAGTAGGATCGGCGAGGCCCGGTAGCAACAGTACCCACGAGGGGAATCCCTCTTCCTCGTCCTATTTGTTGTATTTCTTCATCTTTTTTTCTGGATGGTCCTCCTCTTTTCATTGGATCACTAAAGGACTTAGTAATCTTCCCGGTCCTGATACCATGCTCGATCCTTTCTCCAGACATGACTACGTCGGAGAAATTGGTTGCCGAATTGCCAATGAGTTTGTCATAATATGGGTATTTTAGTGTCTGGACAAACAAAGTGGCCATTTCTCTTTCTGTCATGGGTGGCTGAACTTGTGCAGCTAAGTCCCTCCACCGTTGGGCATATTCCTTGAAAGTTTCTGGCTTTTTCTTCTCCATGTTTTGGAGGGTTTGGCGATCCGGAGCCAAGTCCAAAACATGTTTATAATTGCCGATGAAGGCCTGAGCAAGGTCATTCCAAGTTTTGATGTTTCTTGGACCTTGACTTAGATACCACTGTAATGCTGATTTTGTGAGGCTTTCCTGAAAAAAGTGCAATCCACACCTTTTCATCTTTTGTGAGTGGTTGTAGTCTTCTTAGAAACAATGTGATGTGAGTGATGGGATCACTCGTTCCATCGTATTTCATGAAATCTGGCACCTTAAAGTCTGAAGGAATTATGACATCTGGTACCAAGCATAGGTCATCCACTGAGAGAGATCCGAATATAGTGCCTCCTTCAATGGCTCGCAGTCTCTTCTCTATTGTTTCGAGCTTTTGAGATTCTGCTTCTTCTTTTGGTAATATATTATTCTCTTCATGTACAGTGTCTTGTTTCAGGTGAACACTAGCAGACGGTCCTGATTCTTGAAACAGATTTTCTTGGACTGAGACTCGTTGCGGGGTGAATCCCGGGGGATAAGTGGGATCTTGTACTTCTTTGATGGGGACTTGAGTTGCTTTCCCTTTGATTAATTCCATCAATTGTCTCATCTGTTCTGACATACTTTTAATCTTGGACTCCATCTCCATGAGACGTCCTTCGGCTTGTTCTGCCATTAATCTTATTTGGAGTCGAGTTGAATATCGGTGTTAAGGTCTAATTTTATCCTTTTAAAAGTAAGATTTATTTTTTTAGATTCTATGTGTATGTGATTGATGCAATGGATGCATGCATGCAATAAGTGAGTTTGATTATCCAATATCATGGAACTTCAAGACTTTTAGTTGTCATTATAAAGACCAAAAAGTTAGCATAATTTGATGCGTGGTTTTGATGCATGAAGAATAATTGCACAAGAAAGATAAGGTTATTAATAAGTTAAATAGCAATTAACAACTCATGAAGTATTATGGATAAACAAGTTAAAACCATACGAAGAAAAGTGTAGAGTAACAACACAGCATAACAAGGATATGCTTATGGCGTTGGTAAAATGGTAGAAATTCTATGGTCAGTTCTATGGTTAAGTGGGGAGTTCTATATGCATAAGGTGGCTTATCAAAAAGGCAAGGGATAGTTCCCGAATCCCGTCACTAAATTATAGTGACAGCCCGATTCCTTACCCTCTAGGGTTTATGTAAGGAATGGATTAATTCGAGTCGTAGCTTTTCGTGGGCCCATGCAGAGACTAACCGTCTCAGAAGGCAATACACTACTTTGCTACTTTGAAACCGGTGAAGGCTTGGAGACCATGGCCTCTCAAGGACAGCAACACCAATTCCGCTTAGAAAGAATCGTGTTCGATTTGAGGAAGCTCGGGTATAGAGCTTCATATTGCGAATGCATTATGCATGTTTTCCTAAGTAAATATAACATATAAATTCACATAAATATAAGCAAAGCAAATCAAAACAAATCAACTTGTAGGCTCGACTCACTAACGTCGCTTCCCCAGCGGAGTCGCCAAGCTGTGGCAACGTGTGGGCCGTTTTCGGGAGTCGCCACCAATCGGTTTTCGCTCAGGTCGATTGGTCACCTTAAAATATGGTCTGCCAGAGTTCAGGGGTTCGGGAGTACGGTTACGTTAAAACAACTTTGTTAAAACGCCCAAAAATTGGCACCTTAGTTAATTTTAATTTTGTTTTGCTTTGCTTTTAAATAAATTTCAGTTAATTTTCAATCTAGAATTTTTAACTGAATTAATCGGATGTGGATTTTTGGTAATTAATTTGTATAGAATTTTATACTTCCGAACCATGGACTCTGCCGAGTCATTTGGACACGGAAGATTTTTATTCCGAACCATGGACTCTGCCGAGTCATTTGGACACGGAATTTGGTGAAATTTAAACAATTTAATCCATATTGTAAATATGGATTTTTTATTTTAATGGAAGTAATTGTTATTTTAATTACTATTTTTGTAAGTCTTTTAAAATTTTAGGTTTTTGTTAATGATCTTTAAAAGATCTTTCTTATTTCTTTTTATATTTTATTATTCTTTTCCTTCTTTCTTTTTATTCTTTTTATTTTATCTTTCTTTTCTTTTTCTTATTTTTCTTATCTTTCTTATTTTTTATTTTTCTTTTGATTTTATCTTTCCTTTCTTTTCTCTTTCCTTGTTTAATGAAGGATATTTATTATTTAAATAATTACTCAATTTATAAAAGAATTAAAAAGTAATTAATTAATTTTTTTATAAGAAAGTTAATTAATTAATCTTGAGATTTATTTTATGTTTATTAAAAATAAATTAATCAAGAAAGATTTATATTTATTATTTTTTTATTTAATCAAGATCTTTAATAAAGAAAACCAAAAAAAAATATGTATATTTTAAAAATAAAAGAAAAGTCTTAATAGTTTATTTGATAAATTAACCAAAAAAAAGATTAAGAAATCAAAGATTTTTATATATATTTTAAACATGAAAGAAGAATTTTGATATTTATATATTTTATTTTTATAAAAGATTAACAAAAAAGAAGTGATTATTTAACAAGGATCTTAAAAAATAAAATTTATATGTATATTTTAAAAAAATAAAGGAAAGTTTTGATATTTATATTTCATTTTTATGTTCTTTTTGTTTGATAAATAATTTTAATTAATAAGTCTAAGATATTTAAGAGATAATTTAATCCTTTTGAATTTATTCTATTTTTGAAATCATTTGCTAAGATTTTTATAAAGGAAACAAAAAGTTATATCTTTTCATTATTTTAAAAGAAATAAGCAAAATATTACTGAATAAAATATTAGCCCAAAAATTTTACTTTTATCATTATTTTTATTAATAAAGAAAACTAAAAAGTCATATTTTATTATTTTAAAAGAAATAAGTAAAATATTACTGAATAAAATATTAACCCAAAAATTTTACCTTTTTTGTTCTTTTTATTAATAAAGAAAACTAAAAAGTTATATTTTATTATTTTAATAAATAATTAATATATTAGTCCAAAGTTTTTATTTTTAATAAAAAATTATTTATATACTTTATTTAAAAATATTTCCAAGCCATGGATCCTGGCGGATCATTTGGTCATGGAGTTTTAATTTTTATTAAATTTTAATTATTTAATTAATTATTAATTTTAATTATAATTTTATTGGATTTTTATTATTTTTTTTGAATTTTTAAATTTTAATATCATTACTTTAAAGATATGTTGAAAAAGAATTGATTTGTATATTTAGAATTATTTAATTATGTTTGTTTATTAATTTTAATAAAAGGGATAAAAAGTTAATTAATTTTTCTTATTGCTCCTTCAAGAAATAATAAAAGATAATTAGCTTTTTTTTTTTTAAAAAACATTTATGCTAGTCTTAAAGAATAAAATTAATCATTCACATAAAAGGATTTTCTTTTAATTAGTTATTATTTACTTATGTTTATTCAATTATTTTAGTAAAGGAATAAAAGATTAAATTTTTGTTGTTGTTCTCTTTTTTTTTTTTAAAGAAATATGTGTTTTAGAAATAACAAAAGATAATTGGCTTTTAAAAATGATTTTTAATTAACCTTAATAAATTTAATTATTCACATAAAATTCTTTTTATTTAATTTTTAATTTATTATTATTGTTTTATAATTAAAAGTGAAATAAATTTAACCACCAAAAGACAATTAATAATAATAAAGTGGGGCTTTTTGGTCATCCACTTTAAAAAATAAATAAATAACAATAATAAAGGTTAGCAAAGTTAGTTAAATTAATTAACAATAATAATAAAAGTTAGCCAAGTTTAATTAAATTAATTAATTAACAACAATAATAAAAGTTAGCCAAGTTTAATTAAATTAATTAATTAACAACAATAATAAAAGTTAGCCAAGTTTAATTAAATTAATTAATTAATAACAATAATAAAAGTTAGCCAAGTTTAATTAAATTAATTAATTAACAACAATAATAAAAAGTTAGCCAAGTTAATTAAATTAACAACAATAATAAAAAGTTAGTCAAGTTAATTAAATTAATTAATTAACAACAATAATAAAAAGTTAGCCAAATTAATTAATTGTTAATTAACAAAGTTAATTAAATTAATAATAATAACAATAATAAAAGTTAGTAAGTTAGTTGTTAATAACAACAATAAAGAAAGGGTTAGTAATAAACAAATAATAAACAAACAAGTAAAAATTAAAAAAGGTTAGTAATTAATTCTGCAAGAACAAAAGAAAAAGTTAGTGACCAAAGTGAAAGAAATAAAAAAAATAGAGGACAAAACAAGGGTTGTACCCTTTAGTTTTAATTTTGAATTTTGCTGGGAACGTGAAACAGAGCACACGCGAGGGAGGAGAAGGGAGGAGCAGGCACGGCGCAGGGGAGGAAGAGGAAGGGCAGGGTGGCGCAGGGGAGGAACGCAGCGGCGGCGTGGCGGCGGCGCGGACGGAGCGGCGGCGAGGCGACGGCGGGGCAGCAGGAGGAGAAAGAGAGAGAAAACGAGAGGAGAGAGAGAGAGAACGCACGGGAAATGGAAGGAAGAAGATGGTCGAACTGTCAAAATAAAAACTTTTGGGATTTTCTGGAGAAAGGAAGGAGATCCAGGGGCTAAGATAGTAATTTTTCCTATTTTTTAAAACGGAGCTATAAGCTTTCTTTCTATTTTTTTCTGTGTTTAGCACAAAATTTGGGGGGCTATTTATGGAGGAAGTTTGGCTGAACTGTTGATGGATAAATTAATAAAAAATTTCAAACTTATCTTTTAAATTGGTAAAATGACAATTTTAGTCCTTTACGTCTCTCAGCCTCTGGATAAGTTCCTGAAGCTTCTGATTTTGACAATTTTGTCGTTTTCTGTCAATTTGGGCCAGAAACGTCGGCAGACCCAAAATTTTATGTGACAAACTACCAAATGCTCCTGGAACTTTCAGATTTTGTCAATTTTTCCCGAAACTTCTCAATTTTGTCATTTTTACCTCAAACTTTTTAATTTTGTCATTTTTATGGAGTTTTCTTTTTTTCTTTCAAACATACACATATACACACATATATCATTTTAAATCAAATCTTCACAAAACAAAACAAAAAAAAATGTATTTTAAACTAATTAACTTAATTAAAATTTTTCAGTAATAATAATAATAAAATATATTATTATTTATTATTATTATTATTTTTAATTAATTTTTTTTTAGTTTAATTTTTTTTTAATGGTCGGACGAAATTGGGTGTCAACACTATTTATAAATAATATTATTTTATTCATTAAGAAATATTGTTCTTTTTAGACAAATGTGTGGTTCTGTGAGATGTTATTCTCTCTAGACAAATATGTTATTCAATGCGTTGTTGCGGTTTCATAAATAATATTGTTTAATTCATTAAGAAATATTTTTTCCTTTAGATAAATGTGCTATTTGTGAGGTGTTATTTTCTCTAGATAAATATGTTGTTCAAAACAGTTTTATAAATATGGTACAAATATGAGTGTAACATTTAGTCCGGGAGTATTTCATCCTTATGCATTAGGTATATAGGTTCTTCCGAAAATTGTTCTATTTTCGTTTTTTCGTAGCAATAAATCTATTTCGATCGAAAGGCTTTTTACGGGTGCTATTGCTAACTTTGTCAACAATCTCAATAGTAGAATCTACTAGAGGTTCTTGATTTAATTACTTTTGCTGAAAGAGTTGTTTTCATGGGTGAAAAAATTGTAGAGATGTTATTTTGTCCAGAGTTGGGGAGGCATGTTTTGCGGAAAATGAGTAATAGGAAAAAAAATAAATGAGCATAAAAGTGAACAAAAATTCGTAAATTATTTCTGATTTCTATGATTTGCAAGAGCTGGATAGGCCATAAACTAACACTGATCAACAATAATAATGATTATCAAGTTGCAGAAGGCCCGATTTATTCAATACATTATGTATCGAGTAGAGCCAATTCCAAAAGGAAAAAAAAAAGGTGCTTCTCAGCTCGCAACACAAACATCAACATCAGGAAAAGATTTCGAAAACCCCAAGCATGTGCTTCTGATGATCCCTCACTTTAGGGAAGTTTTAATGAAACCAACATATGTGGGACGATCAGCAATTTTGATGAGAGTTTTGAGGTCATGAACAATCCAGCACTCCAAATTTACTTCATTGTAGAAGTACGCCGAACACTTGCAATCAGCTGTGCACTTGCTCTCACATTCTTTTTCTGAAAGGAACAGCAACCTATTCCAGTAATTTGACAAACTATGACTCACTCCTTTCAATTCGTAATACTTGAAATTTTTAAGATCACAAGAAGTCAACTTCGGAGGCTCACAATCCTCACTCCAACCTAATAGTCCATGAGGAGTTGGGCAAGCAACGCATTGGTTGTTGTCACAAAGGCCGAAACGCCCACATCTTTCTGGTAAAATACACTCGGTTGTCTGAGACGGATCACGACCGAAGTAAGTAAAAATTTGTTCCCAAACACTTCCGATCGTCTCATTGTCATATGTGAAAACTCTAAGATTTCCATCACTCCCTATCCTTAAGAAAGAGAAGGTGCTATTGTATCTAGGAGTAGCCAAAGTCATTTGGTGTCCAACATTCTCACCAAGATTACCACCAGTTACGATGTTAATCTCATGGCCATTAGCTATAGAGGAGGAGGGAGTGGTGTCTAATTTTATGAAGCCTACGTGTGAGAAAGGTGGAGAAAGAAATTCGTCATATGTGATAGGCTCTAGAGTTTGGGGGCTTGTATAGTTAAAGGCCACATACTCAGGCATCACAACCAAAGAATAAAGTCCGTTAGCGTTGTTTTTGTCAGAGGTCCGACTAACAAGTTTGTTGGGCTTTTTATCTTGATAAAGAGTTTGGCCCATTAAGAGGGTGTCAGTGGGATAATCAAAACTCTGCCACACAAAATTACCTTTTCTACCGTGAAGGACCAAGTTTCCATTTGGCAACAACTCCATCCCTATGACACCTTTGTTGGAAGTGTTGGTTTGCCATGCGATCCGGCCGTCAGAGTCTGAAAGGACAAGGTTTCCGTCCATGCTGAATTTAAGGACCGCATTTTCACGGACCGGTTTCCCACGGTTGACCTCCCAAAGCCAACGGATTGATGCTTCGGAAGACCAGCCGGTGGTGACCATGCCCAAGGCCAGAGTGTAGGCATTAGGAGTGGTGTTGTAGAAAAAGAGTTGAAATGGAGGCGTAGCAATGCTCAGATTACGATAGTTGGCATTGTATTCGGATTGAAGGCTCCCAAACGGTCCTCTGTTTACAAGTTTGAACGTTGCTTTTATTGGGACGATGGCTTGAGCGGTGAATGGGGAGAGGAAGAGGAAGAAGAAGAGAAGGAAGAGGAAGGACATTTCTGTGGGAGGAAGCAAGAAGTTATGGAGCTCTTGTATGCACTGCAGGTGAGTGATGATAGCCAAACATATATATATATATATATATATATATGGCCTCTGCCTTTCTTTACACACATTACATACTAAGTAGGCTACCGTAATTGCCAGTTGGGAATAGGGATAAGTCAAAATAGGACACCTTCGACTATGGCCAATTGGCAATATATAATTGTTTTCTTGTTCATCTCTGGTGCTTCACGTGCTCTGGTTTAAAGCATTGTAAGGGTATAGGGATAAGTCAAAATAATGAAGCCCTCGACTCTGGCAATATACATATTTTAGTACATGTTCACTGCGGAACAAGGAAAATAGTTTTTTTTTTTCCGACTCATCCCATCCTCACTTTTTTCGGTAATCGACAGCAATTCCTTCCGTACTTTTTCGGAATGCAAGTAGGTTATATTATATACAGTTGTAGATTCAGAAATATTTTTTTAGAAAGGGCCATAAATATTTCTTTCCGACGCATCCTATCCTCAATTTTTTTGGTATTATCTTAAGTAATGGTTTTTTTTTTTTACTTTGACCACGGCATGCATCACTAAAATGACGCAAAATGTTAACCTATTGCACAAAACAATATATTAACTATGCAATATTTTTACGTAAATTACTTAATGTGCAAGTTCTCCGTATGTTATCTCTCAGTTTCCCATCATATATCATACTTGTTCTTCGGTAATAGTATGATACGAAATTTACCATGACACCATAAGCAAATCGATTGATTTTACAAAAATTAATTGCAGTATGTTAAAATAGTGTATATTTGTTTTGCATTATCCGAACAATTCCATTGTAATTTAAAAAATAAGAAATTATGGAGAGATAGACACTGAGAGAGATGCATATTGTTCACATACAATACTAGTGGAAGAAAGCCCACGCTATGCCGTGGATAATGTTTTTAGTACCCTTGAAGAATGTGTAATTTGCACTTGTGGCTCATAATATTTTATTATTGTCCTATTTTGGATCCTAATCTCAAAACCTCGCATGAGTAGTCTTTAACCCCAATTTTTTGTTTTATTTTAAACTTTTGGAGGACAAAAACTATTAAAATAGACAAAACTGACCACATGGCATGCCAACGTGGACAATTTGCCATTGTGGCATTATGAATCACCAGCTATATAAGATGTGGATAATAAAAAAATAATAATAAAGGATATGAAAAATGGGGAAAAAATGGCTGGTTGCTTCATCACTCCTCTCGCCATCCACCCAATGGCTCTTCGTTGCCTCTTTTCAAAAGCCCTTCCTGCTGTCCGCCCAACGCATCTTTGTTGCCGTCCTCCGCCGTTAATTGCATCTTTTCTCAAAGTCAAATCGTGCCTTTGCTTATTATCGAATCGTGCTTCCTTTGCTTGCCGTTGAATTAGGACGAATAGGTGGCCAATCAAGCTGTTAAAGAATAAAAATATCAGTAGACGATGAATCCCCAGAACCTTTGATTTCGCCACAGGGGGGATCGGAAGTGTTCGTTCTGGAGGATGCGAAAGCCTTCAATTTCGCCGGGCCAATTGCAACGTCTCTAGGGGAATGCGAAAGCTGCCGTTGTCTATGTTTCAACAATTGGAATGATGTGTGGGAGGATGATGGACGTGCGACTCTTCCCCTGTCCGTTCACGCCGAAATCGAACCCCCTCCACCTTTGTTCGCCAATCTCCCCTCTGTTCGTCCTCCAATTAAATGGCACCTCCACCTTTGTCTGAATGCCTCCCCCTTTCGTCCATTTGAATTCGTCTAATTGGCCTCGATTGCAACATCTCAGAATCTTCGACCTGGGTTTGCTTTTGTCCATAATGTCTGTATGGTTGCCAATGTTCCGCATGAACAGAGCCTCCGCCCAATTGCCTCGATAGACACCCTTTTTCTTTAAAATTCAAACGTAGCAAGGTTAGATCAACGCGGCGGGGGAGGGAGGAGGAAAAAGAGATGTGAGCTAACCCTAAATAGGCCCTAATTTTCTTCATTTTTTGTAACATAGGCCCTAAATTTTTTATGTAGCCAATTCATTGTCCCACATGGCCAATTGCCCCAAGCTGGCATGCCATGTGTTAAGTTCCGTTATTTTTAACATTTTCCGTTCTCCAAAGATCTAAAATTGAACAAAAAATTTAGGTTGAAAACGGCTCATGTGAGATTTTGAGGTTAGAGTCCAAAATAGGATAATAATAAAAAGTTAGGGACCATGGGTGCAATTTACCCCTTGAAGAAGTAATCATAACATTCTGGTAAAATTTAAATTTGATATCTTAACTATTCAGTTTATCATAAAATGGTCCCTTAACTCTAAAAGTGACTATTAAGATCCACTAACTCAAGTAACGCACGTTATTTGAGTCCCGTCCATTATTTCTGGTATTATTTATAATGGTAAATGCATATGTGGCACTTAAAACCCTTGATTGGTCTCACTATGCCACGTGCCATGACAGTAAGTGACAAGATTAGGAGAATAATAAATCATAGGCTCAAATTGACAAAAAAATATAAGTTTAGGTACTTAAAAAAAGTTAAATAACCTAATCTTCCTCAATTCCGATTCGAAGCTCACGATCAGACCTCTCCTCCGGCCGACGATCCCGATTGGCCCTCTCCTCGATCTTCTAGTCCGACGGCGTTCGTCCGATTGGGGGTAAGGTGCCCCGGAAACCAAGCAAACTAGCGATCGGCTGGAGACGGTGAACGGAGACTGTGATGAACGGGACGGAGGCGGACGACTCGAGGAGGAAGAAAAGTAAAGACAGAGACGGAAATCGATGCAGGAGCAAATCGACGGAAATCGAGGAGCCGAGGCAGGCGATGAAATCGAAGGAGGAGCCGAGGCAGGCGATGTCCAGGCGACGAAATCGAAGGAGGAAGAGGGACAGAGGCGGGCGATGCTGAAAGGATATCTTCTCCACCGGCGAACGGATCTCTTCTCCACCGGCAATGCCGGGCGACGCTAGGAACAAGGACGGTTCAGAGAAGATGTTCGGAGAGAGAGCAGAGAAATTCGAAAGAGAGAATCTGAGATGAAGAAATGTTTTGGGCTATTTACATTTGAAGTCCTATAGTTATTTATTTGTGTAACTTTTAACTCAATTTTTTTTGTTCTTCTAGTATAGTCATCCACATCACAATTCAGACCTACCATGGGACTAGCCAACTGCCATGTAAACAAGTTTTGTCTGAAATAATTGCTCAACTAACGAAATGGACTGAAATAGGACACATTTCTTGAGTTAGGGGATTTTAATAGTAGTTCCCATATATCCCCCTTCATCCCACATTGGCTAGAAACAATGCCTTAGTGCCTTAGACTCCTTACATAAGAAGCTTAGTTGTGGCAATTAGAATTCGTCCCACAATCTAGTAGTCACTTAGATTGTATTTTTCTTTTTTTTAGTGAATTCTTTCTTTTGGCTTGCCGCTTGAGGTTTTTCCCTGATTAGGGGTTTTTCTTATAAATTCTTGTGTCTCTTTTCTTTGTGCTTGTGTTTTGATCCCTAACAAACTGGTATCAAAGCTAAGCTTAGGTTAGTGATAGCTGCTTGTAGTATGCTCTGTGGTTGGCCCTAATAGGCGGATCCTCCACATTAGAAATAAGTAGTTTATCATTCATCTTATGGTGTTGGGTACTGTTCTCGTATACAGTTACTATTCCTGTATATGATCACTATTCCTGTATATGGTTACTGTTCACATACTGTTTCTATATATGAGTATTATTTTCGTATACGATCCATATTCCCGTACACTACTAAAAAAACCCTTTTTACCAATGGCCCATTAGCCGTTGGAAACCATGAAAAAAAATTGACCCTTATGAAAAAAAATCTCCAATGGCTTGGCCGTTGGAAGTGTTGAAAAATTTCCAATTGGCACTTTTCCAACGGCCTAAACTGTTGGAAAATAGTAAGTTAAATTATGCATCTTAGTATTTATTGTAGGCCGTTGGAAAATATTTTTATTTTTCCAACTGCCTAGGCCGTTGGAAAATAAGTAAGTTAGATTGTGCAATAGTATTTATTGTCTTCAACGGCTAAAGCCGTTGGAAAATATTTTTATTTTTCCAATTGCCTAGGCCGTTTAGAAATATGTAAGTTAAAATGTTTTTATTTTTCTAACTGCCGAGGCCATTGGAAATATTTTGATATATCAGATACACACACACACGTTTATATATATGCATATTTATATTGCATTGATATTTATATTTATATATATTTATATAATATATCATAATATATATTTAACATAATACATATATATTAATACGTATATATATATCTTACACATTACTATTATATTTGTACATAGTATATGATATATGATGTATATGCCATACATATATTATTATTATTATTATTATTGACATATATATTACATATATTAATCTATCATATATATTATACTATAATGTTTTATATATTATAATGTATGTAACATATATATTAATGTATATAAACATATTATAATGTTTCATATATATAATATATACTTATAACATATATTTTATACTATAATATAACTTAATCCATATATATTATAACCCAGCCCAACTATTAAAGCCCAGCCCATATAACCCCTATATATACATCTTAACCTAGCCTTCCCTAATCTGCCTCTCTCATAACACAATCTCTTCTCTCTCACAATCTGCCGCTCACAATCTCTTCCCTCTCATAATCTGCCGCTCACCATCGTCACTGTGCTCCATTGCCATCGCCGCCCGTGCTCCATCGCTCTCTCTGCTCTGTCGCTCGCTCTCGCTCTCCATCGCCAACTGACCGCCTAGGCTCGCCATATGCTGCTCGATCTTCCGCCTTGGCTCACCTCGCGCTAGATCCGCCGGTGCTCCGCCTTGGCTTCAATCCGCTCGTGCTCCGTCGCTCTCTCTACTTCGTCACTTGCTCTCTCTACTCGCTCTCCGTCGCTCTTCGTCGCCGACTGATCGCCTAGGCCGCCGTATGCTGCCCGATCTTCTGCCTCAGCTTACCTCGAGCCAGATCCGCTAGTGCTCCGCCGCGGCTACGATTCGTCGATGCTCCTCCAGATTCGGATCTAACCATCGCTCTCTGCTTTTCTTGCATTTTTTTTTTGTTTTATGTGATATTTGTGAGATCTATTTTGAAATGATTTTTTTGATTTTTCATAATTTTTGTAATTTTGTAATTTTATGGTTTTTTGACCTCCTGCCTTTGAATATTTTGTTATGTAAGTGTAAAATATAATTATTTTAAAATTTTTAGTCATATTATAAAATATAAAATATAATTTAGTAATTGTAAATTATATTTTTTTTATTTTCTTCTACAAATGTTTCCAACGGCCTTAGTCGTTGGTATCATTTCCAATGGCCTTAGCCGTTGGTATTGTTTTTCAACGGCTCAAACCGTTGGAAAACCTCGTAACCCAGACCACAACCTTAGCCGTTGGAAATTTGTAACGACTCCATTTCCAACGGCCATCCATTGAAAATACCAACTGCAAAAAAAAAATAATAAAGTCGTTGGAAATTTTTTTCCAATGCATGCTTTTCCAACAGCTTAACGTTGGAAAACTCATTTTTTCAATGCAAAGCCATTGGAAAAGCATGCATTGGAAAAAGCCCATTTTTTAGTAGTGGTATACGGTTACTATTCATGTGTACAGTCACTATTCACGTGAAAATTGTCGGAGCTTATTTTTTGCTCAGAAAGTTCGTGGAAGAGCTATGATGGCTTCGACATCGACAAAGCTTAATATAGCATTACTCACGTAAAGCACAAATTTTTAATGTGAAAAATCAAGATGAAAGCAATTCTCATAAGTCTTGATTTGGATGTGTGGCAACGTCGGGTTTTCGGGAGTCGCCACTAATCTGTTTACCTAGGTCGATTGGACACCTTAAAATTTGTCTACGAGAGTTCGGGGATCGAGAGTACGGTTACACTAAAACAACTTTGTTATAGCGCCCAAAATTGGCACCTTAATTGATTTTAATTTTGTTTTGCTTTGCTTTTAGAAAATATTCAGTTAATTTTCAAACTAGAAATTTTAACTGAATTAATCGGATGTAGATTTTTAAATTAATTTATATAAAATTTGATACTTCCGAACCATAGACTCTGCCGAGTCATTTGGACACGGAAGATTTAATTCCGAACCATGGACTCTGCCGAGTCACCCGGACACGGAATTTGATGAAATTTTAAATAAATTAATCCATATCGTAAATATGGATTTTTATCTTTGTATTTATTTAATTTAATTAAAAAGTAGATGTTTTCCAAACCGTAGATCCTGACGGATCATCCGGATATGGAAATTTGATAATTATTGAAAAAGGTGAGCCAAAAAATAATTATTTAATCAAAATTTCATTTATTTAATAATGAAACCAAAAATTTATGTATATTTCAAAAAAAATAAAAGAAAAGTCTTAATACTTTATTTGATAAAAGGTGAACAAAAAAAAATAATTATTTAATCAAAGTTTTATTTAATAAAGGAAACAAAAATTGATATGTATATTTCAAAAATAAAAGAAAAGTTTTAGTATTTTATTTGTTTTATTTTGTTTTAATGAAATATTAACCAAAAGTAATTATTTAATTAAGAAACCAAAAATTTATATGCATATTTTAAAAAACAAATAAAATTTTTTGATATTTATATATTTTATTTTTTTGTGTTCTTTTTTATTGATAAAATAATTTTCTAATTTATAAGTCTAAAAATACATCTAATTAATAAGTCTAAAATATTTAAAAAAATTTAATTCTTTTTTTCTTGTTTATTTTTATTACCTTTATTTGAAATTATTTGGGTAAAATTTTATTTTGTTTAATAAAGGAAACAAAAAGTTATATCTTTTTATTATTTTGAAAGAAATAAGTAAAATATTACTGGATAAAAAATAAGTAAAATATTATCCCAAAGTTTTTTCAATCAAAAAGTAAAATACTACTGAATAAAAATAAATAAGTAAAATATTATCCCAAAGTTTTTCAATCAAAAAGTAAAATATTACTGAATAAAAATAAATAAGTAAAATATTATCCCAAAGTTTTTCAATCAAAAAAGTAAAATATTACTAAATAAAAATAAATAAGTAAAATATTATCCCAAAGTTTTTCAATAAAAAAGTAAAATATTACTGAATAGAAATAAATAAGTAAAATATTATCCCAAAGTTTTTCAATCAAAAAGTAAAATATTACTAAATAAAATCCTGAAGTTTTTATATCCTTTTATTCTTTTTACTAATAAAGAAACTAAAAAGTTATACTTAATAAATAAGTAATATATTGCTGGATAAAGAAATAAGTAAAATATTAGCCCAAAGTTTTTATTTTTTAATAATAAAAGAAAATTTATTTATATACTTTATGTAAAAAATATATTTTATATACTTTATTTAAAAAATATTTTCCAAGCCATGGATCCTGGCGGATCATTTGGACATGGAGTTTAATTTTTATTAATTATTTATTTAATTAATTATTAATTAAATCATAATTTTTATTGGATTTTTATTATTGTTTTTCTTGAATTTTTAATTATTATTACTATAGAAATATATTTAAAAATAGAATTGATTTTTGTTGTATTTTTAGAATTATTTAATTATGTTTGTTAAATAATTTTTAATAAAAAGAATAAAAAGTTTAACTTTTTTTTCTCTTTAAAGAAATAATTAAAACATATGTTTCAAAATAATAAAAGATAATTGTCTTTAAAAAATGATTTTTAAATAGAATAAAGTTAATTATTCACATAAAAGAATCTTCTTTTAATTAGTTACTGTTTACTTATTTATTTATTTTTTATTATTAAATAAGTGAAATAAATTTTATCATAAAATAAAATTTTGGCATAAAGGAAAATTAAATAAAGTAAAGTAAAGGGGAGGTTTTATTTTAGTTTAGACATAAAAAAAAATGCATAAAATAACACATGTAAACATATAAAGGAATATTAAAAGATAATAAATAAATAAATAAAGTGGGGCTTTTTGACCATCCACTTAAAAAAATAAATAAATAGGAGGTATAAAATAAATAAATAAAGAGAGAGGGAAGGGTGCGCGGGAGGAGAGAGATAGAGAACGCACGAGAGGAGAGAGAGAGAGAGCAAACGGGAACAGGGGCTAAAACGAAGAGAAAGAGAAGTTCTTAGGCTTCTGGGAAGAGAGAAAGAGGTCAGGGACTGTGGCTGTAATTTTATCCCTTTTTTAAAACGGAGCTCTAGATTTTTTTTCTATTTTTTCTATCTTTTTTTCTGTGTTAACACACAGATTTGGACCCCTATTTATAGGGGAAGGGGTGCTGGACTGTTCAAAATTAAAAATTAATTAAATTCAAACTTATCTTTTAATTTGGTAAAATGACAGTTTCAGTCCCTTACGTCTCTCAGACTCTGGATAAGTTCCTCAAGCTTCTGATTTTGACAATTTTATCGTTTTCTGTTAATTGGGGCCAGAACGGTTACGCTGGCCCCAAATTGATGTGACAAACTACCAAATGCTCCTGGAACTTTCAGATTTTGTCAATTTTTCCCGAAACTTCTCAATTTTGTCATTTTTACCTCAAACTTTTTAATTTTGTCATTTTTATGGAGTTTTCTTTTTTTCTTTCAAACATACACATATACACACATATATCATTTTAAATCAAATCTTCACAAAACAAAACAAAAAAATGTATTTTAAACTAATTAACTTAATTAAAATTTTTCAGTAATAATAATAATAATAAAATATATATTTTTTTTAATTAATTTTTTTTAGTTTAATTTTTTTAATGGTCGGACGAAATTGGGTGTCAACAGCTGCCCCCCTTTGCATGCTTCATGGGACATGATGCAAGCAAAGTCGCTACCAAATTTCATCCGACTTAGCTAGGCATTGAGGACCTTCTCGCCGCCTAAATCATGAGGTTAAGGAATCTTCCTTGGAACCTCTACGATAAAAACTCTCTTATCGTTGAAGAAAAACTGATGATTGATTGTTTGAAGTTTAAGGAACTCTCCTTAGAACCTCGACGATAGGAACTCTCCTATCGTTGAAAGTTTGAGGTTAAGGGCCCTACCTTAGAACCTCTGCGATAAGAACTCTCTTATCGTTTAAGAAAAATTGATGATTGATTGCTTGAGGTTTAAGGAACTCTCCTTAGAACCTCGACGATAGGAACTCTTCTATCGTTGAAAGTTTGAGGTTAAGGGCCCTACCTTAGAACCTCTGCGATAAGAACTCTCTTATCGTTTAAAGAAAAATTGATGATTGATTGTTTGAGGTTTAAGGAACTCTCCTTAGAACCTCGACGATAGGAACTCTCCTATCATTGAAAGTTTGAGGTTAAGGGCCCTACCTTAGAACCTTTGCGATAAGAACTCTCTTATCGTTTAAAGAAAAATTGATGATTGATTGTTTGAGGTTTAAGGAACTCTCCTTAGAACCTCGACGATAGGAACCCTCCTATCGTTGAAAGTTTGAGGTTAAGAGCCCTACCTTAGAACCTTTGCGATAAGAACTCTCTTATCGTTTAAAGAAAAATTGATGATTGATTGTTTGAGGTTTAAGGAACTCTCCTTAGAACCTCGATGATAGGAACACTCCTATCATTGAAAGTTTGAGGTTAAGGGCCCTACCTTAGAACCTCTACGATAAGAACTCTCTTATCATTTAAGAAAAATTGATGATTGATTGTTTGAGGTTTAAGGAACTCTCCTTAAAACCTCGACGATAGGAACTCTTCTATCGTTGAAAGTTTGAGGTTAAGGGCCCTACCTTAGAACCTCTGCGATAAGAACTCTCTTATCGTTTAAAGAAAAATTGATGATTGATTGTTTGAGGTTTAAGGAACTCTCCTTAGAACCTCGACGATAGGAACCCTCCTATCGTTGAAAGTTTGAGGTTAAGGGCCCTACCTTAGAACCTTTGCGATAAGAACTCTCTTATCGTTTAAAGAAAAATTGATGATTGATTGTTTGAGGTTTAAGGAACTCTCCTTAGAACCTCGACGAAAGGAACTCTCCTATCGTTGAAAGTTTGAGGTTAAGGGTCCTACCTTAGAACCTTTGCGATAAGAACTCTCTTATCATTTAAGAAAAATTGATGATTGATTGTTTGAGGTTTAAGGAACTCTCCTTAGAACCTCGACGATAAGAATTCTTCTATCGTTGAAAGTTTGAGGTTAAGGGCCCTACCTTAGAACTCTGCGATAAGAACTCTCTTATCGTTTAAAGAAAAATTGATGATTGATTGTTTGAGGTTTAAGGAACTCTCCTTAGAACCTCGACGATAGGAACTCTTCTATCGTTGAAAGTTTGAGGTTAAGGGCCCTACCTTAGAACCTCTGCGATAAGAACTCTCTTATCGTTTAAAGAAAAATTGATGATTGATTATTTGAGGTTTAAGGAACTCTCCTTAGAACCTCGACGATAGGAACTCTTCTATCGTTGAAAGTTTGAGGTTAAGGGCCCTACCTTAGAACCTCTGCGATAAGAACTCTCTTATTGTTTAAGAAAAATTGATGATTGATTGTTTGATGTTTAAGGAACTCTCCTTAGAACCTCGACGATAGGAACTCTCCTATCGTTGAAAGTTTGAGGTTAAGGGCCCTACCTTAGAACCTCTGCGATAAGAACTCTTTTATCGTTTAAAGAAAAATTGATGATTGATTTCGAGGCTAAGGACCTTTCCTTAGGACCTCGGTGATGAAAATTGATTGTTTTCGAGGCAAAGGTTCCATCCTTAAAACCCCGATGATAAAAATTGATTGTTTTCGAGGCAAAGGTTCCATCCTTAAAACCCCGATGATAGGAGCAGTCCTACCGTTGAATGAAAATTGATTGTTCTTCGAGGCAAAGTTTCCATCCTTAAAACCCCGATGATGAAAATTGATTGTTTTCGAGGCAAAGGTTCCATCCTTAAAACCACGATGTGGCAACGTCGGGTTTTCGGGAGTCGCCACCAATCAGTTTTCTTAGGTCGATTGGTCACCTTAAAATTGGTCTGCGAGAGTTCCGGGATCGGGAGTACGGTTACGTTAAAACAACTTTGTTAAAACGCCCAAAAATTGGCACCTTAGTTGATTTTAATTTTGTTTTGCTTTGCTTTTAAATAATTCTCAGTTAATTTTCAAAATTAGAAATTTTAACTGGATTAGTCGAAATGTGGATTTTTAAATTAATTAATTTGTATGAAATTTTATACTTCCGAACCATGGACTCTGCCGAGTCATTTGGACACGGAAGATTTTTGATTCCGAACCATGGACTCTGCCGAGTCATTTGGACACGGAATTTGGTGAACTTTTAAATAATTTAATCCATATTGTAAATATGGATTTTTATCTTTTTTTTTATTTAATTTATTTAATTAAAAGGGTGATATTTTTTTTAAACCGCAGATCCTGACGGATCATCCGGATATGTAAGTTGATTTAATTTATAGTTAATTATTTAATTCTTATTTTTATGGAATTAATTATTAGTTTAATTACTAATTCGTAATTCTTTTTGTTATAGAATTTTTAGATTCATTAATAATCTAAAAATTTTTATTTTCTATATTTTTCTTTCTTTTCTTTCTTTTCCTTCTTATCTTTCTTATCTTATCTTATCTTTCTTATCTTTATTATCTTTTTCTTATCTTTCTTATCTTTTTCTTATCTTGTTTTAATTTTCTTTTTGTTTTCTTGTTTAATGAAAAATATTTATTATTTTAGTGGATTTAAAAGTTATATTTTAAATAAATCAGTAAAATATAAAGTCTTAATTTTCATGTATTTTTTTAAACAGGTTTTATTTTTATTTTTTTATTATTTTTACTGGATAAAAATAACTATTAAAATTAATTTTAACTTTTTGCTATCTTTAAAGAATTAAAAACATGTATGTAAAAATAAAAATAATTGGCTTTTTTTTAAAATAATTTTTATTAGCCTTAATAATTAATTACAAAATAATCTTCTTTTAATTTTCATTTATTTATTAATTAGTAAAGGGTAAAGGTGAATTAAATAAAAAATTATATAAAGAAAAAAAAATTAATAATAATAAAGTGGGGCTTTTTGGCCATCCACTTTAAAAATAATAATAAATGTTAGCAAAGTTAATTAAATTAATTGTTAAACAACAATAATAAAAAGTTAGTCAAGTTAATTAAATTAATTAATTAACCACAATAATAAAAAGTTAGCCAAGTTAATTAAATTAATTAATTAACAACAGTAAAAAGTTAGCCAAGTTAATTAAATTAATTAATTAACAACAATAATAAAAAGTTAGCCAAATTAATTAAATTAATTAACAACAATAAATAAAAAGTTAGCCAAATTAATTAAATTAATTAACAACAATAAATAAAAAGTTAGCCAAATTAATTAAATTAATTAATTAACAAAAAATAAAAAGTTAGCCAAATTAATTAAATTAATTAACAACAATAAATAAAAAGTTAGCCAAATTAATTAAATTAATTAATTAACAAAAATAATAAAAAGCTAGCCAAGTTAATTAAATTAATTAATTAACAACAATAATAAAAGTTAGCCAAGTTAATTAAATTAATTAATTAACAAAAATAATAAAAAGCTAGCCAAGTTAATTAAATTAATTAATTAACAACAATAATAAAAGTTAGCCAAGTTAATTAAATTAATTAATTAACAACAATAATAAAAGTTAATTAATTGTTAACAACAATTATAAAAGTTAGTAATAATGCAAAAATTAAAAGGTTAGTAACAATAATAGTATTAAAAGTTAGTTGTTAGTAAGTTAATAACAACAATAAAAAAAGGGGTTAGTAATAAACAAATAATAAACAAACAAGTAAAAATTAAAAGGGTTAGTAATTAATTCTGCAAGAACAAAATAAAAGGTTAGTGACCAAAGTGAAAGAAAATTGAAAAGATGAAGGATTAAATGAGAGTTGTACCCTTAAAAACTGAATTTGAAATTCTGGAAACGTGAAGAACAGAACGCACGCGCGCGGGGGGAGAGAAAAAAAAGAAAAAAAAAAAAAAAAGGGTCAGAGAAGGTTTAGGTTTTCTGGAGAGGAAGAGAAGAGGGCCAGGGACCTAGGCTATAATTTTTTCTTTTTTCAAAACGGAGCTCTAAGCTTCATTTCTATTTTTTTTCTGTGTTCAGCACAAAATTTGGGGGGCTATTTATAGAGGAAGTTTGGCTGAACTGTTGATGGATAAATTAATAAAAAAATTTCAAACTTATCTTTTAAATTGGTAAAATGACAATTTTAGTCCTTTACGTCTCTCAGCCTCTGGATAAGTTCCTGAAGCTTCTGATTTTGACAATTTTGTCGTTTTCTGTCAATTTGAGCCAAAAACGTCGGCAGGCTCAAAATTTTATGTGACAAACTACCAAATGCTCCTGGAACTTTTAGAATTTGTCAATTTTTTCCGAAACTTCTCAATTTTGTCATTTTTACCTCAAACTTTTAATTTTTTGTCATTTTTTTCATGAAATTTTATTTTATTTCAAACATACACATATTCACACATATATCATTTTAAATCAAATTTTCACAAAACAAAAATATATTTTAAACTAATTAAATTTTTTTTAATAATAATAGTAATATATATTTTTTTTAAATTAATTTTTTTTAATAAAATTTTTTTCAAAATTTTAAAACACCCGGACGAAATTGGGTGTCAACAGCTGCCCCCCTTTGCATGCTTCATGGGACATGATGTATGCAAAGTCGTTACCAAATTTCGTCCGGCTTAGGTAGGCATTGAGAATGTTCTCGCCGCCCAAACAGTAAGGTTTAAGGAAAGGTCCTTAAAACCTCTAACGATAGGAAAACTCCTATTGTTGTAAGATGGACTGATTGATTGATTATTTGTTTGAGGTTAAGGAAAGGTCCTTAGAACCTCTAACGATAGGAAAGCTCCTATCGTTGTAAGATGGACTGATGGATTGATTGTTTGTTTTAGGTTAAGGAAATGTCCTTAGAACCTCTAACGATAGGAAAGCTCCTATCGTTGTAAGATGGACTGATTGATTGATTATTTGTTTTCGAGGCAAAGGTTCCATCCTTAAAACCTCGGATTGATTGATTGATCTCGAGGCAAAGGTTCTATCCTTAAAACCTCGGATTGATTGATTGATCTCGAGGCAAAGGTTCCATCCTTAAAACCCCGGATTGATTGATTGATCTCGAGGCAAAGGTTCTATCCTTAAAACCTCGGATTGATTGATTGATCTCGAGGCAAAGGTTCTATCCTTAAAACCTCGGATTGATTGATTGATCTCGAGGCAAAGGTTCCATCCTTAAAACCTCGAATTGATTGATTGATGTCGAGGCAAAGGTTCCATCCTTAAAACCTCGGATTGATAATTGATCTCGAGGCAAAGGTTCCATCCTTAAAACCCCGGATTGATTGATTGATCTCAAGGCAAAGGTTCTATCCTTAAAACCTCGGATTGATTGATTGATCTCGAGGCAAAGGTTCCATCCTTAAAACCTTGAATTGATTGATTGATGTCGAGGCAAAGGTTCCATCCTTAAAACCTCGGATTGATAATTGATCTTGAGGCAAAGGTTCCATCCTTAAAACCCCGGATTGATTGATTGATCTCGAGGCAAAGGTTCTATCCTTAAAACCTCGGATTGATTGATTGATCTCGAGGCAAAGGTTCCATCCTTAAAACCCCGGATTGATTGATTGATGTCGAGGTAAAGGTTCCATCCTTAAAACCTCGAATTGATTGATTGATGTCGAGGCAAAGGTTCCATCCTTAAAACCTCGGATTGATAATTGATCTCGAGGCAAAGGTTCCATCCTTAAAACCCCGGATTGATTGATTGATCTCGAGGCAAAGGTTCTATCCTTAAAACCTCGGATTGATTGATTGATCTCGAGGCAAAGGTTCCATCCTTAAAACCCCGGATTGATTGATTGATGTCGAGGTAAAGGTTCCATCCTTAAAACCTCGAATTGATTGATTGATGTCGAGGTAAAGGTTCCATCCTTAAAGCCTCGAATTGATTGATTGTTTTCGAGGCAAAGGTTCCATCCTTAAAACCCCGATGATGAAAATTGATTGTTTTCGAGGCAAAGGTTCCATCCTTAAAACCCCGAATTGATGAAAATTGATTGTTTTCGAGGCAAAGGTTCCATCCTTAAAACCCCGATGATGAAAATTGATTCTTTTCAAGGCAAAGGTTCCATCCTTAAAACCCTGATGATGAAAATTGATTATTTTCGAGGCAAAGGTTCCATCCTTACAACCCCGATGAAAATTGATTGTTTTCGAGGCAAAGGTTCCATCCTTAAAACCCCGATGATGAAAATTGATTGTTTTCGAGGCAAAGGTTCCATCCTTAAAACCTTGATGATGAAAATTGATGTCGAGGTAAAGGTTCCATCCTTAAAACCTCGAATTGATTGATTGATCTCGAGGTAAAGGTTCCATCCTTAAAGCCTCGAATTGATTGATTGTTTTCGAGGCAAAGGTTCCATCCTTAAAACCTTGATGATGAAAATTGATGTCGAGGTAAAGGTTCCATCCTTAAAACCTCGAATTGATTGATTGATCTCGAGGCAAAGGTTTCATCCTTAAAACCTCGGATTGATGAAAATTGATTATTTTTGAGGCAAAGGTTCTATCCTTAAAACCCCGATGATGAAAATTGATTATTTTCGAGACAAAGGTTCCATCCTTAAAATCCCGACGATGAAAATTGATTATTTTCGAGGCAAAGGTTCCATCCTTAAAACCCGGATGAAAATTGATTGTTTTCGAGGCAAAGGTTCCATCCTTAAAACCCCGATGATGAAAATTGATTATTTTCGAGGCAAAGGTTCCATCCTTAAAACCCCGATGATGAAAATTGATTATTTTCGAGGCAAAGGTTCCATCCTTAAAACCCCGATGATGAAAATTGATTATTTTCGAGGCAAAGGTTCCATCCTTAAAACCCCGATGATGAAAATTGATTATTTTCGAGGCAAAGGTTCCATCCTTAAAACCCCGATGATGAAAATTGATTATTTTCGAGGCAAAGGTTCCATCCTTACAACCCCGATGAAAATTGATTATTTTCGAGGCAAAGGTTCCATCCTTACAACCCCGATGAAAATTGATTATTTTCGAGGCAAAGGTTCCATCCTTAAAACCCTGATGATGAAAATTGATTGTTTTCGAGGCAAAGGTTCCATCCTTAAAACCCCGATGATGAAAATTGATTATTTTCGAGGCAAAGGTTCCATCCTTAAAACCCTGATGATGAAAATTGATTGTTTTCGAGGCAAAGGTTCCATCCTTAAAACCCTGATGATGAAAATTGATTGTTTTCGAGGCAAAGGTTCCATCCTTAAAACCCCGATGATGAAAATTGATTATTTTCGAGGCAAAGGTTCTATCCTTAAAACCCTGATGATGAAAATTGATTCTTTTCGAGGCAAAGGTTCCATCCTTAAAACCCTGATGATGAAAATTGATTTTGAGGCTAAGGAGCTTTCCTTAGGACCTCGAGCGAAATTTATATGAAAGCAATTGAAATTGGAATAATTTTCTTCGAAAGTGTGAATTTTCATAATAGGCGAGCGCAAAGAATTAGGCTTCGATAAAACGAGTGAATCTTGATGATGACAATAACACTGACAAATTATGTAAAGGGAACGGATGTTTGGAATCAATATTCAAGGTTCATCTAATATTTTCTTCAGTAAATATAGATTCCCTTGTGAGATATGTCATCCGAATAAGGTTAAAGCTTAACTACCCCAAAATGTTATGCCTAGTAGACCTAATAGGATGCGTCTCAAGAGTAACAAAAATTACTCTTTACTCAGCCATTCCAACCTAAAGGCATTGTCCTATGGTTTTAATATCAGCATGGACGAAACTATCTTATAAAAAGAAATTCCCTGAAAAGAAAAACTGAAACGCGAAAGAAAATGCTGATAATAAAACTAAAGGACAAGAAAAACGGATCAGATCGCTTCTTTCTTCCACAATACTTCAACAGGGTGAGTAGAGGACCATTATGGGAGTGAACTGGTCGGGAAAGACTGTCGTGTTCAGTCTATCTGAATCATTGCTGGATCTGGTTCAGGAACAAAAGCTTGTATTTTATCTAGCAATTCTTCAGCAGTTGTTGCGGATATTATGATTCGCCGTGCCACTCTTGATATGAAATTCTTCTGCATAGCATAATCCATAAAAGCTATCAGACCTGTAAAGAAATTGTTAACATTCAAAAGCCCAATGGGTTTCTTATGCAAATTAAGTTGGGCCATGGAAGCAATTTGAAAGACTTCTCCCAATGTGCCAAAACCACCTGGTAGAGCGATAAAAGCATCAGCATTTAAAAGCATTTGTAACACACGCTCTTGCAAATTTTTAACCACTAATTCTTCTCCAATCGTGCCCCCAGAAATAAATTTCAGAGGTCCAGGGATAATACCCAGAACTTGACTTCCTCCTAGAGATGCTGCTGATGCTACACCTCCCATTAATCCGACACTACCTCCTCCATAAACTAAATGTATTTTTCGCTCAGCTAATACTCTTCCCAAATGGTTGGCTGCTTTTAAATACTCTTCATCTTTTCCAGGAAAAGCCCCAGAAAATACACAAATACTTCGGGATTTACGAGTTGGGGTTTTCTCCATTCCTATCCTTACCCTTGTGAGAAAAGAGGATATATTTATAGAGATGAAGAGATAAGGCAATAATTTTATTTTCAAGAATGGATACATTATTGCCAGCTATTCACAGTAGTCACGAGTATGACTTTGGTCAGGTATGGGTACACTATCGTTAAAAGAGGAGGAAAATTTTCAAAATAGCTGCTAGCATGTACAGTAGTCACAACTGTAGCTTACGTCAAGAGTAGGTACGTGATTGTTGGAAGAGAAGGAAAATTTCAAAAGTAGCAGCTATATACAGTAGTCCGTGTCAGGAGTGGGTACATTATTGCCAAAGAAGAAGGAAAATTTCGAAAGCGACAGCTAGCATGTACAGTATCGTGACTATGGCTCATGTCAGGAGTGGATACATTATCGCCGAAAGGGGAGGAAAATTTCAAAAGCGACAGCTAGCACGTACAGTAATCGTGACTTTGGTTCACGTCAGAAGTGGATACATTATTACCAAAAGGGGAGGAAAATTTTAAAAGCGACAGCTAGCACGTACAGTAATCGTGACTTTGATCCTCGTCTTCCACTGGCTTTGCGTCCAGTAATGGCTTCAATGCTTTCTATGAATCGGTGATTTGCATCCCATCCAGTTTTCTCACAAACTGGCAAACTGGGTCGTTTAAAGTCAGATTCCCAAGACTATAACGATCTCGTTCTTTTTGGAAAATTATCCATAATCCAACAACCTCAAATTGCACTATTCCGCAAGAATGCGCTTCAAGAACCTCTCGAATATCTTCCAGAGATTCCTTACACAAGCCATTCTTGATGAATTTTATTCTATCATTACGATTTCTGGTGATCACTCCTGGAGAACGACATTTATTGCCGCAAATCCACCATCCACAATTATGACAAACGCCTAGCCTCTTTGCTCTTCTTTTTTTGGCATAAGCGCTTTTACCAAAGCCGGGCATACGGGGAAAGAACGCTTCGGGAACTTCACCAGCTGAACGAACCTTAGCTTCAATTAGCCACCGCACATTATCAGGAATGCCTTTGTGCATAAATACTCTGAATCGTTCACATCTAGCTTGATAAATCTTTTTAAGAACATTTATTGGGAAGGAAGGAAAATACTTTCGTAGGGCGGAAAGAGAAGACTCCATTGATGAAGGAGGCAAAGAAAGAAATTAGTGATTGTAGGAAACGAAAATAACTAACACATATTTATAGTGATGAAAGGGATAATGCGTTAATTACACTTACAGAAGCAAGTACATTATTGTCAAAAGAAAAGACAAATGACAGCTTATATGTACAGCAATCATGACTGTGACTCTCATCTTCCACTGATTTATATCTAGTAATGGCTTCAATGCCTTCTATGAGTCAAGGGCTTGCTTCCCATCCAGTTTTCTTACAAGCTGGCAGACAGGGTCGTTTACAGTCACATTCCCAAGACTGTAACGGTCTCGTTCTTTATGGTAAGTCCTCCACAATTTGACAATTTGACCTTGCACTTTTCCACAAGAATGCGTTTCAAGAGTCTCTCGGATATCTTCCAGAGATTCCTTACGCAGGCCATTCTTAATGAATTTTCTTTTATCTTCACGATTTATGGAGATGTATCCTAAAGAGCGACATTTAGTAATACAATTCCATCGCCCACATTTATAACACACGCCTAGTCTCTTTGCTCTTCGCCTTTTGGCATAACGGCTTTTACCTAAACCGGGCATGCGGGGCATAAATGCATCTGGAACTTCACCCGCCAGACGGACCTTAGCTTCAATTATCCACTGCACATTATCGGGAATGCCTTTGCGTGTAAAAACTCTGATTCTTTCACATCTAGCAAGGTAGATCTTTTTAAGGACTTTTATTGGAAGGGAAGGAAAGTATTTTCGCAGTGCAGAAAGAGTAGAATCCATTGATGAGAGAAGAATTTGAGAGATGATGGAAAGGAATTAGTTATTGAAGGAAACTTAGATAACCGACTGGAAGAACATGCATTTATAGCGATGAAATGGATAACGTGTCGATTACACTTACGGGAGCAAATACATTATTAAAAGAAAAATGGAAAATTTTAAATATGATAAATTGTATGTACAGTGATTGTGACTGTGGCTCACATCTTCCACTGGTTTTACGTCCAGTAACGGGATTAATGGCTTCTATGAGTCGAGGATTTGCTTCCCATCCAGTTTTCTTACAAGCTGACAAATAGGGTCGTTTAACGTCAGATTCTCGGGACTGTATCGTTCTCGTTCTTCATGAAAAATGCTCCATAAATCGAGAAGTTCACGTTGCACGGATCCACAAGAATGCGTCTCAAGAGTCAATTGGATATCATCCAATGAGTCCTTACTCAGGCCATTCTTAATGAATCGTATTTTATCTTCTCGATTATCAGAGATCATCCCTAAAGAACGACATTTAGTATTACAGGTCCAGCGTCCGCATTTATGACAGACGCCTAGTCTCCTCGCTCTTCGCTTTTTGGCATAAGAGCTTTTGCCTACACCAGGCATGTGAGACACAAATGCCTCTGGGATTTCACCTGCCAGACGAACCTTAGCTTCAATTAACCACCGTACATCTTCAGGGATTCCTTTATGCATCAGAGCTCTTAATCGTTCACAGCGAACTTGGTAGATCTTTTTGAGGATGTTCATTGGGAGAGAAGGAAAATATTTTCGTAAGACAGAAAGAGTAGGATCCATTTTCTAGAGGGAAGTAAAAGAAATAAGAGAGGAAAAAATCAGTTATTATGGGCAACTGAGAGAACCGACTTGAGAGTCACAGAGTACCGTATTCACCGCTTAACCGGAAAAGTGGATCCTACTTCATTTTGATGTGATAGATATTTTTTATATTCCATCGAGCTGACGTCGATCCAGTCCTCGATTATTGAATCCATTGTCCGCTTTTGACAAATTTTCAACGACAATATTTTTTGATGTCTGCCTTATCTTTAACTATCTCTTATCTTGGATGCTGCTAAGCTGGCATCAATCCTGTCCTTCCAGGTGTAGCCTCGATTATTGAATCAATTGCCAGGCTTTTGACAATATTCTTTACTTTATATTTTTTGATATCTGCCTTATCCTTGGCTATAGCTATCTCTTATCTTGGATACTACTAGCTGACGTCAATCCTGTCCTTCCAGGTGTAGTCTCGATTATTGAATCAGTAGCCAAGCTTTTGACAATATTGTCTACTTTATCCTTGAATTCTTGATGCGGGTTGGTCCCGCATATTAGCTGTGTATCCAGTGATAGATTGGTAAGAGCTGATGTCATTGAGATCTCAGCTTATATTGCTGTAACTGTGCGGTGGATGTGTTTCCCATTTGATTCCTATCGTGTAAAAATCATGCATGCATGATGTGAAATGCATGAATGCAAAGCATGTGTAATTGATGGTTTTTTTTTTATTTTTATTTATATTTATTTTTTTATTTTTTATTTTTTTTTGGATTGATCTAGTTCTTCATATCTTTGCTTTACTGGATCCTCTTTATAATTGCCTTCTTGGACTATCATTGAATCTCTTTATGCTTTCCAGCTTTTGTTCACTGCCTCAAAAGCCCAACTCTTTTCAAAATCCTCTTTCTTTGACTTGTTCTTGAATTTTGGCCTCAATTTCTTTAAAGTTGGCCCGCCTCATAATTTATATCTCTTTCGGGTACTCATCCATTGTCATGGATTTGATACCATCAAAGGCTTTACTTTCAATGTCTGCTTTGCCCATTTTCTTCTGGCCGTGCGGACACTTGTTTACCCCCATGTTACAGTCCGAATGATTGCTCTTCCTTAGACTCAGGTTCTGATCCATAAGACTTGCCCCCTTGTCTATTGAGCTTCTTTCTTGGCAGTACTTTTCTTGCGCTTAGTAGAGACTACTTTGCCCCCTTGATTATGGTGTTTATGTGAAAAGAGATATCATCTCGCCTTTGATTTAACAGAAGGTTGAGGATTTCTAGACCTTTGTGATGGCACTTGATCGTAAATTTCTCTTACAAGAACCACATCTTATTAAAGAAAGACTCAAGCTATCTCCTTACTTTTAAGTCTACATACATTAATGAATAATGGTTTGGCCTTAAAGAAAAACTTTCATCAATTTTCAAAGCTTGACAAAGTAATTTACGGTCTTTGTTTTCAATTAAAATGTCCTGCCATTCTTCCCTTTCCAACTCGAAGACATAAACTGTGCAAGGCAATAAGGTAGAAACATGATTCACAATAATAGCCTTTTAACTGAATGAGGATGATATCGAGAGGTAAATGTTAGGTGTGAGGAAAGTTAAGTTTGAATGTTTTTTTTTTTTTGTGGCAGTCTTTTAGCTGAATGAGAATGATATTAAGAGGTAAATATTAGGTCTGAATAAAGTTAAATTTGAGTGGTGTGAAAGAAGGGTCTTTTAATACTACTCGTGAGCAAATTTGATTATGGTGAAAAACTCAATAGTGATGACCTCAAACTTGCCACTCTTTCCAGAAAGTTAGACCTCATCTGTTGCCCCCCAACTATTGTGATCTTTATGCATGCTTGGTTTGAGGGTTGCTTTTGTGTTCTAAACCGCCTTTGCAGGTTTTCAGTCTAGAATCCATAGCTCACTTTTTTTCTTTTTTTTTTTTTTTTTTTTCTAGTTTGAGCCCTTTTTCCTCTTTTTTTTTTTTGTTTTTTTGTTTTTTTGTGTGAGCTATGGTGATAACATACTTGATAACTCTCTTGAAGTAAGATGACTCAAGTGGCCTTGCTTGCTTGTGCTTGTTCTCAGTTCTTTTTGGTTTTGAATTTTCCCTTGTTGGCTTTTTGGTGGAAGGGATGAACTTTTTCCTTTTCGGAGTTTTTGTTACAGAGAACCGAGATTATAGCCTTCTTGAAATGAGATGATTCAAGTGGCCTTACTTGCTTGTGTTTGCTCTCAGTCTCGCTTTTTTTGGTTTTGAATTTTCCCTTGTTGGCTTTTTGATGGAAGGGATGAACTTTTTCCCTTTTTTTTTTTTGGAGTTTGTGTTATGGAGAACCGAGATCATAGCCTTCTTGAAGTAAGATGACTCAAGTGGCTTTATTTGCTTCTCAGTCTCTTTTTTTTTTTGGATTTTTTTTTCTTGTTTGGATTTTCTCTTTAATGGCTTTTGATGGAAGGGAGGAACTTCTTTCCTTTGTTGGAATTTGTGTTGTGGAAAACTGAGAATTTTTTTTTTGTATTGAGCATTTGTGAGAATTGGGAGGCCACTGAAGTCATTTAATATGAGAGCTAACTTCTTTGGAAGTTAATCCCGGACTCCTTGCAAGGATGTTGATAACCACTGTGAATTCTTTTTTAGGGTTGAGGTGCAACATTTGGAATCCTTCTTACTAGATTTGGTAGCACTTTGAAGATCATTACTATCAAATCTCCCTTAACTTTTATTTTCACCCACGAGTAGTATTGTTTACAAAGTAAAGTGTGATGGTAATAATGGATAGTATAATGGCAAAGAGTGAGAGATAGATGTAAGAAAAATGAAATTTTTGGTAGAAAGTGGTAGAATATGTGGATGTAAAAATGAAATTTTAGTAAAAAGTGGTAGAATGCACACATTACATCTTTTTGTTGTACCAAGAAAAAGAATACCAGGTGCCCATTTAACAAAGACTACACCCTAGATTCTGGACTAAATCTAGGAGATTTTTACTATTAGATTACTTTGGCAAGCTATCAAAGATACAAGTTTATTCAAAGGATTCCTTGTCATTCAAAAATGTGTGCGAACTGTTAGGTCAGATCTGACTTGGAGGCCTTCCAAAGTCAATGTAATTCTAGCTCGAAATCTTCACTTTTCAATTATCAATCACATCGGGCCTAGCAACTTGGACTTGGTTTTGCTTGATGAGGCGGCAATGGATTGTGGGTGACATTTGGCTCATCGGAAAAGTCCAACCACTTTGACTCGATTAATTGTTGAACTATACGCTTCAATGCCATGCAGTTTTCCAAGCCATGGCCTGGAACGCCATCATGATATGGGCAGGTAATGTTAGGGTCATACCACCTTGGATATGGGGGTTTGAATGGCTTTGTAGGAATTGGACGGATAAATTGTCTTTCAATGAGTTTTGGGTATAACTCGGTATAAGTTATGGAAATTGGTGTGAAAACTTCTCTTGGTTTTGGTGCAGGTACTGGAGGAGTAGGAGCAGGTGGCCATGACTGATTAGGTCTGTTAAAAGGATAATTGTTGGGCCTATTGGAAGGATAATCATTGGGCCCATTGGCAAAATAGGATAGGCGAGGTCCGATAGCCACAGTATCCACGAGGGGAATCCTTCTTCTGCGTCCTATTTGTTGTACTTCGTCATCTTTTCTTCTAGATGGTCCTCCTCTTTTCATAGGATTATTAAAGGATTCAGTAATATTCCCAGTCCTAATCTCATGCTCGATTCTTTCTCCAGACATGACAATGTTAGAAAAATTAGTTGCCGAATTGCCAAGGTGTTCGTCATAATATAGGTACTTCAGTGTCTGGACAAACAAAGTGACCATTTCTCTTTCTGTCATGGGTGGCTGAACTTGTGCTTCTTGAATTGCTTTCGCCTTGATTAACTCGATCAATTGTCTCATTTGTTCGGCCATACTTTCTATCTTGGACTCTATCTTTATGAGACGTCTTTTGATTTGTTCTGCCATTAATCTTATTTGGAGCCGAGTTGAATATCGGTGTCGAGGTCCAATTTTATCCTTTTACAAGTAAGGTATATTTTATTAGATCCTATGTGTATGTGATTGATGCAATGGATGCATGTAGGAAAAATGAGATTATGTTTTTATCAGACTTTGTATGCACGTGATTAATGTAATGGATGTATGCAATGAGATTATGTTTTTATCAGACTTTGTATGCACGTGATTAATGTAATGGATGTATGCAATGAGATTATGTTTTTATCAGACTTTATATGCACGTGATTAATGTAATGGATGTATGCGATGAGTGAATTTGATTATCCACTATCGTGGAACTTCAAGACTTTTAGTTGTTATTAAAAAGACCAAAAAGTTAGCATAGTTTGATGCGTGGTTTTGATGCATGAAGAATATTTGCACAAAACAGAAGTATAACAAAAAAAAGATAAGTTTATTAATAACTTAAATAGCAATTAACAACTTATGAACTATTATAGAAAAATGAGTTAAAACCATAAATACGAAAATAAAAGTGTAGAGCAACAACACAGCATAACAAGGATATGCTTATGGCGTTGGTAAATGGGAGGAATACTATGGTTAGTTCTATGGTTAAGTGGGGAGTTCTATATGCATAAGGTGGCTTATCAAAAAGGCAAGGGATAGTTCCCGAATCCCGTCACTAAATTATAGTGACGGCCCGATTCCTTACCCTCTAGGGTTAATGTAAGGAATGGATTAATTCGAGTCGTAGCTTTTCGTGGGCCCATGCAGAGACTAACCGTCTCAGAAGGCAATACACTACTTTGCTACTTTGAAACCGGTGAAGGCTTGGAGACCATGGCCTCACAAGGACAACAACACCAATTCCGCTTAGAAAGAATCGTGTTCGATTTAAGTAAGCTCGGGTATAGAGCTTCATATTGTGAATCCATAATGCATGTTTTCGCTAAGTAAATATAGCATATAAAAATCCACATAATAAGCAAAGTAAATTAAAACAAATCAACTTTAGGCTCGACTCACTAACGTCGAGTCCCCAGTGGAGTCGCCAAGCTGTGGCAACGTCGGGTTTTCGGGAGTCGCCACCAATCAGTTTTCTTAGGTCGATTGGTCACCTTAAAATTGGTCTGCGAGAGTTCCGGGATCGGGAGTACGGTTACGTTAAAACAACTTTGTTAAAACGCCCAAAAATTGGCACCTTAGTTGATTTTAATTTTGTTTTGCTTTGCTTTTAAATAATTCTCAGTTAATTTTCAAAATTAGAAATTTTAACTGGATTAGTCGAAATGTGGATTTTTAAATTAATTAATTTGTATGAAATTTTATACTTCCGAACCATGGACTCTGCCGAGTCATTTGGACACGGAAGATTTTTGATTCCGAACCATGGACTCTGCCGAGTCATTTGGACACGGAATTTGGTGAACTTTTAAATAATTTAATCCATATTGTAAATATGGATTTTTATCTTTTTTTTTATTTAATTTATTTAATTAAAAGGGTGATATTTTTTTTAAACCGCAGATCCTGACGGATCATCCGGATATGTAAGTTGATTTAATTTATAGTTAATTATTTAATTCTTATTTTTATGGAATTAATTATTAGTTTAATTACTAATTCGTAATTCTTTTTGTTATAGAATTTTTAGATTCATTAATAATCTAAAAATTTTTATTTTCTATATTTTTCTTTCTTTTCTTTCTTTTCCTTCTTATCTTTCTTATCTTATCTTATCTTTCTTATCTTTATTATCTTTTTCTTATCTTTCTTATCTTTTTCTTATCTTGTTTTAATTTTCTTTTTGTTTTCTTGTTTAATGAAAAATATTTATTATTTTAGTGGATTTAAAAGTTATATTTTAAATAAATCAGTAAAATATAAAGTCTTAATTTTCATGTATTTTTTTAAACAGGTTTTATTTTTATTTTTTTATTATTTTTACTGGATAAAAATAACTATTAAAATTAATTTTAACTTTTTGCTATCTTTAAAGAATTAAAAACATGTATGTAAAAATAAAAATAATTGGCTTTTTTTTAAAATAATTTTTATTAGCCTTAATAATTAATTACAAAATAATCTTCTTTTAATTTTCATTTATTTATTAATTAGTAAAGGGTAAAGGTGAATTAAATAAAAAATTATATAAAGAAAAAAAAATTAATAATAATAAAGTGGGGCTTTTTGGCCATCCACTTTAAAAATAATAATAAATGTTAGCAAAGTTAATTAAATTAATTGTTAAACAACAATAATAAAAAGTTAGTCAAGTTAATTAAATTAATTAATTAACCACAATAATAAAAAGTTAGCCAAGTTAATTAAATTAATTAATTAACAACAGTAAAAAGTTAGCCAAGTTAATTAAATTAATTAATTAACAACAATAATAAAAAGTTAGCCAAATTAATTAAATTAATTAACAACAATAAATAAAAAGTTAGCCAAATTAATTAAATTAATTAACAACAATAAATAAAAAGTTAGCCAAATTAATTAAATTAATTAATTAACAAAAAATAAAAAGTTAGCCAAATTAATTAAATTAATTAACAACAATAAATAAAAAGTTAGCCAAATTAATTAAATTAATTAATTAACAAAAATAATAAAAAGCTAGCCAAGTTAATTAAATTAATTAATTAACAACAATAATAAAAGTTAGCCAAGTTAATTAAATTAATTAATTAACAAAAATAATAAAAAGCTAGCCAAGTTAATTAAATTAATTAATTAACAACAATAATAAAAGTTAGCCAAGTTAATTAAATTAATTAATTAACAACAATAATAAAAGTTAATTAATTGTTAACAACAATTATAAAAGTTAGTAATAATGCAAAAATTAAAAGGTTAGTAACAATAATAGTATTAAAAGTTAGTTGTTAGTAAGTTAATAACAACAATAAAAAAAGGGGTTAGTAATAAACAAATAATAAACAAACAAGTAAAAATTAAAAGGGTTAGTAATTAATTCTGCAAGAACAAAATAAAAGGTTAGTGACCAAAGTGAAAGAAAATTGAAAAGATGAAGGATTAAATGAGAGTTGTACCCTTAAAAACTGAATTTGAAATTCTGGAAACGTGAAGAACAGAACGCACGCGCGCGGGGGGAGAGAAAAAAAAGAAAAAAAAAAAAAAAAAGGGTCAGAGAAGGTTTAGGTTTTCTGGAGAGGAAGAGAAGAGGGCCAGGGACCTAGGCTATAATTTTTTCTTTTTTCAAAACGGAGCTCTAAGCTTCATTTCTATTTTTTTTCTGTGTTCAGCACAAAATTTGGGGGGCTATTTATAGAGGAAGTTTGGCTGAACTGTTGATGGATAAATTAATAAAAAAATTTCAAACTTATCTTTTAAATTGGTAAAATGACAATTTTAGTCCTTTACGTCTCTCAGCCTCTGGATAAGTTCCTGAAGCTTCTGATTTTGACAATTTTGTCGTTTTCTGTCAATTTGAGCCAAAAACGTCGGCAGGCTCAAAATTTTATGTGACAAACTACCAAATGCTCCTGGAACTTTTAGAATTTGTCAATTTTTTCCGAAACTTCTCAATTTTGTCATTTTTACCTCAAACTTTTAATTTTTTGTCATTTTTTTCATGAAATTTTATTTTATTTCAAACATACACATATTCACACATATATCATTTTAAATCAAATTTTCACAAAACAAAAATATATTTTAAACTAATTAAATTTTTTTTAATAATAATAGTAATATATATTTTTTTTAAATTAATTTTTTTTAATAAAATTTTTTTCAAAATTTTAAAACACCCGGACGAAATTGGGTGTCAACACACGATTATGAAAATTGATTGTTTTCGAGGTAAAGGTTCCATCCTTAAAACCCCGATGATGAAAATTGATTGTTTTCGAGGCAAAGGTTCCATCCTTAAAACTCCGATGATGAAAATTGATTGTTTTTCGAGGCAAAGGTTCCATCCTTAAAACCCCGATGATGAAAATTAATTGTTTTTGAGGCAAAGGTTCCATCCTTAAAATCCCGATGATGAAAATTGATTTTGAGGCTAAGGAGCTTTCCTTAGGACCTCGAGCGAAATTTATATGAAAGCAATTGAAATTGGAATAATTTTCTTCGAAAGTGTGAATTTTCATAATAGGCGAGTGCAAAGAATTAGGCTTCGATAAAACGAGTGAATCTTGATGATGACAATAACACTGACAAATTATGTAAAGGGAACGGATGTTTGGAATCAATATCCAAGGTTCATCTAATATTTCCTTCAGTAAATATAGATTCCCTTGTGAGATATGTCATCCAAATAAGGTTAAAGTTTAACTACCCCAAAATGTTATGCCTAGTAGACCTAATAGGATGCGTCTCAAGAGTAATAAAAATTACTCTTTACTCAGCCATTCTAACCTAAAGACATTGTCCCATGGTTTTAATATCAACATGGACGAAACTATCTTATAAGATAACGAAATTCCCTGAAAAGAAAAATTGAAATACGAAAGAAAATGCTGATAATAAAACTAAAGGACAAGAAAAACGGATCGGATCGCTTCTTCTTCCACAATACTTCAACAGGCCGGGTAAAGGGCAATTATGGGACGGAACTGGTTGGGAAAGACTGTCGTGTCCAATCTATCTGGATCATCGCTGGATCTGGTTCAGGAACAAAAGCTTGCATTTTATCTAGCAATTCTTCAGCAGTTGTTGCGGATATTATGATTCGTCGTGCTACTCTTGATATGAAATTCTTCTGCATAGCATAATCCACAAAAGCTATCAGACTTGTAAAGAAATTGTTAACATTCAACAGCCCAATGGGTTTCTTATGCAAATTAAGTTGGGCCATGGAAGCAATTTGAAAGACTTTTCCCAATGTGCCAAAACCACCTGGTAGAGCAATAAAAGCATCAGCATTTAAAAGCATTTGTAACACACGCTCTTACAAATTTTTAACCACTAATTCTTCTCCAATCATGCCCCCAGAAACAAATTTCAGAGGTCCAGGGATAATACCCAGAACTTGGCTTCCTCCTAGAGATGCTGCTGATGCTACACCTCCCATTAATCCGACACTACCTCCTCCATAAACTAAATGTATTTTTCGCTCCGCTAATATCGTACCCAAATGGTTGGCTGCCTTTAAGTACTCTTCATCTTTTCCATGAAAGGCTCCAGAAAATACACAAATACTTCAGGATTTACGAGTTGGAGTTTTCTCCATTCCTATCCTCACCCTTGTGAGAGAATGAGAAAAGAGGATATATTTATAGAGATGAAGAGATAATTTTATTTTCAAGAATGGATATATTATTGTCGGAAAAGGAGAAAATTTTCAAAAGTGACAGTTATACATATTAATCGTGACTATGACTCATGTCAGGAATGGGTACATTATTGTCAAAAGAGGAGGAAAATTTCAAAAGCAACTAGCATACACAGTAGTCGTGACTATAGCTTACGTCAGGAGTAGGCACGTGATTGTCGGATGAGAAGGAAAATTTCAAAAGTGGCAACTATATGCAGTAGTCATAACTGTACCTCATGTCAGGAGTGGGTACATTATTGAGAGGATAATTTCAAAAGCGACAGCTAACATGTACAGTAATCGTGACTTTGGTCCACGTCTTCCACTGATTTTGCATCCAGTAACGGCTTCAATGCCTTCTATGAATCGGCGATTTGCATCCCATCCAGTTTTCTCAGAAACTGGCAAACTAGGTCGTTTAAAGTCAGATTCCCAAGACTATAACGATCTCGTTCTTTTTGGAGAATTATCCATAATCCAACAATCTCAAATTGCACTATTCCGCAAGAATGCGCTTCAAGAACCTCTCGAATATCTTCTAGAGATTCCTTACGCAAGCCATTCTTAATGAATCTTATTCTATCATTAGGATTTCTGGTGATCACTCCTGGAGAACGACATTTATTGCCGCAAATCCACCATCCACAATTATGACAAACGCCTAGCCTATTTGCTCTTCTTTTTTTGGCATAAGCGCTTTTACCAAAGCCGGGCATACGGGGAAAGAACGCTTCTGGAACTTCACCAGCTGAACGAACCTTAGCTTCGATTAGCCACCGCACATTATCAGGAATGCCTTTGTGCATAAATACTCTGAATCGTTCACATCTAGCTTGATAAATCTTTTTGAGAACATTTATTGGGAAGGAAGGAAAATACTTTCGTAGGGCGGAAAGAGAAGACTCCATTGATGAAGGAGGCAAAGAAAGAAATTAGTGATTGTAGGAAATGGAAATAACTAACACATATTTATAGTGATGAAAGGGATAATACGTTAATTACACTTACAGAAGCAAGTACATTATTGTCAAAAGAAAAGACAAATGACAGTTTATATGTATAGCAATCATGACTGTGGCTCTCATCTTCCACTGGTTTTACGTCCAGTAACGGCTTCAACACCTTCTATGAGTCGGGGATTTGCTTCCCATCCAGTTTTCTTACAAACTGGCAAACAGGGTCATTTAAAGTCAGATTCCCAAGACTGTAACGGTCTCGTTCTTTATGGTAAGTCCTCCACAATTTGACAATTTGACCTTGCACTTTTCCACAAGAATGGGTTTCAAGAGTCTCTCGGATATCTTCCAGAGATTCCTTACGCAGGCCATTCTTAATGAATTTTCTTTTATCTTCACGATTTGTGGAGATGTATCCTAAAGAGCGACATTTAGTATTACAATTCCATCGCCCACATTTATAACACACGCCTAGTCTCTTTGCTCTTCGCCTTTTGGCATAACGGCTTTTACCTAAACCGGGCATGCAGGGCATAAATGCATCTGGAACTTCACCCGCCAAACGGACCTTAGCTTCAATTATCCACTGCACATTATCGGGAATGCCTTTGCGTGTAAAAACTCTGATTCTTTCACATCTAGCAAGGTAGATCTTTTTAAGGACTTTTATTGGAAGGGAAGGAAAGTATTTTCGCAGTGCAGAAAGAGTAGAATCCATTGATGAGAGAAGAATTTGAGAGAAGAGGGAAATGAATCAGTTATTGTGGGAGATTGGAATAACCGACTTTAGAAGTCACGGGGTATCTTATCCGCTGCTTAATCAGAAGGAATAACACGCATTTATAGTGATGAAAAGGGATAACGTGTCGATTACACTTAGGGGAGCATGTACATCTGTCAAAAGAAAATGCAAACTTTTCCAAATATAACAAACTGTATGTACAGTAATTGTGACTGTGGCTCACATCTTCCACTAGCTTTACGTCTAGTAACGGCATTAACGGCTTCTATGAGTCGAGGGTTTGCTTCCCATCCAGCTTTCTTACAAGCTGGCAAACAGGGTCATTTAAAGTCAGATTCCCGGGACTGTAACGCTCTCGTTCTTCATGAAAAATACTTCATAAACCAAGAAGTTCGCGTTGCACTGATCCACAAGAATGTGTCTCAAGAGTCAATCGGATATCATGCAATGAGTCCTTACTCAGGCCATTCTTAATGAATCGTATTTTATCTTCTCGATTATCGGAGATCATTCCTAAAGAACGACATTTAGTATTACAAGTCCACCGTCCACATTTATGGCAGACTTGTAACCTTTTCGCTCTTCACGTTTTGGCATAAGAGCTTTTGCCTATACCAGGCATGTGAGACACAAATGCCTCTGGGATTTCACCTGCCAGACGAACCTTGGCTTCGATTAATCATCGTACATCTTCAGGGATTCCTTTGTGCATCAGAACTCTTAATCGTTCACAGCGAACTTGGTAGATCTTTTTAAGAATGTTCATTGGGAGAGAAGGAAAATATTTTCGTAAGACAGAAAGAGTAGGATCCATTTTCTAGAGGGAAGTAAAAGAAAGAAGAGAGGAAAGAATCAGTTATTATGGGCAATTGAGAGAACCGACTTGAGAGTCATGGAGTACCGTATCCGTCACTTAACCGGGAAAGTGGATCCTACTTTATTTTGATGTGAATGATATTTCTTATCTCTGATATTCCATCCAGCTGACATCGATTCAGTCCTTGATTATTGAATCCATTGTCCGCTTTTGACAAATTTTCAACGACAATATTTCTTGATGTCTGCCTTATCTTTGACCACAGCTATCTCTTATCTTGGATGCTGCTAAGCTGGCATCAATCCTGTCCTTCCAGGTGTAGCCTCGATTATTGAATCAATTGCCAGGCTTTTGATAATATTGTCTACTTTATATTGTTTGATATCTCCCTTATCCTTGGCTATAGCTATCTCTTATCTTGGATACTACTAGCTGACGTCAATCCTGTCCTTCCAGGTGTAGTCTCGATTATTGAATCGATTGCCAGGCTTTTGACATATTGTCTACCTTATCCTTGAATTCCTGATTCGAGTTGGTCCCGCATATTAGCTGTGTATCCAGTGATAGATTGGTAAGAGCTGATGACATTAAGATCTCAGCTTATACTGCTGTAACTGTGCTGTGAATGTGATTCCCGTTTGGTCTTTGTTATGTAAAAGCCATGCATGCATGATGTGAAATGCATGAATGCAGAGCATGCGTAACTGATGTTTTTTTTTTTTTTTTTTTTTGGATTTTTGGATAGATCTAGTTTTTCATGTCTTTGCTTTACTGGATCTTCTTTGTGATTGCCTTCTTGGACTATCATTGAATCTCTTTATGCTTCCCAGCTCTTGTCCATTGCCTCAAAAGCCCAACTCTTTTCAAAATCCCCTTTCCTTGACTTGTTCTTGAATTTTGGCCTCAATTTTCTTTAATGTTCGCCCGCCTCATACTTTATGCCTCTCTGGACAATTGTCCATGTTATGGATTTCATATCATCGAAGGCTTATCTTCCAATGTCTCTTGCCCATTTTCTTGTGGCCGTGCCGACACTTACTTATTCCCATGTTATAGTCTGAATGATTGCTCTTCCTTGAGCTCAAGTTTTGATCCATAAAACTTGCCCCCTTGTCTGTTGAGTTTCTTTCTTGGCAGTACTCTTCTTACGCTTAGTAGAGACTACTTTGCCCCCTGAATACGGTGTTTATGTGGATAAAAGGTATCACCTCGCCTTTAATAGAAGGTCGAGCATTTCTAGACCTTTGTGATGGCACTTGATCGTAAATCTCTCTTACAAGAACCACATCTTCTTAAAGAAAGTCTCAAGCTATCTCCTCACTTTTAAGTCTACACACATTAATGAATAATGGTTTGGCCTTAAAGAAAAACTTTCATCAATTTGCAAAGTTTGACAAAGAAATTTACGGTCTTTGTTTTTAATTAAAATATCCTGCCATTCTTCCCTTTCCAACTCGAAGACATAAACTGTGCAAGGCAATAAGGTATAAACATGATTCACAAGGATAGCCTTTTAGCTGAATGAGGATGATATCGAGAGGTAACTGTTAGGCGTGAGGAAAATTAAGTTTGAATATTTTTTTTTTGTTGCAGTCTTTTAGCTGAATGAGAATGATATTAAGAGGTAAATATTAGGTCTGAGTAAAGTTAAGTTTGAGTGGTGTGAAAGAAGGGTCTTTTAATACTACTCGTGAGCAGATCTGATTATGGTAAAAAGCTTAATAGTGATGACCTCAAACTTGCCACGTTTTCTAGAAAGTTGGACATCATCTGTTACCCCTAACTATCGTAATCTTTATGTACGCTTGGCTTGAGGGTTGCTTTTGTCTTCTAAACCGCCTTTGCAGGTTTTCAGTCTAGAATCCATAGCTCACTTTTTTTTTTCTTTTGCTCTAACTTGAGCCTCTTTTCTTTTTTTTTTTTTGTTTCTTTTTTTTCGTTGTTGTTGTTTTTTTTGTGTGAGCTATGGTGATGACATACTTGATAACTCTTTTGAAATGAGATGACTCAAGTGGTTTTGCTTACTTGTGCTTGCTCTCAGTCTCTTTTTTTTTTGTTTTGAATTTTCCCTTTTATGGCTTTTGATGGAAGGGAAAAACTTCTTTCCTTTTTGGAGTTTGTATTGCGGAGAGCCGAGATCATAGCTGTTACCCACTCCGGGGTAGTACAGTTATGGTGCCAAAATTGTGCATTTAGATTCCCAGGATTGGTAATGTTCTGTAGGCCATCAGAACACTACCCTTAGTGTACATACCCAAGTGGCCCTCTTGGGCACTATGTAAATACATGCATATTGGTCCAACCATCACACACATATTCACATTTCATGCACACCATGGCTGCAAAGAAGGAAAACACTAGCACAAGTCTTAATCCTGGCTACCACACATTAGGCAATCTTGTTAAGTTCTAGTGGCCAGCTACTGCACCTGTAACTTCCACTAATAAACTATATCATTCTAGCCTTATAACCCCATGTTCTCTTTGCTCCATTATCAAGTAGAGACTTAGAGCAAACCAAGGAATTTTGTTTTACATCGATAGCCCACCTATGGACCAAGTTATGGATTTTTGAAGTTGGTTACGAAATTCTGACCAAATGAACAGTAACTCAGCCAACTTTGCAACATCATATCTTTGGCTACAGGGCTCTGAATCCAGAAATTCCAAAGCCCAGTTAACCCTTTAGATGTCCTCTAGGTGTGGTCAAAATTTCATATCAAGGTTCATTCTACACAGGGAGATATTAAACTTTATGTCCAGAGTCAAAATTCTGGCAACTTTTGGACCATTTTAACAGTAGTTAGTACTAACTTTGGGCTCTAGAAACCCTTCTTTCTTACTGCCATCTTTAGCATGGTAACACTAAGGCCGAAACCTTGCCATGCTTCTTTTCCATTAACCCATACTTGGTTCCTAGAGCTTTTTGCTCTCTTCCAAGCATGGTCTTAGCTTCATGGATGTTTGGAAATACAGTAAACAATCCAGGAAACTGTAGAAAACTCTTATTTCGCTGCCATCTTTGTACACTTGACAGTAGGTCACAAAACCTTCAATAAGTGCACTCCCCTCACTAAGCTTGGTTCATCAAGCTCATGGCTCTCTTCCAAGCTTAGCCCTTGCTCCATGGTTGCTTGAAAATTACAGAAAACAGTCCATGAGAGCAAGAGAACCCTTACCTTGAGTGTATGCTGAAATTGGAGCTTGATCCTAGGTGCACCCAAGTTTTAGCACCATATAGCTTCCAATTGCCCTTTCTTGCTTTCTTTTGCCTTCAATTTTAATCTTGGAGGTATGGTGGCTATGGAAGAAGTGTGGGGGTGGAGAAGCTACGTTTTTTCTGCTGGAAGAAACCAAATGTGGGAGATAAAGACAAAGACAACCACTTATAAAGACTTTAGTGCACAAAACACACTTAATAGCCTTAGTTAAGCTTTATGTCATTTTCCTTGCTACAAGACCATGGTTTCTTAGTCTTCATTTCTTGGCCCACATTTGACTTTCTTGCCATGCTTTGGCCAGCCATCCCTTGAGTAGGATAAGTGATTTGGCCACTTGAATGGCCTTAAATGAGCTTAAGGGCACAAAAGACACTTAACAAGCTTAACATTGCTTTATGTCATTTTCCTTCCCATTAATTATGGTCTCTTTGTCTTAAACTCATTGGTACACATGTGCCTACCAATGTTGACTAATTATCAAGCATTGGCTGCCTCCCCCATAGTGGGAAAACTCCAAATTGCTCCATTTGACTTAAGTAAAAAACGTACACATCATAAGGCTTACACTAGAACACTTAGGTCCTTTATGCCTTTTTGTGTTTTCTTTGTCTTTAGTTGTCTTCCATGAGCAATTTGGTCCTCCAATAGCACTTTCATACCATTCATATTCCTCTCATAACTCTCCAAATCTTTTTCTTGAGAGTTTTACAATTGAGTACCCGAGTTTCCAAAATCTTACAAAAAAGTCCATAGGCTGCTTGACAAACAAGCAATCCTTAAGACTTTTCTTGGGGACCAAGTTACCAACTTGGAACACTTTTAAGGAGGTGTTGATCATGCCTTTTACCCCCCACACTTTAAACACTATGGTGAGAATTACACAATATAATGGTTTTTTAGCCATTATGACAACTTGTAATTCTCCCATTTTATGAGGTGGTAACAATCCTCCCCCCCTTAAAAATTTTGGTCCTCCAAAATAGCCTTTAGCTTCGGGTATTCTTCAGGATACCTTTCCATAAGGTCTTTTTCAGTTTCCCAGGTTGCTTCTCTTTCAAAGTGGTGTGACCACTGAACTTTAACCATAGGAATAAGTTTGTTTCTTAACCTTCTGGTATCCTTGGCTAAGATAGCTATAGGTTTCTCTTCATATGTCAAGTTGGGTTCCAACTGTATGTCTTCCACTACAATAGCATGCTTTGTGTCCAATAGACACTTCTTAAGCATACTGATGTGAAAAACATTATGAACACTTGACATGCTTGGCAATAGAGCTAACCTGTATGCTACCTTGCCAACTCTGTCCAAGATCTCATAAGGACCTATGTATCTTGCAGCTAACTTGATCTTTTAGGCACATAGATTCGGTCCTTGAGGTACAGTAATCCTTGCTTGTAGGCATAGGATTAATAGAAGGAACCTTTTTCCTCTCCAGAAATCCTTTTCACACTTCTCAATCCACTCAAATCTTTGACCCTTCTTGGTCAGATGAGTAAGAACTGAGGCAATCATGGAAAAGTCTGATATACATCTCCTGTAGTATCCAGCTAATCCTAGGAAACTTCTGATTTTCTTCAGAGTCCCTGGTCTTTCCTACTCTTGCACTGCCTTGACCTTTTCAGGGTCTGCCTTAAGGCCTTGTGCATCTATGATGTGTCCTAGGAAAGACACTTCCCTTATCCAGAATTCACACTTGGATAACTTGGCATAAAGCTGATGCTACAACAGAGTCTTTAAGACAATCTTCAGATGATGTTCATGTTCATTTTCATCCTTGGAATACACTAGGATGTCATCAATGAACACAACCACAAATTTGTCCAGATGTGGTCTGAACACCCTGTTCATCAAGTCCATGAAAGCAGCTGGGGCATTAGTCAAACCAAATGGCATGACTACGTACTCATAATGCCCATATCTGGTCCTGAATACAGTCTTAGGAATGTCCTCTTCTTTTACTCTTAACTGGAAGTATCCAGAACTCAAATCCATATTGGAGAAGATTTTAGCTCCTTTGAGTTGATCAAACAGATCCTCAATCTTAGGGAGTGGATACTTGTTCTTGATAGTCACTGCATTAAGCTTCCTGTAGTCAATGCATAGTCTCAAAGATCCATCTTTCTTTTTCACAAAGAGAACGGGAGCTTCCCATGGTGAAACACTTGGCCTTATGAACCCTTTTCCAAGAAGTTCATCAAGTTGTTTCTTGAGCTCATTCATCTCTGTGATTGGCATTCCATAAGGAGGTATGGATATTGGACTAACTTCTGGTTGTAGCTTGATTTCAAATTCAATCTCCCTTTGTGGAGGAATACCTGGCAAGTCTTTAGGAAAGACTTGTGGAAAGTCTCTCACTATAGGTATTCTATCCACTTCTTCTTCATAGTGCAATTGATTCAATGCATAACAGTAATCATGCTCAGAAATCACAGGTATCTCATCTAATACCTCTAGGTCCATGCCATGCATTTCATACACTAATTCCTTAGAATTCACTAATGCATGCACTTCACCATCAGGCAATGTGATTTCCATCTTAGCACAATCAATTCTTATACTATGCATAGCAAGCCAATTCATACCCAGCACTAAATCATATTTAGGAATATCCAACACTAGCAGATTAGTCATATCCTTAGTCTTTCATACTACCAGCTCATAATCCTTAGCTAGGTCATTAGTGAAAGACATTGACTACCTGCTGTTTTCACTAAGGATATCCTAGTCATGATTTTCATAGGCAATTTCATGGCTTCAATAAATTTCCTAGCCACTATAGACACAGATGCACTAGTATCAAACGGAACACTAATAGACATACCATTAAGGTAGATGTAACCTCTTAGTGCTTCTCCCTGCTCTGATGTCTCTGGCCTCTGCACTTGGAAGACTCTACCAGCTTTTTGCACTGGAGGCTGAGGCACTGGAGGAACCGGCCTCTGCTGTCCCTCCCTAGGTGCTCCCCCTCTAGGTCCTGCCCCAATAGGCCTGACTGGACCTTGGTCTTTTGGCCTCCTTTGAGCCTGTGGGCAATCTTTGATCCAATGATCCATGAATCCACATCTTAGACACGCTTGGGTGTCAAAATAGCAAGGTTTCTTTCCATGAAACTTCTTGCATTTAAGGCACCTTAGGCCAAGGAACTTCCCCTTAACCTTGCCCTTACCACCAAGATGGGAACTCTTGGCAATTCCCTTGTCATGTGGTGGCTCCTTTTGATTGCCTCCTGCTTGACTACTTTCCCTTGGTTGACTGGGAAAGTACTTAGTCTCATACTCTTCTTGCTTTACTAATAGAGCTTGCTGCACTGCTTCATAATATGTAATTGCTCCAAAAGGTCTAACAACCTTTCTAATGTTTGACTTTAGGCCTCTGACAAATCTTTTGGCCTTCAACTCCTTCAATCCATGATACTGAGGAGCATACCTCACCAACTGATTGAATTTGTGCTCATACTCTAGGACACTAAGGTCGTCCTGCCTTAGAGCATCAAATTCAGCTTGCTTCATATCCTTGATGGCATCACTGATGTACTGTTCCTGGAACAGCTATGTGAACTCTGGCCAGCTCATCTCAATATCTCTTCCTGGCCTTCTGCCATTCTAGAAAGCATACCTATCTCTGGTATTTCTCCACCACATCTCTGCACTGCCTACTAGATTGTAGGTAGCTAGTGACACTCTCTTGGTGGAGCTGAGTGGCATCCTCTCAAACATTTTTTCAATGAAGATTAACCACTCCAACAATCTGACCTCATCTAGGCCTTATAGATCCTCTAATCTATGTCTCCTGGATATTTGAGAGTCCTCTTTATGGTGATGCTCACCATGATCTCTCTGCCTTCTCCTGGATCTTCTCTTATGGCCTTCCTCAATCTCATTCCTAGTGGAGGAATGGTCATAGACAGAGGGATTGGTCCTGGATACCTGACCAATCTCAGACCTTAGTCTTCTTCCTCTTCAATAGTTTCATCATTTGTGTCTTTTAAGCTTCCAGAAGGAACATATTCAAATGTGTTCCTAGTATCCTCTTCTGGTTGTTGTTGTGCATCCCGAACTGGTTCTGCTAGAGCTACTTAAACTCCTTCCTTTTGTGCTTGAATAAGCCTTACTAAGTTCTCATTGATTAGAGCTAAGTTTCTCTGAAGCTCTAACCAAACCTGAGGCACTTCAGGGTTTGGTAGCCTCTGTTGCCCTTGATTCCCTCTATTCTGTCCATTTTTTTTTTCCCCAGAATCAGTAGGAGGCCTTCAGGGTGGTTCCCCTCTCCTTGTGGCAACCATGTTTACTTCTTGCATTGATGATTCACCATAGAGCACATATAAAGATCATAGGCATTTTAATGGTACTTGACACTAGCAGCTGACCAAACTGAGTTCATGTATGTAGATGCATGCAATGCAACTATATGCTATGTACATGTGTAAACCATGCTCTGACCATGCTCTGATACCAACTTCTATTACCCACTCCGGGGTAGTACAGTTATGGTGCCAAAATTGTGCATTTAGATTCCCAGGATTGGTAATGTTCTGTAGGCCATCAGAACACTACCCTTAGTGTACATACCCAAGTGGCCCTCTTGGGCACTATGTAAATACATGCATATTGGTCCAACCATCACACACATATTCACATTTCATGCACACCATGGCTGCAAAGAAGGAAAACACTAGCACAAGTCTTAATCCTGGCTACCACACATTAGGCAATCTTGTTAAGTTCTAGTGGCCAGCTACTGCACCTGTAACTTCCACTAATAAACTGTATCATTCTAGCCTTATAACCCCATGTTCTCTTTGCTCCATTATCAAGTAGAGACTTAGAGCAAACCAAGGAATTTTGTTTTACATCGATAGCCCACCTATGGACCAAGTTATGGATTTTTGAAGTTGGTTACGAAATTCTGACCAAATGAACAGTAACTCAGCCAACTTTGCAACATCATATCTTTGGCTACAGGGCTCTGAATCCAGAAATTCCAAAGCCCAGTTAACCCTTTAGATGTACTCTAGGTGTGGTCAAAATTTCATACCAAGGTTCATTCTACACAGGGAGATATTAAACTTTATGTCCAGAGTCAAAATTCTGGCAACTTTTGGACCATTTTGCCCATACAAAATTTCATAGGTATGTAAACACTTCATTGACAAGGGGAAATCCCTCCAAGGCTATCCCATATATTTCCATTACACATAGGAAATAAATTCCCTTGCATTTAACAACTTTATGTGGCCAAAACAGAATTTACAAGTAAGCAGCCCATTATTCACACTTAGGCAGCTTTGTGCCACATCACTTACATAGCCAAAACATTACTCAAATGTTCACATACTTGTCTCATTTTGCATACACTACATGTACATGCATACATTCACTACAATATGTTCTTAACTCAGCTAAATACGCACCCTAAGTTACAGGAGTTCCTGAAATGCAATGGACTCCATAAATAGGATGCTGGACAGCTGCTGCACAACACAGTAAGTACCACCATTAAAATTACCAAATGTGCTCCTAAAATCACCAAAATTTCCAAATCATAACTAGACACATGGAAGTTCATGTACCTGAAATTTCAGATCAAAACTCAAACCACAAAGGTTAGTTTGAAGGTGATCATTCTGTTGGACCTGAAATGACAGAATTGAGGGGAGTAAGTTTCATTGAGAAACTTAGTAAGGGTAGCACTTGGTTTCTTAAGGTAATGTGATCCTCATTAAAACCTGCATCCAAAGACACTAAAACACAAAAACCACAATGCATATATACAAGATATAGCAACCAAATGCAGCAGCCATTCACAACAAACAAACACATGAAATGCAGCAACAACAATAACCATAGGTTAGTCCGTAAAACATGCAATAAACTTAAATAAATCACTATGGCAGCCCTCCTCAAGCTAATGCTTGGCCTTAGGAGAATTTTAACAGTAGTTAGTACTAACTTTGGGCTCTAGAAACCCTTCTTTCTTACTGCCATCTTTAGCATGGTAACACTAAGGCCGAAACCTTGCCATGCTTCTTTTCCATTAACCCATACTTGGTTCCTAGAGCTTTTTGCTCTCTTCCAAGCATGGTCTTAGCTTCATGGATGTTTGGAAATACAGTAAACAATCCAGGAAACTGTAGAAAACTCTTATTTCGCTGCCATCTTTGTACACTTGACAGTAGGTCACAAAACCTTCAATAAGTGCACTCCCCTCACTAAGCTTGGTTCATCAAGCTCATGGCTCTCTTCCAAGCTTAGCCCTTGCTCCATGGTTGCTTGAAAATTACAGAAAACAGTCCATGAGAGCAAGAGAACCCTTACCTTGAGTGTATGCTGAAATTGGAGCTTGATCCTAGGTGCACCCAAGTTTTAGCACCATATAGCTTCCAATTGCCCTTTCTTGCTTTCTTTTGCCTTCAATTTTAATCTTGGAGGTATGGTGGCTATGGAAGAAGTGTGGGGGTGGAGAAGCTACGTTTTTTCTGCTGGAAGAAACCAAATGTGGGAGATAAAGACAAAGACAACCACTTATAAAGACTTTAGTGCACAAAACACACTTAATAGCCTTAGTTAAGCTTTATGTCATTTTCCTTGCTACAAGACCATGGTTTCTTAGTCTTCATTTCTTGGCCCACATTTGACTTTCTTGCCATGCTTTGGCCAGCCATCCCTTGAGTAGGATAAGTGATTTGGCCACTTGAATGGCCTTAAATGAGCTTAAGGGCACAAAAGACACTTAACAAGCTTAACATTGCTTTATGTCATTTTCCTTCCCATTAATTATGGTCTCTTTGTCTTAAACTCATTGGTACACATGTGCCCACCAATGTTGACTAATTATCAAGCATTGGCTGCCTCCCCCATAGTGGAAAAACTCCAAATTGCTCCATTTGACTTAAGTAAAAAACGTACACATCATAAGGCTTACACTAGAACACTTAGGTCCTTTATGCCTTTTTGTGTTTTCTTTGTCTTTAGTTGTCTTCCATGAGCAATTTGGTCCTCCAATAGCACTTTCATACCATTCATATTCCTCTCATAACTCTCCAAATCTTTTTCTTGAGAGTTTTACAATTGAGTACCCGAGTTTCCAAAATCTTACAAAAAAGTCCATAGGCTGCTTGACAAACAAGCAATCCTTAAGACTTTTCTTGGGGACCAAGTTACCAACTTGGAACACTTTTAAGGAGGTGTTGATCATGCCTTTTACCCCCCACACTTTAAACACTATGGTGAGAATTACACAATATAATGGTTTTTTAGCCATTATGACACACTTGTAATTCTCCCATTTTATGAGGTGGTAACAATAGCCCTCTTGAAGTGAGATGACACAAGTGGCTTTTCTTGCTTGTGCTTGCTCTCAGTCTTTTTTTGGTTTTGAATTTTCCCTTTAATGGCTTTTGATGGAAGGGAAAAACTTCTTTCCTTTTTGGAGTTTGTATTGCGGAGAACCGAGATCATAGCCCTCTTGAAGTGAGATGACACAAGTGGCTTTTCTTGCTTGTGCTTGCTCTCAGTCTTTTTTGGTTTTGAATTTTCCCTTTAATGGCTTTTGATGGAAGGGAAAAACTTCTTTCCTTTTTGGAGTTTGTGTTGCGGAGAACTGAGAACCTTTTTTTTTTTTTTTGTGTTGAGTATTTGTGAGAATTGGGAGGCGATTGAAGTCATTTAATATGAGAGCTAACTTCTTTGGAAGCTAACCCCGGACTTCTTGCAAGGATGTTGATAACCACTGTGAATTCCTTTTTGAGGGTTGAGGTGCAACATTTGAAATCCTTCTTACTAGATTTGGCAGCACTTTCAAGGTCACTACTATCAAGTTTCCCTTAACTTTTTATTTTCACCCACGAGTAGTATCATTTAGAAAGTAAAATGTGATGGCAATAATGGGTAGTGTAATGGCAAAGAGTGAGAGATAGATGTAAAAATGAAATTTTTTTTTTGTAGAAAGTGGTAGAATATGTGGACGTAAAAATGGAATTTTAAGTAAAAAGTGATAGAATGCACATATTAAATCTTTTTGTTGGAGAACAAAAAGAATTACCAGGTGTCCATTTAGGAAAGACTACACCCTAGATTCTGGACTAAATCTAGGAGATTTTTACTATTAGATTACTTTTGCAAGCTTTCAAAGATACAAGTTTATTCAAAGGATTCCCTGTTATTCAAAAGTGTGTGTGAACTGTTAGGTCGGGTCTGACTTAGAGCCCTTCCAAAATCAATGTAATTCCAGTTCAAAATCTTCACTTTCAATTATCAATCACATTATGGCCTAGCAACTTGGACTCGACCAACTTGAGTTTCAGTGCCACACAATTATCAGTTGAATGCCCAATTGAACCTTTTTGGTAATCACATTTGGCATTTAGGTCATTCCAACTTGGAAGAAGATGCTACTTGATTTTTGCTACCATTGGTATGGGTGATAGTAGGTTTGTAGCTTGTGGAAATTGAATAGACTTGAGTAGCTTTCTTCCCATAAGTGGTATGTGGTGCTGATAAGGAAGCCTTGAAGATTAGAGTCTTAATAGGATATCATTTCGCTCATAACATGAGTGGTAGTAGACCATAGGACTTGGAGATGATGTTTTGGACAGCTTCGCTTCTTTCATTGAAACACCCTCCAATTGAAGAATCAACCAACTTTCCTGTTTTGATTCCAAATTCAATCTTTTCTCCGGATAATACCATATTTGAAAAGCTACTTGAAGTGTTCCCAAATAGTTTTTCATAAAATGGTCTATTTAATGTTTGGATAAACAGGGTGATCAGTTCTCTTTCTATCATAGATATTTCTCCACCTTTGTGCATATTCCTTAAAGGTCTCTTGTTCATTCTTCTCCATATTCTGGAAAGTTCGGCGATCTGGGGCCAAGTCCATAACATGCTTGTAACTTCTGATGAAAGCTTGGGCGAGATCATTCCATGTTCTAATGTTCTTTAGGCATTGACTTAGATACCATTGTAGTGTTGACTTTGTAGGACTTTCTTGAAAAAGTGCTATCCACACATTCTCATCTTTTAAGAGTGGTTGTACTTTTCATAGAAATAGTGTAATGCGAGTAATGGGACAACTCGTTCCAATGTATTTCACAAAGTCTGGCATCTTAAACTCTGAAAGAATCACAACGTCTGGCATCAAGCAAAGATCGTTTACCGAAAGAGATCCAAATACAGTGCCTCCTTTAATGGCCCGAAGTGTCTTTTCTATGGTCTTGAGTTTTTGAGTATCCTCATCTTCTTTAAATAGGGGGCTTCTTTTCTTCAAAAATTGGATAGTGCCTTAGATGAGTGTTATCAGATGGGCCTGGGTCGTGAAAGGGTTTCTCTTGAATTGAGACCTGTTGTTGAGTGAATCTGGGAGGACAGGTTAGATCTTGTGGTTCTTTGATAAGAACTTGAGTTGCTTTTCCCTTAATCAACTCCATTAGTTGTTTCATTTGTTCTGTCATGTTTTCCATCTTGGACTCAATATCTGTGAGACGACCTTCGGCTTGCTGTGCCATTAGTCTTGTTTGGAGCCGAGTTGGATATTGGTGTTGAGATCCAATTTTACCTTTTTAAAGTGAGATTCATTTTATTAGACTTTACATGTATATGATTGATGCAATGGATGCATGCAATACATAATGAGATTATGTTTTTATCAAAATTTATATGCACGTGATTGATGTAATGGAATGCATGCAATGAGATTATTTTTATCAGATTTTATATGCATGTGATTAATGTAATGCATGCGATGAGTGAGTTTGATTATCCACTATCGTGGAACTTCAAAACTTTTAGTTGTCATTATAAAGACAAAAAAGTTAGCATAATTTGATGCGTGGTTTTGATGCATGAAGAATAATTGCACAAGAAAGATAAGGTTATTAATAAGTTAAATAGCAATTAACAACTCATGAAGTATTATGGATAAACAAGTTAAAACCATACGAAGAAAAGTGTAGAGTAACAACACAGCATAACAAGGATATGCTTATGGCGTTGGTAAAATGGTAGAAATTCTATGGTCAGTTCTATGGTTAAGTGGGGAGTTCTATATGCATAAGGTGGCTTATCAAAAAGGCAAGGGATAGTTCCCGAATCCCGTCACTAAATTATAGTGACAGCCCGATTCCTTACCCTCTAGGGTTTATGTAAGGAATGGATTAATTCGAGTCGTAGCTTTTCGTGGGCCCATGCAGAGACTAACCGTCTCAGAAGGCAATACACTACTTTGCTACTTTGAAACCGGTGAAGGCTTGGAGACCATGGCCTCACAAGGACAACAACACCAATTCCGCTTAGAAAGAATTGTGTTCGATTTGAGGAAGCTCGGGTATAGAGCTTCATATTGTGAATGCATTATGCATGTTTAGAATAAGTAAATATAACATATAAATCCACATAAAAATAAACAAAACAGAACAAAATAAATCAACTTTTAGGCTTGACTCACTAACCAGGATCCCCAGTGGAGTCGCCAAGCTGTGGCAACGTCGGGTTTTCGGGAGTCGCCACCAATCTGTTTACCTAGGTCGATTAGACACCTTAAAATTGGTCTGTGAGAGTTCGAGGATCGGGAGTACGGTTACGCTAAAACAACTTTGTTATAGCGCCCAAAATTGGCACCTTAGTTAATTTTAATTTTCTTTTGCTTTGCTTTTAGAAATTATTCAGTTAATTTTCAAACTAGAAATTTTAACTGAATTAATCGGATGTGGATTTTTAAATTAATTTATATAAAATTTAATACTTCCGAACCATGGACTCTGCCGAGTCATTTGGACACGGAAGATTTAATTCCGAACCATGGACTCTGCCGAGTCACCCGGACACGGAATTTGATGAAATTTTAAATAAATTAATCCATATCGTAAATATGGATTTTTATCTTTGTATTTATTTAATTTAATTAAAAAGTAGATGTTTTTCAAACCGTAGATCCTGACGGATCATCCGGATATGAAAATTATTTTAAAAAAGGTGAGCCAAAAAATAATTATTTAATCAAAATTTCATTTATTTAATAATGAAACCAAAAATTTATGTATATTTCAAAAAAAATAAAAGAAAAGTCTTAATACTTTATTTGATAAAAGGTGAACAAAAAAAAATAATTATTTAATCAAAGTTTTATTTAATAAAGGAAACAAAAATTGATATGTATATTTCAAAAATAAAAGAAAAGTTTTAGTATTTTATTTGTTTTATTTTGTTTTAATGAAATATTAACCAAAAGTAATTATTTAATTAAGAAACCAAAAATTTATATGCATATTTTAAAAAACAAATAAAATTTTTTGATATTTATATATTTTATTTTTTTGTGTTCTTTTTTATTGATAAAATAATTTTCTAATTTATAAGTCTAAAAATACATCTAATTAATAAGTCTAAAATATTTAAAAAAATTTAATTCTTTTTTTCTTGTTTATTTTTATTACCTTTATTTGAAATTATTTGGGTAAAATTTTATTTTGTTTAATAAAGGAAACAAAAAGTTATATCTTTTTATTATTTTGAAAGAAATAAGTAAAATATTACTGGATAAAAAATAAGTAAAATATTATCCCAAAGTTTTTTCAATCAAAAAGTAAAATACTACTGAATAAAAATAAATAAGTAAAATATTATCCCAAAGTTTTTCAATCAAAAAGTAAAATATTACTGAATAAAAATAAATAAGTAAAATATTATCCCAAAGTTTTTCAATCAAAAAAGTAAAATATTACTAAATAAAAATAAATAAGTAAAATATTATCCCAAAGTTTTTCAATAAAAAAGTAAAATATTACTGAATAGAAATAAATAAGTAAAATATTATCCCAAAGTTTTTCAATCAAAAAGTAAAATATTACTAAATAAAATCCTGAAGTTTTTATATCCTTTTATTCTTTTTACTAATAAAGAAACTAAAAAGTTATACTTAATAAATAAGTAATATATTGCTGGATAAAGAAATAAGTAAAATATTAGCCCAAAGTTTTTATTTTTTAATAATAAAATAAAATTTATTTATATACTTTATGTAAAAAATATATTTTATATACTTTATTTAAAAAATATTTTCCAAGCCATGGATCCTGGCGGATCATTTGGACATGGAGTTTAATTTTTATTAATTATTTATTTAATTAATTATTAATTAAATCATAATTTTTATTGGATTTTTATTATTGTTTTTCTTGAATTTTTAATTATTATTACTATAGAAATATATTTAAAAACAGAATTGATTTTTGTTGTATTTTTAGAATTATTTAATTATGTTTGTTAAATAATTTTTAATAAAAAGAATAAAAAGTTTAACTTTTTGTTCTCTTTAAAGAAATAATTAAAACATATGTTTCAAAATAATAAAAGATAATTGTCTTTAAAAAATGATTTTTAAATAGAATAAAGTTAATTATTCACATAAAAGAATCTTCTTTTAATTTGTTACTGTTTACTTATTTATTTATTTTTTATTATTAAATAAGTGAAATAAATTTTATCATAAAATAAAATTTTGGCATAAAGAAAAATTAAATAAAGTAAAGTAAAGGGGAGGTTTTATTTTAGTTTAGACATAAAAAAAATGCATAAAATAACACATGTAAACATATAAAGGAATATTAAAAGATAATAAATAAATAAATAAAGTGGGGCTTTTTGACCATCCACTTAAAAAAATAAATAAATAGGAGGTATAACCTTCCATGAATTATAAAAGTTAGCAAAAGTTAGAAAAGTTAGATGTTAATAATGATAATAACAATAATAAAAGGTTAGTAAATTAGTAACAATAATAATAATAAAAGGTTAGTAAAGTTAGTAAAGTTAGTTGTTAATAACAATAAAAATAAAAGTTAGTAATGTTAGTTGAGTTAATTATTAACAATAATAACAACAATAATAATAAAAGTTAGTAAGTTAATAATGATAATAACAATAACAATAAAAGTTAGTTATGTTAGCAATTAATAATAATAATAATAATAACAATAAAAGTTAGTATGGTTAGTAAGTTAGTGAGTTAATAATAGTAACAACAATAATAATAAAGGTTAGTGATAATAACAACAATAAATAATAGATAAACAAATAAATATTAAAAGAGTTAGTAATTAGTTTTTCTTTCTGCAAGGATAAAAGAAAAGGTTAGTGACCAAAGTGAAAGAAATTGAAAAGATGAAGGATTAAATGAGAGTTGTACCCTTCAAATTAAAATTTGAATTTCTGGAAACAAGAAAACGACGCGCGCGAGGGGCAGGCAGGGGGTTGGGCTGGCGGCGCTGGCGCGGTGGCACGGGCGCGGGGCGGCGAGGCGGAGGGGGTACGGCGGCGCGGGACGGCCGGAGCGACGGCAGCGTGACGGCGGAGGCGGTGGACGGCGCGAGGCGAGGAGAAAGGAGGAGGAAAAAAGAAAAAGGACGGCGGCGGCGGTGGACGACGGCGGCGTGGGACGGCCGGGGCGACGGCAGGGAAGTGACCGCGACGGCGGGGCGTGGGCTGGCGGTGGCGGGACGGCGACGGAGGAAGGAAGCAGAAGAGAGAGGGAAGGGTGCGCGGGAGGAGAGAGATAGAGAACGCACGAGAGGAGAGAGAGAGAGAGCAAACGGGAACAGGGGCTAAAACGAAGAGAAAGAGAAGTTCTTAGGCTTCTGGGAAGAGAGAAAGAGGTCAGGGACTGTGGCCGTAATTTTATCCCTTTTTTAAAACGGAGCTCTAGATTTTTTTTCTATTTTTTCTATCTTTTTTTCTGTGTTAACACACAGATTTGGACCCCTATTTATAGGGGAAGGGGTGCTGGACTGTTCAAAATTAAAAATTAATTAAATTCAAACTTATCTTTTAATTTGGTAAAATGACAGTTTCAGTCCCTTACGTCTCTCAGACTCTGGATAAGTTCCTGAAGCTTCTGATTTTGACAATTTTGTCGTTTTCTGTTAATTGGGGCCCGAACGGTTACGCTGGCCCCAAATTGATGTGACAAACTACCAAATGCTCCTGGAACTTTCAGATTTTATCAATTTTTCCCGAAATTTCTCAATTTTGTCATTTTTACCTCAAACTTTTTAATTTTGTCATTTTTATGGAGTTTTCTTTTTTTCTTTCAAACATACACATATACACACATATATCATTTTAAATCAAATCTTCACAAAAAAAAACAAAAAAATATATTTTAAACTAATTAACTTAATTAAAATTTTTCAGTAATAATAATAATAATAAAATATATATATTTTTTAATTAATTTTTTTAATGGTCGGACGAAATTGGGTGTCAACAGGATGAAGCACTACTTGGGATGGAGAATATATTCGGAACAGAACAGGAGAAGGAGAGAAAGAATCTGAAGGCGTGTGCTCAAATTCAGTTACACTTATCAACGGAGATTCTTCAGGAGGTCAGTAAGGAAACAACTGCTGCCAGCTTATGGTTGAAGCTTGAATTGCTTCTTATGACAAAAAATCCAGCTAGTCGCTTGTACGCTAAATTCAGGCTGTACTCGCATAGGCTGTCAGAAGGTAAGTCTATTAAATCATATCTTGAAGAATTCAAAGAGATCATCAATGATTTAGAAAATCTTGATGTTAAGACTGATGATGAGGATTTGGCTATGCTTTTATTATACCATCTGCCAACATCATACAATAGTTTCCGTGATACCATGCTTTATGAAAAGATACAATGACTTTAGATGAAGTCTGTTCCAATCTATTGTCAAAAGATAGGATGGACACTTCAAAACGCGAGGAAAGGGGAAAAGGCTTGTATTCAAGAGGTAGATCAGTTGAAAGAAAGAATGAAAGAGGATCAACTTCAAGATCCAAGTCAAAGCATTGGATTCCTCGTTGCAACTACTGTAAGAAGCAAGGTCATATTAAGGATGATTGTTACAAATGAAAAAACAAGAATCAAAATAGTGGAAATGGAGACAAGAACAAACAGAGGCCACTAGATGAGGCTAGCATTACCACCAATGAAGATGATTTTGCTTTAGTTGCTGAAAACTCATCAACAAATAGCGCAGAAAGCTCATATAATTGCACAAATGGAAAGTAGCAGGAGTGGCGAATGGACCATGGATTATGCTTGCTCATTCCATTTGACTCCTCATAAGGACTAATTTTACACATATGAACCGGTCAATCGATGAGTAATCATGATGGGGGAATGACAATGCATGCAGAATTACGGGCATCGAAGACATCAAAATTTGAATGCATGATGGGATAATGAGAACACTATCAAATGTTCGGCATGTCCCCGATATGAGAAGAAATTTAATTTCTTTGAGCACATTAGAAGAAAATGGTTATTCCTTTATTGGCAGGGATGATTAGCTGAAAATCATCAGAGGATCATTGGTAGTCATGAAAGGCCAGCGGAAAGGAAAACTCTACATTTTGGATGGTAAGACAATGGAAAGCCAATCTGCAGTTGCTGAATCATCTATGTTTGATGAGGAGGTGAAAAAATTGTGGCACATGCGGCTAGGCCATATGAGTGAAAGGGGCATTTCCGAGTTGAGCAAAAGAGGACTACTTGGAGAACAAAAGGTCAGTAAGTTAGATTTCTGCGAACATTGCTTATTTGGAAAGCAAAAGATAATCTTTTTTACTACTCTTGCAAAACATAGCACTAAAGGAACTCTTGATTATATTCATGCTGATGTTTGGGGACTGTATCGTGAGACATCTCTTGGTGGAGCTCGTTACATGGTTACCTTCATTGATGATTTTTTAAGAAAGGTTTGGGCATATTTCTTGAAGCATAAGAATGAAGCTTTTACCGCCTTTAAGCAGACTGGGAAACAGGTGAAATGGCTAAGGACAGATAATGGTCTGGAATTCTGTTCGGGAGAATTTAACTAATACTGCAAGGATCAAGGTATTGTTCGCCATCTGACCGTTCCAGGGACTCCACAACAAAATGGTGTAGCAGAACGGATGAACAGAACCTTGTTGGAAAAGGCAAGATGCATGCTTTCAAACTCTGGATTGGGGAAGAAATTTTGGGCAGAGGTAGTCTCTACAGCTTGTTTTCTGGTAAATAGATCTCCTCATACTTTTATTGGTTTAAAGACACCTGAAGAAGTTTGGTTAGGCAATCCGGTTAACTATAATGATATTAAGATATTTAGATGTCTCGCTTATGCACATTTGAATGAAGGGAAGTTAGATCCTAGATCGATTAAATGTGTCTTTCTGGGATACACTACAGGAGTTAAAGGGTATAGATTATGGAACCTTCAAACATCCAAAGTTTTCATAGCCAAGAATGTTGTCTTTGACAAGACATCCATGTTGCATCAAAAGGAGGAGTTGACTGTCACTGATTCAAGCATTGAGAAGGATAAGATTGGACACAAAGTGGAGCTCCAAATACATCCTAATAGCCATGATCAGGATGTCAAGGATACACAAATTAAGGTGGAGCAACAAGCCTCAACTAATGACATTTAGCCTTCTCATTCTATTGCTACCGATCGTCCCTGTCGTAGCAATCAAGGTATACCTTGAAAGAGGTTAATTGAGGAAGCAGACTTTGTTGGGTTTGCTTTTACAGCTGTTGAAAAGACAGAGAATTGTTTTGAACCTACAAATTATAAAGATGCAACTAACTGTCCAAATTCTTCTAAATGGGTTATAGCTATATAGGAAGAGATGGAATCGCTTCAAAAGAATGGCACTTGGACACTAGCTAAACTACCCAAAGGTAAAAAAGCAGTCAAGTGCAAATGGGTATTCAAGAAAAAAGAAGGAATTCCCGGAATTGAAGAACCAAGGAGAATCAACTGGGCGGTGGCCAGTATGGTGAATGAACAAACTGTAATTGTAAGTTCCAACTCGCAAAAAAAATGGTGACAGTAGTGGCACTATTTTTAGTTGAGCATAACAGGAGGAGTTATGTACTTTTTGAATGAACAAAAAAATTATGGTCAAAATCACTAGATAAAATCGATAACATACAAGTCAAAAAATAAAAAATAAAAATAAAAATTACTATTTGATGCTTCACAACTCTCTACTGTTTCAAGCTATTTTTTTTTCTTCTTGTTTTGTTATATTTCTTTGCCTCAATTTCATATTCCTAAAAAATAAACTATGTGACTTTTATATGTAAGCCAATATAGTCACTTGTCTTTTTCTAACATCCTCTCACATCATAAGCCAAATCCATTTTGGCATTAACAAGCCATTTGACTGACATGACAATAAGAACATGTAAAAACCAATTTAACTACAAGTAAAAAACTGAGGCTAATATATTAGTATTGAGTATAAATTTTACATAAAAAGGTTAAAATCAGTATTTTTTTTTTTACTTTGTTTACTATTTGTGTTATTATTTATATGTTTTCACTGTTTAATTTTCTAAAATAATCCATAAAATGCACATCATATATATATAATTATGCAAAAATATTAGAGACACCCCTAACCTCTCTTATCTATGCCCCTGGTTGTTTCAATCTTTGCTTTTTATTTATTTATTATTTTTATAGGTATCTAATATTATTAACCTCATTTTCATAAACTTCAAAAAAGAAAATTTCATAAAAAAGTTAATAGTATTATCAAAAAAATTGTCATTCAATAGATTATTATGCATATGTAATATTGAATTTTAAATTATATTGGTTTTTCATAAAAAAATGAAAATAAAAATAATTTATTTTATATTAATTTGACTTAAATTGAATTGACCAGAAATACATGAAATGATATTAGAATATTAGCGTGCTAGTTTGATTTGACCTCAATCAAATTTTAATTTTTTTTTCATGAAAACTATAATTTTAATTATTGTCTTCAAATTGTAGTCTACTTGGTTGGGTTTTTTATTTGTCATGGAGCCCAACAAAGTTTGAGATATTCTGTGCCTTTTCATTACTTGTAAAAATAGATTCTGAATATAAAAAAATAATTATTTATTTCATTTTCTCTTTATCGTTTGAAGTGGTATCATCTACTAAATATTACTGGAATCATTTCAGAAATATTTAATATTTGTAAATAAAAAATAAAAATTTTAGTGGGATACAGGCAACTTCTTCCAACATGCATCTATCCATGCAAAAGGAAGATATTATTACATTATGAAGTTTTAAATGTGATTTTGGAACTAGTTTGTTTAGTATTATTAACAATGCATTGAAAGTAGTTATTGTTATGATTATTTATATTTATTAAAAATTTGTGCCTTAAGAAGCTTGAAAAGTATTTTTTATTTTTTATAGACAAATAATAACATTTTCAGACTCTTTAGGTTTAGTAGTTTGTAAAATTTAATTAGTATTTTAGAAAATACTATTCAATTAATTATTATACATAATGGTATCTTTCCATACAAAATAAATAAGCGAAACGAAAATAGTATATTGTTTAAAATAAGAACGAGTCAGGCCTCAAGTTACAAAATATATATTTTAGGTTTTGGGGAATAAAAGATAGAATGATTTTTTTTTATGAAAGTTCTTTTTTATTAACTTTAAACATCTCTAAAATATATATTTTAGAGATGATAAAAATTATGTTTTTGTTTTTACATATAAAACTCATTCTAAAATGAATTTTTTTCTTTAATTTTTATTTTTCCCACTTCGTTTACACAAATAAAATAAAATAAATTTTTTTGTAAAGTACATTTTTTGGTTTCTAAACACAGCAAAGCAACAATGTTTCGATTGAAAATTTGATTGAAAAGTGAAAACTCAATGACCGACTACATGTGAATCCGTGAACGAGTGAAGAATTGTCTATTTGTAACTTGCGTGGATCGGTTATTCCGCCCACCGGAAACGTGGTCCGATTTTGTCCTCACGGCGTTGGGTTCGGTCTCCGCTCGATCTGGGCTTCTTCGCTTCGAGCTCCCCAGAAACAAACCTAAACACCTTCTTCAATCGGGAATTAGGAATGGAAGAAGAGTTCTTCAAGGACGTCTCCGCGGGGACTCGAGTTCCAACCGTGAAGGCCGACTAGCGGCCGCCACTCATTGAGCCTCCACAGGAGCTCGGAGATGGCGGCGGAGGCGTCGGCTGCGTTGCTGAGATGGACAGAGATCTCCTTTGTCCGATATGCATGCAGATGATAAAGGATGCTTTCCTGACTCTGTGCGGCCTCAGCTTCTGCTACATGTGCATCATCACCCACCTCCGCAACAAGAGCGACTGCCCTTCTGCGGCCACCAGCTCACCGCCAATCAGCTCTTCCCTAACTTCTTGCTCGATAAGGTTTTTGCTTTTGTTATAATCAGAGAGTCAATATCTGAGCGGTAGCGAAAGTCAGCTGATGAGCAGTTAAATTTGTTAGCATATTGTCAAGGCAATTCCTAGCTTGAAATTGTTTCCCTTCGGAAATGCAGCTTATGGTTATAAGATTTTTTGTGTGCCGCATTTGTAGCTTCTGAAGAAGAGTTCGGTTCGCCAGATATCAAAGATGGCCTCTCCCGCGGAACAATTTCGTCAAGCGGTACAATAGGTTAGTTGCTCGCCAATCTCTAGCTGGTAGAGCGGGGGCTGAGGCTGTAGTTCCAATTCCAACAAAATAGATCACGCCACTACTACAAAAAATAAGGCACGCCTGTTTTCTCTCTTAAGACAGGGTTGTGAAGTGTCAATTAAAGAACTAGATAACCTCTTATCCATCCTTGCGGAGAAAAAGAGGAAATTGGAGCAGGAGGAAGCTGAAAGAAATATGCAAGTTCTGCTAGACTTCCTGCACTGCTTACGGAAGAAAAAAGCTGATGAGCTGAACGAGGTTCATTCACCTGCAACCCTTTCATGATGTCTTGCTTCCCCATTCTGTGTTCATGTTTTGCTATCCATGATAATTGATCTACTCTAGTTTCATTATTGCTACATTTTTTGACACTCCAGATACAAAGCGATCTTCAGTTTATAAAAGAAGACATAAATGCTGTAGAGAAGCATAGAATAGATTTATATCGTGCGAGAGATAGATACTCGATGAAATTGCGAATGCTTGGGGATGATCCTTTTACAATAAAGCAGCGCCCTTGGTCCATAGACATGAGCAGTAGTAGCATGGTCTCTGGTTCTCTTAGTGCAAAAGGTGGAATATCTAAAGGGAGTGCTCTGAGCAAGAAAGTTGATGGGAATGGTCAAGTAAGTTCATATGGGTTCCACAAAAGGGATGCTTTAAGTGTTTCGCATTCTCAATGTTTTGATCAGTCTGGTTTGCCTGTGGCCAGGAAAAAGCGGATACATTCACAGGTTAGTAGCAAGTCTATAGTTATTTTTCTTGTTATGTTGTAACTCCACTTAAAAATCAAGGGAATTGACTTGGAATTTGATGTTTGGTGGGTAGTATTCTATGTAATCCATGTGGATTTTGGTTGGCAAAATTCGATGGCATCATTCCTTTGAAAGATAAATAAAAATTTGAGGTCATTTACAAAGAAAATCATGAATGACTGTATTATTGGGACTTGTTTCTGATCTAACTAAACTTGATGCATGTGAACTACAATGATTAGTTACTGACACCAAGGCCTATGTTTATGAAACTGTTCGGTACTGACCACTTTTATCTTATCTACTGACACAGCTATATAAGATGATTAGTGCTGGCTTAGGGATCGGATATTGAGAGCATTTCTGCTTGTTTTAATGATATCATGATCCAGAATATACCCCTTGTTGCCTTTGAGTGATGTAGCTTTTGTTCTTGGTCAACTTAAAACTAGACTTCATATTCTTCTGCCCATATAGGTCCAATATAGCTTCTTTTGTATCTATCCGCAGTTCAATGATCAACAAGACTGTTATTTGCAAAAGCGACGGCAATTAGCAAATCAACCACATGTTGCACGGGAAACTGGTAGAAATGTTGTACATAGGGAGGGTTATAATGCTGGTCTTACTGATTTTCAGTCTGTTCTAACCACCTTTACTCAGTACAGGTATATATGTAATTTTCTTCTGATGTTGGAGATGATTTACTAGTGTCATGGTCTATAGTGTTCTTTTACCATTACAGGTTGCTTATCATAAAACATCTTCCTTTCTTTTTTTCTTTCCTGCTGCAGTCGACTCAGAGTAATCGCTGAGCTGAGACATGTAGATATCTTTCATTCTGCTAATATAGTATCAAGGTAAGTTAATTATTCTGCAACTAATAGTCGACCATCGTAGCCTCTTGTACCTGGGCAAAGCTTCTATGGGGGTTAATCAAACATCAAGTGTTAATCATGAAACTGCCAGTTGGGGGGCAGCTATCAATTTGGTATGAGTGTTGAAAGTCAATACTGAAAAGTTTTGGAGCTCATTGTCATTGAGCCGGACAGCTGAAGGAACTATTATCTGTATGAAATAAGAAAAAAGATAATGAAAAGTATATGGGGAAGTTGCGTCTAGTTTGTTCTGGTCAGAGGATGTATTTGTTGTTTTTAAGAGAATAAAGTTAGTTTCTGAGATAACAGTATGTGGTTTAGCAGCTTTGTTCTTTGCTCAGCCAACTTATAGAAAATGAGTGTTACCTTGGTACTGTTCCATCACCTCCCTCCCAAGAAAAAAAAAATCACAGACATGTAGGTGCATGTTTTATTTGTGGAAACTGAAATACAATACGATTCATCAGTCTACCGAAACTTTTTCAGCTGCCCTTTTTTCTGGCAGCATAGAGTTTGACCGAGATGATGAATTGTTTGCTACTGCTGGAGTTTTAAGGCGCATTAAGGTTTTTGATTTATCCTCGGTAAGTTCCTTAAAATCAGGCATGTCATGTGGGTTTCAAGTGATTCCATATTCTCATCTGAAAAGATTGCTTTAATGTTGGAATTTCTTCTTTACCCATCTCCTTTCCTGTCTTTGACCTGAAAATTTTTGGAGTTATTAGTCACGAAAAACTACCTTATTTTTTGGGAACTTTTACCTGTTGAAAGCTAATTTCTTTTTTGTTTGTATTAAACAGTGAAATTTTCTTAACTAAGCATTTCTCTACAAGCATGTATGTAGAACAATCTGTTTATTGGTTTTCTCCTCCTAATGAGATTGTTTAGTGTTCTAAGTTATGCTGGTTATCCCTCATTTTGTATTCATCATCTAGACTATAGCTGCATCGCACTTGAAATTGCTACCATTTTGCACTAATTGAACAAAATGTAGAAACCTCGTGAAAGATGATTTTTTTATTGTCATTGTAATGACCTATCTGCATCCAGTTCTTTCTGCTGCTTTTGATTCCCTGATACCCCTTTTACTTTTCTGCTAATAATGCATGTCCCATTGCTTTCCAGGTTGTAAATGAGCCAGCAGATGCACACTGCCCTGTTGTGGAGATTTCAACACGTTCTAAACTTAGTTGCTTGAGTTGGAATAAATTTGTAAAAAATCATATAGCTAGTAGTGATTATGAGGAGATAGTAACAGTTTGGGATGTAACAACTCGCCAGGTAATGGTGATGATGACTGCACTGTGACATTGACTTCACTTCCTAATTCTCTTGCAATTACTTTCATATTCTCATCCACGTAATCATCAGTTTACTTTTCTTGTCAAGAAAAAAAGAAAGCAATCAGCTTATATCTAAAATGCATTATTAATTGATTCAACAGAGTTTGATGGAGTATGAAGAGCATAAAAAACGTGCATGGAGTGTCGATTTCTTACCCAGAGAGTCTTCAATGCTTGTTTCTGGTAGTGATGATGCAAGGTATTCTACTTTATTTTGCTTTAGTCTTTTTCAGAATTTTGGTCCAGTTGTTATTTGATTCATATTTATTGCACTATACCTACTCAAGCTTAACTACTATTTATGTAATGAATAAATATGTTTCAGACTCTCATCAAAGAAAAGGAAAGTGGTGGTTTATGTAATTGCATTTCTTCGGAAAGGAATACTAGCATATCTTTACTAGTACGCATGAAAATAAAAATGAAAACGGTTTGTGTTGCTCACTGTAAGTGGATTTGACTGATGAGAATAGGTATGTTTTGGAAGATAACCCAAGCTGCCCAAGCCGTATGGTAAAAAACATTACAGAAAAGCCTTTCCCACGTCCTGCTTGCCTATTAACAGAATACACAATTCATATGTAATTACTCATAAGCTTCTGTAAATTCTCGTTTCACATAAAGATGGCTCATATCTAATTGTTTGCTTCTTGTAAAAAGCTACTTCTACACTGTCATCCATCCTAGAGGAACTGGTTTTTATTGTTGTTGGGGTTTTTCACTCTAATGCTTGATTAGGAGGGAGAGGATGTTATAGATTATCATGTTTCCTGTGTCAAGTTTTCGGTTGATACTCCCTCCATGCCATTTTGGATGATGCATTTTTTTGAGACATGAATATTAAGATGTCATGTAATTTATGTTGTTCTTTTCATTTCGACCCCCGAAGCTGAAATTTTTTAAAAAATTGGGTTTTGTTTAGTGAGAGTTAAATAAGGTAAATTAGATGTTAAAAACTTTCCAAAGAGGGAAACAATTCAACCTTTTTGGGATAGCCCAAAAAGAAATACTTGTCATCCTTTTTAGGATGGAGGGAGAATTTGATTTCTAGATTACTGTACGGTATTTAATTGTGGCATGTACTTATTATTTTCGACTTTTGGTGGTTATGTTAAACATATCCTCCTGATCATTCTCTGCTTCTATTTTATATCAGGTTAAAGTTTGGTGCACTAACCAGGAAGCCAGTGTTCTAAACATTGATATGAAAGCAAATATATGCTGTGTCAAGTACAATCCTGGAAGTAGCAATCACATAGCGGTGCGTGTGCATGTGTGACCCCATTAACTGGTTTATAATATTTCTTGGAACTGTTGAACATAAGCCGAGTTTGCATTCAATGCAGTAGACAATTCATTTAGCTCAACTCCAGTAGTTTTCTCTTAAGGTTTAGCTTATTTATAAACTTACTTGCAGTTGAAAACTTATTTTGATCGTCATAGACAGTTCGAAATCATAATCCCTGTCTTTTGGTTATCTGCTTTTTTTAAATATTTCTGGTAATTCTACTAAAAAGAAGTAGAAAAACATTTTATATTGTATGTGATCATTTGCATTTTTCTAGGTACACTATTATGATGGATGAAATAAAAGGTGGGTGTTAGTAAAACTTTGTTGCAAATTAGTTGTCTCATATTTTTTTATTAAACACATATTATTTTTGTGTTATGTTATTTTTTCATTATAGATAGTACATTATTTTTGTTTTTCCCTTTTTTTTTATTATCAAGGACTAAGATCATTTTTATAGCCAATTCTATATTTACTAGGTAAGCACTTGAATAAGATTTATTATGAAGGAATTAATTTTAATTATTTTTTTCTTTACTCAACTAAAAAATTGATTTGAATAATTTATATTGAATTTTAATTATTTTTCATAAGGCTCACTGTTTATCGTAAAGTTTAGGGCCTAATGCAAACTAAGTTCTAGTTTGATGATCAACTTAAATGATTTGTCAAAGTTTCAGGGCTCTTAATACTTTTAAGTCATTAAAAAAGAGTGTCGAATCACTAAGTTGGACTAAAACATACCAAAATTCAAAGTTGAAGGGCTTTTGTAGATTGAGTTAAAATTTGATGATCAACTGTGTGAGTTGGGAAGCCTTTAGTGTACTTTAGCCACTCATTTCTAAAAGGTAAACTCCACCGGTCGTTCTTAAACTATATCCAGTGTTACTTATTCATCCATACACTATCATATGTTGTTTAATTGTCCTTAAACTATATCCAGTGTTGCTTAATCATTTGGCCATTCATTACATCCATTAAGGATAGACAGAAAAATGATGTAGATGCTGATGTGACATCATTTTTTCACCAAATTTTAACGGTATGATAGACGGCATGATGAATAAGCAACACTAGATATAGTTCTAGAATGATTAAGTAATATTTGATAATTTAAGGATGAATAAGCAATATTTGATATAATTGAAGGATGACCAGTGAAATTTACCATTTTCCTGAGTCTGTCATCACCTCACTTCCACTTCACTTCCAACAACAAACGGTCAAATTTGAATCTTATTATATTATTAATTACTTTGCATGTTGGTCACCAATTTTGCGGTTACAATTGCCTGTTCCTTATAAAGTAGTGATACAAAAAGCTTCACAAGGAGGGTCCTTTAATTGTCCATTTGGACACTAACACCACTTGATTGTTAATGGCAATCATTGCCAGAAGGCACCCAGGAATTTAAGCTGTTAGAAAAACTATCTAGGGCTATATTCTTTTCACGGAAAAATTTATTCTATTTTCTTTCAATTTTTTTTTTTTTTACTTTTTCCTTTTTTTATATAAGTTTAAAAATTCATTTTTTTAATAAAATGCATTCTAAAATGTATTTTTGGTTTCCAAACACGGTATATCAATAAGTTTTGAAATAAATAAGCGTATGGTTCATGTACAAGATATTTAAAATAAAAAATTTGGGCGCTGGCCTCGCCTTGTTTGGTATAGGCTTGGGCTTTTGGTTGATTTGTAGACCTAGCGGGGCTCAATTTTTACACCTATCCTTATATCCATGAAGGGCCCACTTCACAGGCTAGGGCCAATGTTCACCTTTACACTATTTGTCTAATATTAAGTTGGAACATGTGACACCATCTTGAGAGTGTCTACTTCTAGTACTGAAGTCTATGCACTCTATTTTTAAGTGGTACAGGCTTTTTATTTAAATTTTACATTTAATTAATAGATATTTATGTATGTGAAAAACATCACTTAATATTTATCTAAATTAACTAACGTCTCTTATACCGTATTCAAGATGAAATAATTCAGTGTGTCATACGATAGATTAAGGTATTGACTAATGGTATTAGATTTAATAAAGACACAAAGCTGCAAAAGTATGTGGCGAACGGTGCTGCGCATCCCTGCCAGTCGCCAGGGTGCTGCATTACAAACACATCATTTCTTTTGGGTAAAATTCAAATTTAGTCCATTAACTATTTGACTTGTCCTAAAATAGTCCCTTAGCTCTAAAAGCGACTATTGAGGTCCTCTAACTCAAGCAACACGTTCAATTCGAGTCTCATCCGTTATATTAACGTTATTTTTGACAGAAAATGCATACATGGCACTTAATACCCTCTGCTTGACCCAACAATGCTACGTGGCATCCTCTTTTATGACAACAAGTGATAAAATTGAGAGAACAATAAATATTAGACTAGAATTGACAAAAAAACCTAATTTTTGGGACTTAAGTTGTTAATTAATCAAGGGCCAATTCGTTTCGTCTAAAGTCAACTGACTTTTTTTAACTTTTTCATCTTTTTTACGTGAAACTAATTTCATTTGAAAGTTAATGTTATGTAGATGCAATAATCAATTTGAAAGTAAATTTTTAGGATGTTGTTAAATTTTTATGAATTTTTCTTTTTTAAGACTTGAAACTAGAAAAATTCATAAAAAATTAGTAAGATTATAAAAATTATATTTTTAATTGATTATTGTAGCTACATAATATTGGCTTTTAATTAAAATTAGTTTCAAGTAAAAAAGATGTAAAAATAAGAAAAAGTCATTTTGTAGTCAATTGGCTAAAGTTGAAACGAATTGGGTGCAAATCTTCCCAAATCTATTCTTGTTGCCGTCACCCTCTTCTCTCCCTTCTCTGGCCAAATCTTCTCCCAAGAGTCTCTCTGTTCGACGCTGCAGAGATCCATTCACTGATGGATCTTTCAGTTCGGCGTGACACATGCTGATTCTTTCCATTTGGCATCGCCAGCCTCGGTCCTCCTTCGATTTTGTTGCCAACTCCCTCCGATAGCCATCCGCCTCCGCCATCATCTCCAGTCACCATCTTCGGTCGTCTCCTCCTGCTCCTTCGATTCTATGATTCTATTTCCTCCGCTCCTTCAGTTCTCCGCTCTTTCGGTTCTCTACTCCTCTGATTCCCTGGTCCCGTCCCCAGCACCTCTAATTCTTCGTTTTTATCTCATCCTGCTCCTCCAATTCACTGTCACCGTCACCGTCCTGACGGCGTTTGACGAATTTTGGCTGGTTCCAGTTGAAACCCGACGGCAAATCATGCCAGACCACCAACCTTCCAATGTTCTCGATCACTCGACCACTGTCTAGATTGACCCTTCTCACTGAAATCGAAGTTTAGGAGAAGAACCACCTAGCGAACAATCAAACGTAAAATAATCAATGATAAGGAGCTAACAATTGAACAATTTGATTGGAGCAGCGAATAAACAATGAGCCAAATCTGCTCAAATCCAACAAAAATCGAGCAGAGGCAGACGAAATCGTGTCCCCTATCAGAGCGGAGGTAGACGAAATCAAGTGTAGGGGTTAAGTTATGGTGTCTTGAAGAGAGAGAGGAATCGATGGTGTGGTGGCTGGGAGAAAATGCGGAGAAGATGGGGTGAATCGTGCTGACTAGGAAAAGAGACAGAGAAGAGAGGGTGAATCTGAATGAATCTAGGTCATGAAGACAGAGTGAGAAAGAGAGAGAGAGAGAGGATGTCGCATCTCCCTCCAACAAACCCGACGCTGAATCTAGTCACCTCCCACCCTTCTGATTCTCCATTTCCATCTTTAGCGAGGGATTTGATTCTCCAATTCAAGACGGTGACGAAGGGAGAGAAGATTCAGCTGGAGAAGGGCAAGAAGATGGTGACGGCGGCGAGAGAAGATTTGCAAAGATTTGGTTAATTAACAATTTAAGTCCCTAAAATTAGGTTTTTTGTCAATTCTAGTCTAGGACTTATTATTCTCTCAATTTTGTCGCCTATTATCATAAAAGAGGGTGCCATGTGGCATTGTGGGGTCAAGCAAGGGGTATTAAGCGTCATGTATGCATTTTCTATAAAAAATAACGTTAATATAACGGATGGGACTTGAATTGAACGTGTTGCTTGAGTTAGGGGACCTTAATAGTTACTTTTAGAGCTAAGGGACAAGTCGAATAGTTAAGGGACTAAATTTGGATTTTATCACATTTCTTTTACTACTTTTCTGCGGGCATATTCTTTGGGATCTACTCTCTATCCTCCTCCTTAGCTGTCCTTCTTCTTTTGGCCAGATCTCCGTTGCAGGCATAATTTACACAAAAGACCCCCCAGATTATGATGAAAAGGTAGATTGCCCCTGCTATATAAGTAACGTACACTTTATCCTCCAACATCGTACCATTGTTGAACCCAATAAAAAACAATGAGGAGTGCTAGCGGCAGGCGTTAAGACAATCGCCTCCCCACAGTCACCATGCTCCTGCTGACACGTGTGCCGGTTTATAAAGTTGTTACCGATTACCTTATAAAACCAATTACACCAGCTCTCTTCTCTCTTTACTTTTTCTCTATTCTTTATTTTTCCTTTTAAGCTTTTAGCTGTGCATCACTTGCGGCCTTCATATACCTACCAAAACTCCAGTTTTAAGAAAATATTTTGTGGAAAATATTTTCTTCCACTGATAATTTTATATTTAAAACAAACCTAACAAAATTAATGTTTCAAGAAGAGTTATTATTTTCTCTCCTGGAAATACAAAAAATGTTGATGATGATATCTGTATTTCTCTATCAATAGTTGGATATGTTCAAAGTAGTCTTCTTTATTTCCTCTAAAATCCTATTCAGATCAGCTGTGTTGTGCACGACAATTTTAGACCAATGATCTGAGGCCCCTAGTATATATACTATATTTGTCTATCTAATGGTGCTAGTGGATAAGCATCGATGAATTCGATGAGTGATAAGAAAATTAGTAGTTTATTTCTTCCGTATTTTAACTTTAAAAAAATATACAAAAGAGATCGGGATTTGTTGAAAAAACTTTACCATAAGAGAGATGGTAGTATTTCTTCCAGTTCCATTGAAACAAAGAATGAGAAAATTGCAAAATTAGGATATGCTTGAACAAACTGGGGGAGGCAAATGGAACTTTTTATAAAGGTTCAATAAGTTCAAACGTATGCTGCCGATTATTGGTTTTTACTAGGAAAAGTAATATTGACATGGCATTACCGCTGAGTGAGTGTTGAAAGCGGTTGTTTCAATGGCTGCCGCTAGCACTTCTCAAAAAACAATTGGCACTATTTTTATATTTAGATAAAGGAAAAGTAGTAATTTAAACCATTTACTAACTATTAAACTATTAAATAGTTTAAGTCCCCTGAAAAGTAGTTAATAAATAGTTTAAATTATAATTCTTAAAAGTCAATACTAGCAAATAGCAACCAACAGACACCATGAAAAAAAGGCTCGCATTTATGAACAGTGTAGGTTTTTGTAATAATATGTATCAAATTGTATTTTTAGTTAAATCTTGAGGTTTTTTTTTTTGTAACTTGCCCTAAACTAAATTACTTTTCTTCTTCATCATGTGACCAAAAGTGCTTTTCTTATTATTCATTAATTAATGAATAGTTTCTTTTACAGGTGCATGTTCATTTTTATCATTTCATAACAAGTTGCTTAGCAGGTACTGTCAAATTAAAAGTACAAACTAGCACTTAGAAACAGATCTGGTAAGAAACTAGCACATTCATTAAGTATTCTTTTTTCTTTTTTCTTAAAAAATTCAATTAATTTCGTAAGATGAACCTTCGCATATACAGGTGAAATTCAATCTTAAAACCATGATTTTATCACGGAAGAAAAAAATTAACTGTATAAGGCCGCAACAAATAAAAAAAAATAAAGAATAGATATTATTATTACCGCTCATTCGTTAATTCTTTTATTCTTTTAATGGATTCATGTCTCAATTCTATTGCTCCATCATGGGGAGTAGTGGAACAAGAATGTCTTCAAGTTTATAAGCAAGCGACAGTAGGATTATTTAAAAAAACAGTTTTCGAAATATTCACCACACACACACATATATATAATTAAAATGAGCTTTTCTTTTTCGCATGTCGTGATTAATTTAATTCTATCTGATTTTCTTTATACTCTTGAGCCTCGAAATTTTTAGCATTGTACAATTTGGATTTAATGTCCTTAATTCATCGCTCCCGTTTTATTTTTTTTTTTTAAACCTCAAAGGCTATCATAGGCTCATTCTCTACACACAAAACAAACAAAAAAAAGAAAGGCTACCGTAGGATCATGCTCTTGTTATCTAATGACAACTCATTTTGTTGCCAAACAAACTTATTGGCATATATACAAAAAAGCAAGAAAGATTAAAAAAAAACTGAAGTAAATTTAATCCCAACAGTTGGCCAAAAAAAAAAAAAAAGAAAGAAAGAAAGAAAACAATAATCCCAACAGTTTCGTTATTGAGGTTAATCTGTGCGATCGGTTTTGTCCGAAGAATGTGGATTAGTCATTAGTATTTCCAATCTTTCTGCCCTCCCCATCACTCCCAAAAAAAAAAAAAATTTTTAAACGCATGATTTCAAGAGATTGGATGACACTCACTGGGGCACGGAAGATTGAGAAGTAGTATAGGGAGAGGCTGTTGAGCACTGACTTCAATAAGGTTAACCTTCCTCCGACTGGAAGGGTGTTTGATTTCTACTTAATTATATTTAATTTTGATTTAAATTTGTCTAGAACAATGCTCCAAGAGTGAGGCCAACCCATGTTCAATCCCATTGGGAGGTCTAGATATATGCTCGTACATACTTCTAATTACCCAAAAAAGAAAAAAAAGAATGGTCGAAAACCAAAGCCATCAAAAGGCTATTACCCCATGCTAATTAGGGTGGGCATCCTAACAATGGGAGATGTCTCCTTTTCCTAATATTCACACAAAGGCGAAAAGTATTTTAATAATTATGAGATTTGGTTGAAATTGTATTTGTCTCCATGATAATTTAAGAAATTGTGATTTTTCCCTCATTAGTCAATAGTAAGAAAAAGATAGTTAATCTGGTAAATGTTAAATAATCATTAGATAGTTTAAATTTATTACAAGTAGTTAATAGTATTTTTTATTCACCAACGACGGACTGAATTTCACAAAGCAAAAAACAATTACAAGTAGCATACACCTGTCTGATGATTACACGTAGCAAAATCACTTGAGCGAGTACTTAATATAAGCAAGACGTCCAGGAGCATCAGAGAATTTTATAAGGGTCATCAAATCATAAGCAATCCAACACTGCCGCCTGTACTCGTTGTAGAAATACCCCAAGCACTTGCAATCCGCTGTGCAATTTTTCCTGCAAACTGGTTCTTCAACAAATTCTATGAAACTGTTAGCATCCCAGGCGCTGTATTGGCTCACTCCTTCCAGTTTGTAATACCCAATATCTTCAGCCTTACAAGATGTGAGCTTTGTTGGCCGGCAATCCTTGCTCCAATTCAATAACCCACTCGGAGAAGGACAGGCAACGCATTGGTTCTTGTCGCAGAGCCCAAAGTTGCCACATTTTTCTGGCAATCGACACCCCGATTCCCAATCCGGATTGTCGCTGAATAGGGCAAAAGATTGGTTCCAAGAAGTAGTTTCATTGTTGTAGGTAAAAACCCTAAAGTTACCATCAGTTCCTAGCCTTATGAATGATAGGCGACTATCGTACTTCATACTTGCCCATGTGTAGAAGTCTGGTCCATCCTCGGACACATGAGCCCCAAATCTCAAGATAATGTCGTACCCGTTTGCTTTTTTCCTCGATCTTTTAACTGACTCTAATCTCATAAACCCAACCTGACTAAACTCTGGCTCGAATAATATGTCGTAGATTAGAGGTGTTGGGGAATTTTGACCTTGATAATAGAAAGCTAACCTTTCAGGTTCCAGGACGAAAGAATAACGTCCATCCCTGTTGACTTTATCTGATGCTCGACTCACGAGTTTAGTTGGACCCGTATCTTGAACAAGGGATTGACCCACTAGAAGGGTATCAGTCGGATAATCAAAACTCTGCCATGTAATGTTACCCTGTTTGCCATGAAGGATTAGGTTCCCATTTCGGGACAACTTGATCCGGGCAACATTTCTGTTGGAAGTCTTGGTTTGCCAAGCCACACGGCCGTCGGAGTCAACGAGGATGAGGTTCCCATTGGGTTGGAAGACGAGCTTGGCATTCTCCTGCACCGGTTTGCCGCGGTTGGCCTCCCAAACCCAGCGGATGGAGGGGTGCGAACGAGCGGCGAACATGCCCAGAGCGAGAGTGTAGGAGTTGGGCGTGGTGTTGTAGAAACATAGCTGGAATGGGGGGTTGGAAATGGGGAGAGGGCGGTAGGTGGCACCGTATTCGGCAGAGGAAGCACCAAATGAGCCCTTGTTCACATAGGTAAACTTTGGTGATGAAGGGGGACGACTGGCATTAACGATGAAGGGACAGAGAAAGAAGAAGATCAGGGAAAGCATTTTTAGGTAGCTCTAGCTGATCCGAATTGCTAAGAGAGATATTATCTATATGCACGATATTTGCACGTTGAGATGGGAATTATTATTCGTTGGGAGGGGTGGGTCAAAATCAAGCAGCTCTCTTTCTTTGACTTCTTGCAGCTTCTACAAGTTGGGATTTTTTCTACTTTTATTGTGGGTACTGCACATGCTCCACCTGCATGTGAAAATTGGGATGGCATCCACTAAGGAACGGTTTGCTGCTTTTTCTTTTCTTTTCTTCTACATGAAAAGAAGGAAAATGACTTCACGGGATTTTCCAAACTAAAAAGAAGTCGGCTCCATCTCATCTAATGGTGGTGCCAACTGTTTGTGATGATCAGGGACTGTGACCATATCAGGATTCTAAAATAAAAAATAAAAAATAAAACAGGTTCTGCTTAGATTTAGGGAAGTGGAGGGGATTGAGAAGAGAATTAATATAACTTATTTGTTTGTATAAAAGAAAATAGAAAGGAAAGGATATTATTATTGTCTCACTTCCTTACCACATGCGTCTTTTTCACCCTGGCCTCTGCCTTTCTTTACATAAATACATTACATATGTCTCTCCGGAGCTTCACCCTGCTCTTTTTTAAACTACTCCCTTCATCCAAAATTTTTATTTTATTTATTTTTAGTAATTAATTTAAAATTTTTTATTTCTAATATTTAATATATAAATAAAAAAATATATATATAAATAATAAATTAAAATATGTAGTTTTTAAATATATATTTTTTTAATTTTTTCTAAATAATAATAATATAAAAAAATTGAAGTTAAAATATAATAAAAAATTAAATAGAGTAAAAATTTTGAGAGGGAGTGAGTACATTAGTATATTACCGTTCATATCTTGGGCGTCACGTGCTCTAGTTTAAAGTATTTTAAGGGAATTGAGATAAGTCAAAATATGACCCTTTGACTCTGGCAATACACATATTTTCTCATTCAGTGGTAGTAGTACATGTCATCGAGGTACAAGGAAAATAATTTTTTATTTTTTCCCGACTCGTCCCATCCTTTCGTTCTTTGTTGGAATGCAACAGGTCGGTCATATACAGTGAGACCTATGAATTTTTTAAAGGGATCAATAAATATCTGTAATTATACATATCTTAAGTAATGTTGTCCTTGCGTTGACCATAGTATCCATTCCTTACAATGATACAAAATGTTGAACTATTACCTAACATACTATGGTATATACCACTCAATATTTTTGTGGTAAATTACATAATATGTAAGTACTAAATTTTACAAGTTGTACAAAATGGACCTTTTTACTATTCTTGTTAAGTTTTAGGAGCCAATTTATTTTTATATAATTGTCTAAAGTCCACTTTATTTATTAGTGCACTTAGATTGTAGTGCTCCACTCCATTACACAATAAAAGAAAAGTCTCATTTTCTTTATCCCATCTTTGTGGGTTTATTATTTAATCTTCTACCAGTGGTTTCTCTATCAGGTATTAATTCTCTTTGGTGCTCCACTTCTACTCTTTCATTTCTTCCTGAATGAAATTGATGATCATTTTGTCAATGTCAAAGAACGGCATGCATAATTTAAATTATAAACATTATTCATCTTTTTCTTATGCTATAAAATAATTTATTATAATATTGTAGTATAAATATTGTGGTATAAATAATTATTACTACCTATAATATTTCCATTTGCTCCATAGATGCTGAAATTTTACTTTAACATTTTGTGCAAATGCTTAAACATTATGACTATGTCTGAAGTTTTTTTTTCCCTACTTTTTCTTAGGTAATTGTTTTTTTCCTTTATTAATTTAATGATTAAAACATAAATTGATTAACATAAATTAAGCACAATTGTTTCGGTCATATCTTTTCACTATTAATAATTAAGTTTTATAGCACTAGTTATTTACTTCAAAAGGTTTATTGTTTAATAAGTAATTTGCTCTATAATTATTAAAATTGAAAGTAAATTTTATAAATAAATTTCTTATCAATATTAAAGTAGGAATTTAGACAACTATGTATGTTTTGCGAGGCAAATGTTTGTTTGTACAATTATAGATATATATTCGTAAATACAAATTATAATTGTTTATATAATGATATGTTATGTACTTTTTAACCGAAGTGCCAAGAGTTATATGTAATTTAATTAGTACAAAATCTCTTCAAGACTCGATTGTATTCCACTTGTAGAACTGCTCAATGATTTTTTTATACAAATTATTATTAGGTTTCCTTTTTTTCTTATGGGGCAATTCATTAATGGGATTAATGATGATGCCTTTTTTGCAGGTCCAATTCAGGTTTGGAGTGAGTCACAGCTTTGGGTTTGACATTGGTCACAGACTTCTTATTATTTACATTTTGTTGCCACTTGATAATCGATTTGTCTCACTTCCAGAACCGATTGGTGAAGTGGTGTTACCAGATATGGAGAATCTAGGCTATCATGGCCTCTTCCATCTCACTGACAATGATGGGCTTAGATGCAGTCTAAAGCTTGACAGATAAGGATTCAAGATGCAATCTTGAGCTTGTCAGACGGCGCGTTGGAAATGCAGTCCGATGTCAAACGATGGAGATGGGCATGTCGGATGGTGAAGGACGACGGATGAGCTCGAACTGAATTGGGCCTAGAGATTGGAATCAACAGCCCATTATCTCAAACCCGCTGCCAATGTCATCCACGAGAGCTGGGAAATGATAAAGGGGGCTAAAGGGGAACTAGATCTGGTGAGATAGGCGGCCTAAGGAGGAGAACACGCTTTACACAAGTGCTTCAACGATGTCGGACAAAGAGTACAAAACAAGCAGCTCATCTCTTGTTGCAAGCTAGAGAAAAAGAAAATAGTGGGGAAAGCCGTGTCTCTTCCATTTATTGATGAGTTGCACTTGACTGTAATTTTCACCAACTCCAACACTCATTTCATTTCCGGCACATTCTCTTCGAGCTAATGATCACTACTAAAATAACCGACTTTACCAACTGCCATTTTCCAGCGGGCAGCAGTTGGTAAATTCAATTTACCAACTGCTGCACGTTGGTAACTGGCAGTTGGTATTCGATACGTTGGAAAAATTTTTACCAACATGCAACTAATAACACGTTGGAATCACGCAACTAATAACACGTTGGTAAATTCCAACGTGTAAACGTTGGTACTTACCAACAGTCATATAAAGGACTCGGTTTCCATCACGTAGTTGTATTTATCAACTGCCGGCCGTTGGTAACTTACCAACTGCCGGCAGTTGGTAACTTACCAACTGCCGGCAGTTGGTAACTTACAGTTGGGTAGTTACCAACTGCCGGCAGTTGGTAACTTGCCACTTGGTAATTACCAACTGCCGGAAGTTGGTAAGGTTGTTGTTATGAAGCCGTTGGTACTGACCCTTCGCAGAAGTTGGTAAATCTAGCGTTTGCGCTTTCGTTATTTGTATTAAACAAGTGATTGGTTTCGGTTGTTTCGTATTTTTCCTCATTTCAATCCACATTAAAAAATAAAATACCAATTCAAAAATACGCCCGACTTTACTCAGCAATAAACATTACACAACTATACCAACGCAATTGAAATAAAATATTCTCAACTACAGCATAATTAAGGGAATAATAGATATGTCTGAAAGAAAGCATTCAACATTCAACATTCAACGGCTTACACATTTCATAAATATCAAGTCAGTCTGAATTAGGTCTAAAAATTATTATGTCTAGGGCTCTAACACAAGAACTTTGGAAATTCGCTAACCTGTTGATGACGCCCATCACGGAGTCCCAACTATCTCATCATCCTCTGAGTCCGAGTCATCAGGATATTGTGGAACTGGTTGTGCCGGCAGACATGGAAGGTTTAGCGAACGACAAATAATCTCCAACTGAGCCCGGTTTGCCTCCAATGCAGCTCTCTGAGCCTCCATCTCTGCTCTCTGTCTCCTCTTAATCCTCTCGAGCTTCCTCTCGTACTCCGCATCCCTTCGCGCATTTTCCTCCGCCATCATCTTTTGTACTTGCTCGTTGAATTGCGGTGTCTGTGTGATGTCGATAGGCGGGATAAGACCTGGCTGTCGGCGTCCCGAAATAGCACACTGCTCATATCCTAATCCAAATACACGGCCTCTCCTTCTACCGCCAGATGCGGTACTAATGATTGCTAGTTCATCAATGGCCTCTATTCCATCATCTTGCTGTGTTTGCTCCTCAATCTCTGCACTGATACGAGTCTACAGAAACGTCATAAAATACATATAAGTTATGTCATAATTTGTAAAACATAGTAATTAAGTTAACAATATTCTGCGACCAAACAGTTATACTACTTACAGCAACTTCTTCACAGCGCTTACTAACATATTTCCCATTCTTCATTTTATGTGTCGCCTGAAGGACTTTAAACAAGCCAGGGTCCTTCTTCTCAGGATCTCTCTCTCTCTAATTGAATGAAACGTAACATTAATATGTAATTTAATTTCATTAGTATCTGAAATGTTGTTTGAAAAAACATTAGCGAGATACATACCATTTGCTCTCGATGTGCAGACATTGAGATAGATCCCCCAGCATATGTCGCACTGCAAGAACCAGACTGTGAATCCTCGTCAGTCATTGTTGCTCGCATTGCCTTGAAATATGCTGACTTCTGAATGAACTCAGGACTCGCCCAATATGCCTCCATCTCCGCATATGCAGCATCTGACATAAAGTTCGCCTTCGCTCGACGTTTAACCGGATCTTTCACACGCCGAATTTCTGACATCATGGTTCTGTAATGCTGTGCTCCCAATATATTCCAAACCCGATACACCTCATTATGGTACATGGGATCCCACTCACAGCTCCTCTGTATAGGTTAATATGTTTAAACTATTAGCATGGGAAAATACTATTCTATATCTTATAACATTATTACATCATTATCATAGTAATATTATTGTCATACTTCAAAAACACGCCACCATTGCTGCAGGTCTGATGGAGAGACGGAGGACCAATCAGAATATGGCTTGAAATGTGTGGTGAAACATGGTGTCACTAACCGTGTCGCCGCAGCTGGAATGAATCTGTAATGTTTACATTATCGGACTTAAGTTTCAAAGAATGATTCCATGTAAAGTATTCACTCTCACTAATATTTATTTGTTTTTCTGGTATTTATCACTTACGTGTTACCATGTGGGGATATCCTCATCCGCGTTCGACCTGCTGTCTGTGACATCGATGATGGGATGTCATCAATATGTATATCATCATCTGATGGATGGGTCGTCACTATGGGGTGCCTCAGGTGCCGCGCACCAGATCCATGTCCAGATGGCGTGCCTCCACCGCCGTCAGATCGGTGCTCATATGAGGGGACCTGCGTGGGTGGCACTGTTGTTCCCTGCGTCTCCACACGGACATCCTCCTGTGCCCGAGATGAAGAACCCATCCTATGTCGTTCATTAAGTATTGGTTCCATTACCTCCTTAAACTGCGCAAATGGTCCTTTCCCAGGCCGACGTTTATAGGTGTTATCCCCTTTATGAGGCATCTGCATTTATTTTTAGGTTAGTTGGTGAATTAAACATAACATATATCTACTGACATATATTGTGCAGTATTAGGGGTACATAAACGTACTCAAATATTTCCATCACATACATAAAAATTACAGGTTACCATTATTCCTAATATATGTTATCTAATCATTCATTCATTCCCACTACTTTCATTCGACTCAAACTCCTCCGACTCTTCAGAGTCACTGTCATCGGATATAAACTCCTCTTCATCCCCTGTCTCGCCATTAGATCCCCCCTCCTCAAGTACATCTTCTTCAATATCATCACCGACACCCGGGTAAGCTAACTCCTCAATTGGGTCATCTTCAATTCTTTGACAATTAACGGATCCACTGTCTTGATACACGTCATCCGTGTCCAGAACTGCACTCTGTATCATCCATCAAGGTTTTATCTTCATAACAGCTGACCACCCGTTTCTTTCACGTGACTTACTCGGATATCGTGTGTAGTAAACTTGGTCAGCCTGTGATGCTAGAATGAAAGGATCAAACTTCTGATATCTGCGGCTATTCCGGATCTCAACTAACCCAAACTGTTTATGCATTCGAGTTCCACGTTCAGGTGTTGGGTCAAACCAGTTGCACCTAAACAAGACAACATTCTTATGCGGAAAGCCGGGATATTCGACTTGAATGACTTCTTCTAATATACCATAAAAATCACATTCAACTTCACTTGCACCCGTGCTGCGTATGCAGACTCCACTATTAAATGTTGATTTGTCCTTCCCCTATTCACTTATGTGAAACTTGTACCCATTTGTGAAATACACCGGCCATGTCTGAACTCACTGTGAGGGCCTACATGCAACATCCCACAAGATGGTATCGACAATATTGTTACCTGGGTCATCAACCTATGTAAAACATATTTCAATTTAGGACAATATATATGGAGACTTTTATAACTTAACATATTGCAATACATTCTGTCCTAAAAGCACACATACATATTGTCGGAGCCAGGCTGAGAAATTGTTTTCAATGTGTATGTCCATCTCGGACATTGTTATCTCGGGTGCAGTTTCCCTGACCATGTCCACAAACATACTGTGGCCAATAACAGAAACAATAAAAATATGTTAGTTTTGTTTAATGAGTAGTACTGAATTTGAACATAGTCACAGTTGGATTGCCTTTACATGACAAATGACTTACTTTAGGTATGGCTTGATCTGAGGACAGTTTAGAAGAACGTATGTGGTTGCAAGTTTGAGTTCATCGTCCGTGAGGAATCTATATCAGCATGCACCATATGGTCGTCCTGGAAAAGTGAATGTGAACCACAAGTCACCATTACATTGGATAGGACCACCATCATCATTTCTCGGTACGCGGTTCATCATTGAGGGAACATGGGACTCAAAGTAATGAGAGCAAAAGATGGAAGTCTCCTCTATAAGGTATGCTTCACATATCGATCCCTCAACATGAGCAGTATTAGAAACCTTCATTTTTACGTCATGCATGCACCGCTCAAATTTATACATCCATCGGTATTGAACAGGTCCTCCAACCCTTGCTTCAAAGGGCAAGTGAACTGGGAGATGCTCCATGACATAAAAAAACCCTGGAGGGAAAATTCTCTCAAGCTTACAAATTATAATTGGAATATTTTCCTCCAACGCAAACAAGTGATTTTCATGCAACTTTGGAGAACACAAGTCTCTAAAGAATAGGCTTAACTCCGTTAATGGCTTCCAAATATTGTTGGGTAGCGCTTCGAGGGCAATGGGGAGAAGCCTTTGCATCATAACGTGGCAATCATGACTCTTCATACCATACATATTGCAACCAGCTGTATCAACACATTTCCCAAGATTCGAGGCATATCCATCAGGGAGTCGTAATGATTTTACCCAGGCGATCACATCTTGCCTTTGGTTAACATCCAATGTGAACGTCGCCTTTGGTTTGAACGAACGACCATCATCAAGTGGAACCATGTTTAACTCCTGTCGATTACAATAAATTTCCAGGTCCTTCCGTGCTTTCACATTATCTTTCGTTTTGTTCTTCACATCCATCACAGTATTTCATATATTCTCAAACACGTTCTTCTCAATATGCATAACATCAAGATTATGTCGAATTAAGTTCGTGGCCCAATATGGTAACTCCCAGAAAATGCTTCGCTTCGTCCAATTATGTGATTTCCCATAATCACACGGTCGATTTTGTGGACCATCGTTACCAACTGATAGTATCCATGAGATTCTTTCAAATATATCTTCGCCTGATAAGTGCGGAGGAGGCAATGACTTTTCTGATTTCCCTTTCTTAAAGCAAGTACAATTCTTTCTATATGGGTGGTTCCGGTGGAGGAATTGCCGATGACAGTCGAAAAAAGAAATTTTCCCGCCATACTTAAGTTGGAATGCTTTACTTTCACCCATACAAATAGGGCAAGACAATCGCCCATGTGTCATCCACCCTGATAGCATGCCATAAGCCGGAAAGTCATTTACGGTCCACATTAATGCTGCTCGCAGAATAAAATTTTGTTTCAATGACACATCCCATGTTTCGACGCTATCAACCCATAGATGTCGTAGCTCGTCTATGAGAGGTTGTAGATAAACATCAATCTTATGATTTGGGCTACGTGGACCTGGAATCAGCAATGAAAGGAACATGTAGGGTTTTTTCATACACATCCAAGGGGGCAAATTATACGGAGTAACGATCACAGGCCAAAAAGAGTATTGTTTCCCAGATGGTCCAAAAGGTGTAAATCCATCGGCACACAACCCCAATCTGACATTTCATGGTTCCGAAGCAAACCATGGGTAGGTCTGATCAAAATGTTTCCAAGCTTCAGCATCTGATGGATGTTTTAACACACCTGGGACCTGTGTTTGCTCCTTATGCCACCTCATCTGCTCAGCTGTTGCCAATGACGCAAATAAGCGTTGCAGACGAGGGCTTAGTGGTAAATAATGCAGCATTTTCCTCGGTCGATCTTTACCATGACCTCCCTTTTTTGGCTTATATCTCTCAGACCCACAGTACTTACAAATACGATTGGTACTGTCATCTTTCCAGAACAACATACAATCATTCACACAGACGTCAATCTTCTCGTGAGACAGACCTAACTGGGAAACTAATTTCTTAGTTTCATACCAATTTGATGGTATCTTACTATCTGTTGGTTGAGTCTCCTTCATTAGTTGGGCAATGCCATTAAAGCATCCTCGTGACATGTGATACTCAGACTTAAGGTTGAGAAGGCAGACAGCAGCCGATAACTCAGAATGACTTTCGCACCCATCCCATAAAGAAGTTGATGCTGAATTCAAAAGATTAAAAAAATTTTGAGCACTTTCATTCGGCTCCACAACATTATCTTCCTGAAATTGATTGTAACTAGGGCCAACGGCATCTAATACCATCCTTTCATATGGATTCGTCGAACACCCCGGCTCAAACTCCCTAAACCCACCCACAGCTGGAGCCGTATCTGATGCTTCATTAAATGGCTCACCATGAGCGGTCCAATTCAAGTAAAAAGGCTTAAACCTCTATTTGTACAGATGAACTCTGACCTCATCAGCCTGATTAAACCGCAAATTCTTACACTTCCGACAAGGACAGCGAATGCATGACCCGCTCATAGTTTCAGGTTGGGATACAGAAAATGATATAAATTCTTTCACCCCGGTCTCCCACTGTTGTGTGTAACCAGATCGGCGAGGCAAGAAACGGTTACTGTACATCCAACTACGGGCGGATTCCATTACACACAGAATCTGTTCGTAATCATAAACACCTCAATCTATTAAATGATATACATACTCAAGTTTATGGTTTCACGTATGTGTAAAAAAAACAGAAGTATGCTTCAATGTTTACGTACTCAAGAATACAGTATTTTTAGATAGCCAAAGTTTAATCTCAATCTATTTGTTGTTATGATTTCCCTACGGTCATCATTATTGTTCGTTATTGTAGTCATTACTGTCATTGTTCTTAGTACTTAAATTCATAATTTTTAAAGGATATTTTATTACATATAGGATTTACTAACTACAAAAGGTAATTAATAAAGAAAGTTAATGTTTACCTTAAGGGATGGTAACTGTCCTGATTATTCCTTTACTCGTTCAGACTTTTAAGGTTACAGTTTGAGGGTTTATGATTTGAATTACGAGCTTATAATTAAGGTACAGGTTAAGTCTAGAGTTTTGACAAAATGGGGATTATTTTGGTTTAGATTTATTGTATAGCGTTTATGGTAAAGTACAAATTAGTGTTAAGATTAGGGTCTAAGTTTAAGTCTATTAGAGTTTAAACTTAGGTAAATGGTTCATACTGCTACGATTATAGACTTATAGTTTACCTCATCCTTTGTCGTATTTAGGGTTTACAAGTTTAGGTATATTGTGTTGGGTTTACTCTAAACGCGTAATTTAAACAAAATTCTAATAATTATTATAATTATTAGTATCCTTATAATTAGTATTATTATAATTGCAAATAATTATTAGTTTTATTTTAATTATTAGTATTATTATTATTAGTATTATTATAATTATTATTATTTCTATTATTTGGAGGTAATATTATTATGAATATTATTTCAACTATCACTAACCAAAAATTTTTATTATTTTCTAACTTACTACTACCACAATCAACTAGTAATTATTATTATTATTACTATTATTATGTTTATATTATTGGGTACAAAAAATAATAATAATAAATTAGTATTATTATTATCATTACTGCTTTGTTTGTTATTTTATCCATACAGAAATTATCCCACAATCTAATTTTATCCAAGATAATTACTAAGAAGAAAAAAATTTTAATGACATCACTAAAATTACAATTAATCAAAAATTAATTAACACAAAATAAATGAGAAAGACCGAACTAAATCACCAGAAAAATGTAGAATGAACAGTCATAATACTAAAATTTTAAGTACAACATAAATAAATAAATACGTATTCTTTCCCAAAAAAAAGAATTAATTCGGATAATTAAAAAAATTTAATAACTTACCTCAACCAACTTGCCATACTATTTGAAATTAAACTAAATAATTTCACAGATAAATATACAACATAAATAATTTACTTCCAACCAAATTATTTATTATCCACAAAGTATACAAACTAATTTTACAGAAATATTAAATATACTACCTAATCAATTAACTTACAACTAATTTTTCACAAATTTTAATTAAACTCAATATTTTGACATATACATATATTACCCACACATTTTACTTAAAAGTAATTATTTTCTATTTTTAATTTAATCCCAAAATTCAGAAAAAACTAAGAAAATGTACATAAATGTTAAATTATAATGGGTCATCCAACTAGTTCAAATCCAACCATCAACAACAATACATCACCAATATTTCACAAATTTTACTACAAAATACCATGAAATAATCGGAATATTACCTATTTTTTGGAAAATAAAAAAATTAAAAATATGTTCTAAACAAATAAAAATTTAAGTGATAGTAAATTTAAGTGTAGATTACTTACATAGTAATTTTACACAACAATTAAATAAACTACCTAATCAATTTACTTACAACTTATTATTAACTATTTTAAATTAAACTAAATAATTTCACACATAAATATACAACCTAAATAATTTACTTCCAAAGTACTTATTTATTATATCTAAATATAGAAACTAATTTTACACAAATATTAAATATACCACCTAATCAATTAACTGACAATAAATTTTTCACTATTTTTAATTAAACTCAATATTTTGACATATACATATATTACCCACACATTTTACTTAAAAGTAATTATTTTCTATTTTTTATTTAATCCAAAAATTCAGAAAAAACTAATAAATTGCACATAAATGTTAAATTATAATGGGTCACCAAAATAGTTCACATCCAACCATCAACAACAATAAATCACAAATATTTCACAAATTTTACTCCAAAATACAATAAAATAATCGGAATATTAACTAATTTTTGAAAAATAAAAAAATTAAAAATACGTTCTAAACAAACATACCTCAAATCCGACTTCAGTTGCTTCAAAGACCTCCAAATAGCTTCAAATCAGCTACAACAACGAAAATCAAAACCCATTATCAACAAACAACCGATAGAAATTCAAAAAAAAAAATTGAAAAATATTCACACTAACCTACAGATCAACGAAATGAAGACCAGATCCACGTTTTACTAAGGTCAACGAAGCAATTTCACCCCTTGGTCTTCAAACGAATGTGCTGTGTGTGCGTGTGGGATGTAAAAAACGCAGAGGGAGCAGAGGCGAAGAACAGAAGAAGAAGAAAGAAGAAGACGAGCTGGTTCGCGACGCTGGGGGGGGGGGGGGGGGGTTTAAAAACGGAAAAGTCAAAACGCACCGTTTAACTAAAAAAATTTCTAACGGCTAAAGCCGTTGGTAAAGTTAAAAAAAAAAAATACACCAACTGCTGGAAGTTGGAATTTTACCAACGGCTAAGACCGTTGGTAATTACCAACAGTTTGCACGTTGGAAAAAAAATGTCAATTTTTTTTGAAGCCCTCACCAACGCGTGCACGTTGGAAAATATTTACCAACGGCTAGCCGTTGGTAAATCGCCCTTAAAAAAAAATTTTCCCAACTGCTGGGATGTTGGAATTTTACCAACGGCTAAGACCGTTGGTAATTACCAACGGTTTGCACGTTGGAAAAATAAAAAAAAACTATTAAATTTTTTTCAAACAACGCGTGCACGTTGGAAAATAATTACCAACGGTTATACGCGTTGGTAAATACCAACGGCGTAGCCGTTGGTAAATTAGCAGTTGGAAAAGCGTGATATTTTAGTAGTGGATTAATCCCTTAATGGGGCATTGATAAGTTTACAATTTATATATATTAATTCTATAATTTTCTTAGGTTTTGTTTTGATTTATTAAGCTAAAAGGGGCTGTTAACAATTTTATTCTATTTTATTTTGAAGGGACTAAGGATACGGCCATTTCATTTTGTTGAATTTTTAAGTGGGAATAAAACGAAAATATGGCATTAAGGACCAAACAAGAAACGGTGGCGTATTTGCTTCTGGACGAAACAAGTTCACTTTTCTTTTTACTTGGCACCAGCCTTGACCTTTTGCGGGGAACTCCTACCATGGGCTGTGATCTCAATTATTTTTCATTCTCGTGCCGATTCGCTGCTTCCGGTCAACATGAAACCAGAAATTGAAGTCGTCTAATCATTTATTTGCTCCGGACCATTTTCCGATTGAATTGGTTTCGTCCGTCATCATCGACTAGCTGCCTCTTTCATTCATTCTACTTGATTTATGACAAATAGCAGCTATAATGGAGTTTTTAACATTCTGAATCAAGCAGTGGAGCTGCTGTTACTTACATAAGCGGGACGTGCAATTGAAGAAAGCCAACAGCTCTACAAAAACTTAGCGCATAAAAGGTGCTCGATAAAATGATTGAGTGACGCTGGAAGAAGAGTCTGTCCAATTTTGGACTCCACATTCATGCGAACCTTATTAGCCAATCATGGTAGAGTTCAGTTTCTAAAGGAAATTAGGTGCACAATTAATGAACACTTTAATTTTCATGATATAAAATTAATGCCAAAATTAAGGCGTACTTGGTTATCACTGAAGAATTGAGTGATAGTTTTCTTGATGAAAAATGCTTCTTTGAACATATTTGCAGAAGATGTGACTTGTTGTGAACACCCAAGATCAGATATTTAATTAACTTGGAAATACAAGTAATTAAATATGTTGGTTCACACCCAATACTCGACCATAATTCTCTTTATTGTGATAGAGAAGTGTGTATGACGAAATAGAATAAGTAGAGCCTCTAGAAATTGTGTTCACAAATTCACCTTACACAATTCTATTACTCTCTATTTATAGAAAATGAATTGGCACTTATGAAGGGTCATAACCCTTCATAAAAGAGTCACAACTTTTTATAAAAGGTTGTACTACTTCGTCAAGAGGTGCCTTTATTCACCCATAACTTCTTCCCTTAAAATAAGGCAATAACTACCCTTAAAAGAGATGTGTTGGTTCGGCTATAGAGTCACAACTCTTCTAAGAGTTGTATCTGCTTAAATCAAGGCCATAACCACCTTCTAAAGATTATTAAATTCGCCTAAAACATGACCCTTCACTAAAAGTCATGTTATTTCATTAACCAAGGTAGTTATGGTGCATAATTACCTCCCAAGGGTCATATATGTTGAGATAGACATATCTTTTCATTTAAAGGTCATATCCCTTCATAATATGAGTAGTTATAGGGTATTTATTAAATAATTATCCCATGTGTCAAGGTGTACATGTACACCAACATATGATGTGATTACATCAAGCAGTAGTAAAATAAGTATATCTTAGAGCGTTAATAGATAGTAATCATTCTTGATAATTAAATTCCAACAGTTTCAACCTAATTGAAAGGTATTTGGTCAAGCCCAAATCCTTTTTTTTTTAGTGCGCTTTGTTCCCTTAAGGATAGAGAATTTTCGCCGATAAAAGGAGCATGGAGAAAACGTATGGAACAGAAAGCAAATTTTAGGTTTTTATCTTTTTATTTTCTTGTGCTTTTGATTCAAATATGGCTAAGTAATTTTTGTGGTTCAATTCTAAAGATGATTTTCATCGCTAACACCGGTTATGAAAATTTATTTTACTTGCTTAAATTCTTTTTAAATTCAAATATTTACTTCTTTATGGTTATTATTTATTGCAATTAATTTTTCTGTTCTTGCTTATTGAATTGGTTCTGTGATTGCAAATCTACTTGATTTTTTTTTAACTGCTTAGGTAAAGAATTCAATTTAGAAGTAAGTAAATTGGGTGGGAATTATTTTAATTTCTGATTAGTTCATATATAAGAAGTAAGACATGTTAAATTGTTGAAGTTTTTTTATTGTTACCTGGAATAAACTTTTTCGTTCATTGTTTTTCATGCTAATTTTGAGCTGATTAGAAATTGTTTTTCAATATCTGGTTACTCAAAATTAAGATATAAATATGAAGCTTTTTCTGGTTAATTTTATTGCTGACTTCTTGGCTTTTTTTTAGCTTTAAAAAAAGTATAGTTTATTTGCTTGAATTAAAGAATTATTTTTGTTCAATGATCAACTGCGTGATTAGAATGAATAATCAACCCTAAACTAAGCATTTTTAATATTGATTAATTTTATTTTAATTCTATAGTCAATTTATTTCAGCTTTCAATTCACAAAAACCCCCCAATCTTTTATTTCAGTTTTCTGACAGGAAGCTTTTAGTAAAAAAATTTCCTTTAGGATTCAATCTGATTTTTACTGCTAAACTATAAATTTATTTATTTTGAATTGTCAATAATACCAGAATTATTTTTTACAGTTTCGATGACCCACAAGGTGTAAAAGTGTTGTTCCCCAAATTAAAGATCAAGTACACATAGCTAGAAGTGTCACATCAAACTAATGATTAATCCCTTAATTAATTGATTAATCACATAATTAATACAATGCCATAGCTTTTTTGCTTGCACACAAACGGACAAGGGCGACATGCCAAGGATATTGTGGTTGTAGGGCTCTACCAACTCGAGTGATCCAAAATTTTAAGAAGAAAAGAACACAGGGCACGAATCACCTTATTATATAGAAAAAGAAACAAACTCAGTTTTTTATTCACCAACGACTTGTCAAAAAACTTATATAAGAATAAGTATTTGGCCACGCACTCAAGTGAGGTTTCTTCTATTTATAATACATGTAATGGTAGAGTTATAACATGACGTGGACTACAAGAAAAATATATATGATAGATACAACAGTAGCAGCAGTTATCCTATACAATAGATAATATCATGCTTGGACTTAGAATTATTGTGTGGCTGCTGAGATGAGCTTTAACACGACGGAATCAATTTCACAAAGCAAAAAACTATTCCAAATAGTATACAACTCTCAGATGATTAGATGTAGCAACATCACTTGAGCGGGTACTTAATATAAACAACGCGGCCAGGAGCATCAGAGAATTTTATAAGGGTCATCAAATCATAAGCAAGCCAACACTGCCACCTATACTCGTTGTAGAAATAACTCAAGCACTTGCAATCCGTCGTGCAATTTTCCTGCAAGCCGGTTCTTCGGCAAAGTTTATAAAATTGTTAGCATCCCAAGGCATGTGTTGGGTCACTCCTTCGAGTTTGTGATGTGAGCTTTGTTGGTCGGCAATCTTTGCTCCAATTCAATAACCCACTCGGAGAAGGACAGGCAACGCATTGGTTCTTGTCGCAGAGCCCAAAGTTCCCACATTTTTTCGGTAATCGACACTCCGATTCCCAATCCAAAAGATTGGTTCCAAGAAGTAGTTTCATTGTTGTGGGTGAAAACCCTAAAGTTACCATCAATTCCTAGCTAGCCTTATGAATGATAGGTGACTATCGTACTTCATACTAGCCAAAGAGACAAAGTTTGGTCCGTTCTCGTGCACTTCAACTCCAAATCTCATGATAATGTCACACCATATTGCTTTTTTCTTTGATATTTTAACTGGTTCTAATTTCATAAACCCAACAAGAGTAAAATCTGGCTCAAGTAATATGTCATAGATTAGAGGTTTTGGGGAATTCTGGCCTTGATAATAGAAAGCCAACCTTTTAGGTTTTAGGACCAAAGAATAACATCCATCTCGGTTCACTTTATCTGATGCTTGACTCATGAGTTTAGTTGGACTTGTATCTTGAACAAGGGGTTGACCCAACAGAAGGGTATCAGTAGGATAATCAAAACTCTACCATGTAATGTTACCCTGTTTGCCATAAAGGATTATGTTCCCATTTTGGGACAATTGAGCCTGATAACATTTTTGTTGGAAGTGTTAGTCGCAGACCTATCTATAATTAAACATATTAATCTAGCTCTAATTCTCTATGTATAACCTACAATTCAATAAATAAATTGACTAATTTGTCCCGAACCAAAACTCACCTCTATCGCCACTTCTACCGCCGCCGCTGTCTCCTCCTTCGATAAACTATCACCACCTCCAGATCTTATAAGTCATCATCCGCCTCCAGATCTCGCAGCTGCTTAGCTTCAGATCTTGTCGTCACCTGTCGGATCTCGTCATCACCAATCGAATCTTGTCGTCATCCACCAGGTCTCATCGACACCTGTCGGATCTTGTTGATCACCCGCCAAATCTCGTCGTCATCCGCCAGATCTTGCTTCTGATCATTTCATCCAAGCGCGTCCTTGTTGCTTCCGAACAACAAAAATATCTGCAATAAAATGTAAATGTGTCTAATATAGTATGTGGAAGTGTTTACAAAGTTATATAAAACAAATTATTATAAGGTTAAATTAAAAGAGTCTAAAGCTATAAGAATAAGTATTTGATTGAATATTATAAAATGTCTAAATAAACATGTAAAAGTGTCTGAACAAAAAATGACAGAATTGCTAAACAAAAAATGACATAATCAACTTGTGAATAGTTTATTATATTTAAAATATAATAAAAAAAAGTGTCTAAATCAATAAGTAAAATTGTTTAATTGAATATTGAAAAATGTCTAAAGAAATATACAAAAGTGTCTGACTAAATAACTTCTGAATAATTTGTTACCTTTAGAAAATAAATATCTGAAATAATTAAAATAATTGCCTGATTAAATATATAAAAGTGTTCAAATCAACATGTAAAAGTGTCTAAATATTTAAAAAAATGTTCAAATAAAGGTATATGATTCAATGTATTTTTCTTACAAAAAACATATCAGACTCTTTGCATCTCTCATTTGCCTATTCTCCTTATCATCCCTCTCATCCTCGCCGCCCTCTCTCCAATGATAGCCGCCACCCTCCCTCCACACTCACCCTCCACTCATCGCTTGCCTGGCATCACCGCGTGCTGCCGCAACTTGCCTTACCCTTGGCCTCGCCTTGCGCCGTCGCACCTCACGCCTGGCTGCTCCTCGCTTCACTTGGTCTCAACCTTGCCTCGCGTCTGGCTGCTTCTCTTCTTGTGCCTCGTGCCTGCGCTAGCCTCGCCTTGCACCGTTGTGCCTCACGCCTGGCCACTCCTCGTCTTGCCTCAGATCCACGTCACCTCGCCTCAAATCTCATCATCGATCTTCCACTCATATCTCCGTCATTTGACTCCTCCGGTCACCACTCTTGGATTCACCTCCTCCGATCACCACTATTCAAGGGCGTATCTATGAAGGGACGGGGGGTGGCAGCCGCCCCCCCTAAAATTTGAAAAAAAATTATGGGGTAGGTAGTATGTGATATAATTGTAGGAAAATTAAAGTTAAGTACCTATATGTAAGTTTTAAAATTAATGGAGGACTTTTAGATGGTTTAACCTTTTTCTAAATGATTTTAACGATCCGGTCCGTTTCTTTTGTTCACCTTTGGCCAAAATACATCTTCAGCCCTCAAACTCGGATGACTGGGACACTTAGCCCCCTGGACTTCAACTTGAGCTAACTCAGCCCCTAAACTTGGTTAACCTTTGACCATCACGTGCGGTCACGTGATTTCAATAAGTACAACAACGTTTGTCCTCCTAAGTTTGGTGGCACGAATAAATCCTTAGGGTTAGAACTATAACTAAATATAAACAACAAGGAGAAAATTTGTATTTATTTTCTACAGATAACAACAAAAATAAAATTATATAACATCTCCCAAACTTTTTGATTTCTTCCTAAACCATCCTAATTTTATAAACGTTACAAAACACCCATTGTCTTCCTCGGGACTTCTCTGCCCTATTCTAATCCTTATTAAATGCTACGCCCAGAAATCCTCAGGTAAAGGGCACCGTGTTTTACAATCTCCTCTACTTCAATTAGTACTATTACCATCAATTCGCTGTTCGCCGTCTGCCGACCTTCACCGTTCCCCGCCTTTGGTCCTTCGTCCCTCGCCGTCGAACGCCCTTCGCCCTTCACCCTTCACCATCCTTCATCCTTCACAGCCTTTTGCCGTCTGCCGACCTTCGCCCTTCACCGTCTGCTGCTCTTCACCCTTCGCCACCCTTCTTCCTTCACCCTTCTCCCTTCGCTGCCCTTCACCCTTCGCATGGCCTCATCGCGTCCTCCCACATGGCAGGTTCCAACATCGGAGGAAGATGAGTTGGATTCTGTAGAAAACATGTCGAGACACAGATGAGGTGAACGGCGTTAAAGACAACGATCACGTGACGGCACGTGTGGGTCAAAGGGGTTGATTGACCGGTTTAACTAAGTTCAGGGGCTGAGTTGCTCCAAGTTGAAGTCCAGGGGGCTAAGTGTCCTGATTATCCGAGTTTGAGGGCTGAAGATGTATTTTGGCCTTTCCTTTTTAGTTTTAGTCCAGAGCTCCCCTATTGTTGCGAATTGTGAATATCGCTTGTGATTTGTGATTTGCGAGGTAGTCAGGTAGAAGACTCCGCCGTGCGACGTGCACGGGATTCACTCGGTAACCGACAGCAGCGGGCCAGCCCCCCGGCATCTTCGCTCTTCGCCGCTGAAGCTGATCTGATTTTCCATTCCGATTCCAGTAAGTGAAGGAAGGCTCTGACGTGCGAAGTGAAGTCGCGAATGCGATCGGCAACCGCCAACTGCGGGCTACTGGGCCAGCCCCCTCGCCCCCCCTACTCTATAATCCTGGCTATGCCCCTGCCACTATTGGCATCGTCTCGCTCCAGTTATTGCTCCGACTTCATGCTTTGGTCGCCGCCTCGGCTTCGTTTGTGCTCCATGGAGTTGAATCATAGGATTTAGAGAGTGTGGATAATTTTTTGCAATAGTAAAGGATAAAAATGTAAATTTTATACTATGTCTAATTAGACATATGTGTATTATATCCATTGTAGTTAGTCTGCAAGCCATACAACTGTCAGAGTCAACGAGGATGAGGTGCCCATTGGGTAAAAAGACGAGCTTGGCATTCTCATGCACCGTATTCGGCAGAGAAAGCACCAAACGTGCCCTTGTTTACATAGCTAAACTTTGGTGATGAAGGGAATGATTGGCATTAGCGATGAAGGGAAAGAGCAAGAAGAAGATTAGGGAAAGCATTTTTAGGTAGCTCCAGTTGATCCGGATTGCTAAGAGAGATATTGTAATATATATTCACGTTGAGATCACGGGAATTATTATCCATTGGATGGGATGGGTGATGAAACTCAAGTAGCTGGCTTTGTTTAGCCTTGTTTAGTTCCCGAAAAATTTCAAAGTTTTTTAAAAATTTTCCTAAAAGTTAGAAAATGAAAAGAGAATATGTTTAATAGGTGAATTTTCTTTTTCCATTTTTTGAGAAAACAAATTTTCACAAATTTTCACATGCTGATGGTGTTACAAAAAATGGAAAGTATAGAAAACGAAAACTGCCCTTTTGCTAATTGACAAAAAATGAAAATTTCATTAATTATGTTTAATGAAACGAATCTTTTCACATTTATGTCAGTCAAAAATCTGGATTCCTCAACTAATAAAATGAATTGTTTTCCCATTTTTTGTTAGCATATATAATCCAGTTACAACAGAAATGGAAGTAATATACTGTTTGGTTAACAAAATGGAAAAAAAAAATTACGGAAGTCAACTCTTTTAATTGCAGTGCGTTTTCCCTTTTTTGGTTAGCGCCTATAATTGTAAGGTTTATAGACAAAATTAAGGATTATAGCCAGAATTAAGCATTTTGCAGAAATTATCAATTACCATTGTAATTAACTTTCCATAATCATATAAATCAACCAAAGTTTAAATGCTAAATTTCTTAATGAAATTATTATATCTCACGGTTGCTCTTACAGTGTTACTAATGTTGAACTATTCAATTTTAGAAACTATTAAAGTATTACAACATTTCACAATGCTTGTAAATAGTAACTCCTACTCCAATTTTAATGCATTAATTAATTCTCCTTTAATTTGTACATGTGAAATCAGTTACACAAATTAAACAGATGCTACGCGGCAGAAGCATTGCGCTTTCATGGCTAAAATGCCAAGAGCATATCCAAAAACAATTGTCCACCATAGTTTACTCAGATACATCTCTTTTACAAATACTCACAATGCTATGTTATTTGTTTTATTTTCATATAGCAAATCAGAGATGCTCAATTAAGCAGCTGTAAGTTCTACCTTCTGTTTTTCAAATTCAAAACATCATTCATCTCAATCGAATTCTCAAACAAGAATGTATAAACATGATATATCTCTACTCATCTTGTCAGGGGCGGAGCCAGGATTTTATGTTAGAAGTGGTTAGACTTCATTTTAAAAATACTAAAAAATTAAGAGGGACTATAGTAAAGATAATGAGATGTTTTAGCTTTCTTTTTACATATATACATGGATGATATATATAATTTATAAAAAATACTAGATCAACATAATCGAATTCTCAAACATGAATGTATAAACATGATATATCGCTATCTCATCTTGCTAATTAATGAATTGTACAAAGCAGCCCAATACATATATTGCAGAACAAATACAGCATACTGCAATAGCTGCTCAGTGAGAGAAGACTTTCCCTTCAATTTTGAAGTTGTCTCTTCAGGTAAGTGACATACGTTTTTTACATGCGTACATCTTCATGGTAAATGCATGATTTTGCTTATGCTTTTTATAATTTATTTTACTGACTATTTTTCATCTATCATAGTGGAATGCATGTGTACCAACAAATTAGCATAAAGGAATTATATTTAAAATATCTTAATTTGTTCCACTTTAAAATTTATTATTATCTTTGTAAAATTTGAAAAAAAAAACTAGAAGGGAGAAAAAAAGTATCTTTATACACACAACATAATATCTTAAACAGTATAACAAATGAACAAATTAGTTCAAGTGGAATAAAAGAATTTGATTAACAGTTTCAGTTATAATGTTTATAAGACACTAACCAAGTATTAATGACCCTAGATAAACTTCTCTAATAGTAGCATATGCAATGCAAAAATATTATCTTGTACAACTATCCTGCCTTTATTATAGGGATGGAGGCAAGATAACAAAAGGATTATGTGAAATAAATGACTTCAAGCTGATAGTGTTATTCTCAGAAAAACAAAAAAAAACACTGAAGCTTTGGAGAATGAGATAGCAAACAGGCTTAATTATGTAAAACAGAGCACAAATAGCTATAACTGTATCATTTTTTTTTTGTTATCTTCACATGTGGGAAAAACCCATATTTATCTATGAGAAAATAATTGAACCGAATATAGTATCATTATAAATTTTTCATGTAAATTTATATTTTTCGCACGTGGCAGAGAACGTAAGTATGGTTATAATGGTTTGTAGGCAAGCCAAGTTCAATTTCAATTCCATTATTCTAATAAACTTAATACTACATTGTTTTTATCCAAGATAATTTAAGCAAACTGGATTTTTAGAATTGGATCAAATTATTTATGTTTGTGTTAAACAAGTCAGGTTATTTTATCATCTCAAAAGAGATTTAAACATGTTAGTTGGGTTTTTATCTAAATCTATGTTCACCTTTATTATGATAAAAACATTTTAGTAAGTTTGTTGTGATTGCTTTTTGTCTAAAGGAAAAAAATAATAAATTAACCACTCATGTTTCCATTTAACCTGATTTGGTCACTAATATTTTTTTTGGACTAGATAAACTACTGAAGTTACTGAGTCAGCTCAAATCGGCCACTTGACTATACTTTATTCGAATATTTCCTTTTTCAATAAGATATTCCATTTGTTCTAATGTAAAAAATAATGAATAAACCACTAAATTTTTTTCATTGGCCCGATTAGGCCACTTGTGTTTGTTTTTGGGCCGAATAAACAACTAATATTTTTAAATGACTCAAATTATCCATTCTCTATTCAATTTAATATTTTGTTCAACCATTTATAGAGACCTGGTTAGCTTTTTGTGAATAAAATTGGAAATATTTGAGGCTTATTTTATTTTTTTTACACGAAAAATCAATAAAATTAGTAATTCATTTTATTATTTTTATGTTTTGTTAAAATATGAGATACTCTATTTAAATAATTCTTAATAAATTCATTCTTTTACCAAAATGAAACAAAAGTTATAATACTCAGTCATTACCATTGTCTATAAAGATAACTTCAAGTTTGAGTTTGCCTTTGCATTCCTTGAGATCCGGTACCATTGTTAATGTGAAATATAATGTATCCATTGACAGAGAGAATGGTTGATAATAAAGTTTTAGATATCAACTTTGGAGTTTAGGGAGATAGAGAGAGAAAATGATTCATGATTGATCAAAATCTTAGCAGATTTCTCACTATGACAATAAAAATAGCGTATTTGAACTGTTTTAAACTAAAAGATTAATTTTACCAAAAATTAGAAAGATGGTTGGGAGTTTTGTAATTTTTTATTAGATTTTAAAGTGTAGTAGATGAATTGAGCCATTTGAATAACGTTAGTAGTTTATTTGGTCATTTACAAAACACTGATGGTTTATTTAAGTCACAAAAAACATAAGTGACTAATTTGAGCTAAATTAAAACATAAGGGATTTTTTTTATGATTTTTGCCTTGTCTAAATTATTATATATCATTATTAATGAAAGAAAAAGAAATTACCATTGACAATTTTTTAATTGATTTATATCAAATCTAATAATTTATAATATTTAGGCAAGTTGACGGGATAAAAGTCTTTGTCATAACCACTATCTTAATACATGTGTTTTTCAAGTTTCTTTGCACTTTAAAAATGTTGAACTCAAAATATATCATTCTTAATTTGTTTATATTACTTTTTGTTACTTTCTTTTAAAATAAAACAATTACTGTTAGTTTTTCATGTTTCCAATTTTTTTTAAATCACATAACAAAGCCGGATATTTAAACTAATTTTGAATAATTGGAAAACATTATTTCTATTGTTTTCCCACATTTTCCACCTCTGAAAAAATCAATTTGTTTTGCGTTTGTTGTCTCCGACTCTTTGCTGCCCTAAATCAGAAGGCAGACCTCTCTCACCATTGCCATCACCGACCAACCTCTCTTTTGCCACCGTCATCGACCAACCTCTCCCCATCGCCGCCGCGCTGACTAGTGTCGTGGAACTTCTCAGAAGCCGCTGACCAACCTCTGTCTCTCAAGACTCTTTGGTTTTCGCGGATCGTTAGTTCCTCCCTTCTATCCTTCAATTACAAGTGACTGAGTTGGCCTCGGGGCATGAAACGATCTCCAAAAGCAACAGCAGTGGCATCGGAGCAGTTGGATAGCGGAAACAGTGGCGAATCTCACGTGTTTGAAAATGACGGAGATGGTGGTGCAAATGTAAGGGATAGAAAAGTTGTGAGCTTAAGCAGCAGAGAGCAAAAAGTTGGGAGCATTTTTTTGCATTTATTCATTTTTACCTTTGAAGCTCATAGACTTAGGGAAATATCCTATTATAGTTCACAAGCTTTCCTTCAACTTTCAACTAAGGAGCTGAACTTTTTCGTAGCGTGCATAGATATGTAATCATCTTTACTTAATTTAAAAAATCTAAACATGTTTTCTGAAAAATAATTTAAAAAATTATAAATAAAAAATGGAAACATATAATAGAAAATGAAAATGAAAACGAAAACTTCTTGCAGCGTCTACAAGTGGGGATTTTGTCTACATGATATATTGTGGGCACCGCACGTGCTGCATGTGAAAATTGGGCTGGCATCCACTACGGAACGGTGTGCTGCTTTTTTTTTTTTTTTTAATACATGAAAAGAAGGAAAATGACTTCATGGGATTTTCCATACTAAAAAGAAGTCGGCTCCATCTCATCTAATGGTGGTGTCAATAGTTTGGGATGATCACGGACTGTGTCTGTGACCATAGCTGGATTCTGAAAAAATAAAATAAAACAGGCTGCGTCTGTATTTATGGAAGTGGAGAGTATTGGGGAGAGAATTAATATACTTATTTGTTTGTATTGGAGAAAATAGAGAAGGAAGTGTATTATTCTTATGTCACTTCCATCCTTCATGCGTCTAATTCGCTCTCTCTAAATTTTGGATAAATAACTCATTTTCTGTTTTTGCTCCTCTCCCTTCCTCTTCAATTCTCTTATTAATAGAATCCAAATAAATTCTTAGATTAGTTCGTTTGCAGCCTTTGGATATACGACTTGAATTCCATTTATGGGCTTTCGACGAACCTTGTGTCTTATACGTGATAACCGAGTTAATTTTTCCACTCGTTAGACCACATGGATCCAAATTTGTTTTTTGGGATCCATAGCCCATTCTTCCGATGGACTAAAAATCTAAAAACCCGTTAGGCAACATCTTGGGCCTCGTTACCGGCCCTGAAATCGAACAAGAAACGCATACACGTTCTTAGCAATCGTCTCTTTTTTTACTTTTCCTTTCTTTTCTTTAGGCTATGTACGTGCTTGGTACCAATTTATCTCATGATTTAATTTATAAAACGTTAGGTTTTCATTTTCAAGGTAAAATACACTTTAGTGCTTTCTAAGAGTTGGGATCAAAGCGTCAAGCTTCTGCTAAAAACCAAATGCTTCTAGTTTTTTACTTACTAAATCACAAGATAAGCTGGTAGCTCTCTTTCATACTTATGCCTCAAAATAATGTAACATCCCAAAACAACTTTATTAAGTATAGTTTGTTTGGGTGAATAGTGTAAGCACCAAGTTAAATAAAAATATTCATTGAAGTTTGGCGGGTTATTAAATGGTAGAAAAAATAAAATAAAAAATAATAAAACTGAAAACATAAGGAGAAAACTGGAAAAGAAGGGGAGAGAGAGAGTGTGTGTGTGTGTGTGTGTGTGTGTGTGTGAAAAACACAATAAGAGAGTGTATACACACATATGGCAGCAATATATAGAAATATCAAATTTGCTACTAATATTCTAAGTAGGGAATGGATATACCACTATAGGTTTTTTTGTTTTTTTTGCTCAATCTCTCACAAATATTTTAAAGTGGGCCGAATATGCCAATGTTGGTTAGAAAAAAATAAAAAATAGTAAAAATAGCAAGTTTTGAAATCTTAAGGCTATTATGCATCTTTCACAAAACATTAAAACCTTTTAGATTATTATCAAAAGAGGATATGATCTCTATAATTAGTGTTTTGGCCCCATCGCTATCTCCATTATCAGCACCCTAGCCCCATCACCACCGTTCCTCTATCTCTGCTGCCTAATCTCGTTACTTGCATTCAAAAAGGAGAATGTGTGTCTAATTACAAAAAATCTTTAAAGTTTGTTAAAACTTGTATCATTACCATAAAATTTTTAAAAAATTTTATTTTTAACATTTTTTGTTAGTTTTTTAATGCTTTCCATTAAATTTTTAACGGTTAATGACATATCCACTCTTAATTTAAAATTTTAATGACATATCTAGCCCATTTTAAAACATTAATAGGAGTTTGGGTAAAAAAATACTATAGTGGCATATCCGCTCCCAACCCAAAATATTAGTGACAAATTTGATATTTTTTCCTACACACACACACCTTTATGGGAAAAAAAAAGATTTAGTTTGCTATTCTTATGCTGTTGTGATTTTTTTTTAATCAAGGAGAAGAAGTAACAACTGAAGATCAAGACCAAGTTTATGATTTTTCTTTTTCAAAATGAGTAATTTTGTGATTTTTATTCTAGAATTCTCATCACCTACAACACAATAAAAATAATGACGAATAAAATTATTGCAAATTCGTGGCTTCAATAAAAAAAAACAACAAAAAACTAGGCATTGCTAATTTGTTGGTAGAATGCCCGTTACTTTCTAAAAACAACAAATAAGCAACAAGCCAGATCAATGACTCAAGGTTCATTGCTTATCCATTGCTAATACACAACAAGGCACCCATTGCAATATAGCCACTTCCTTAGTAGAGATGGGTGCTGGGTCAACCCGACCCGGGACCGGCCAATCCTAGGCCTGGGTCAAAGAGGACCGGGCTCTAATCGATCCTAGGCGAGGCTATCCCGAGCCGGTCCCAAGGAGAGTCAGGAGCGGGTTTGGAGGTTTTTTTTTTTTTTTTTTGAAAAAATGAGAAACATAATTAATTGTATATCTAATAAATATTTTTTAAAAAAAACACCACATTCAGTGTAAGTTTTATTAAGTAAAAAGTGAAATAGTACTTACAAATAATTGGAATGGACCTTACGTTTTGAAATGACAAAAATGTTCCGAAAATGATGAAAAATAGAAACATATAATATGTGCTTAACAGTATAATCAAATCAAATACAAACTATATGTATGATTGAAAAAAAAAAAATTCAAGTCTCGGTATCAGATATTACCTCGTCATCTAAACTCTTTTAGCTTTGCTTCCAGAGTGCTGCGAGGCCCCAATCTAAGTTGTACATGCATACTTCTACCACCTCAAGTGTCGATCTTGATTATTTTTTCGATATCACTCATTTTCTTGTACTAAACCCTACCTCAAATGATACAGTGGAGACTGGAACAACAATAATCTCTTCTGTGATTATCGACAAGATCGAAAACTTTGATCTCTTTTATTTTCACGACTCCAATATGTCGATGTCGCTTGGCTCGAATGATGTATTGAGATAATCATCGACCTTAGCTAATCCTGGTGTCATCGGTTGGGGTCGTTTGAGCATTTGGAGGGCCGGGTTGAATCTTAATGAGATTAATCTCCTTGGTGGCTCGGTTTGAGGAGCTTCGAATCTTACCTTATTCGAATGCCACTCACAATATAACTTGTATAAAAAATGCAAGTACTTGGAAACAGCAGCAGACACAACCAAAACATTTATATGAGACATTTATAAATAAGTATGAAAAATTCCTTCAAGTAATGTTGTTGTGCCCGTTAATTTGACATATGGGTCAAACAAAGTAGCAACTAAAAAGATAGGTGGAATGTTTTTTGAAATACTAAAGCCACTTAGCCCGCATAACTTTCACAGTTGGTTTTAATAACTCATTATATTTAAACTGATGTAAAACATATGTAATGTTCAGTAAATGAAGAAAAACTTGATAAATTGTTGGGTAGTAAACACTAGAGAAAAATTCAATAGTCTTGAAAAAAAAATTAAGCAATTCACTAGTTTTGGAACATTTTTCCCAAACTTCAGTCATAAAAAATTCACAACTCATTTTTAAGTTCATGAGATGCATCAACAAATTTACATATGGGAATGTATCTTGTAACATCAAATATGTGGAGTTTCAGCAGATTGGGCAATCCAATTTAAACCATTTACAAGAAAATTCTTTTTGATTTTCAAAACAAAACCTTTTAAATTCACTGCAGGTCTTGATTTCAAATACGTCAATGAGTTCCGAACAGGCAGAATTTCATTTTGGAGAACTTCTAACTGTTTTGCAAACAAATGTTCAAAATATGACACATGCATCTAACGTAAAAGAATGCACCGTTGAGAGGTGGTTTCAATGATTGACTAAAAAAGTGAGCAGCAGCATCATTATTTGAAGTATTATCAAATAAAATGCACAAGACTTTATCAGTACAAAAATAATCATGTAAAGTTTTTAAGATGCAATTGAATATGTGATAACCAATATGATCCATTTCAACGACCCTAAATGACAAAATTCATTTTCTCATAATCCAATCAAAATTAATCAAATGAGAAGTAACACAATAAAATGATTGACCTATAGGTGATGTCCGCATATCAGAAGTAAATGTCACACAATGATCAAGAGCAGAAAAATAAGCTTGCAAGTCTGATTTTCCAACTTCAAATAATCTAAAATTTTCTTTCCTAACGGTTTTCCTAGACATTTTTTTAAATACAGGATTTAATTGTGATTTTATCCAAGATTCTAGGTACATGTCTTCAGCTTGTGAAAAATATTTTTTGGTAAGCATCATCCAATTTATCATGCATTTTCTACAAGATTGTTGGTTAAAACAAAATATATCTGGCCCGTTGGCGCCAGTTGTAGACCGAAGTTGTGTTTGTTCTCCAGAATTAGTCCCAACACTGGAGATGACATTAGGATGTTAATTTTCAATATATAGCTTCAGTATTCCGGTGACAGAATTCTTTTTATGCACCAATTTTTTTCCGCAATGTTTGTATTTCCCGTACCTTGACTCCCCTTTGTGTATGAGTCCATAATGCTCATAAAAGCAAGTAATTAGTCTCGAGGATTTACTTTGTCCTTGGGTTTCCTCCACAGCAAGTCCATGACTTGTCGGTGTCGGTTATGTTGATGGATCCCTAGTCACCGTCGCATCGAACTCTTCAACTTCATCATCCGATAATTGATCGTCAAATCCTAAATCGTAATTCGTCATATCGATTCCGGCATCATCGTCGTGCAACTTTTTCAATTAAGATGCTTTTATCGGCAGGGTGAGAACAGTAACAAAACAAGCCTGTGGCAACGTCGGGTTTTCTGGAGTCGCCACCAATCGGTTTCACCTAGGTCGATTGGTCACCTAAAATATGGTCTGCGAGAGTTCGGGGGTACGGGAGTACGGTTACGTTAAAACAACTTTGTTAAAACGCCCAAAAATTGGCACCTTAGTTGATTTTAATTTTGTTTTACTTTGCTTTTAAAACTTTTCAGTTAATTTAGATATTTTAACTGAATTAGTCGAAAATGTGGATTTTGGTAATTTATTTGGATAAAATTTGATACTTCCGAACCATGGACTCTGCCGAGTCATTTGGACACGGAAGATTTTGATTCCGAACCATGGACTCTGCCGAGTTATTTGGACACGGAATTTGGTGAAATTTTAAACAATTTTATCCATATTGTAAAAATATGGATTTTTATTTCTTTATTTAATTTATTTATTAAAAAAAGTTTGATATTTTCCAAACCGTAGATCCTGCCGGATCATCCGGATATGGAAATTGATTTAATTTATTATAATTATTTAATTCTTATTATTATGGAATTAATTTTTAAATGATAATTTTGTTCATGAATGATTTTTAATACAAATTAAAAATTTATCTTTTTTTTGAACTTTCTTTCTTTTTCTTTTTTTTTTTACTTATTTTTACTTTCTTTTTTTTTTAATTTTCTTTCTTTTATCTTTCTTTATCTTTATCTTATCTTTCTTTTTTTTTCTTTTCTTTTTTTTTCTTTTATCTTTCTTTATCTTTTCTTTTATTTTTCTTATCTTTTCTTTTATTTTTCTTATCTTTTCTTTTATTTCTTTCTTTTTTTATCTTTTATTTCTTTCTTTTATTTTTATCTGATTTTTCTTGTTTAATGAAGGATATTTATTATTTAAAGAATTACTCAATTTATAAAAGAATTAAAAAAATTATTAATTTTTATTTAATAAGAAGTTAATTTAAAGGAATTAAAGAGTTTAAAAATAAAAAAAAAAACTTTGATCATGGTACGTGGCGTTGTTACTCAGCCAGACCCTCTTCACCAGGTGAAGCAGCTCAAAAGCGGGCACGAGACAGTTTTCAGCCAATATACCATGAACTAAATTTTTTTTTATAAAAGATTAACCAAAAGTAATTGTTTAATTAAGAAAATCAAAAATTTATATGTATATTTTAAAAAAAGAAGAAAAGTTTTGATATTTATTTAATTTGTTTTGGAATAAAAGATTATTTAACCAAAAATTTATATGTATTTTAAAACAAAAGTTTTGATATTTATATTTTTTTTGTTTTCTTTTTGTTTAATGAAAGATTTTTTTTTTTAATTTATATCTCTGAAAATATCTAATTAATAAGTCTAAAATATTTAAGAGAAAATTCAATTTTTTTTTGTTATTTATTTATTTATTTTTTTTGAAATTATTTGACTAAAATTTTTATAAAGGAAACAAAAAGTTATATTTTTTTATTATTTTAAAAGGAATAAATAAAATATTACTGAATAAAATATTAACTCAAAATTTTTATTCTTTTTATTGTTTTTATTAATAAAGAAAACTAAAAAATGATATATTAATAGATAATTAATATATTAGTCTAAAGTTTTTCTTATTTTTTTTATAAAGAAAAATTTATTTATATATTTTATTTAAAAATATTTCCAAGCCATGGATCCTGGCGGATATTTGGTCATGGAGTTTTAATTTTTTATTTCATTAATTATTAATTTTAAAGATGTATTAAAAAAATGATTTATTTATTTATTTATTTTATTTTTGAATTATTTCATTATGTTTGTTTATTAAAAGGAATAAAAACTTTGTTTCAAAATAAAAAAAAGTAATTTTTATTAGCCTTTAGAAAATTATTCACATAAAATTCCTTTTTTTATCTTTTAATCATAAAAAAAATTCAATTAATAAAGTGGGGCTTTTTGGCCATCCACTTTAATAACACAATAATAATAAAAGTTAGCACAATTAATATAGTTAGATTAGTTGGATTAGTTAGTTAATAACAATAAAAAGGTTAGTAAAAAGTTAGATTAAATTAATTAACAACAATAATAAAAATTAGCCAAGTTTAATTAAATTAATTGTTAACAACAATAATAAAAAGTTAGTCAAGTTAATTAAATTAATTAATTAACAACAATAATAAAATTTAGCCAAATTAATTAATTGTTAATTAACCAAGTTGATTAAATTAATTAACAATAATAAAAGTTAGTAATAATGCAAAAATTAAAAGGTTAGTAACAATAATAATGTTAAAAGTTAGTTGTTAGTAAGTTAGTTAACAAGTTAATAATAACAAAAAAAAAAAAAGGTTAGTAACAATAACAATAATAAACAAATAAATACACAAGTAAAAAAAATAAAGTTAGTAATTAATTCTGAAAAAAAAAACAAAATAAAAAGATTAGTGACAAAATGAAAAGAATTGAAAAGATGAAGGACTGAAAGGAGGTTTTACCCTTGGGAAATGAATTTGAAATTATGTTTTGCTGGGAAAACAGAAAACGCGACGAAGCGCAGCTGGCATGGCAGGGAGGCGAGCACGGGCGTGGGGCGGCGAGGCGTGGGCGGAGGGGCGACGGCGGCGTGGGCGGAGGGGCGACGGCGGCGTGGGCGGAGGGCGGCGGAGGAGCGGCAGGCAGCAGCCGGCGGAGGGAGAGAAGAAACGCGGCGGAAGGAAAACGGAAAGGAGAAAAAGACGGCGGCGGGACGGCGTGGGAGCAAACGGCGACCGGCGACGGCGTCGGCAGCGGGACAGCGTGACGGCAGGAGGAGAAAGAGAGAGAAAACGAGAGGAGAGAGAGAGAGAACAAGGAAGGAGATCAAACGAAAGAGATGGTCAAATCGTAGAAAAATAAAATTTTGAGACTTTCTGGCAGAAGGAGGAGAGGCTAGGGAACAAGGCTGTAATTTTCTCTATTTTTAAAACGGAGCTCTGAACTTTTTTCTCTGATTTTCTGTGTGTTCAGCACTGAATTTGGGGGGGTATTTATAGAAGGAGCTTAGCTGAACTGTGGACGGATAAATTAATAAAAAATCTCAAACTTATCTTTTAAATTGGTAAAATGACAGTTTCAGTCCTTTACGTTACTCCAGCTCTGGATAAGCTCAGAAGCTTCTGATTTTGACAATTTTAACGTTTTCTGTCAATTTGGGCCAGAAACGTCCGTTTAGGCCCAAAATTGACGCGAAAAATTACCCAAAGCTCCTGAAACTTTCAGAATTTGTCAATTTTATCCGAAACTTCTCAATTTTGTCATTTTTACCTCAAACTTTTATTTTTTTGTCATTTTGTTCTGAAATTTTATTTTTATTTCAAACACATACATATTCACACATATATTATTTTAAATCAAATCTTCTCAAAATAAAAATATATTTTAAACTAATTAACATAATTAAATTTTTTAGCAATAATAATAATAATAATAATTTTTTAATTAGTTTTTTTAAAAAAAAAGCCGGACGAAATTGGGTGTCAACAGCTGCCCCCCTTTGCATGCTTCATGGGACATGATGTATGCAAAGTAGTTACCAAATTTCGTCCGTCTTAGCTAGCCATTGAGAACCTTCTCGCCGCCTAAACTATGTGGTTAAGGAAAATTTTTTTTTTTAGAGCCTCTGCGATAAGAATTCTCCTATCGTTGAAGGGAAAATTTGATATTTTTGAGGTTAAGGGTCCTACCTTAGAACCTCGACGATAGGAACTCTCCTATCGTTTGAAGGAAAATTGTTTGAATGAGGTTAAGGGTCCTACCTTAGAACCTCGACGATAGGAACTCTCCTATCATTTAAAGTAAAATTGATTGTTTTGAGGTTAAGGGTCCTACCTTAGAACCTCGACGATAGGAACTCTCCTATCGTTTGAAGGAAAATTGATGATTTTGAGGTTAAGGGTCCTACCTTAGAACCTCGACGATAGGAACTCTCCTATCATTTGAAGTAAAATTGATGATTTTGAGGTTAAGGGTCCTACCTTAGAACCTCGACGATAGGAACTCTCCTATCATTTGAAGGAAAATTGATGATTTTGAGGTTAAGGGTCCTACCTTAGAACCTCGACGATAGGAACTCTTCTATCATTTGAAGTAAAATTGATGATTTTGAGGTTAAGGGTCCTACCTTAAAACCTCGACGATAGGAACTCTCCTATCATTTGAAGTAAAATTGATTGTTTTGAGGTTAAGGGTCCTACCTTAGAACCTCGACGATAGGAACTCTCCTATCGTTTGAAGGAAAATTGTTTGAATGAGGTTAAGGGTCCTACCTTAGAACCTCGACGATAGGAACTCTCCTATCGTTTGAAGTAAAATTGATGATTTTGAGGTTAAGGGTCCTACCTTAGAACCTCGACGACAGGAACTCTCCTATCGTTTGAAGGAAAATTGATTGTTTTGAGGTTAAGGGTCCTACCTTAGAACCTCGACGATAGGAACTCTCCTATCGTTTGAAGGAAAATTGATGATTTTGAGGTTAAGGAAAATTCTTTTAACCTCGACGATAGGACTTTCCTATCGTTTGAAAATTTGATTGAATGAGGTTAAGGAACTCTCCTTGAACCTTGAGCGAAATTTATATGAAAGCAATTAGAATTGGAATAATTTTCTTCGAAAGTGTGAATTTGCATAATAGGCGAGTGCGAAACTTTAGACTTCGATAAAATGAGTGAATCTTGATGATGACAATATCGCTAACAAATTATGTAAAGGGAACGGATGTTTGGAATCAATATCCAAGGTTCATCTAATATTTTCTTCAGTAAATATAGATTCGCTTGAGAGATATGTCATCCAAATAAGGTTGAAGCTTAACTATCCCAAAATGTTATGCCTAGTAGACCTAATAGGATGCGTCTCAAGAGCAATAAAAATTACTCTTTACTCAGCCATTCCAACCTAAAGGCATTGTCCTATGGTTTTAATATCAGCATGGACGAAACTATCTTATAAGATAAAAAAAAAAAATTCCCTGAAAGAAAAACTAAAACACGAAAGAAAATGCTGATAATAAAACTAAAGAACAAGCAAAACGGATCGGATCACTTCTTCTTCCACAATACTTCAACAGGGTTAGTAGAGGACTATTATGGGATCGAACTGTTCGGGAAAGACTGTCGCGTCCAGTCTATCTGAATCATTGTTGGATCTGGTTCAGGAACAAAAGCTTGCATTTTATCAAGTAATTCTTCAGCAGTTTTTGCAGATATTAGGATTCGTCGTGCTACTCTTGATATAAAATTCTTCTGCACTGCATAATCCACAAAAGATATCAGACCTGTAAAGAAATCGTTAACATTCAAAAGCCCAATAGGTTTCTTGTGCAAATTAAGTTGGGCCATAGAAGCAATTTGGAAGACTTCTCCCAATGTACCAAAACCACCTGGTAGAGCGATAAAAGCATCAGCATTAAGAAGCATTTGTAACACACGCTCTTGCAAATTTTTAACCACTAATTCTTCTCCAATCGTGCCCCCAGAAACAAATTTCAGAGGTTCAGGGATGATGCCCAGAACTTGGCTTCCTCCTAGAGATGCTGCTGATGCTACACCTCCCATTAATCCGACACTACCTCCTCCATAAACTAAATGTATTTTTCGCTCAGCTAATACTCTACCCAGATGGTTGGCTGCCTTTAAATACTCTTCATCTTTTCCAGGAAAAGCCCCAGAAAATACACAAATACTTCGGGATTTACGAGTTGGGGTTTTCTCCATTCCTATCTTTACTCTTGTGAGCAAAGAGGATATATTTATAGAGGTGAAGAGATAAGGCAATAATTTTATTTTCAAGAATGGATACGTTATTGCCAGCTATTCACAGTAGTCACGAATATGACTCTGGTCAGGTATGAGTACACTATCGTTAAAAGAGGAGGAAAATTTTCAAAATAGCTGCTAGCATGTACAGTAGTCACTACTGTAGCTTACGTCAGGAGTAGGTACGTGATTGTTGGAAGAGAAGGAAAATTTCAAAAGTGGCAGGTATATACAGTAGTCATAATTATAGCTCATGTCAGGAGTGGGTACATTATGGGAGGAAATTTTCAAAAGCGTCAGCTAGCATGTACAGTATCGTGACTATGGCTTATGTCAGGAGTGGATACATTATCGCTGAAAGAGGAGGAAAATTTCAAAAGCGAGAGCTAGCACGTACAGTAATCGTGACCTTGTTCCGTCTTCTACTGGCTTTGCGTCCAGTAACGGCTTCAATGCTTTCTATGAATCGGTGATTTGCATCTCATCTAGCTTTTTCACAAACTGGCAAACAAGGTCATTTAGGGTCAGATTCCCAAGACTGTAACGTTCTCGTTCTTTTTGGAGAATTATCCATAATCCAACAACCTCAAATTGCACTATTCCGCAAGAATGCGCTTCAAGAACCTCTTGGATATCTTCCAGAGATTCCTTACGCAAGCCATTCTTGATGAATTTTATTCTATCATTACGATTTCTGGTGATCACTCCTGGAGAACGACATTTATTGCCGCAAATCCACCATCCACAATTATGACAAACGCCTAGCCTCTTTGCTCTTCTTTTTTTGGCATAAGCGCCTTTACCAAAGCCAGGCATACGGGGAAAGAACGCTTCTGGAACTTCACCAGCTGAACGAACCTTAGCTTCAATTAGCCACCGCACATTATCAGGAATGCCTTTGTGCATAAATAGTCGGAATCGTTCACATCTAGCTTGATAAACCTTTTTAAGAACATTTATTGGGAAAGAAGGGAAATATTTTCGTAGAGCAGAAAGAGAAGGCTCCATTGATGAAGAAGGCATTTAAGAGAAAAAGAAAGAAATTAGTGATTGTAGGAAATGGAAATAACTGACTTTGGGAGTTATGGAGTACCGTATCCAGAAGGAAGAACACGCATTTATAGTGATGAAAGGATAATGCGTTTATTACACTTACGGAAGTAAGTACATTATTGCCAAAAGAAAAGACAAATGACAGCTTATATGTACAGCAATCATGACTGTGGCTCTCATCTTCCACTAGTTTATGTCTAGTAATGGCTTTAATGCCTTCATAAGTCGGGGATTTGCTTCCCATCCAGTTTTCTCACAAACTGGCAAACAGGGTCATTAAAAGTTAGATTTCCAAGACTGTAACGATCCTGCTCTTTACGAAAAGTCCACCATAAATCCATAATTTCCCATTGCACTATTTCACAAGAATGTGTTTCAAAAGTTAATAGGATATCATCCAAAGATTCCTTACGCAGGCCATTCTTGATGAATTTTCTTTTATCTTCATGATTTCTGGTGATCATCCCTAAAGAACGACATTTAGTATCACAATTCCATCGTCCACATTTATGACAGACACCTAGCCTCTTTGCTCTTCGCTTTTTGGCATAAGCGCTTTTACCAAAGCCGGGCATACGGGGAAAGAACGCTTCTGGAACTTCACCAGCTGAACGAACCTTAGCTTCAATTAGCCACCGCACATTATCAGGAATGCCTTTGTGCATAAATACTCTGAATCGTTCACATCTAGCTTGATAAATCCTTTTAAGAACATTTTTTTGGGAGGGAAGGAAAATGCTTTCGCAGGGTGGAAAGAAAAGATTCCATTGATGAAAGAGGAATTTGAGAAGAAAGGAAGAAATTAGTTATTGTAAGAAACGGAAATAACTGACTGTGAGAATCACGGGGTACCGTATCCAGAAAGAAGAACACACATTTATACGATGAAAGGATAATGTGTTTATTACGCTTACAGAGGCAAGTACATTATTATCAATAGAAAAGACAAATGACAGCTTATATGCACAGCAATAATGTCTTTGGCTTTCATCTTCCACTAGTTTATGTCCAGTAATGGCTTTAATGCCTTCATAAGTCGGGGATTTACTTCCCATCTAGTTTTCTTACAAGCTGGCAAACAGGATCGTTTACAATTAGATTTTGGGGACTGTAACGGTCTCGTTCTTTATGGTAAGTTCTCCATAAACTGACTATTTCGCGTTGTACTATTCCACAAGAATGCGTTTCAAGAGTCCCTCGTATATCCTCCAGAGATTCTTTACGCAGGCCATTCTTAATGAATTTTCTTTTATCTTCACGATTTCTGGAGATGTATCCTAAAGAGCGGCATTTAGTATTACAATTCCATCGTCCGCATTTATAACAGACATCTAGCCTCTTTGCTCTTCGCTTTTTGGCATAAGCGCTCTTACCTAGGCCGGGCATACGAGGCTTAAATGCATCTGGAACTTCACCAGCCAAACGGACCTTAGCTTCAATTATCCACTGCACATTGTCGGGAATGCCTTTGCGTGTAAAAACTCTGATTCTTTCACATCTAGCAAGGTAGATCTTTTTAAGAACTTTTAGTGGGAGGGAAGGAAAGTATTTTCGCAGTACAGAAAGAGTAGAATCCATTGATGAGAGAAGAATTTGAGAGAAGAGGGAAATGAATCAGTTATTGCAGGAAACTGGAATAACCGACTTTAGAAGTCACGGGATATCTTATCTGCTGTTTAATCAGAAGGAAGAACACGCATTTATAGTGATGAAAAGGGATAACGTGTCGATTACACTTAGGGGAGCATGTACATCTGTCAAAAGAGAATGCAAATTTTTCCAAATATAACAAACTGTATGTACAGTAATTGTGACTGTGGCTCACATCTTCCACTGGTTTTATGTCCAGTAACGGCATTAACGGCTTCTATGAGTCGAGGATCTGCTTCCCATCTAGCTTTCTTACAAGCCGGCAAACAGGGTCGTTTAAAGTCAGATTCCCGGGACTGTAACGGTCTCGTTCTTCATGAAAAATACTCCATAAATCAAGAATTTCACGTTGCACAGATCCACAAGAATGCGTCTCAAGAGTCAATTGGATATCATCCAATGAGTCCTTACTCAAGCCATTCTTGATGAACCGTATTTTATCTTCTCGATTATTGGAGATCATTCCTAAAGAACGACACCTAGTCTTACAAGTCCACCTACCACATTTATGGCAGACTTGTAATCTTTTCGCTCTTCTTTTTCTGGCATAAGAACTTTTGCCAACACCAGGCATGTAAGATGCAAATGTCTCTGGGATTTCACCTGCCATACGAACCTTGGCTTCAATTAACCATCGTACATCTTCAGGTATTCCTTTGAGCATCAGAGCTCTTAATCGTTCACAGCGAACTCGGTAGATCTTTTTTAGGATGTTCATTGGGAGAGAAGGGAAATACTTTCGCAAGGCGGAAAAAGTAGGATCCATTTTCTAGGAGGAAGTAAAAGAAAGAAGGGGTGAAGGAATCAGTTATTATGGGCAACTGAGAGAACCGACTTAAGAGTCACGGAGTACCGTATCCGCCGTTTAACCGGAAAAGTGGATCCTACTTTATTTTAGTATCATAGATATTTCTTATCTTTGATATCTCATCAAGCATGACATTGATCCAGTCCTTGATTATTGAATCCATTGTCTGCTTTCAACGACAATATTTCTCGATATCCGCGCTTATCTTTGACCATAGCTATTTCTTATCTTGGATACCGCTAAGCTGGCGTCAATTCTGTCCATCCCGGTGTAGCCTCGATTATTGAATTGATTACCAGGATTTTGTCAATATTGTCTACTTTATCCTTGAATTGCTGATGGGGCTGGGTCCACTATATCAGCTGTGCATCCAGCGGTAGATTGGTAAAAGCGGATGTCACTGAGACGTCAGCTTATACTGCTGTGACTGTGCGGTGGATACGCTTCCCATTTGATCCTTGTTCTGTATGCCATGCATGCATGATGTGAAATGCATGAATGCAGAGCATGTGTAACTGATGGATTTATTATTATTTTTTATATCTTTGCTTTACTGGATCCTCTTTGTAATTGCCTTCTATCGTTGAATCTCTTTATGCTTTCCAACTGTTGTCCATTGTTTCGCTTTCCAGCTGTTGTTCATTGTCTCGCTTTCCAGCTATTGTCCATTGTCTCAAAAGCCTAACTCTTTTCAAAAATCTTCTTTCCTTGATTTGTTCTTAAATTTTGGCTTCAATTTCCTTAATGTCCGCCTCGTACTTTATGCCTCTCTGGATAATTGTCCCTGTTGAGATATTCGTGAGTATGATTCTTTCTTGCTGACATGGACATGTTAAGACTTTTGAAGCGATCATTCAGGCTACCACCAAGGCTATCTCCCAAAGATTTGTTACTCCTTCTTCTTTGTTAGCCTATGTTCTGTGCCGCTCGCAAAGCAGGACCCCAATCTTATCTGTTTTAATTCATAAAGCTTATCAAAGTAATCTATGGTCTTTGTTTTTTTTTCTAAGTTTTAATTATTACTATTCTTCCTTCAAAAGTCACAATTTATTGCACACTTAAGGCTAGTAGGAATGTGAGATTTGAAGGAAAAGAACTGGATAGAAGCGACTTTAGCATTTTAAACGTGAGAATCAAAGGCAAGCTAAAGAGAATTGGCTTTTTATTTATGTGTAAGAGAATATAAAAATCTTGGGTACAGATAGATAATGAAAGTGTAAGGGAAGAAAGCTCTCTTTGACAACTTTGATCAAATAAACTTTGGTAACTCCGTATCCACTTCTTCCCTTCTGTCCGAAAATGTCTTCATTATGCAAAGTATTTCTTTACTGAATCTGAATTTACTGGCTTTGGTAACTCTCGTCCATCCATTTCTGTCAGAATTAGTGCCCCTCCTGAAAATGCTTTCTTCACAACATATGGCCCGTCATAATTTGGTGTCCATTTTCCTCTGGAATCATGCTGTATGGGTAAAATTTTCTTAAGCACTATATGACCCTCGTGAAATTGTCGTGGGCGAACCTTTTTATTGTAAGCACGAATCATCCTTCTTTGATAAAGCTGTCCGTGGCAAAGGGCTATCATTCTTCTTTCATCAATTAGGTTTAATTGCTCGTATCTAGCCTTGATCCATTCTGCTTCTCTTAATCGAGTATCCATTAGTACCCTTAATGAAGGAATTTCGACTTCGATGGGCAATACAGCCTCCATACCGTATACCAGGGAAAAAGGTGTTGCTCCAGTAGAAGTACGGGTAGAAGTTCTATAAGCATGTAGTGCAAAAGGTAACATCTCATGCTAGTCCTTATAAGTGACAATCATCTTTTCAACAATTCTCTTGATATTTTTATTGGCCGCTTCTACTGCACCATTCATCATTGGTCGATAAGGTGCCGAATTGAGATGTTTGATTTTGAACTGCCGGCACAAAGTCTGCATCATTGCATTGTTCAGGTTCGTGGCATTGTCTGAGATGATACATTCCGGCGGCCCATAGCGACAAATGATTTCTTTCTTAATGAACCGGCATACCACCTTTTGAGTCACACTTGCATATGACATAGCTTCTACTCATTTAGTAAAGTAGTCAATTGCCACTAGGATGAATTTGTGACCATTGGAAGCTTTAGGGGTAATAGCTCCAATGACGTCAATTCCCCACATGGCAAAAGGCCAAGGTATTGCTGTTACATTAAGAGGGGTGGGTGGAGCTTGGATCTTGTTGGCATATATTTGACATTTGTGACATTTTCTCACGTGATTAATACAATCACTTTCCAATGTGAGCCAATAGTAGCCAGCCCTCATTATTTGTCTTGCCATGGTATGACCACTAGTGTGTGCTCCACATATTCTAGAATGAACTTCTTCCATGACCTTTCATGCTTCATGAGTATCTACACAGCGAAGTAGCATCGAGTCTGGGGTTTTCTTGTAGAGTATGTCTAGGTTTAAAAGAAAACCCATTGACAATCTTCGTAGAAATTTCTTGTCATTTTCTGATGCTTCTAGTGGATATGTTCGTTCTTGGAGGTATTTCTTGATATTATGATACCAAGGCTTTCCATCCAATTCTTCTTCGATGCTCATGCAATAAGCTGGAGAATCTATTATTTTCATCTCGAACACAGGAGTATGCTCAGGGTCGCTTATCTTGTACATAGCAGCCAAAGTAGCTAAAGCGTCTGGGATTTGATTATCTTCCCTTGGAAGATGATGGAAACTTATACTGTTAAATCTTCGAGTCATGTCTAGTATAAGCTTTTGGTAAGGGATTAATTTTGAATCTCTTGTCTCCCATTCTCCATTGATTTGATATATGACTAATGCGGAATCCCCATAGACTCGGAGATCTCGCACTTTCAAATCCAATGCCATTTGGAGTCCCATAGCACATGCTTCATACTCTACTATATTGTTGGTACAAGGAAATGTAATTTTTGCTGTGAGGGGAAACTGCTCTCCGCTTGGAGAGATGAGTATAGCTCCGATCCCTTGTCCCAAAGCATTAGATGCTCCATCGAATGCCATTTTCCATGTTTCATTTTCTTCATCGACTTCCTGTTCTATTGTCATTATATTTCCATCAGGAAAGTCTATTCTCATGGGCTCATAATCCTCCAATGCTCTATCAGCCAGATATTCAGCGATCACACTTCTTTTTACGGCCTTTTGGGTGACATACTGTATGTCGTATTCAGATAACAGCATTTGCCATTTTGCAATCCTGCCTGATAAAGCGGGTTTCTCGAAAATGTACTTAATGGGATCAGTCTTGGAGATCAGCAATGTTGTGTTGTTGAGCATGTAGTGTCGTAGTCGATGTGCTACCCATGCAAGGGCACAACAGGACTTTTCTACTATTGAGTATTTAGCTTCATATGTGGTAAGCTTTTTGCTCAAATAGTAAATTGCATGCTCCTTCTTGCTTGTCTCATCACGTTGACCCAATACGGATCCTAATAAAGAATCCTGTATGGATAAATATAGAATCAACGGTTCTCCGGATCGAGGTGGTATCAAGACTGGTGGATTTGATAGATATCGTTTGATTTTCTCGAACGCTTCTTGGCATTCGTTATTCCACTCAATCGGATTGTTCTTCTTTAGTGATTTGAAAAGCGGTTCACACTTGGACGTCAATTGTGATATGAACCTTGCTATGAAGCTGATTCTACCCAGAAAACTTCTTACTTATTTTGGAGTCTTCGGGGGTTGCATTTCTTGTATCGCTTTGACTTTACTCGGATCAACTCGAATCCCGTCCTTGCTGACCATGAAACCCAATAACTTTCCTGAAGAGGCTCCAAAAGTACATTTGGCAGGATTCAACTTCAATTGATATTTGCGAAGTCTATCGAATAGTTTTCTTAGCACTTTTAGATGCCCCCCAGCAATGAAAGTTTTGGCGATCATGTCGTCCACATATACTTCAATTTCTTTATGCATCATGTCATGGAACAACGTGACCATGGCTCTTTGATATGTAGCACCAGCATTCTTTAACCCGAAAGGCATCACCTTATAGTAGAAGGTACCCCAAAGGGTAATAAAAGCAGTTTTTATCATGTCATCTGGATCAAGTTTGATTTGATTGTATCCAGAAAAACCATCCATGAAGGAAAAGTAGGAGTTTCTTGCGGTATTATCCACCAGTGTATCAATATGAGGAAGTGGGAAGTTATCTTTAGGACTGGCTTCGTTCAAAGGGCGGTAGTCCTGACAAACTCTTAGTTTCCCACTTTCTTTCTTTTCGACTGGGACAATGTTAACCACCCATTCTGTATATTCAGTGACCCCAAGGAAATCCTGCATCCCACAGCTTTCGAATCTCATCTTTTACTCTTAAGATTAACTCTGGCTTTAATCTTCGTAACTTCTGTCTGACAGGCTTCGTTCCAGGCTTCAAGGGTATTTTGTGTAGTACTATGTCTGAGCTTAAGCCGGGCATATCTTGGTATGACCAAGCGAATACATCCACATATTCTTTCAATAAATGGACTAATTCTTCTTTTTCTTCAGGAGGGAATAAAGTGCCAATCTTGACTTCTTTTACATCCTGACTGTCTCCCAGGTTGAATACCTCAGTTGGTTCTTGACTTGTTGCTCTTTCTTTTTCATCTCGCTCAATCATTTTTAATAGCTCAGGAGATACTTGAAGATCTTCGTCATCCGAGTCGGTAGTATTTACAGGATTATCAAAGTTCATTCTTTCATTGTCATCAAAGAGAGTTTTGGGTCTGCATTATCCAGAGAGAAAAGAAAGAGAAGAGAAAAAAAAAATGGCACGAATGAGATGGATGCAAACTGGTACTTTATTTACAATGTGCATAAATCACAACTTTATTGGAATAAAAAGCAATAACTAAAAGGTTCACTTAAACAAAGACTACACCCTATTGATTGAACCTTTCTTTAGGAGGTTTTTACTATTAGATTACTTTGGAAAGCTTTCGATTATAACAGGCAGTTCTATCGTCTCCCAATTGTTCAGCACATCCCGTGGGCCACAAGGTTGAACGAGCTCCTCCTCTTCAGGTGAATCGCTGATGATTGCCTGAATAGAAAGACTTTCAAAAGACTTGTTGATGTTGAGAGTCAGCTTGCCTTCATTGTCATTTTTTGGAATGAGACCACCACTCACGAACGTTTCGGTGATTTCAGGGATATCCAGATTTTTTTCCTGGAGAGGATGCGCTGTTAATCGTGCAATCCTCTTTTCTCTCTTTTCAGCTATTGCCTTCATTTTATCATGTCTTGTCGGTGTGAAGCCTAGGCCGTATTTCCCTTCATTTGCGGATATTTTCAATGGCTCTGGGATTCCTTGTAAATCTTGTCCCAAACCTAACCCCGGTGAGTATCCTCCTTTTATCATGAGTTTGGCGACCATGCGACTTGTTTTAGAGATGTTAGGAACGGGTTCTTCTCCATATTCACTGACATAAGCAGCATTGACAATCTCAAAAGACCTGAAGGAGCAATCAGGTATATTTTCATTGACCTCAACATATTGAGCATCCGCAGGTCTAGATAGCAGAATGTCTTCTTCAGCAAAGACTGTGATTATCTTTCCTTCAATGATGAATTTCATTTTTTGATGTAATGAGGAAGGAATTGCTCCAGCCATATGGATCCATGGTCTTCCCAGCAGACAAGTATAAGATGGAGAAATGTCCATGACTTGGAATGTGATATGGAAAAGACAGGGACCAATCCCAATTGGTAGCTCTATTTCTCCAACCACATCTCTCTTTGTTCCGTCAAATGCTCGAACAACAATATGACTGTTGTTGAGGTGTGATGGGTCTAAACCGATCTTATGTAAAGTTTCTAATGGCATTACATTTAGAGCTGATCCATTGTCGATCAGAACTCTAGCCATAATCCGATCTTTGTATTTAATCGAAATATGTAGAGCCTTAGAGTGACCCCTTCCTTCTGCTGGTATCTCATCGTCAGTGAATGTGATGAGATTTTGTGCCGTGATGTTGTTGACAAGGTGGTCAAAGTTGTTCACGGAGATATCTTGTTCAACATAAGCCTTATTCAGGACTTTGAGAAGAGCTTCTCGATGGGCATCAGAACTTAAGAGTAATGAAAGTATGGAGATCTTTGCTGGCAGACGGTTCAACTGCTCCACGATACTGTATTCACTTTGCTTTATGAGTTTGAGAAACTCAGTAGCTTGTTCATCTGTTACTGCTCGAGGCATCTCTTGCTCTTTAGATGTGTTAATAGGTCCATTTGCTGGATCCGTAACATTCTTCTCTTGTTGGAGCTTGTTCATTTGCTCGGGAGAATAACACCGACCGCTTCTAGTCATGCCCCCAACTTCTAACGGAGTTGATGTGATGTTAGAAGTATAGTCATAGTTCCATGGAACAGTTTTGTCTGATTTGTACGGAAATGGCTTTGGAACTTGAATTCTTAAAGGCTTGAGAGCAGATTTTGAGATTGGAATGACTAGTGGCCTTGGCATGATATTGACTTCTTGTTCTTTAATTATCACATTCACGTCATCCTCTTTATCTGACATAAAAACGATGATTTGGGAGGAGTCCATGAGACTTTGTAGACTTTTACGGAATTCTGGGCATTCTTGGATAGAATGACTCTTACTGTTATGAAAGTTGCACCATTCCTCATGCTCGACTTCTTTATTTCCAGAAGACTTTCCTATGATAATCCCTTCTTTCACAAGGCATGAATATACATGCTTAAGAGGGGTTATGATATCATTGACTGTTTTCTTCATCGGCCAGTATTCTTCCATCATATTGACTGGTTTGGCTTGATGAGGAGGCAATGGATTATGAGTGACGTTTGGTTCATCGGAAAAGTCCAACCACTTTGACTCAATTAATTGTTGGACTATACGCTTCAATGCTATGCAATTTTCGAGTCCGTGGCCCACGGCACCATCATGATATGGGCAATTTAGTTTAGGGTCATACCATGTTGGATATGGGGGTTCGAATGGCCTTGTGGGAATTGGGTGAATGAGTTGGCTCTGGATGAGTTTTGGATATAACTCAGTATAAGTCATGGGAATCGGTGCGAAAATTTCTCTTGGTCTTGGTGCAGGCATTGGAGGAGTCGGAACAGGTGGCCGTAACTGATTAGGCCTGTTGAGAGGATAATTGTTGGGTCTATTGGGAAGATAATCACTGGGCCTATTTGGAGGATAATCATTAGGCCTATTGGTAGGATAATAATTGGGCCTGTTGGCAGAATAGGATAGGCGAGGTCCGGTAGCCACGGTACCCACGAGGGGAATCCCTCTTCCTCGTCCGATTTGTTGTATTTCTTCATCTTTTCTTCTGGATGGTCCTCCTCTTTTCATAGGATCACTAAAGGACTCAGTAATCTTCCCGGTCCTGATACCATGCTCGATCCTTTCTCCAGACATGACTACGTCGGAGAAGTTAGTTGCCGCATTGCCAATAAGTTTGTCATAATATGGGTATTTCAGTGTCTGGACAAACAAAGTGACCATTTCTCTTTCTGTCATGGGTGGCTGTACTTGTGCAGCTAAGTCCCTTCATCGTTGGGCGTATTCCTTAAAAGTTTCTGTTTTTTTCTTCTCCATGTTTTGGAGAGTTTGGCGATCCGGAGCTAAGTCCATAACATGTTTATAGTTGCCGATGAAGGCCTGAGCAAGGTCATTCCAAGTTTTTATGTTTCTTGGACCTTGGCTTAAATACCACTGTAATGCTGATTTTGTGAGACTTTCCTGAAAAAGTGCGATCCACACCTTCTCATCTTTTGTGAGTGGTTGTAGTCTCCTTAGGAACAATGTGATGTGAGTGATGGGATCACTCGTTCCATCGTATTTCACGAAATCTGGCACCTTAAAATCTGAAGGGATTACGACGTCTGGCACTAAGCAGAGGTCATCCACCGAGAGAGATCCGAATATAGTGCCTCCTTCAATGGCTCGTAGTCGCTTTTCTATTGTTTCGAGTTTTTGAGATTCTGCTTCTTCTTTTGGTAATGTCTTCTTCTCTTCCTGTACAGTGTCTTGTTTCAGGTGAGCACTAGCAGACGGTCCTGATTCTTGAAACAGGTTTTCTTGGACTGAGACTCGTTGCGGGGTGAATCCCGGGGGATAAGTGGGATCTTGTACTTCTTTGATGGGGACTTGAGTTGCTTTCCCTTTGATTAATTCCATCAATTGTCTCATCTGTTCTGACATACTTTCAATCTTGGACTCCATCTCCATGAGACGTCCTTCGGCTTGTTCTGCCATTAATCTTGTTTGGAGTCGAGTTGAATATCGGTGTTGAGGTCCAATTTTACCCCTTTAAAGGAATATTTATTTTATTAGATTCTATGTGTGTATGATTGATGTGATGGATGCATGCATGAATATTGTAAATACTTGGTGAAAGAAGAACTATAATGGAATTTCTCAATTACATTCAGCAAAAGGTTTGTTTAAAAGAAACGACCCAAAGTACAATACTGCTTTCTGGCCTTAGATATGAACTCCATCATTCTTTGAACATTTACTGATGGAGTAGGACAGCTCAGTTCTTCTAACTCCTTGGCTTCTTCGCCCATTAGTTGGGCTTGTTCTGTAACTTTTCTGACTTCTACCAAAAATGTTTGCAATTGATCTTGAGAAAATCTGTATTGATCTTCCCAGTATCTGACTCTCATCTCTTTTTGATCGGTTTCATCAACCAATTGGGAGATGACTTGTTTTTGATATTCAACTTTCTCTTCGAGGAGTTGTGTTTTGTGACCGAGCTGTTGCATGTCAAGGAGCATCCTCTTGTTCTTCTCCTTTTCTTCCTCTAGTTCTTTCTCCAACTCTCTTTTCGCCAATTTTCTGATGACCTCTTCAGGTAGAACTATTCCTTCCTTCCGGTTATTTCTCCATTCATAATAAGCAGTGGGAGAAATAATAGGCCCCGACTTCAATATGAAAATTCTTTTCCACGCAACTGAAATACCCATTGCGAGCTTATTTGAATTTGGATCTTCGTGTGAAAATTCCAACTTACTCAGATTATGCGTCATGGGTATAAATTGCATGGACCCAAATTGTTTTCGTACTTGAGCTGGGGCATAACTTGTTCCTCCCCATATACCTAAGAGAGGAACCCACGGGCAATTGCCGCAACGGTAGACAACGCGGGTGGAGGTAGACCAGGGGGCTCTCCATTCAATTTGGAATTCGGTGATGTTCTTGAAATAATCAACCCATGCTTCCTTGCTGTCGTGATGAATGGTTTCACTTTTCAAAAAGGCTTCGATTGGGATGAAGTCCTTTGAAAAGCGATTTCCAAAATGTTGCTTCTCACAAGGAAGGTGGCTTTTGATCCAAATGTTGAGAAGATGTGAACATCCTATGAATTTGCCCCCTCTTTGGCGACAAAAGTTTAATGCCCTGATAGTTTCACATAATATTACTGAGGTCGGATTTATTTGAGCATTGCAGATTTGCTCAAATAGTGTAATGATGTCTCCTTCAATGAATCCGACGATTCTTGGGAAGACTACCAGGCCATATATCGCCAAGGCGAAAAGCTTGCGTCGTTGATTTTTCTGAGGGAGAACGTGACTTAATTGTTTTAAGTCGATCCAACTGATAAATTTTCGAGATCCTTTTGTTGCAAACTTGGTTTGAAGACTGGAAGCTGGCATATCCAATAATTTTGCTAGGGCTCGATGAGGCTCCGTTCTTCTATCATGTTGATAAGTCTCGATTGGATAGTCGGAGGACCAACCCAAGAGGCTGTTGTATTCTTCAATGGTTGGAACCAGATCCATCTTATCGAAAGAAAAGCATTGATAAAATGGATCCCAAAATTGTATTAGAGCCCGGACAAGTGATGCATCAACGGTAACTTTTAGTAGGCAAGTGATGTGACCATATTTTGCCGTAAAAGCTTCCCGATCAGCAGAATTCCAACTATTCCAGACTTGCAATAATTCCGTGGTGTCGTTCTGATTTATCCGGACCGATACCTGGTCCTTAAGCTGTACGTGAGAGTGGGATGTCAGAGCATCTCAGTGAAGCTTTTGAGTCGTTTCGGAATATTCCATAGCTTCAGGCTGAGTTTCGATTACCGTGTCATTCCATGATCCAGTAACAGCCGTGGGAAGATAATCGAGAATATCCATGATAATAGTTCTTTCACCAAATACTTATCTTTAATGATGAAATGTATATGCCGGAAAAATAAGGAAAAATAGAGTTAGTAAAAAAAATAACATATAGGATCAAACATATAGATAAAACAAAACCTATGGAAATGGGAACCGAGGTATGGGAAATTCTTAATGGCTGGTTCTAAGGTAGAGTAAGGAATTCTAGATGTAGAAGGTGGTTTATCAAAAAGGCAAGGGATAGTTCCCGAATCCCGTCACTGAATCATAGTGACGGCCCGATTCCTTACCCTCTAGGGTTTATGTAAGGAATGGATTAATTCGAGTCGTAGCTTTTCGTGGGCCCATGCAGAGACTAACCGTCTCAGAAGGCAATACACTACTTTGCTACTTTGAAACCGGTGAAGGCTTGGAGACCGTGGCCTCACAAGGACAGCAACACCAATTCCGCTTAGAAAGAATCGTGTTTGATTTAAGGAAGCTCGGGTATAGAGCTTCATTTTGTGAATGCATTATGCATGTTTACTTAAGTAAATATAATATATAAATCCACATAATAGTAAAACAAAGTAAATAAAAACAAATCAACTTTAGGCTCGACTCACTAACGTCGACTCCCCAGTGGAGTCGCCAAGCTGTGGCAACGTCGGGTTTTCTGGAGTCGCCACCAATCGGTTTCACCTAGGTCGATTGGTCACCTAAAATATGGTCTGCGAGAGTTCGGGGGTTCGGGAGTACGGTTACGTTAAAACAACTTTGTTAAAACGCCCAAAAATTGGCACCTTAGTTGATTTTAATTTTGTTTTACTTTGCTTTTAAAACTTTTCAGTTAATTTAGATATTTTAACTGAATTAGTCGAAAATGTGAATTTTGGTAATTTATTTGGATAAAATTTGATACTTCCGAACCATGGACTCTGCCGAGTCATTTGGACACGGAATTTGGTGAAATTTTAAACAATTTTATCCATATTGTAAAAATATTGATTTTTATTTCTTTATTTAATTTATTTATTAAAAAAAGTTTGATATTTTCCAAACCGTAGATCCTGCCGGATCATCCGGATATGGAAATTGATTTAATTTATTATAATTATTTAATTCTTATTATTATGGAATTAATTTTTAAATGATAATTTTGTTCATGAATGATTTTTAATACAAATTAAAAATTTATCTTTTTTTTGAACTTTCTTTCTTTTTCTTTTTTTTTTTACTTATTTTTACTTTCTTTTTTTTTTAATTTTCTTTCTTTTATCTTTCTTTATCTTTATCTTATCTTTCTTTTTTTTTCTTTTCTTTTTTTTTCTTTTATCTTTCTTTATCTTTTCTTTTATTTTTCTTATCTTTTCTTTTATTTCTTTCTTTTTTTATCTTTTATTTCTTTCTTTTATTTTTATCTGATTTTTCTTGTTTAATGAAGGATATTTATTATTTAAAGAATTACTCAATTTATAAAAGAATTAAAAAAATTATTAATTTTTATTTAATAAGAAGTTAATTTAAAGGAATTAAAGAGTTTAAAAATAAAAAAAAAACTTTGATCATGGTACGGGGCGTTGTTACTCAGCCAGACCCTCTTCACCAGGTGAAGCAGCTCAAAAGCGGGCACGAGACAGTTTCCAGCCAATATACCATGAACTAAATTTTTTTTTTTATAAAAGATTAACCAAAAGTAATTGTTTAATTAAGAAAATCAAAAATTTATATGTATATTTTAAAAAAAGAAGAAAAGTTTTGATATTTATTTAATTTGTTTTGGAATAAAAGATTATTTAACCAAAAATTTATATGTATTTTAAAACAAAAGTTTTGATATTTATATTTTTTTTGTTTTCTTTTTGTTTAATGAAAGATTTTTTTTTTTAATTTATATCTCTGAAAATATCTAATTAATAAGTCTAAAATATTTAAGAGAAAATTCAATTTTTTTTTGTTATTTATTTTTTTATTTTTTTTGAAATTATTTGACTAAAATTTTTATAAAGGAAACAAAAAGTTATATTTTTTTATTATTTTAAAAGGAATAAATAAAATATTATTGAATAAAATATTAACTCAAAATTTTTATTCTTTTTATTCTTTTTATTAATAAAGAAAACTAAAAAATGATATATTAATAGATAATTAATATATTAGTCTAAAGTTTTTCTTATTTTTTTTATAAAGAAAAATTTATTTATATATTTTATTTAAAAATATTTCCAAGCCATGGATCCTGGCGGATATTTGGTCATGGAGTTTTAATTTTTTATTTCATTAATTATTAATTTTAAAGATGTATTAAAAAAATGATTTATTTATTTATTTATTTTATTTTTGAATTATTTCATTATGTTTGTTTATTAAAAGGAATAAAAACTTTGTTTCAAAATAAAAAAAAAAAGTAATTTTTATTAGCCTTTAGAAAATTATTCACATAAAATTCCTTTTTTTATCTTTTAATCATAAAAAAAATTCAATTAATAAAGTGGGGCTTTTTGGCCATCCACTTTAATAACACAATAATAATAAAATTTAGCACAATTAATATAGTTAGATTAGTTGGATTAGTTAGTTAATAACAACAAAAAGGTTAGTAAAAAGTTAGATTAAATTAATTAACAACAATAATAAAAATTAGCCAAGTTTAATTAAATTAATTGTTAACAACAATAATAAAAAGTTAGTCAAGTTAATTAAATTAATTAATTAACAACAATAATAAAATTTAGCCAAATTAATTAATTGTTAATTAACCAAGTTGATTAAATTAATTAACAATAATAAAAGTTAGTAATAATGCAAAAATTAAAAGGTTAGTAACAATAATAATGTTAAAAGTTAGTTGTTAGTATGTTAGTTAACAAGTTAATAATAACAAAAAAAAAAAGGTTAGTAACAATAACAATAATAAACAAATAAATACACAAGTAAAAAAAATAAAGTTAGTAATTAATTCTGAAAAAAAAAACAAAATAAAAAGATTAGTGACAAAATGAAAAGAATTGAAAAGATGAAGGACTGAAAGGAGGTTTTACCCTTGGGAAATGAATTTGAAATTCTGTTTTGCTGGGAAAACAGAAAACGCGACGAAGCGCAGCTGGCACGGCAAGGAGGCGAGCACGGGCGTGGGGCGGCGAGGCGTGGGAGGAGGGGCGACGGCGACGTGGGCGGAGGGGCGACGGCGGCGTGGGCGGAGGGCGGCGGAGGAGCGGCAGGCAGCAGCCGGCGGAGGGAGAGAAGAAACGCGGCGGAAGGAAAACGGAAAGGAGAAAAAGACGGCGGCGGGACGGCGTGGGAGCAAACGGCGACCGGCGACGGCGTCGGCAGCGGGACAGCGTGACGGCAGGAGGAGAAAGAGAGAGAAAACGAGAGGAGAGAGAGAGAGAACAACGAAGGAGATCAAACGAAAGAGATGGTCAAATCGTAGAAAAATAAAATTTTGAGACTTTCTGGCAGAAGGAGGAGAGGCTAGGGAATAAGGCTGTAATTTTCTCTATTTTTAAAACGGAGCTCTGAAATTTTTTCTCTGATTTTCTGTGTGTTCAGCACTGAATTTGGGGGGGTATTTATAGAAGGATCTTAGCTGAACTGTGGACGGATAAATTAATAAAAAATCTCAAACTTATATTTTAAATTGGTAAAATGACAGTTTCAGTCCTTTACGTTACTCCAGCTCTGGATAAGCTCAGAAGCTTCTGATTTTGACAATTTTAACGTTTTCTGTCAATTTGGGCCAGAAACGTCCGATTAGGCCCAAAATTGACGCGAAAAATTACCCAAAGCTCCTGAAACTTTCAGAATTTGTCAATTTTGTCCGAAACTTCTCAATTTTGTCATTTTTACCTCAAACTTTTGATTTTTTGTCATTTTGTTCTGAAATTTTATTTTTATTTCAAACACATACATATTCACACATATATTATTTTAAATCAAATCTTCTCAAAATAAAAATATATTTTAAACTAATTAACATAATTAAATTTTTTAGCAATAATAATAATAATAATAATTTTTTAATTAGTTTTTTTTAAAAATTTTTTTAAAAAAAAAGGCCGTACGAAATTGGGTGTCAACAAAGCCTAAAAAACTGGTGATGCCGGAAGATAAACTCTCTGTCGACTTGCCATTTCCTCTTAAAGTCATGGGTCATAAACTAATGGTAGTGATTAATGCAAAATTAAGAGGAGATTATGAAGATATTAGACAGAGATTAGTAAGAAATTTAAAAAAGATTAAGAAAAAAACTCGAATGCTTGAGAAAATATAGGAAAGGAAGAAGAGAGATTGAGTAATGGTATAAAAATATAGTGAAAATGGCATTGGTATTTATAGGGGATGGCAAAAAATTATTTGGACCAAAAAGTCCTTAAAATTTAGTTGTTGGGAATGGTGAAGTGAAAATGGAATTTTGGGAGCTAAAATGAAACAGAAAACCGTTAGAGGGCTAACTTTGTAATTAATCCAATTTTTTAAATTTTTTTTACAGGTGTCCATTGAAGGAGCCGTTGAGGGCGCTCCAAGCGGGACCGGACCGGCCCGTCCTAGGCCAGGTCGGGTCAGGTCGCTGCAAGTCGGTTTTGGTATTGGGCCAAGGTGATCCGTATTGCACAATCCTCTCTTTCATGCCCATATTTTTGCGGGTTTTTATTGAGTCATGCCATAGCATGTTTTACTTGTGGGCTGGTCCTAGTTTGGGCCGGATTGAACCAGCGCATGTCCCACCTCTATTCCTCAGTACGAAGAAAATATCTTCTCCAAATCCAAATCGGATGAAGCCAGATGCTGTTGAAATTGAAGAACAGGATAGATATCAAATGATAGAAAACCACATCTTTCTGTCTCCTCCGGCACACAAGTCCACTTCTAGATGTTTCCACACTCTTCCTGTGGGCGCTTCAATCTCTATATCTCCAGCCCATGAGTCGATTTCGTTTAATTGACACGAAAATCTCTGGACTTCTTCCTCACACTCTTCTGCTCCATGGCGTCCGAGACCGAGTTGCCTGAGATCTCCTCTCTGTTCGAGAGATTGCTCAGGAACAGAGATCTGTCCCTGTTTCTGCCTTTCATGTTAGGGTTCACGCGAGAGACAGAAGATCGGGGAGCCTCGGAGCGTGAATCGTCGCCGGGAGAGAGAATCATCTTGATTAACCCGTTCACTCAAGGAATGGTGGTGATAGAAGGAGCGTCTGGCTTGGATTCCCTGCTCCGTGGAGTGGCGGGAAAAGATGGTCAGCCGCCGGCCTCCGAGGCGTCGATCGAAGCGATGCCGGTCGTGGAGGTCGGGGATGGTCAAGACGGAGAGTGTGTGATTTGTCTGGAGAATTGGGTGTGTGGGGATTTGGTAAAGGAGATGCCTTGCAAGCATAAGTTTCATGGAGATTGTATAGAGAAGTGGCTGGGGATTCATGGGTCTTGCCCTGTTTGTAGGTTCGAGATGCCTGCGGAGGAGGAAGAGGTGGGGAAGAAGAGAGAAGAGGAGAGGAGGAGAGTTGGGAGTGATGTCTGGGTCAGCTTTAGTTTCAATGGTTATGGTAGGAGTAGGGACTCTGATTCTGGGTCAGATCAAAATTCTTCTTCTGCTGATGCTGGTGATCATCATGAAATGGAACAAATTTTGTAAGATTTTTTTTCTTTTTTTGGTTGGAAATGCATGTACAGAAAATGTTTTAATCAGGATATAAATAAAATATTTTGATCGAACTTCTGTTATTTAAATTGTGAATATAGCATTTGTTTTAGAGTGGTTTTGAGATTGAGATCGAAAACTGTTACTGTGAATGGATTGATTTCAGCAACCTTAAGTTTATTTGCTATATTTTAGAACCGTCATCGATATCATCAAATCAAAGTGGCCTTCCCTTCAAGATTTTGGTTTCTCGGTAGTTGGTACCTCTCGAGTCCCAAGCATCAAGCAGGGCGCTATTGGATTTTTGGCTGGTGAATAAGGAGAAGTTGAGCCATCTGTTGGTACCGTTAGCACAGCTATCATGGTCAACAACTGACCCAATTTCTTTAAAATACCTCTGCTTTGCTTAGATGGTTGAATTTCTCAAGTGGGCTTGGCTTGGGGACTCTGCTGCTAATTTGTGCCCGCCATTTAATTCTGGAGGTGCGATCTTGGCTCACTCGGCATTCTTCTTGCATGGAGGCTTGTGAGTACCATCCTCCTTAATGACGAATTACAATTCGAACCTCTGCTATGCCTGCAACTTGGTGGCTCAGGTTCACTATGTTGTGGGGTGGTGTGAGCCTTAGGGGAGTTCCGTTGTCCTGCTCCTCTGTTCCAACCCATATCAAATCTACCGATGTAGGGTGAGAATTGAAGTACTTTTCTCTAAGAGACATTGTTCCTTGAAAGGCTCTACTCTAGCGGAACCCGGCCTCTTTTTCGTGTTTTCAATCTCTTCCATCCATGCCTCGGGCAGTCTAGTGGGTGATGCCTCTGAATCCTCGATTTGGGGGGCTACCCAAAGCTCCTGCTAGTATTACAAGATCAGAAAGTGGAACAGAGTCCTGTTGTTGATTGGGGTGAGCTTCATGAGTTTTATCTGCTCCATTGCCCCTTATGAGCCTTACACTGTGACCTCTGGTTTCACTATAGTTACAGACACATTTTACGCCACTAGTGGCCCTAAGGTGATGGGTTGATAATTTGTGGAATATGGTGGCCTTGTTGAAGCCCGAAGAACAATAAGGTTGTTAAGATGATTTGTCCTTCAAAGAGGCCGAATACGGTGCTACCTCAGGTGTTGAAACCACTTCAGACTCAACAAGTACTTATCCTCTGCAACTTTTATAACCATCAATAGAGACGACTACAGTTGCAATGGATGAAACTTCTAACTCTCCAGATAAAATGGGGAAATAGAACTTTGTTTTCATCATGAAGGGCTTCCTGTTGGGTGAGCCGCCTCTTTATTGTAACAGCACACAGAATGTATCTAATATGCTAGCAATGAGGGCCGAGCTGGCAATTGCCTGAACCTACCATAGGGAAGATGATCAATGTGACGCTGTTAATGATTATGCTAATAAGAAGCTGACCATTTGGGCAATTTTGTTTACCTTGAAGCAAAGAACAGAAGGAAAGAACATTAGACTGAGAGACTGTAAGAAGTCTAACCTTGACTAATCTAATCAGGTGAATTAATCATCTGCACGGCAAGGAATTATCTGTTAAGGTCTCTACGCTGAATAAAATAGATTTACTTATTTTTGGATTATATTGTGACCGAGGCCTGGAAGATATACAGTGAGGCTTGCTAAACAAGAAACCTTTTGGTTTCCCAGCTGTTTGTTCTTATCAAAACGACATTCTTGCTTCTGTTTCCTGCTCGGCCTTAATGTGAACTTCGCTTATTTTTTCGCTTTCAATAGCTTTGGTAGCATGCTTAGCCTTGTTGTCAGTGCAAATGCTCCTGATCAGCAAGTTTGCTTGTGTGAAACGTAACCACCAAGGTATAGGTGCTAGTTTGTTCCCTATTATCTTTCTTTTCTGTTCTGTGCTTTTTTTTTTTTTTTTGGTTGTTTCGAGAGAGAGAGAGAGAGAGAGAGAGGAAGTTGGAGGGAGAGAGAATATACATACCTTTCAGGATGGATATATTTTCTCTTTATAAAGATAGATACAACTATGGCAGTATAAATACTTTATAAACAATAATGTTACTGAGGATCAACATGTGACTTACTTCACAGGCTTATACATATGACTGAGACCCCAGGAGAGTATAAAGCTTCAAACCCACTAAAGTTGATCTGTTCCTTTGGAGTTGAGGTCTATTCCTTTCGAGCTTGTATCGATTTCACTCTGGCATTGTCTATTGAGATCAAATAGTGCACACCTTTTCGATTGTTCATCACTTTTCCCTTGGGGAATCCTCGTTCTTTTTGCCAACGGTTGCTCGATGCATGTACCATCATTTATCATGCTTTGCATTCTATTCTTCCCACTCTTCTTTGGCTTTTCTTCAGGTCGCCCCTCCATCAGCAGAAGTTCAATGCAAGAACTCAGCATCTGGTGATCAGGGTTTTCATATGGCACATGCTTTTCCTCGTCCCTTCCTGAGCTCTCAGAGGATGTTAGTGAGCTTTCGGTAGAGCATAGTGTTCCTCGCCTTTCATTTCTATCCATTTCCTTTGAAACAGAGATGGAACCTCCTGCATCAGTCAGTTCTGAGAATGAGGAGCTTGTGCAGCTCGTGTTCACCATTGAGATCAGTTGCAAGAGTTCTGCTTTCGCGTTTTCTATGCCATTCGAAGAGGAACTATAGCCTGAAAGCGTGTCCTGAGCTTTCTTTAACACTGTCTGTAAGTACTTCCCCTGTGCTTCAATCCTCAGCTGCAAATGCCTCTGCACCTGAAAAAGAAACAGTCACACATGATTCCAAGAACTTCCAAGACAGTATCTTAGATGCCATTTTGTTTTGATCATTACTTCGATTTGTTCATGAAGTTTCCTCTGAACTTCCATCTGCATCCGGAGGGCATGAGCTATCTGCAAGCTTCTGATGAGCAAAACAATCTCAGACCTAGAGGAGCTGTTTGAATTTTGAACAGAAATTCATCCATCACATAAGAAACCAATCCATCAATAACACTTACTCATTCATATTATTCTGGGTTCCATCATTGATCTCTTGACTGAATTCCCCATCACTGCTCTCTTGGTCTCTGCAATCTGAATAAACCCAATAAAGATAAGAACATGTGGAACAATATTATAATGTAATTCAGCAAGTTCTTAATCTAACCATCATCTTTAGTCTTCATGTAGGTTTCTGTCTGCTGGCTTTTCCCCAGCCTGAACTTCTGAAACATGGAAGAAAAAAAAGTTCTTTCAATCTGTCACTACCTTTTTATCTCTGGCGAGAAGAAATGTATCAATATGATATTGGTCATATTTTGTGAAGAGAGATTGCCTGCAAATGGCTTTTGAGATGATACAAAGTCAGCCCTCCAATTCCCATAACTCTCATCAGACTCTTGGGAGTTGCCTCTGTCCACAAACAAAAAAGGCATCCAAAAGAAAATCAGTATCTAAAACATCAGGTAGCCAAACTCTCATGTTTTTATATGAAAAATGAAATGAATTCTATATCTCTACTTAACTGTCTGCTCCTCCAAGTTGGTTGACTGCTTCAACAAACCTTTGATGAAGTTCAGGAGTCCACTTTAGCCTAGGCTTTGCATCAGTGGACAGGACCAGGTTCATGTTTTGACTCTGAACATTTTGCAGACTCATTTTGTGACAGACAGAAGATTGGAGAACATCCAACCGGGTCTTGAAATTCCTCCTCTGAGCTATGATTTGAGGTATGAGGAGGCAGCTGGGTGGTTCTCTTTATAAAACCCTGGAGTTGTTGGATTGTCCTGATTTCTCACTCCATATCAGGAAACATAGGTGGGGCTCTCTAGGAGGAGGGGAATATATGCCATGAGATGAGCTGTGGCTCTTCCCTTTCTCTCATCTGGATTCACATAGTGGCCTGAATTCTTTTATTTTTAATAATTTTTGCCTTTATTTTTTTATTTGCTTTCGAAGTTTTCCTTCCTCTTTCTTCTTTGACTTGAAAGAGGGTGTGGAGAGAATCTATGATGCAGCAGAAACCAGACACAGTTCAATTTGGAGCCTTAAAAGCAGAGAAAAGAGGGAAAAAGTGCATGGTTTGTTATCTTGCATCTCTCTCGCATTCTCACTCCTCTCATGCTTGATTCCCTTACTGAGTTAGGCAGCCCCCACCATGATGAATAATGGGTGCAACTTTCCTAACTCTAACACTATGAGAAGCTTTATAGAATAAAAAGAAGGCCATTTCTTTTCAATTTCATTTGCTTGTAAGTTGCGTGCATATAATCTCTATTACAGTATACTCATATATAGGGGGGAAAAAATGTGATCCAGAAACCATCTTTCTAAGAGTTAAAAATATATAAATACAGGAAAACTGCAATTACTGAGAAGGAAAATGAAACAAGTATGTAGAGGTATGATCAGAGATACCAAATAAGCTCATAGTATATTGATGGGAAGGTATAGGATGCATAATTATTTTGCTTTTTGGTGCGTGAAAGCTGAAACCAGATATCTCTCTTTGATTCTTTGTTATTATTTTACGCCTTTATTTATTTATTTTCTCTTTTAAGATAAGTGTGGTGTCTGATTGGCAGATTCTTTTTGTTCTAATGTAGGGAAGGAGGAATCAAAGAATCTAACCTTAGATTTTAGGACCCTAGGTCATTTGTGTAGAGTAGTATACTCTTAAAGCAAAAGTGAATCAGATCAGTAGAGGCATGCTAGGCTATAGAAATTATGGAACTCAAGATCATTCCTCTTACTACCCCCTCATTTCCTAAAATTCTTGATGTGGTGATTTGAGCCAAATAGAAACAAAAACCATCAGCAAGATCATTCCATTACAGCTAGAGAACCAAGGCCCCTAGGTTTTTTACAGACTGTCAATAGGGGCCTGTTTCTTGTTTTGTTCCAACAAATTCCACCTCTAAGACGGGGTGCCGTGTTTTACGCTTTTTATCAATACAAAAATAGTGGTAGATGAACAGCATTTGTACCGAGAGTTGCTGTTAAGCTTTTGTACTCTAGTCTAACAACTACAAGTGGTATGCAATATTCACAGTACTTTTTCCATAGCATATAAATAAAGTTACTAGTGTTACTAACGTTGTCTCTCTCGGTACTTTGCAATTAGAGGGTAAATGGAAGGTTTGATTGAAGGCAGGTCCATCCAATCTAAATTCAGGATAAACCAAAAATCACTGACAATTTATGCTGGATTTGCATTTTTTTTTTTTATCAATGATGGTCAATTGAATAGCGTAGAGATTTGTGCCTAAACCTGAGAAATATAATTGAAACATTTAAAACCAAAAAACATACATAGGGCAACAAAAAAAAAATTACAGCAATCTAGTTTTAGAGATTCAATACTAAAAAATGTATAATTTTTATAACACTTTTTCTCACAGTTGAAAGTGGTTGGAAATTTCTAACAGCTAGTTATTAGAAGTTCTCCTATCAACGACAATTAGTCGCTGGAAAATATACTCAGTGGCTTGCTAATGGAACAATTCCAATAAACACTGTTAGAAAATCTCCATAAACATCTGGTGACATCTGCAACGATTTGCCATCGAAAATTTTCTGACAGCCATAATTCTTCTAGAAGCCATTCCAACAATGTGCCTTCGGAATTTTTTTGACAGACAGCCACTAGAACTCCCCCGATGAGATTTTTCATGGTCTGTCATTGGTAAAATTCCTAAGGCACACAATCAAAATGGTTTTAGGAGGGTTTCCAATGGCACACTGTTAGAAGTTCTCTAGAAGTCATTTCGACAGTTTGTTGTTAGAATTTCTCCAATTGATGCCCACAAAAAAACATCCAGTCACCTTTCTGATGAAGTGTCAATGGTAAAATTCTAGTAGATGAAATTTTTTTGGAAATTGTTTTTCCCTTCGAACTTAGCCCACCAAAAAGATAAATATGAACTTCAAAATTTTCCAATGGCCATTTTCCCTGCGGTCGACAGTAAGAAATTCACAAATACTCCCCCCTCCCCCCACTTTTTCCCATTGTGAAAAAAATCTTGACTTTGAAATTTTTTGGTAGCCGATTGTCGAAGAATGAAACCCCCCCCCCCCCTCACTACACCATTTTTTTTCCACAAAATGAAAATTTTAAATTTCTTACACCAATATTATAAAAACTTACTTTTGTGCCAAAATCTTATTTCACTCTCATCTTCCACACATTTATCTCTTTCACACAAATTTCACCCCCTCCCTCAATACATTTTCTTCTTCCCTTTCTTTGTCATTTTCTTTCTCTTCTCTTTCATCTTCACCCTTCCCCTCTTTTTCTCACCATTTATTTCTTTTCCCCCTCTCTATCTATCACCATATTCTTCTTGTTCCTCCTCTACTTTTACTTCTATAAATTCCTTTTCTTTTTCTTTTTCCTCTTATTCTTCTTCCTCCTCCTCCCCTCTTTCACGCCATATTCATCTTCTTTTTCTCCCCCACTTCTTTGTTTCTCTCTCTTTTTTTTTTTTAATTTCATTAATTTTTTTTAAATAGAGATTTCCTATAGCCCTGCATCAAAAGATGCCCGACCATAGAAGCCCCTACGAATTTTCCAACAACCCGCCATTGGAAGATGGTAGAGGGCTTTTCTGGCAAAAGGTTGTCATAAGTTCACCGGCCACTTGTTGCAAGGCTGGCCATCAAAAGTCCCTCGAGCAATCTTCTGACAACTAGTTGTCAGAACACCATCAATAACTTTTTCGTCAACCAGCTATTAGTACATTGCCTCTCTAGACATTGTCATCGAACCTTTTTCCAGTGGTGCCGTCAAGAGTTCAGACAGCAAATCGTTAGATTTTTTTTCAGTGAACATTTATCATACTGACATTTTTTGGCTATCGCCCATTTGAAATGAACCTTTTCTGATGGCTAGTTGTTGGAAATAGTTGTTAGAAAAAGAATATTTTTCTTGTGGTGATTAACTAATTATAGTTGAAAAGGATATGGAATTGTAATGCCAATTAAGCAAACCTCATGAACTTAATAACTAGTATAAAAGTTACTCCCACCATCTCATAAAGGATGATGTTTTTTTTGTTTTTGACACGGAGATTAAGATATGTGTAGTTTATGGTGTTTTTCATTTTTTTCCCTGAAACTAAAATTAAAAAAAAAATTGTTTCTGGTTACGTGTAGTGAGAGTTTAAATGAAGATTGAAAAAGAAGATATTCTTTTTAAAATTTTGTGTAATGAGGGTTTTTATGAAAATTAAAAAAAAGAAGAAGAAATAATTTTATTTTAAGTTTTGTGTAGTAAAAATTTAAATGGGTGTAGTAATGTAAATTGAAAGTTAAAAATATTTCAAAAGGGAAACACTGCATCCTTTTGGGATGACCTAAACAAGAAAATGCTTCATTCTTCTTTAGACATATGCAATATGAACGGGTCGAATAAGTAGATACTATTTACTTCAAACAATGTCAATTTGATGCCATTTTTACAGAACTGCTTTTGTAAAACTTTAAAATTGTGCATTATTTTGATTTAAAGTGATTATTTACTCAAATTTTAAATTGATTGAAACCTTATATATTAAAAATTAAAAAAATGTAATGTTAAGATATATTTTTTACAAAAAAGTAAGTATTTTTATTAATATTAAATTAACCAACCTAAAAAATTAATATAAAATATTATCTTTTCACAGGAAATATTGTAAAAATTTTTGTTTGGACTTCTTAGAGTATAGGATTTCAATAAAATTTAAAATTTTTATAAATAATCATTTTATATAAACATAATGCACAGATGCATTAAAATTAATAAAATAGTATTGTCCATTAAATATTACAGAATTACTTTGAGTTTTTTTCAAAGAATTTTAAGAAAATTAAGAAAAGGGGAACTACGGTAAGAATTACTGATCAAGTTTCAATACTGGCTGCACCAGAAATACGACAAATACCATCACTTTCTTTCTGACAAAACCAAACCCACATACAAATAAATTATAAAAGCAAACAAGCAAATGGGATATTGGCCGATCTAACTAATATATAGCTGCGTAATTATTTTTCTTTATATAAAAGCAAACAACAGGAACCATTCTGCCAAAAGTGCCATAAAGAAATATATTCCAAAGAGAATTTGTAGCTTTAAGCCTGGAATCCATACTAAACTGAAACGGGAGGAAAAGAATTTTCCACCGAGAAAAAGGAAAGATGAGGGGGGAGAAAAGGAAAAGAAGCTCCAAATGGCCAACAAGAAATCACAAAAGTCAATTGCATCTGATCGATCCTCAGTTTTATTGGGTTGCGTTCAGGAGTTAAAAATGGTGGAATCAAAATCTAATGATTGGTGTTCAATTGCCAGACAATTTAGCTGCTCTGCTAGGTGCTAGCTCAATTACATATATACCATTAATTAATCATCAGAATCAGAAGTGATATTAAATATTTAGTACATATATATATATATATGACAATCTTAAGTTTTTACTTTATTGAGACACCATATTTCGACTACTAATTAATTGAACAGGAATATGTATCCCTAGCTAATTAATTGATTATTGAATAATGAATCTAGAGCTCTTTAGTTAAGAAAATCAGGCTTTGACCTATTTATAGCGTTTTACAACCCCTAAAAAATAGAATTACATGCTTTTAACTGCCAAGTCTCCTAATGAGTATGTAACTCAAAATTCAAGTCTTTTAGTGACTTGTTATTGAAATTACATAAAATGTCACTCTGTAAACAATATAACTGCATGTACGAACACCGATTTGCAATGTTATGTAGAAATATTTCTATAATTCTATTGCTCTGAACATACAGAGTTATGGGGTAACATATAGAAGTGACATAATTGGGGAAAAAAACACATTAATATTTATGAGCAATTACTATATAGTATATAATTGTTTGACTATTTATTGGCAATAATATATATATATATGTACACTTTAATACACTACAACTTACTGTGACAATTTTTTATGTCACAAAACTTAATCGTCACAGAAAATGTTGTAAAGGGGGTTGTTAACTAGTCAATAACGTGATATTGCAACAATTCTATGATGATCCATTTACAACAATTGTTAGGTGATAAAACTAATCTAACTCTCTTCTTCCTCCCTTCTCCTTTTTTTTTTTTCCTTTTTTGCCATTTGCTACGGATTAAACGACATATGTGGGTATAGAAAAAGTCCTTCTCTTTTGTAGTAATAGCTAATAATTAGAAAATTGATATAGGAGTATGTAAATAATTATGTGCGTGAGTCTTAAGAGATTAATTTAGCTCTAAAGATCTTCTGTTTCCTAATTTTTAGCTCAATTGCTGAAACGTGACACATTTCGTACGTAATAGAGTTAGTAATGAATATATATGAGAATGGTGGAAGTAACTTTTCCCACCTCGAAGCTAAATAGCCTTTATTAATCAACCTCAAATATTGACCACTCATAATGTCTTTCTTCGCAACAGAATTATAACACACAACGTCTTTTTAGGGTTTTGGTTATGGATTACTCTGTGTTGTTTGATTTAGCGTAAAGTCTCATGCTAGCATTGAAGTAGAGACGTTTGAAAAAGAATAAAAGATAAAGGCCAAAGATTTCTCTTTAGTACAATAAACCAGCTGCTGTACCTTCCTTGAAGCCTCCAATATATATATATATATATATATATATCCTTTTAGTGTTTTTTTTTTCTTTCTCACTTTAGAAAATATTCCAAAGACTGGGAAAGGCGATTCTGGGATGATGCCAACTGGGCCCAGCAGTTGAAGAAGAAGCTCCGGTGAATAATCAAAAGTCATTTTTACGAAAGTTTTGGTTGCATTTTGCTGCATCTAATCGATTATTATTGTTATTATTAAAAAGCTTGAAAAGAAAAGAAGATGGAGAAGCATATATCTATTGCTTCAGGAATCCCGAGAAAAGGTGAAGAAAATTAGAAGAAAAGGAACCCATCCCTACCCACCCAAACGATCCGATTAATCAACAGAAAATGCCAGACTTTGACATTTTTACCACTAAAAATGATGTTATCACCATGTCATCAATAAGTCACAGGCTGAGTTGAGATTAGCTTATCATTCTCGATGAAGAATCGACACTTCTGCAAAATATAGAGGTCAAAATAGATAGTTTTCTAAAATATAGTCCTTATAAGTGAATCCTGCCAATTTTATAGGTTGGGCGAAAATGTATTTATTATTAAAATTTAGAAACTACAATTGAGATTCTATCATTTTAATTCATAATAGTAGTTGAGTTCCCAAATTAAAGAGTTGCAAATAAGCAAATTTTACATACTCTCTGGCTTTTTACATAGGAGAGATGTCACCATGTTACATACAACAATTCCTACAAAACTTTCTCATACTAAATGATACCTATATATGTCAAATTGTCAGTGAATTAGATGGTTTAACCTTCAGTGGATCTTGCCTAATTACAATTATTTATTAAATCATTTTTTCTCACATTATTTAGGAAGGAAAAAATTTATATGTTTTTTTATATATTTTCCATTTTCTATATTTTATCATTTAACAATAGTTAAATTCCAAACAAAACAAAAAAATATGTTACTTGTTAAGCGTGATGAGGCAGGTTCGTAGTAAGACCACATTTATTTTTTTTCTTTAATACAAATTAAGACAGGTTAGTACAATGTAATCCTATCATGCAAACATCTTCTATTCATAGTCCTATCATTAGAAATGAATTCCGATCATAATCTGCATGACAAATCGTAATCCATTTAGGCTTAATTAAGTGGTTTCTGTAGCTTCAAATAAATACCATAAGCTTGCTTTCATATCTTAATTATGTGGATGTTTACATTGTTGGTAGACAACTGCTTAAACCGAACACAATGATAGATAGCGCAAGACATTGCTCCGTGTATCCTGCAGAAAACAAAAGGGAAGTTGAAGTCTGACCAACAAGTTGACTTTCAACAAGATTCACCTGTTAAATTTGGGATTTCTTATGAAGGTCAAATAGGGTAATTGCACCTTGTTTGGACCAAGAAAACAAAATCTTAATATGCAAAATGCCAAGATTCCGCAGAATTATTAACTTAGCTGATATATGATGAGCTCTAAGTTTGACTCATGTTTTGAGCCTCAACAAGACTTGTCTTTTGTTACTGGAAATTTGTATGCGAGTCAAAGCATGGAGATGGATTATGTTAGGAGTAAGAAACCACTGCACCCAAGAATCTAGCACAGAGACATCTCTCAAGTCAACAATCAGTAATATGTTATAGAAAGGATAATGCATTGATAGATTTCTCTACTGATTTTTATTTTTTTTTATTTTTTTCCTAAAATCAATGCCATTTGAAAACTTACTCTATCTAATTAATATTCACTTAAATAAATTTTTTTAAAAGGCAAATTATCTTTTATGACTTTTTTCTCTTCTCAACCAAGAAAGAGGAAAATCAATAAAGATACCTAAATTTTTAGTTAAAATAAAATTTGGACCTCTTTATCTATAAACTTTTTATTGATGTACAAGTTAATCGAATAATCACTATATATCAAAATAATCATTAATAACTCATTTTTAATAATTATTCTAAGGCTGGTGCATTTGCAACTGATTTTTAAAAATAGATTACCAGTGATTATTTTGATATATGATGATTATTTTCCCAATGTGTATATCAACTGAAACTTCATACTTAAAAAAAGTCTGGAAAGTACCTCTAAAAATTTTTTTTTGGAAAAGTTTAGATATTTTTTATTGATTTTTTTCTTGGTTGGATACAAAAAAATTTTATAAAAAATTAATTATTTTTTAAAACATTTATTAAATTAATAAGATACAATACTAGCTTTTAAATAGCATTGAATGTTCTATGTTGCTCCTAAACCTATTAAAAAAATTTCATTTTTAGTCTTAACTCCATTAAAAATATTTCATTTTTCCCCTATTGAACGAAATTTGTTAACTCAAAGTATTTGTCTAAGAACAAATTTTTATATCATAATTTAAATTATTTGGTAACTATCTTACAACCATTTTAATCTATATAATAGTTTTTTTATAAATAATGAAAAATTAAATTATCTTTTTTCTTTCTGTAAATTGAGCTTATTTTATTTAAGAAGAAAAAACTCTAATTTAAATTGTCTATTTCTTATAAAAAATATTAAACAGTTTAAATTTATTAAAAGATAGTTACTAAATATTTAAGTTAGAATTTCAAATTTTTATATTAGACAGTTATTTTGAGTTAATGAATTTTATATTTTGAAGGACCAAAATAAACAATTTTAATAGATTTAGAACTAAAATAGAACATTCTATAGGTTAGGGATTAAAATAGAATGATAATTAAAGGTTAACAACTATCCACACAATTTACTCCATATAAAAATGGTGCAAAGATTTGGAACAGATCCAAAATACTAAATGATGAAAAGAATATGGAATAGATAAAGTATAGATTTTGGCATTGATTTTCACTATATATAATTAACAACTTGCTCATTATTAGAGATTAAACTGTAAATTTAAAAAAAAATGGGTGAAAATGTAAAAATTTTTAAAATCCAAGGACCTATGTTGTAATTATTATGGGTGATTAAAATTAAATTTTTAAAAATTTAGGTATCTTTTTGCACTATACTTAAAAGTTTAGGGAAAGATGTTGTTATTTTGAAATTTGACAACCAAAATCATTAAACTTACTGAATATGTAAGTTATTTGTTTTGGAACAACCCAAATATAGGACCTGTTAAATATGCAAACCCCCAAATATAAGACTCACTAAATATAGATATTCCCAAAAAATGAAAATTGCTAAATATGGGAGTCTCGAAATATGTGACTTATAAAATATAGAAGATAATAAAAGAGGAAAGTTAAGCCCTTTTACTTTTACAAATGTAGAAATTTATTAAAAATATATTTGTTTCTAAAAGAAATTTTGGTGATAATTGGAAAGACTAAGTACTAACTTTGAAATAGTAACGAAATTATGAAAATAAAAAAAGGAGAAGAAATGTCACTTAAATTTTTCAATTATAAAAGGAAAAACAACAACAACAACAATGCAGTTAATTTGCTTTGCCTTTTCCCATCAACTTCATCTACATCCTGCCATCGTTATACGAATTAGCACGTGTCCTTTTTGTTTCTGTCATGACATAGAAAAAGTTTTTTACTATAATCATTAAAATTATCAAATTAGGCAAATCTCTATTGATGAGATTGTTAAATTTGAAAGTACTGAAAATCATTAAGACACATAAACCAAAAAATCCTAGATGACCCCTAAACAAACCAAAATAAATTATTTTGTTAATTTATTCTTCAAATTGCATAAGATCCCTAAATAAAAAGTACTTTTTAAGTTTCTTAAATTGTTGGTAATAATTTGTGTATAATTTAGATAAACAATCAATATATAAAAAAGGCTTAAATACATAATAGTGTCTCGAATGTTGTTAACTCAGTCATTTAAGGGCCTCAACTATTAACCGACTCAACTTATGACTCATACTTTTTGGAATCGAGGTAGTTCAATCCATAGACTCAAATGTAGAGTCATATGAATGATCAATCTATAATGTTTTAACAAAGGTAGCCTTGTTTTACAATGATGATAGCATTGAACCAAATAAGTCCATCTCCACTATCGCATGTTTAGGTCACTATGAACCGTTGAATCTTCAATTGCACTATTGTGTATTCATGTTGCCAATTTCTTAAGTCTAAAGTCTAGTCTTTTGATCAAATTTTGGAGTTTTTAGGACAAATTTATGAGGCCTATATACAGCTTCACAGAAAACCACCATTTGGAGTTAGATGTCCGTCACACTACGTGACTTTGCATGATGTTCTCTGGACTAGTTAACCCCAATTTCAAAAGTTTGAGTCTTGAGTTAACCCTGATTGATAATTGAGATCAAGATTGTTAAAAACGCGATCCAAATCATAGGATCGCACGATCCTACTATCTGGATTCCAAAAACCTATCCAAATCAAAATAGGATCGATGCCGTAGTAGGATCGTGGTGAGATTGTGTTCAAAATCATAAGATCGTGGGAAAGTAAGTCTCCATTGATCCTCTTTAGTCATTGCAACTTGGCTTCCCCTACTCGTCTATCTTCATTGTTGTCAGCTTAAGATCTCTGATTTCAACTCTCTATAGAGAAGCTTGTCATCCCAAACGAGCCAGAGGGCCATGTGAGAAAAGAAGAATCAAAGAAAGAGAACAGGGGAGGGCCACGCATTCAATTCAGTGAAGAGAACAAGGGAATTCAAAACAAAGCAAAAAGAACAATGGAAGGAGCGAGAGAAAGAAAAAGAAAAAAAAAAAAGATAAAGATGGACAAGACAGAATAACAGAGCAAGATCTGATGAAAGGCAAAAAGGTAGAGAGACGGAAAAGAAAGGAAAAGTGAGAAAGAGAGAAACAATGAGAGAGATGAGAGCTAGACAAAGATAAGAGAGATAGAGAAAAAAGGGTAGGTCTAGCAAAAGAAGAAAGACAGGGGGAGAGATGAGAACAAAGGTCAAAATGAGATAAGGCAAAGTGAATGGTCAAAAAGGAAGAAGAAACAGACAATTAATGAGATGCAAAGTGAACGGCCAAAATGGGAAGTGAGACAATGAATGGCACAATATAAACAATTAATTGGTGAGTAAGATTTTACTTGATTTTTTTATAGAAGATTTTATTTAATTTTTTTCTTTTAGATTTCAATCAAATAGGTATAAAGAATTATTAAAATAAAACATCACTACTAGTTTATGATGTAATTTTTTTATAGAGGTAATGTTTTTCAAATAAAAATAACATGGTGTCTAATATAATTGCTCTTTTACATAAACTATATTATTTAGAAAATAAATTTTAAGTTTTGGTAGGATCTTACGATTCACAATCCGATCTTATGATTCTGATCTTGCACGATGAAAAATGATTCAGGGTAAGATCCCGATCTTAACAACCTTGGTTGAGATGACTAAGTTGACAAAGTTTAAGATATTATTCTGCATTTAAGTCTATAAAAAATCATACTAGTATGTTTTAAGCCTTTACTTATAATATATTTCATATTGATTTGGGTTAAAATCAAGTCTTGTCTAGTGTAGTTATTGAGTCATTACAATTTACAGGTATAGGTCATGTCAGTTTTAGGTTCAACGCATTTTGGGTTAAAGCCAAGTCAGGCTTAACCCATCTCGAGTTCACAAATTTTGAGTTTGGGTCATTTGTGTATTGATTTTCTTAGATTTCACTTTAATTGAGTTTAGGTTCATGTCAAGTTGAGTGCAGTAACGTTTGAGTTATTAACTTTTTGGGATAAATTAGGTCAAATTAGATTTGAGTTCATGTGGTCAAGTCATTGGCTTATGTCAAATTTTACTATCTCTACATTTCCGACTGGCATATATTGACCACCCGAACTTTAAAGTCGATGAATTAAAGAATTTTCAAAACTTTATTTTAGCAATCTCTTTCAAATCATTCAATAAGACTTCGAAAAGTTTATGAGATTCAAATTTAGATCTAAAACTATAAGCCTAAGTTCTAATTAAATGATAGGCATGACAGCGAAGATGTGGACTTCGGGAGTAAAAGACAGTTACCAAATTATTTATTAGATGGATGGTTGATGGGTAAAGTTCAACAGGTACCTTAACTTATTTTTTAGTCCTAGATAGCTACCCAACCTTTAGATTTGTTCCATTGAATTATATGAACTCATATAGCACATTTCAATTGAGTAATTTCCATCAATTTCACTATTAATTAGGATGAAAAATACTGATGGGCATTAAATAATCTTAAAATAAATTTAAAATAAAAACTTTGGTCCTCAAACTTTCCATGCCAATCACTAATTATAAGACTTAAACTTCCATTAAAATGAATTTTGCTCTCCCTATCACCTGATCCATCTTTCTGTTTGATCAATCCATAGTGCTTTGCTTCATCTCTCAAGCAGCAAAACATATCAGAACAGGTCCAAGTGCGAGTGATCCCATTATGGCTTCTTCCACACTCAAATTGCACCCTTCCACAACTTCCTCTTACCGGACCTCAAATCGCCTGTGAAGATCATGCCACCACCCCGGACGAATTTGTTTGCCCAGAAAACAGCAGTTCTTCAACTTGATTCGATGGTTCCAGGAGGCGCACAAGCACGAATTGCTATGGCAGGGGCAATCAAAAGAGATGAGCGGGGAAGACGAGGATGAAGGAGTAGCTTGATGCGTTGCTGGCAAGATCCATCGTCGTTCTGCAGATGCGACACCGTCACCCCTTTGAACTTCGCCCATACGCTATTGCCGCCCAACCGCTATTGTCATCCACTCCATCAAGCCCACAGCTACTTCCCTTCACTTCCCCACCGTCTACAAGCGTCACCCGCCACCTGCGATGCTAAAACGAGAGGGCGAAGGCTGCTCACAGCCCGGCCCGCCAATTCCCATCCTGCATTTGTTGCTCTCTGGCAGCTCCGTGCCTTGTCCCTTAGTCTGGAAGCCACCGGGGCTATCTTTGCCCAACTGTCGTCGCTGATAAAATCTTCGAGATTTCCAGCTTTGCCGTTGACCTTTATGATAGAAGCAGTGGTGTCCTCGTTTGTAATCTTCCGAGTTTGGAGTCCGATGGACTTACACAGAGCTTTCGCATTGTATTCGAATTTTTTTTTTATTTTTTTTTTCTATTTGATGTGAAAGAAAAATTCCATGAGTGAATTTTCCAGAACTTTACTGGGAACCAACCAATGGTAGAGAAAAGAAGAAGAAGATCCAGGCTAAGTGTTGACACCCAATTTCGTCTGGCCATTAAAATAATTTTAAAAAAAAATTAAATAAAAAAAAATTAAATAAAAAAATGTATTATTATTATTATTGTTATTATTATTACTAAATTTTTTTTAATTAGTTTAAAATATATATATATATATATATATTTTTTTTTTTTAAGATTTGATATATGTGTGTATATGTGTATGTTTGAAAGAAAAAAAGAAAACTCCATAAAAATGACAAAATTTAAAAGTTTGAGGTAAAAATGACAAAATTAAGAAGTTTCAGGCAAAATTGACAAATTCTGAAAGTTCCAGGAGCATTTGGCAGTTTGTCACATAAAATTTTGAGCCTGCCGACGTTTTTGGCTCAAATTGACAGAAAACGACAAAATTGTCAAAATCAGAAGCTTCAGGAACTTATCCAGAGGCTGAGAGACGTAAAGGACTAAAATTGTCATTTTACCAATTTAAGAGATAAGTTTGAAATTTTTTATTAATTTATCCGTCCACAGTTCAGCCAAACTCCTTCTATAAATACCCCTCCAAATTCAGTGATGAACACAGAAAAAAATAGAAAAAAAACTTAGAGCTCCGTTTCAAAAAAAAGAGAAAATTACAGCCCTTAGCCCCAGACCTCTTCCCTTCTTCCCCAGAAAGCCAAATTTTTTTTCACTGCTGTTCCCTCTCTCTCTCTCTCTCTCTCTCTCTCTCTCTCTCCGCCGTGTCCCTCGCCGCCCGCCGCCGCCGCCTCTGCCCGGCGCCACCCCTGCCCGCCGCCGCGTCGCCCCTGCCCGCCGCCGGCCCCCCCCCCCCCCCCCCGTGCCCCACGCCGTCGCCCCCTGCCCCTGGCCGTGCCGCCAGCTGCCCCTTCCCTTCCCCCCCTCGCGCCGTCGTCGTTCTCATTTCCTGGGATTCAAAATTCAAAACTAAAAGGGTAAACCCTTGTTTCACCCATCATCTTTTCAATTTCTTTCTATTAGGTCACTAACCTTTTTATTTTGTCTTTGCAGAAAATTAATTAACTAACTCATTTATTTTTTTTACTTGTTTATTTATTTGTTTATTATTGTTATTATTACTAACCTTTTTTTTTGTTATTAGCAACTAACAACTAACTTGCTAATTTTTACTAACCTTTATTATTATTGTTGTTAATAATTAATTAAATTGTCTAACTTTTATTTTTGTTGTAATTAATTAACTTAATTAAACTTGGCTAACTTTTATTTTTGTTGTAATTAATTAACTTAATTAAACTTGGCTAACTTTTATTTATTGTTGTTAATTAATTAACTTAATTAAACTTGGCTAATTTTTATTTATTGTTGTTAATTAATTAACTTAATTAAACTTGGCTAATTTTTATTTATTGTTGTTAATTAATTAACTTAATTAAACTTGGCTAACTTTTATTTATTGTTGTTAATTAATTAACTTAATTAAACTTGGTTAATTTTTATTTATTGTTGTTAATTAATTAACTTAATTAAACTTGGCTAACTTTTATTATTGTTGTTAATTAATTAAATTAATTAAATTGTCTAACTTTTATTTTTGTTGTAATTAATTAACTTAATTAACTTGACTAACTTTTTATTATTGTTGTTAACCATTAATTTAATTAAACTTGGCTAATTTTTATTATTGTTGTTAATTAATTTAATCTAACTTTTACTAACCTTTTTTATTGTTATTAACTAACTAATCCAACTAATCTAACTATATTAATTGTGCTAACTTTTATTATTATTGTGTTATTAAAGTGGATGGCCAAAAAGCCCCACTTTATTAATTGAATTTTTTTTATGATTAAAAGATAAAAAAAGGAATTTTATGTGAATAATTTTCTAAAGGCTAATAAAAATTACTTTTTTTTATTTTGAAACAAAGTTTTTATTCCTTTTAATAAACAAACATAATGAAATAATTCAAAAATAAAATAAATAAATAAATAAACATAAAACCATTCTTTTAATACATCTTTAAAATTAATAATTAATGAAATAAAAAAATTTAATTAAAACTCCATGACCAAATGATCCGCCAGGATCCATGGCTCGGAAATATTTTTAAAATAAAATATATAAATAAATTTTTTTTCTTTATAAAAAATAAAAAAAAAACTTTAGACTAATATATTAATTATCTATTAATATATAATTTTTTTTAGTTTTCTTTATTAAAAAGAATAAAAAGCGTAAAATTTTTGAGTTAATATTTTTCAATAATATTTTATTTATTTCTTTTAAAAATATAATTTTTTTTTTAGTTTTCTTTATTAATAAAAAGAATGAAAAGAATAAAAATTTTGGGTTAATATTTTATTCAGTAATATTTTACTTATTAAAAGATATAACTTTTTGTTTCCTTTATAAAAATCTTAATCAAATAATTTCAAAATAATACAAAATAAAACAAAAATAATTGAATTTTCTCTTAAATATTTTTGACTTATTGATTAGATATATTTTCAGAAATATAAATTAAAATTAAAAAAAAATCTTTCATCAAACAAAGAAGAATATAAAAATAAAAATATCAAGACTTTTGTTTTAAAATACATATAAGTTTTCGGTTAAATAATCTTTTATTCCAAAAATAAATTAAATAAATATCAAAACTTTTCTTCTTTTGTTTAAAATTTTTGATTCTCTTAATAAAAAAAAATAATAATAAAAAAATAATAAAAAATAAAAATAAAAATAAAAATTTTTTTAGTTCATGGTATATTGGCTGGAAACTGTCTCGTGCCCGCTTTTGAGCTGCTTCACCTGGTGAAGAGGGTCTGGCTGAGTAACAACGCCCCGTACCATGATCAAAATTTTTATTTTTAAACTCTTTAATTCTTTTAAATTAACTTCTTATTAAATAAAAATTAATTATTATTTTTTTTAATTCTTTTATAAATTGAGTAATCCTTTAAAATAATAAATATCTTTCATTAAACAAGAAAAACAAAAAAAGTAAACAAGAAAAAAAAGAAAGATAAGAAAAATAAAAGAAAGATAAGAAACAAAAATAAAAGAAAGATAAGAAAGAAAAGAAAGATAAAAAAAATATAAAAGAAAAGATAAGATAAGAAAAGAAAGAAAGAAAAGACAAGAAAAATAAAAGAAAGATAAGAAAGAAAAATAAAAGAAAGATAAGATAAAGAAAAAAAGGAAATATAAGAAAAAGAAAAGAAAGATAAAAGAAAGAAAAAGAAAAAGCAAAGAAAGAAAGAAAAGAATAAAAAAGAAAGAAAAGAAAAGAAATTAAAAGAAATTAAAAAAGAAGTAAAAATAAGTAAAAAAAGAAGAAAAAGAAAGAAAGTAAAAAAAAAGTAAAAAATATAAAGATAAATTTTTTAGTTAGTATTAAAAATCATTCATAAACAAAAAGAATTACCATTTAAAAATTAATTTCATAATAATAAGAATTAAATAATTACGATAAATCAATTTCCATATCCGGATGATCCGGTAGGATCTACGGTTTGGAAAATATCAAACTTTTTAAAATAAACAAATTAAATAAACAGATAAAAATCCATATTTTTACAATATGGATAAAATTGTTTAAAATTTCACCAAATTCCGTGTCCAAATGACTCGGCAGAGTCCATGGTTCGGAATCAAAATCTTCCGTGTCCAAATGACTCGGCAGAGTCCATGGTTCGGAATCAAAATCTTCCGTGTCCAAATGACTCGGCAGAGTCCATGGTTCGGAATCAAAATCTTCCGTGTCCAAATGACTCGGCAGAGTCCATGGTTCGGAAGTATAAAATTCTATACAAATTAATTTCCAAAAATCCGCATTCAACTAATTCAGTTAAAATTTCTAGTTTGAAAATTAACTGAATTTTTTTAAAGCAAAGTAAAACAAAATTAAAATCAACTAAGGTGCCAATTTTGGGCGCTATAACAATATTGTTTTAGCGTAACCGTACTCCCGATCCCCGAACTCTCGCAGACCATATTTTAAGGTATCCAATCGACCTGAGCGAAAACCGATTGGTGGCGACTCCAGAAAACCCGACGTTGCCACAGCTTGGCGACTCCACTGGGGAGTCGACGTTAGTGAGTCGAGCCTAAAGTTGATTTGTTTTTATTTACTTTGCTTTACTATTATGTGGATTTATATATTATATTTACTTAAGTAAACATGCATAATGCATTCACAAAATGAAGCTCTATACCCGAGCTTCCTTAAATCAAACACGATTCTTTCTAAGCGGAATTGGTGTTGCTGTCCTTGTGAGGCCACGGTCTCCAAGCCTTCACCGGTTTCAAAGTAGCAAAGTAGTGTATTGCCTTCTGAGACGGTTAGTCTCTGCATGGGCCCACGAAAAGCTACGACTCGAATTAATCCATTCCTTACATAAACCCTAGAGGGTAAGGAATCGGGCCGTCACTATGATTCAGTGACGGGATTCGGGAACTATCCCTTGCCTTTTTGATAAACCACCTTCTGCATGTAGAATTCCTTACTCCACCTTAGAACCAGCCATTAAGAATTTCCCATACCTCGGTTCCCATTTCCATAGGTTTTGTTTTATCTATATGTTTGTATGATCCTATGTGTTATTTTTTTACTAACTCTATTTTTCCTTATTTTTCCGGCATATACATTTCATCATTAAAGATAAGTATTTGGTGAAAGAACTATTATCATGGATATTCTCGATTATCTTCCCACGGCTGTTACTGGATCATGGAATGACACGGTAATCGAAACTCAGCCTGAAGCTATGGAATATTCCGAAACGGCTCAAAAGCTTCACGGAGATGCTCTGACATCCCATTCTCACGTACAGCTTAAGGACCAGGTATCGGTCCGGATAAATCAGAACGACACCACGGAATTATTGCAAGTCTGGAATAGTTGGAATTCTGCTGATCGGGAAGCTTTTACGGCAAAATATGGTCACATCACTTGCCTACTAAAGGTTACCGTTGATGCATCACTTGTCCGGGCTCTAATACAATTTTGGGATCCATTTTATCGATGCTTTTCTTTCGATAAGATGGATCTGGTTCCAACCATTGAAGAATACAACAGCCTCTTGGGTTGGTCCTCCGACTATCCAATTGAGACTTATCAACATGATAGAAGAACGGAGCCTCATCGAGCCCTAGCAAAATTATTGGATATGCCAGCTTCCAGTCTTCAAACCAAGTTTGCAACAAAAGGATCTCGAAAATTTATCAGTTGGATCGACTTAAAACAATTAAGTCACGTTCTCCCTCAGAAAAATCAACGACGCAAGCTTTTCGCCTTGGCGATATATGGCCTGGTAGTCTTCCCAAGAATCGTCGGATTCATTGAAGGAGACATCATTACACTATTTGAGCAAATCTGCAATGCTCAAATAAATCCGACCTCAGTAATATTATGTGAAACTATCAGGGCATTAAACTTTTGTCGCCAAAGAGGGGGCAAATTCATAGGATGTTCACATCTCCTCAACATTTGGATCAAAAGCCACCTTCCTTGTGAGAAGCAACATTTTGGAAATCGCTTTTCAAAGGACTTCATCCCAATCGAAGCCTTTTTGAAAAGTGAAACCATTCATCACGACAGCAAGGAAGCATGGGTTGATTATTTCAAGAACATCACCGAATTCCAAATTGAATGGAGAGCCCCCTGGTCTACCTCCACCCGCGTTGTCTACCGATGCGGCAATTGCCCGTGGGTTCCTCTCTTAGGTATATGGGGAGGAACAAGTTATGCCCCAGCTCAAGTACGAAAACAATTTGGGTCCATGCAATTTATACCCATGACGCATAATCTGAGTAAGTTGGAATTTTCACACGAAGATCCAAATTCAAATAAGCTCGCAATGGGTATTTCAGTTGCGTGGAAAAGAATTTTCATATTGAAGTCGGGGCCTATTATTTCTCCCACTGCTTATTATGAATGGAGAAATAACCGGAAGGAAGGAATAGTTCTATCTGAAGAGGTCATCAGAAAATTGGCGAAAAGAGAGTTGGAGAAAGAACTAGAGGAAGAAAAGGAGAAGAACAAGAGGATGCTCCTTGACATGCAACAGCTCGGTCACAAAACACAACTCCTCGAAGAGAAAGTTGAATACCAAAAACAAGTCATCTCCCAATTGGTTGATGAAACCGATCAAAAAGAGATGAGAGTCAGATACTGGGAAGATCAATACAGATTTTCTCAAGATCAATTGCAAACATTTTTGGTAGAAGTCAGAAAAGTTACAGAACAAGCCCAACTAATGGGCGAAGAAGCCAAGGAGTTAGAAGAACTGAGCTGTCCTACTCCATCAGTAAATGTTCAAAGAATGATGGAGTTCATATCTAAGGCCAGAAAGCAGTATTGTACTTTGGGTCGTTTCTTTTAAACAAACCTTTTGCTGAATGTAATTGAGAAATTCCATTATAGTTTTTCTTTCACCAAGTATTTACAATATTCATGCATGCATCCATCACATCAATCATACACACATAGAATCTAATAAAATAAATATTCCTTTAAAAGGGTAAAATTGGACCTCAACACCGATATTCAACTCGACTCCAAACAAGATTAATGGCAGAACAAGCCGAAGGACGTCTCATGGAGATGGAGTCCAAGATTGAAAGTATGTCAGAACAGATGAGACAATTGATGGAATTAATCAAAGGGAAAGCAACTCAAGTCCCCATCAAAGAAGTACAAGATCCCACTTATCCCCCGGGATTCACCCCGCAACGAGTCTCAGTCCAAGAAAACCTGTTTCAAGAATCAGGACCGTCTGCTAGTGTTCACCTGAAACAAGACACTGTACAGGAAGAGAAGAAGACATTACCAAAAGAAGAAGCAGAATCTCAAAAACTCGAAACAATAGAAAAGCGACTGCGAGCCATTGAAGGAGGCACTATATTCGGATCTCTCTCGGTGGATGACCTCTGCTTAGTGCCAGACGTCGTAATCCCTTCAGATTTTAAGGTGCCAGATTTCGTGAAATACGATGGAACGAGTGATCCCATCACTCACATCACATTGTTCCTAAGGAGACTACAACCACTCACAAAAGATGAAAAGGTGTGGATCGCACTTTTTCAGGAAAGTCTCACAAAATCAGCATTACAGTGGTATCTAAGCCAAGGTCCAAGGAACATAAAAACTTGGAATGACCTTGCTCAGGCCTTCATCGGCAACTATAAACACGTTATGGACTTGGCTCCGGATCGCCAAACTCTCCAAAACATGGAGAAGAAAAAGCCAGAAACTTTCAAGGAATATGCGCAGCGGTGGAGGGACTTAGCTGCACAGGTTCAGCCACCCATGACAGAAAGAGAAATGGTCACTTTGTTTGTCCAGACACTGAAATACCCATATTATGACAAACTTATTGGCAATGCGGCAACTAACTTCTCTGACGTAGTAATGTCTGGAGAAAGGATCGAGCATGGTATCAGGACTGGGAAGATTACTGAATCCTTTAGCGATCCTATGAAAAGAGGAGGACCTTCCAGAAGAAAAGATGAAGAAATACAACAAATAGGAAGAGGAAGAGGGATTCCCTTCGTGGGCACTGTGGCCACCGGACCTCGCCTATCCTATTCTGCCAATAAGCCCAATTATTATCCTACCAATAGGCCCAATGATTATCTTCCCAATAGACCCAACAATTATCCTCCCAACAGACCTAATCAGTTACGGCCACCTGTTCCAACTCCTCCAGTACCTGCACCAAGACCAAGAGAAATCTTCGCACCAATTCCCATGACTTACACTGAGCTGTATCCAAAACTCATCGAAAGTCAACTTATTCGCCCAATCCCTACAAGGCCATTGGAACCCCCGTATCCAAGGTGGTATGACCCTAACATAAATTGCCCATATCATGATGGTACCGTGGGCCACGGACTGGAAAATTGCATAGCATTGAAGCGTATAGTCCAACAATTAATTGAGTCAAAGTGGTTGGACTTTTCCGATGAACCAAACGTCACTCATAATCCATTGCCTCCTCATCAAGCCAAACCAGTCAATATGATGGAAGAATATTGGCCGATGAAGAAAACAGTCAATGATATCATAACCCCTCTTAAGCATGTATATTCATGCCTTGTGAAAGAAGGGATTATCATAGGAAAGTCTTCTGGAAATAAAGAAGTCGAGGATGAGGAGTGGTGCAACTTTCATAACAGTAAGAGTCATTCTATCCAAGAATGCCCAGAATTCCGTAAAAGTCTACAAAGTCTTATGGACTCCTCCCAAATCATCGTTTTTATGTCAGATAAAGAGGATGACGTGAATGTGATAATTAAAGAACAAGAAGTCAATATCATGCCAAGACCACTAGTCATTCCAATATCAAAATCTGCTCTCAAGCCTTTAAGAATTCAAGTTCCAAAGCCATTCCCGTACAAATCAGACAAAACTGTTCCATGGAACTATGGCTATACTTCTAACATCACATCAACTCCGTTAGAAGTTGGGGGCATGACTAGAAGCGGTCGGTGTTATTCTCCCGAGCAAATGAACAAGCTCCAACAAGAGAAGAATGTTACGGATCCAGCAAATGGACCTATTAACACATCTAAAGAGCAAGAGATGCCTCGAGCAGTAACAGATGAACAAGCTACTGAGTTTCTCAAACTCATAAAGCAAAGTGAATACAGTATCGTGGAGCAGTTGAACCGTCTGCCAGCAAAGATCTCCATACTTTCATTACTCTTAAGTTCTGATGCCCATCGAGAAGCTCTTCTCAAAGTCCTGAATAAGGCTTATGTTGAACAAGATATCTCCGTGAACAACTTTGACCACCTTGTCAACAACATCACGGCACAAAATCTCATCACATTCACTGACGATGAGATACCAGCAGAAGGAAGGGGTCACTCTAAGGCTCTGCATATTTCGATTAAATACAAAGATCGGATTATGGCCAGAGTTCTTATCGACAATGGGTCAGCTCTAAATGTAATGCCACTCGAAACCTTACATAAGATTGGTTTAGACCCATCATACCTCAACAACAGTCATATTGTTGTTCGAGCATTTGACGGAACGAAGAGAGATGTTGTTGGAGAAATAGAGCTACCAATAGGGATTGGTCCATGTCTTTTCCACATCACATTCCAAGTCATGGATATTTGTCCATCTTATACCTGCCTGCTGGGAAGACCATGGATCCATATGGCCGGAGCAATTCCTTCTTCATTACACCAGAAAATGAAATTCATTATTGAAGGAAAGATAATCACGGTCTTCGCTGAAGAAGACATCTTGCTATCAAGACCTGCGGATGCTCAATATGTCGAAGTCAATGAAAATGTACCTGATTGCTCCTTCAGGTCTTTTGAGATTGTCAATGCTGCTTATGTCAGTGAATATGAAGAAGAACCCATTCCTAGCATCTCTAAAACAAGTCGCATGGTTGCCAAACTCATGATAAAAGGAGGATACTCACCGGGGTTAGGACTGGGACAAGATTTACAAGGAATCACAGAACCATTGAAAATCACCACAAATGAAGGGAAATACGGCCTAGGCTTCACACCGACAAGACATGATAAAATGAAGGCAATAGCTGAAAAGAGAGAAAAGAGGATTGCACGATTAACAGGGCATCCTCTCCAGGAAAGAAATCTGGATATCCCTGAAATCACCGAAACGTTCGTGAGTGGTGGTCTCATTCCAAAAAATGACAATGAAGGCAAGCTGACTATCAACATCAACAAGTCTTTTGAAAGTCTTTCTATTCAGGCAATCATCAGCGATTCACCTGAAGAGGAGGAGCTTGTTCAACCTTGTGGCCCACGGGATGTGCTGAACAATTGGGAGGCGATAGAACTGCCTGTTATAATCGAAAGCTTTCCAAAGTAATCTAATAGTAAAAACCTCCTAAAGAAAGGTTCAATCAATAGGGTGTAGTCTTTGTTTAAGTGAACCTTTTAGTTATTGCTTTTTATTCCAATAAAGTTGTGATTTATGCACATTGTAAATAAAGTACCAGTTTGCATCCATCTCATTCGTGCCATTTTTTTTTTTCTTCTCTTTCTTTTCTCTCTGGATAATGCAGACCCAAAACTCTCTTTGATGACAATGAAAGAATGAACTTTGATAATCCTGTAAACACTACCGACTCGGATGACGAAGATCTTCAAGTATCTCCTGAGCTATTAAAAATGATTGAGCGAGATGAAAAAGAAAGAGCAACAAGTCAAGAACCAACTGAGGTATTCAACCTGGGAGACAGTCAGGATGTAAAAGAAGTCAAGATTGGCACTTTATTCCCTCCTGAAGAAAAAGAAGAATTAGTCCATTTATTGAAAGAATATGTGGATGTGTTTGCTTGGTCATACCAAGATATGCCTGGCTTAAGCTCAGACATAGTACTACACAAAATACCCTTGAAACCTGGGGCGAAGCCTGTTAGACAAAAGTTACGAAGATTAAAGCCGGATCTAATCTTAAGAGTGAAAGATGAGATTCGAAAGCTGTGGGATGCAGGATTCCTTGGGGTCGCTGAATATACAGAATGGGTGGTTAACATTGTTCCAGTCGAAAAGAAAGAAAGCGGGAAACTAAGAGTTTGTCAGGACTACCGGCCATTGAACGAAGCCAGTCCTAAAGATAACTTCCCACTTCCTCACATTGATACGCTGGTGGATAATACCGCAGGAAACTCCTATTTTTCCTTCATGGATGGCTTCTCTGGATACAATCAAATCAAACTTGATCCAGATGATATGATAAAAACTGCCTTTATAACCCTTTGGGGTACCTTCTACTACAAGGTGATGCCTTTTGGGTTAAAGAATGCTGGTGCTACATATCAAAGAGCCATGGTTGCATTATTCCATGACATGATGCATAAAGAAATTGAAGTATATGTAGACGACATGATCGCCAAAACTTTCACTGCTAAGGGGCATCTAAAAGTGCTAAGAAAACTATTCGATAGACTTCGCAAATATCAACTGAAGTTGAATCCTGCCAAATGTATTTTTGGAGCCTCTTCAGGAAAGTTATTGGGTTTCATGGTCAGCAAGGATGGGATTCGAGTTGACCCGAGTAAAGTCAAAGCAATACAAGAAATGCAACCCCCGAAGACTCCAAAACAAGTAAGAAGTTTCCTGGGCAGAATCAACTTCATAGCAAGGTTCATTTCACAATTGACATCCAAGTGTGAACCTCTTTTCAAATCACTGAAGAAGAACAATCCGATCGAGTGGAATAACGAATGCCAAGAAGCATTCGAGAAAATCAAGCAATATCTATCAAATCCACCAGTCTTGGTACCACCCCGATCTGGAGAATCGTTGATTCTATATTTATCCATACAGGATTCTTCATTAGGATCCGTATTGGGTCAACGTGATGAGACAGGCAAGAAAGAGCACGCAATTTACTATTTGAGCAAGAAGCTTACCACATATGAAGCGAAATACTCAATAGTAGAAAAGTCCTGTTGTGCCCTTGCATGGGTAGCACACCGACTACGACACTACATGCTCAACAACACCACATTGCTAATCTCCAAGACTGATCCCATTAAGTACATTTTTGAGAAACCAGCTTTATCAGGCAGGATCGCAAAATGGCAAATGCTGTTGTCTGAATACGACATACAGTATGTCACCCAAAAGGCTGTAAAAGGGAGTGTGATTGCTGAATATCTGGCTGATAGAGCATTGGATGATTATGAGCCAATGAAAATGGAGTTTCCTGATGGAGATATAATGACGATAGAACAGGAAGTCTCTAAAGATGATGAAACATGGAAAATGGCATTCGATGGAGCATCTAATGCTTTGGGACAAGGGATTGGAGCCATACTCATCTCTCCAAGTGGAGAGCAATTCCCTCTTACAGCAAAAATTACATTTCCTTGTACCAACAATATAGTAGAGTATGAGGCATGTGCTATGGGACTCCAAATGGCACTGGAATTGAAAGTGCGAAATCTCCGAGTTTATGGGGATTCCGCATTAGTCATATATCAAATCAACGGAGAATGGGAGACAAGGGATTCAAAATTGATCCCTTACCAAAAGCTCATACTAGACTTGGCTCGAAAATTCAACAGTATAAGCTTCCATCATCTTCCAAGGGAAGATAATCAAATACCGGATGCTTTAGCTACTTTGGCTGTTATGTACAAGATCAGTGACCCCGAGCATACTCCTGTGTTCGAGATGAGAATAATAGATTCTCCAGCTTATTGCATGAGCATCGAAGAAGAATTGGATGGAAAGCCTTGGTATCACGATATCAAGAAATACCTCAAAGAAAGAGTATATCCACCAGAAGTATCAGAAAATGACAAGAAATTTCTACGAAGATTGTCAATGGGTTTTCTTTTAAACCTAGACATACTTTACAAGAAAACCCCAGACTCGATGCTACTTCGCTGTGTAGATACTCATGAAGCACGAAAGATCATGGAAGAAGTTCATTCTGGAATATGTGGAGCACACACTAGTGGTCATACCATGGCAAGACAAATAATGAGGGCTGGTTACTATTGGCTCACATTGGAAAGTGATTGCGTCAATCACGTAAGAAAATGTCACAAATGCCAAATATATGCCAACAAGATCCAAGCTCCACCTGTTCCTCTTAATGTAACAGCAATACCTTGGCCTTTTGCCATGTGGGGAATCGATGTTATTGGAGCGATTACCCCTAAAGCTTCCAATGGTCACAAATTCATCCTAGTTGCAATTGACTACTTTACTAAATGGGTAGAAGCTGTGTCTTATGCAAGCGTAACTCAAAAGGTGGTATGCCGGTTCATTAAGAAAGAAATCATTTGTCGCTATGGACCCCCAGAGTGTATCATCTCAGACAATGCCACGAACCTGAATAATGCAATGATGCAGACTTTGTGCCGGCAATTCAAAATCAAGCATCTCAATTCAGCACCTTATCGACCGATGATGAATGGTGCAGTAGAAGCGGCCAATAAAAATATCAAGAGAATTGTTGAAAAGATGATCGTCACTTACAAGGACTGGCATGAGATGTTACCTTTTGCACTACATGCTTATAGAACTTCTACCCGTACTTCTACTGGAGCAACACCTTTTTCTCTGGTATACGGTATGGAGGCTGTATTGCCCATCGAAGTTGAAATTCCTTCATTAAGGGTACTAATGGATACTCAATTAGGAGAAGCAGGATGGGTCAAAGCTAGATACGAGCAATTAAATCTAATTGATGAAAGAAGAATGATAGCCCTCTGCCATGGGCAACTTTATCAAAGAAGGATGATTCGTGCTTACAACAAAAAGGTTCGCCCACGACAATTTCACGAAGGTGACATAGTGCTCAAGAAAATTTTACCCATGCAACATGATTCAAGAGGAAAATGGACACCAAATTATGACGGGCCATATGTCGTGAAGAAAGCATTTTCAGGAGGGGCACTAATTCTGACAGAAATGGATGGACGAGAATTACCGAAGCCAGTAAATTCGGATGCAGTAAAGAAATACTTTGCATAATGAAGAAATTTTCGAACAGAAGGGGAGAAGTGGATACAGGGTTACCAAAGTTTATTTGATCAAAGTTGTCAAAGAGAGCTTTCTTCCCTTACACTTTCATTATCTATCTGTACCTAAGATTTTCATATTCTTTTACCCATAAATAAAAGCCAATTCTCTTTAACTTACCTTAGATTCTCACGTTCAAAATGCTAAAGTCGCTTCTATCCAGTTCTTTTCCTTCAAATCTCACATTCCTACTAGCCTTAAGTGTGCAATAAATTGTGACTTTTGAAGGAAGAATAGTAATAATTAAAACTTAGAAAAAAAACAAAGACCGTAGATTACTTTGATAAGCTTTGTGAATTAAAACAGGTAAGATTGAGGTCCTGCTTTGCGAGCAGCACAGAACATAGGCTAACAAAGAAGAAGGAGTAACAAATCTTTGGGAGATAGCCTTGGTGGTAGCCTGAATGATCATTTCAGAAGTCTTAACATGTCTATGTCAGCAGGAAAGAATCATGCTCACGAATATTTCAACAGGGACAATTATCCAGAGAAGCATAAAATATGAGGCGGGCATTAAAGAAAATTGAGGTCAAAATTCAAAAATAAGGCAAGGAAAGAGGATTTTTGAACAGAGTTGGGCTTTTGAGACAATGGACAACAGCTGGAAAGCATAAAGAGATTCAATAATAGTCCGAGAAGGAAATCACAAAGAAGATCCAGTAAAGTAAAGCAAAGACATGAAGAGCTAGATTCAAAAAAAAAACATCAATTACACATGCCTTGCATTCATGCATTTCACATCATGCATGCATGGCTTTTACATAACAGGGATCAAATGAAAAGCATGTCCGCAGCATGATTGCAGCAGTATAAGCTGAGATCTTAATGACATCAGCTCTTACTAATTGGACGCATAGCTAATACGCTGGACCCAGCCCCATCAGGAATCCAAGGATAAAGCATACAATATCGTCAAAAGCCTGGCAATTGAGGCTACACCTAAAAGAACAGAATTGATGCCAGCTTAGCAGCATCCAAGATGAGTGATAGCTATCGTCAAAGATAAGGCAGACATCAAGAAATATTGTCGTTGAAAATTCGTCAAAAGCGGACAATGGATTCAATAATCAAGGACTGAATCGACGTCAGCTGGATGGAATATCTATCACATCAAAATAAAGTAGGATTCACTTTTCCGGTTAAGCGGCGGATACGGTACTCCGTGACTCTCAAGTCGGTTCTCTCAGTTGCCCATAATAACTGATCATTTCCTCCCTCCTTTCTTTTACTTTCTCCTAGAAAATGGATCCTACTTTTTCTGCCTTGCGAAAATATTTTCCTTCTCTCCCAATGAACATCCTCAAAAAGATCTACCAAGTTCGCTGTGAACGATTAAGAGCTCTGATGCATAAAGGAATCCCTGAAGATGTGCGGTGGTTAATTGAAGCTAAGGTTCGTCTGGCAGGTGAAATCCCAGAGGCATTTGTGTCTCACATGCCTGGTGTAGGCAAAAGCTCTTATGCCAAAAAACGAAGAGCGAGGAGACTAGGCGTCTGTCATAAATGCGGACGCTGGACCTGTAATACTAAATGTCGTTCTTTAGGGATGATCTCTGATAATCGAGAAGATAAAATACGATTCATTAAGAATGGCCTGAGTAAGGACTCATTGGATGATCTCCAATTGACTCTTGAGACGCATTCTTGTGGATCCGTGCAACGTGAACTTCTCGATTTATGGAGCATTTTTCATGAAGAACGAGAACGATACAGTCCCGGGAATCTGACATTAAACGACCCTATTTGTCAGCTTGTAAGAAAACTGGATGGG